>JAHZTW010000002.1:42927993-43299445 GCA_020283515.1 Alliaria petiolata | reverse complement strand
TTTGTTCATCTACTACTTTGTACGTGTAGATTTGACGGTCGTGCTCTTCTGGACTTTGTGCGTGAGGCTGGTTCGAGAAGCATACGGCCACATAAGAAGTCGGAAGAGGAGGAAGAAGTAGAAGAGTTTGTTAATTTTGAGCGTTATCGGGATTTAATTAAGCATCGGCGTAGAGGATGTCGGTAACCTTTTTCTACACTCCGATAGATTTTGTGTCTTGTTTGTTTTTCGATAGACAATTCAAGGAAAATCGGTCTTGGAATCAAATTCTGAGCAAATTCAAGATGTGAGCCGCTGGGTTAATGCTTCAAACTGTGAAACAGTTTCTGATGAGGAGGGTTTGCTACATGTCAATCAAGAGCTCGAGGCCAAACTTGTTGCACCCTTCCTAGGGACAAGGTACTCTTTAAGATTGTGGTTTCTGTGTTGATTTCGTGAAAGCTCGAGTCTTTTAATCCTCATTCTGTCTTAATCTTATCAGTCTTTGCTGTTGTAATCACTTCTTTTGTTCTGTTTCTGTGTGTACTCCGTAGACCACAACCAGCTCAACCACCTGCAAACAAAGGCACATATTCACAGGTTGGGTTCTCGTATGCTGGAAAAGAGGAATCTTTGGATGCGGACGAAGATGATGTTGATGACAACGAGGATGATGAGGATGAGGAGGAAGAATTTGACAGTAATGACAGCGACGATGAAGGAATGGAGACAATCGCGAAACAGTTTGGCGTGAAACGATATGGGTGGCTCGTTTATATGGACAAGAAGGCAAAAGAGGAAGAGAAAAGGCAAAAGGAACTTATCAAAGGCGATCCTTCAGTTGTAAGTTGCAAGTGTCATGTTGATCGGTGAAGGTTATGCCTTCATTTTGTTTTGCTTATCAACTGATGAATGTGGATGAATCAAAATTCATGAAAATGTAGAAGAAGCTAAGTCGAAAGGAAAGAAGAAAGGTTTCTCGGCTAGAGAGGGATAGAGAAAGAGAAACTTCAAGGAATTTTGGAAGGCAAATGATTCATCATGATCCCTACAGGTAAGATAGTATGAGATAGTATAACACAAGGAAAAGGAAAAGTCAGTGGATATTTAGCTCACTGAAATGGTGCTTTTAAATTCACAGGGAGTCACGAAGAAGTCCTACTTATGAGGCTTATCCGCGTTCAAGAAGGTGTTGCCTTTGTTAGCCTTTTATTACAGTATGTCAAAACCAGATATGGCAACATTAGGAAAGTGATTTGTAAGTGCTTATCTCTACTTGCTCATATCCACAGATCTAGATCCAGATCCCGGTCATATTCTCCGTCATACTCAAGGCGGAATGGTCGTGGAGACCACTCTGACGAAATTAGCAAGCCAAAAATCGAATACATTACAGAATTTGGAGGCACTGGAGATGTGGGCAGTCCAAAGTTTGAAGGATATTCCCCGCCGCGTTCACCACCATCTCAGGCTGACCTATTAACCCGGTCGGAGCACTCAACCTCTAGTTCTTGCAAAGATAGCCACTTACTCCCCACTTGTTGGTTGAGGATAACTTTTGTTATTGTAGAATAAATTGGCACTAGATTGATTTACCTGTGACAACAGGGGAGAGATAGAAGCTTGCTTTCTGGAACCCCTTTTAAACGTGAATGAAATTTGCTTATTATAACCGATGGAGTAGGAAACTATAATATTTTATTTTCCTGCAGACCATCGTCAGGACATATTCTTGAGGCGCTGCATGTTGATCCTGCATCTGGTGTACCTCTTGAGAAAGACAAGATTGTTAAACCAGCTAAACCGGCAGTGAGGTATGGTCATGATTTTGAATGTTTGAAGTTTATTTTGGTGGTATCTGTCTCATCCTTTAGCTTTGAAACTTGTGAATTGGAACCTTGCTTCCTTTTTTCTTCATGCAGTACTTCCACAGCACTAGCGAAGCTTTCAAAAGCAGGTACCTCCTCGGGAGGATCGTCGTCGAAGCAGATGCAAGCGGAGAAGAAAGAAACTCCCCAAGAACGACTGAAGAGAATCATGAACAAACAGCTAACGAAACAGAGTAAGATCTTAAGTGTTGTTTTGTTCTTCTGCATTTAAGTTTATTCCCATTTGGTATTAGAAACTGATATGGTGGATTAATCATATCGTACAGTTAAGAAAGACTCTGCAACAGAGACTGCTAAAAAGCGAGAACAAGAGCGGCAAAGGCTGGAGAAACTAGCGGAAACAAGCCGGTTAAGTCGGAACAGACATAGAAGCCGTAGTAGGAGTAATAGTCGATCACCACCACCGAGGTTGTTAATAGAGTTATCCTTTTTTGCTTCGTGATTAGAGTGGGAATTTGTGAAGATGAGAAGGAAGTTACAAAAGTTTCAGACTATTTCGGTTCTTAGACCTCTGATTAGATCTCTCCCTCGAGACTCACCTACGCAGATTCCATCATCTCCTTCTTCCATTTGATGTTCTTAGCTACTAAAATGTTTTGTCCGCAGAAGATACAGACGAAGCAGAAGCCGAAGCAGAAGCAGAAGCAGAAGCAGGAGATCGTGCAGGCATGGTTCAAGATCACGGTCTAGGTCTCGTTCTTGCTCCCCATCTAGGTCGCTATCACGCTCTCCTAAACGCTCTCCTAAACGCTCTCCTAAACGCTCTCGCAGACGCTCTCCCTCGTATTCAAGATCTCCCAAGTAAAAGCAAATGCAAGCTTTACATGTTTCTACAAAATGGTGACTTTGCCTTTTAACACAATTGAGTGTTTTTTTGCAGGCGAAGAAGCAGGTCAAGGCACTGAACTATATAAGGAGGACAGAGAGAGAGGAAACTCTCTTGTTGTTGAAGCCAAAAGTTTTTTTGTATTTCCTCTTTTCCTGTATTTATATATATATTTGCTATGTGTGTTTTTCTTTTGGTCTTTTTTTTGTTCTTACTTTTTATCCTGAATAAAGTTTGACTGGGACTTTGTGTCGTATGATTTTTTTGGTAATTTATAAAATGTTTAAAAAACTCATTTTAGTAAATGAATTGAGAATATATTAATTCCTGGCTATATTTGCAACAAATGTCTATAGTTTGTATCAGAAGTGTAATTAAAAGCATGAAAATGTAACATTTGATTTTTATTTTGTCAATCATTTGATTTAGTTATTATATAGACAAAAATATAAACGTGATATTAGTTGAAAACTCTCCTTCTGTGTTTTCTTTTTCATACGGATATTCTTAGAATGGTTTGAATGAAGGAAAAATAAAAAATCAACGTTGAATGTGGTAGGAGAGGATAGGAGTCACTATTTTACATGCGCTCTAATTGGACGGACCTATTTCAGATTTTTGTACTTAAATTAAATTTATTACTCGCTATTTTGTTTTTTTTTTTAATGGTTGGCTTTGCTTTGTTCGGAAAATCAATGCTAGATTAAATAACAAGGAGTGTGTTTTGTCGTCTGTGGTTAACCATCCCCATGCGTTTTTAGACAACGTGATAGCACGTCCGTATTAGTTTAAACCTTTACTCCATCAATTAGGAATCCCCGTTGTTTTTTTTTTTTTTTTTTGCGTTTACTATTAAGGAATCCCCATTGTTGTAAGTACAAAAAAAGCTGTTGTAGAGAAATTTACATATATAGTCATAACTACATTTAGAATAAAGAGAACCATGAGCCCCAAGCTTGAGGCTCGAACAGTCGAACCAGTTATCCATAACGCATAGCTAAGCAAAAGAGAGAGAAGAAACTAACAATGATCTCTTTTTCAACATTAATGAATCTCTCGTATTACCTGTTTCGAATTTCACTTGATTAACGGAATACACTTATTAAATAACGGAATTATAAAATTACATGAGTTGAATAACACTTCACAGTAAAATTACAACATACAGTATTAGAAAGTTAATTCAAGTAACATAATTTTATTTAGCTACTGTACTTATAGTTTCAACAATAGCTAAATAATCCTTTTCAAAAAAAAAAAAAACAATAGCTAAATAAGTAAATATATTGTGATTTTTGTTTTTTAGTATATAGCGGAAATGTGTTTTATAAATAAAAATTGTAAACATTTGATTAAATTCTTCAATGGCAAATAATTAATGGGATCATAAAAATGGTATATATATCACCCATGGATACAAAAAAAAAACGTGATATTAGTTGAAAACTCTCTTTCTTTATATTCTCCTTACATATACAGATAGACGGTATACTAGCTGAGAAATCTATTAGTATGATCTATCTATCTCTATATATATTTTTTGTTTGAACCAAAGTTTTCAAATCTGTATATATATTCTTCATTCCATTTCTGTGATAAGTAGATAAGAACGATTTGAATAAAGGAGAAGAAAAATCAACGTTGAATGTGGTAGGAGCGGAGTCACTATATTTCATGCGTCAATATGATATACATGGGTTTAATAATTGGACCCATTTTCAGATTTTTGTTGTTCTTTTCAAGTGATATTATTTATTGATATTTATTAGTGTAATTGATGGCTTTGTTTTGTTCGAAGGATCAATGCTACTCTAAATAACAACGAGAGTAGCGTGTTTTGTCGTCTGTGTGTGTGTGCGCGCGCGCTTGGACATCCATAAGCGTTAAATACATAACGTGATAGTAACTCCGCAGGGTTTGCTAAGGCTTTGAAATTTCGTAACTTCATCAATAATTCACAATTTGGCGAGTTCAGCTCTTTGGAATTGTAAGTACTAAAAGCCGAAAGTCTTGTTCCTTGAAAAACGTCAATTTAAAATTTAATGCAAATTTAAATAAATACTAGTACTCATTTTTAATGCAAATTTAAAATAAATACTACGCCGTACTCAATTTCAATTTTATTACCTCCATTTCACAATACTATATACCACAAACAAAAAACCAGAATGCATTAGTTAAGGATGTGAAAGTATTACGACAAATAAAGTTTGTTGTTATATACATGTGAAATGTCTTCAAACAATAAATTACACACATATTAAAAAAAAATAGAAATAGAATAATTTTTTGTTTTTTTCTATAAGAAAACATCATTTAATTGTTTAATTAAAAACAATTCAACCAATGATTAAAAAGACTACAAAATACTAATGGTTAATTTTTTAAAAAGAATTTAATTTTACATTAAAAGTATAAAACATTAGTTAAAATAAAACAATTTTTTTGCTTAGTCATCAATTATAATGAAACAAAGGGAGTGTTGAATAATCCGAACGTGCATAGTTCAAACTGTTTAAACTGTATTATCTAAAAAAAACCTCCTAGTTTTGGAAAATAATTGTAAAACATTAAACAAATTGTTTTAGTTTCCTTTTCCAAAAATAAGGGAGTGTCCTAAATGCAATAATGACTCCGATTGTTAAAAATGTAAAGCGGCAGCAGAACTAAAAACAAGAACTGTTGTTTTGACAAAATCATTAAGCAAAAAAATAATGCTATTTGGGAATTTTTATATTCCTGTTATTAATTAGTCCAGAATGAAGGAAAGAGCAAACGAAAATCGCAATTCCACACAGTTATATATGAATACAAAAATTTACGAACTCACGGACGCATTTCACTATATTCTCTCCACCAATAAGAACTAAAACAGTATTTTTTATTGAGTGCAAAGCTTTAGGGGCTACGATCCTGCTTTCTAGGTCTGCAAGAGCTACTACCGTTACAACAAATCTATTATAAGAAAAAACAAAATAGCTAACTGTAAAATAACGTCAAAGTAAAAAAAAAGCGGGAAGCTTGTTAACAGAAACGACAAAAGAGTCTGATGAAATTTATCGAAAGAACAAAAAGAGCAGAAAAAGTCACATGGAAGAGTTGTGGCTTTGTGTTACTGTACAGTACAGAGAGAATCGAAGAAAGAAGAAGATATTATTAATGTCAGTTAAATCTGTCCAAATCTGTTTCTTTTTCTCCATCAATGCTTTTTTTTTCCCCAAAAAAAATTGATAAAAAAAGAAATTTATAACACAACGGTGGTATAAGAAGAAAATAGGTAAATTGCATTATCCCAAAGAAGTCAGTTTCAAATTGATTTGTTTAGAGATTTATTATTGGCTTTTCTCTCTATAGGTCTTTTTTTTGTTGGTGGGTTATATATGATCGGACCAGCCACGACACATGTCTTAATGCCAACAAAAAAAAACTCTCTCTCTCCTCTCTCTCTCTCTCTTCTCAAGTTCTCACCTTTTGAGAATTCAAAGAACACAAAAGTACATTTTCTTTATTCTCTCTTTTCAGTTTACATCACTCTCTTTTAACACTCTTCAATCTCCGGTCAACAGAAAAAAAAAAAATGAGCTCAATTTCTTAGAAAGTTTCAGCTTTTTTTTCCCTCCATCTTGAATCTGAGATTTTTTTTTTTTTTTTTCTTCCTGGAGAAATCGAAGAGAGAAAAAAAATGAGAAAGACATCTGTTTCATCTAATAGCTTTGGTGGGTTTCTAAGTCCCGGAGCTCCGAGTTACAGCGATAACAAAGGATGGAGCTCCGAGAGAGTTCCTCATCCTTCGTCGGCTACTTCCACGGCCGCAACCAACGGCGGTCGTCGTCACATCGGCTCCGCCTCCGCTTTAACGACGCCGTTTTACAGCGGCAGAGCGATACCTTCGAAATGGGAAGATGCCGAGCGGTGGATTTGCAGCCCCGTGGCGACATACCCACCAGGTGTTTGTACAAATCCCTCTGTGAGCTCTCAGTTCTCCGAGCAGAGACGGCAGAAATCCAAAAGCGGCCCGATTGTTCCTCCTACGCTGCCGCATCCTCCGACGTCTTCCTCGTCGGCGATTGGGTGTTATCACTATTCTCCTAGGATGACGATGCGGTCGATGGATGCTCCTCAAGGGAATATGAAGGGTTTGATGGCGGTTGGTTCGCCGTTCTCGACGGGAGTTTTGGAGGCGGATAGGGTTTACAGAGGGAGTGTCGGTGGTGCTTGTGATGGCTATGGCCGTGGTGCCCATGGACATAGCCGGAGCTGGGTTGATTTGATGAGTGAAGAAACTTCATCACTTGGCTCCAAAACTGATACAGGTAACAACAGTCTCTCTCTCTCTCACCGATGCAACGAATCTGAAATTATATAACTCTTTTGAATCCTCAAATCTTGCATCAGAAATTGCAAAAAAAAACTCACTTTGGAAAATCCAATCAGATAATCTTTGAAAAGACCAACTTTGAGCTGATTCTTGTTGCAACTACTATGAGCAAGATCTAAGCTTTGTTGATTTTTGAAACAATGAAACTTTGTGCAGAGGAGAAAGCAGAGGACACAAAGGAGGGAGAGATGACGACGGCGGTGCAATCTCCGGTGGTCTCAAGAAGAGATATAGCTACTCAGATGAGCCCAGAAGAGATGAGTCCTAATAATAACAACCACCAGTCTCCTCGAGAGCTTAACTATTCATCTCCACCGTTGGTTGTTTCTGTGATTGAGCCTCCTCCGAGGGAGAATCCTTGTAGAGGTGAAGTGAGAGAAGTGAAAATGGATAAAGGAGCAAGGTTGATTAAGCGTCCAAAGAGACGAGTGATGTCTTCTGCCAGGGTTATCAGGAGAGAGCAGCCTGAGGTTGAAGACAACTCTGAAGCTTCTGCTTCTTCTTCTTCTTGGGACATCTCAGAACCAGCCCTGACTCTTTCAAAGTAATCTCAAACATAGATTGTGTTATATATATCTGTCTCTTCGTGGTCGGTCGTTAATGTTTTCTTCTGTCTGAATATTTGAAGATTGCACAGAGAGGAAGCAAAGATAGCAGCTTGGGAAAATCTGCAGAAGGCGAAAGCAGAAGCGGCCATTAGAAAGCTCGAGGTGAAGCTGGAGAAGAAGAAATCAGCATCAATGGATAAGATCTTGAACAAGCTTCAAACAGCCAAGTTGAAAGCACAAGAGATGAGGAGGAGTTCAGTATCAAGCGACCATCAACAAGAACAACAACAAGAAGGGAATCATCAAATCTCCAGAAACTCGGTGAAGATCACTCATCTTGTCCGAAGACATACTTTCATGACCCCTTTCATGACTTGCTTTGCTCCTCGTGTTGATTGCAGAAAATCTTCATCTGCTCTCTAAATTTTTTTTTTTTGTTTTGTTTTGTAAAAGACAAATTTGAACAAAAGAAAACAAAATGTACACTGCAAATTTTCTTGTAAAGCTTTTTTTATCTGTTCCTCCAATTTTCACTCCTCTGCATAATAGTAATACCATCACAAAGCATGTTCACTTGTTCCCAGACGGTAAAAACATAAAAGCTTCAATTAAATTGATCCAGAGGATTCTGAAGTTTATATAAATGACAAAGCCAAAGCTAATGATGATGTCTTTGTCTGGTGCATCAGTATGGCCGGTACCTCCAGTCTGATCTTGATGGTCTTGCGCTCGGCATCCCATATCCCCACTAGCAGAAACGAAATGAATCAGAATCAAGTTGTATATAAGGAATTTTTGATTATTGCTTTCGATTATATATTTATTATTATAAACTCACATCGTCCAAGCTCATGCCTCCATACATTCGACCAAAAGTGCGCATTGGACCTCCATATCCACCAAAGTATTCAGGACGTGAAGAACTTAACATGGAACTCCCACCGGCGCTAGGTCCAGCTTCATCAAGAGGTGTTGCTGAATCTATTGCTACCTAACTCATAAATCAGAACAATGTTGCTTATTTTTAAATATCTGAAAATGCTTTTTCTACTAAGCCTATTACGCAAAATCTCTTACCTCTTGTCCGCAGATTTCATGAGATCTCCGGGCTACACGATCTGCAACACCATTTTCAGCAAAGGTAACGAATCCGAAACCTCTATGTCCACTTCTCTTGGGGTCCTATTTAAAAAAGGACGAATGAATGCTTGAATACCAAAAACGTTTTCTGTGAATGTTCTCACTGTGACTTATATAACTCACCTTTGGAATGTAAGCATCCTGAATACGGCCAAATCTCCCAAAATAATCGCGAAGATCATCAACGGATGCTTCTTGAGGAAGCCGTCCAACAAAGATCTTATTTCCTATTCCTCTAGCTGGCTCCCCTCCTAAGTCAAAAGTGAAGATTCCCTTATAATGACTTGAAAATTCTTTTGTCACCACTAATTAGTATTTTTGGGGTATTACACAGCGAGTCTTACTTGCATAAAACGAGGCCGGATTATCATACACGGTAGGAGCACCAAGCGCTGCGTATCTTGTAGCTGCAGAAATGTAAGCATCATAGGCTCCATAACCACCTGGAGCTCCAAATCCACCTGCAGCAGCCACGGGTGGGCGCGGCATTCTAGCCACCGGCGGTGGCCTAGGAGGATGATCATCCTCCTTTGGTGTTGCCCGATCAACAGCAACCGTTGTACCCCCCAGGTCATGAGTGTCTTCCATCAGATCCTCCACTGAATCTGATATCACAAAACATATAGGTTTCTTCTGAATCCAAACACTTTTCCAAACTAAAACTGTAACAATTTCTATAGCCAGGACCGCATTCATCAGTTTCTTATGTTTTCTTTCTCATGAATTTTTAGCATCAAAATGCTATTCTGAAGGAGAATTAAGCAAAAACTAACCAGCAGTAGCGAATGTGATAAACCCAATTCCTCGGTGTTGCTTCGAGTTGTGGTCCTAGAACAGAAAATGGGGAAATGGTATCAACACACACAAATCCAGGAGGGGATAAGCATAGCCAAATCTGACCACAGGCTCTTAGAAATGTTGGATATTATTAGACACACAATTAGATAAATGATAGATTACCTTAGGCATGTACAAGTCTGTAATTTCCCCATACCTCTCAAAATGGCTGCATAAGAGAAAGTCAAAGGAATGCTTATACTTTCAACAGCTATTAGAAACCATTCTCAAAAAATATAACACACTAACGCAAATTGCATTACCTTCGAAAATCTGATTCAGAGACTGATGGAGGGATTCGAGCAACGAAGATCCTCGTCACCTTTTTTGCAGGCTGTCTCATCTCTTCCTGGCAAGATCACATAACCCTCTTGAACTAAGATAATCCGAGAACAAAAAAACACTAAATTCCCTTATTATATTAACAAAATCCATGTACTAACCTTTGGTGTAGCCACTTTTACTTCCAAGATTCTGTTCCCTAAAAAGTGTTCACCTTTCAAAGCGTTCTACCAAGTAGTCAAAAAATAACAAACAATAAGACAGATTTGCAAATCGAAAAAGCATACAGCGACCAAAATGCAACCTAGTAATTTTACCTTCGCATCATCAGATGAAGCAAAAGTGACATATCCAAATCCACGAGATCTTCCAGTTGATCGATCCTAAACACCAAAAAACATCTTCAGATGATCGTGTCGTGTCTCCTCGTCACATTGCTTAATCAATGTTTTCAAGTTTGATTTAAACAACATTTGGAAAAAAAGAAAGAATCAAATGCAAACCTTCATGACAATACAATCCTCCAAGTCTCCAAATTTCGACATGTAATCCTTAAGCCCATCGGAATCAATATCCCACGGGATACCCAAAACCTATAAAATCAAATTCAATTACAGATAAAAGCATCGGATTCATACAAAATCGAAAACTTGAGCTCAATGCGAGTAAAACCCCCAATTACCACAAGCTTCCGTTCCATCAGATGAAGAAACAAATGTAGATCTGGAGAGGAATTGAAGAAACTCTAACACACACTCAGAAAATCTCTCTCTCTCTCTCGGTCTCTCTCCTCTCCCCCTAAATCTCTCACACTCGTCTCTTCTTTCTCCTCCTCCTGCAAACCACAAGCACATCTCTTTCTCACACACATATATCATCAAACACGAAATCATCATTTTTTGGGATACGGAATCTCTCCGATAAGAAACAAAAGAAGAAAACTTTAAATTATCCTTTAGATTCATTCATTGCCACAAAACCAGAAAATTCGAAACTCACACACTGACCTTTGAAATCTCTCTCCCTCTCTCTCCCTCTCTCTCTCTCTCCCAAGGATTTCTCGAAAAAACCTTAAAAAAGACCAGACCTTTTGTCTGGATTTTTGTTTCGAAATTGTCTGTCAACTGAAACTATTGGCTCTAATTAGGGAGAGGAAACAGGCGAGGAAGGGAACATTCCGGCGATGTAACGCTCACCGTCCATCGCAGCTCCGCGATTGGTGACACGTGTTAATCCCAACATTTTCATTTGCTAGTAAGCCCAAGCCCATCTTGTCAGGTTTAAGTAGGCCTTTTTAATCATCCCTCATATTGGGCTTGAAATATTTTAAACAAAAACATAACTCTAATTCTATAACAGTGGGACGGATTGTCTCTTTTTGCTCGAGTTTTTTTTTTTTTTTGGTTGCTCGATTTCAATATTGCTTTCTTTAACTTGATGTGATTCATCGTCTGATGATCAGACTCTGTCACTAGAGAACGTGGTATATGTGATATCCTTCCTCTTTGGTATGCTCTTACATATACTTTGTCAAGAGATTGTTTAGGGTTAGTTTTGAAATTCGTGCTTAATCACATGTTGTCTGTTTAGAGCACAAACCCATACGCATTTATTTTGCATGTGGTGAGTAGCCTCTATACCTCTCTTCTCTTTCTCTCTTTACGTTTATAAATAAAATAAAAAAAACTTTTTCGTATAGGATTTTTCTTATTTGTATTTGTTTATGGTATTCATTTTGCTTCTTCTAATTAATCGTAATTTTCTTTTGCAACTTTTATTTTGTCTACATTTGAATTTCATATTTCAATGTAATATAAACTGGCATTAATTTCATACAATTCTAAGCAACCGAGGGTCTTTTGAATACACCGCATAAAATTCTAATCATAATTGGTGAAAGGTTGGTGCATCTAATAATGGTAAACGGTCGATTTTTTTAAAAAAAAAAAAAAAAAGTAGAAGTCGCCATGCAATTGTTATCGTTTAATCATTGACCAACTCCGTGTGGAGAAAAAATCAAATGGCCAGAGCCACGTCAAAGTTATATAATGTCCGTGTGAATAGTTTTGACCCATTTCAAATTTTCAATCGTCTACGGGTCTTTCTTTAATTCACGCCATTTTATCTCACCTAAATCTGTACTTATAATAAAGTACATACACATATCGTTTCTTTTGGTTTTAAATTCACTAAGATATAAATTAATACGGACCGTATCGTACTCCTTCTGTTGTAGTTCGATTAACGTTTTACTTTAATTTAAACTAGGTTTTGTTGGTAAGTCACGAAACCTTTAGTTATAAGACACTGAAAAAAGTGTTAGCTGCATTCATTAAAATTTCTGGTACTTTTGTTGAATGCTAACGTGTCTTTAAATTTGTATCATACTACAATTACTGATGTGGACTTGGCATAAAAAGTGTTTTAGGTTTGCTAATTCTTGTTTATCACATTTCTTTCCATTGAAGTGATAGTGGATACCGTATGTGATTAGTTTCTTTAACAACCAAAAGAATTAGAAACACTTGTAAACTGTATATTAAGGAAATTGATCAGACTAATTTTATTCTATGTCCTCCGTAGAACATTAAACCTTTGAAATTAGCTAAACTAAGGTAAAACCAATTACTTTTGGAAACATAGCAATGTTATTTAAAATCCAATTACTAATTTTGGGGCTAATTACTTTTAGAAAACATCTAACTCAGTACTGAGTAGATAATAGAATATTGGGCATGCACATGTTTGTTAATGGTACGTGGACAAGATTTTCACATTTGTTTTCTTAAATAAACACAGTTTCTACGAGAGGAAATCACTCATCACACCCAACAATATGACCTTTATATTATTATTTGTCTACAATAATAATAAATATTCACAGCCATATAAAATACTTCACGATGGAAATTTGTTGACAAGATCTCCCATCCGATAGTTACGCTACTTAAGAAAAACGCGATTCACATGGTAGATCTAGAAACAAACGTGTACAACTACGAATCTAATTTATAATTTATTTATTTTAACGAAAATCATCAAACATTAAATTTACAAAGTAACATAATCGAATTATGCTTTATAGCTAAGTGTTTAATAAAACAGTTATAATGTTAAATTTAATTTATAAAAAAAAAATGAAAAGAACTATTTTCAATTTTCATTAGTGAAATTTTGTTACTTTGTCTTTTTATAATAATAATAATAATAATATATAAGAAGCGCGTGGTGCGAACGGCAAAGAAGAAATATCTACAGTGGGCAACAAGAGTCTTCTTCCTTCTCAGTTCTCTCACCACCCACGTTTTCTTTATTGGCCGCTTTGTTCTCCGGACCAAGAGGAATTGTTTTTTTTTTGTTGTAAATTAAATAAAATAAAAATATACTGTAATAGGCTTATATCACGTGCATTAATTACACAATACACAGTGTTCATAACAAACTTTACATATTATAATTATTTTTATAAAAAGGAAGAAAAAAAATCTAGAGCGTATATATAAAAACAGAAGTAGGGTTGCAGAAGAAAGTACAGAGAGAAACTGTTTCATACAAACTATTTTTTTCTTTCCTTCTTTTGCTTGAGCTCTAATTAATTTATGGAGTGGACTCGTCGAGAAACAATTGGTCACGGGAGTTTCTCCACCGTTAGTTTAGCAACTAACTCTGGAAGCTCGACGGCGTTTCCGACGTTGATCGCTGTGAAATCTTCCGGAGTGGTTTGCTCCGCGGCGTTGAGAAACGAGAGAGACGTGCTTGACGATCTCGGCGACTGTTCGGAGATCGTGCGGTGTTTCGGAGAAGGAAGGACGGTGGAGAACGGAGAAGAGATCTACAATCTGTTTCTAGAGTACGCTTCCGGTGGAAATCTGGGAGATAAAGTTAAGAAATCCGGCGAGGCGTTGCCGGAATTCGAAGTTCGTCGATTCACGAGGTCGATTGTTAAAGGATTGTGTCACATCCACGCGAATGGATTTTCCCATTGCGATTTGAAGCTGGAGAATATTTTGGTTTTCGGCGACGGGGATGTGAAAATTTCGGATTTCGGGTTGGCGAAACGGGCAGGTGAGAACGGGGAAGAGATTAGGGTTGGGATCAGAGGAACGCCTCTGTACATGGCACCGGAATCGGTTAACCACGGCGAATTTGAATCTCCGGCGGATATTTGGGCACTGGGATGCTCTGTAGTCGAGATGTCGAGCGGAAAAACGGCATGGTGTTTGGAGGAAGGGATTACGAATGTAATGTCTCTATTGGTTCGTATTGGTTCCGGCGACGAAGTTCCTAAAATTCCGGTGGAGTTGTCGGAGGGAGGGAAAGATTTCGTGAGGAAGTGTTTCGTTAAAAATCCGGCGGAGAGATGGACGGCTCGGATGCTTTTGGATCATCCATTCTTAGCCGTTGATGGTCATGATGATGAGAGTAGCAGTGGTTCGTTGAGGTGTGGCGAAGAAGACGAGGCTTTGGTTTCGGTTTCACCGAGAGATCCTTTTGATTTCCCTGATTGGAATTCGGTTCAATCCCCGGTTAACGATTCGGTTATGGTTTGTACACCGGTTACTTATTCACCGTTCAGTTATTTGGTACGCTCGCCGGAGGAGAGAATCAGTGGGTTAGTCACCGATGATGCACCTGATTGGTCGGTTTCGTGTGATTGGGTCAACGTAAGGTAGTTTTCTAGTGGAGAAAGACGAAGTCATAGGAAAGGAGATTATTATGGGTTTATTAGAATTGAGGGTCGTGATTTAATCTTTTGCTAATTAGGTCGTTGACTATTGTAAATGAATCTTAGAATATTTTTCAAAGAACAGAGAGTTTTTTGGCCATTTTTACGCTCTGTTTCACTGTTACAGACTTACAGCAATCAATGTTTGTAACAGAGATTCTTAATTCGAAAAAAGTGAAACTTCGATTTATTATTTGTCGGTCATCATTATTAAAAATGAAAATGTAAGACGTTAAGGATAGAATAATTTTTTTGCCACCGACTAAAGTCACCAAACATGTATCTCATGGACTCAAAGCTGGTTTTCGCACGTGTGGAACGTTCCAAGTGTAATGATTTAGCATAAGAATCGATTAAAAGTTTGGGATTACAGAAGACTAGTTAAACGCTTCTGTGCAAGGGAAGTTTTCGGTTTGGTTTTGGTTAAATTTCAGTTTCCAGCTAACCGAACCAGTGGCGACAATGAGAGAGCTGGAAGGAGAGAGAAGCTCGAGAGGAGTAAGAAGTGTTACAAACAGAATAATTGGGCTATAAATTGGGTTAGGCCCAATAAATTTAAACCATATATATTGGATTGGGCCCATTAAAATAATTTAGTTAATTTCGTTTTGAAATGTTAAAACATACGTTATACGTTATTAGCCTCTACTTTCTTATGGGTTCCATTAATTCTTCTATTCGTACGTTGACCCCTTTTCTCTATATACCTCGACGTGGATACTCATTCTTGTTGTGCATCTGACCGATTCTCTTATTTGTTTTGACCAACAAAAAACAAACATATACAACATGAAATCAAATCAAATCAATTAGTGTGGATATATTATTACCTGTACAAGAAGAAAGGTCAACGATATGACTCGGTCTAAATTCGGGTAATACATGACATTTCTATGCACACATGGTCATAGAATAATATTGAAAAACAAAAGTAAATTATTAGCGATGTATTAATTAAAAAAACATCACTTTTAAACGACCAACAGAATAATTAAAATTCTTAATAAAAAAAACCTCAGAGTAACAACTGTCACCCAAACGCCGCGTTTTTATTAATACCGTCATTTACTCATTAATCTCTCTCTTCGTCACTTGAAAAAAACCTTCGCATTTTCACTTCAGGGCTCTCTGTTTCTTTCTTCTCCAACGAAAAAAAAAAAAGAAAGGAAAACAAACATCAATAATGGAGGTTCGTCGATCGTTTTTTCTTCTTCTCTAATCCTCCATCTTCTTGCTTTCACAGACGTTAAAACCTTTTTGTGTCATCGAACTGCTCGGATTCTGATTCCTGATTACAATATTTCAAATGCAGGGCTCCGGGTAAATGAGCCACAGATCAGAAATTGATTAATTTGGGTGGTTTTAAACGAATTAATTAACCTGCAGCAACCAGCTATCAATGTTCTCAAAGAGATCAATGACTTTCTTGAATCGAATTTATCTGAGATTGTTACCATCATCCTCGAAGATTATGTCAAATCTCCAGGGGGCTTGACTAAGGTAGTACATTGTGCCAAAATTGCTTTTTGAAACGTACTGTTTTGATTGTTTGTATATATATATATCTAATGCCAAGAATCAAATCTTGTTACTTGTAAAGGTGTTCAAAGCATCTGGATTGAGTAAGTTCCTGTTTCCGGTTTCGAGAATGCCGAAAGACGGTACGGACTGGCCAACAGTGGATGATATGGTGAAGCAAAACCAGAGGCTTGTGGTTTTTACTTCCAAGAAGGATAAAGAAGCTTCAGAAGGTTTTGCTTACCAGTGGAATTACATGGTGGAAAATCAATGTGAGTTTTTTTTCAATGATCTTGAATCAAACTTGATTTGCAGACCAGCTTAACAAGATGATATGTTTGTGTTGTTATGGGTAGATGGTAATGATGGATTGAAGGATGGATCATGCTCGAACCGAAACGAATCTTCTCCATTGGATACCAAGTCTCGTTCTTTGGTTCTCCAAAACTACTTTGAAACCAATCCGAATTCAACACTAGCGTGCGCGGATAATTCATCTCCGTTGATCAAGATGGTGACAACTTGCCATGAAGCAGCGGGTAAAAGGTGGCCTAACTTCATCGCCGTTGATTTTTACCAGGTGCTCCTTTGACAAATCCAACTTTTTTGTAGAACTTTTCAGAATATCTTTGTGCTAATTGATGTTTAATCGCAGAGGAGTGATGGTGGAGGAGCTGTAGAAGCTGTAGATGAAGTAAATGGTCGTGTCACATGTGGTTGTGACAGTTTAGTCCTTTGCAAGGTACGTTACATTACCACACAAACACATTCTTCATCCTTTAGAGCAGAGTCTTTTGTCTCAAAACATAATCTTGAGCTAATGATGAATGTGTTTTCGCATATATATATATATGCACAGTCAAACGCACCTTTTGGAACATGCGATGCTCCTCCTCCGAGGGCAGCTCCAACACCAGTCGCCGGAGGAGAGTCTTCACGAAATCCTCCGAGGGATCTTCCGGGAGGTGATGCTGGTTCTACAGCAATTGGATTGTCATATCTCATTATGATCTCTGCGGCGACTCTCTTGTTGTGGTGATAGTTTCTCAGTGAGCTAAGTTTGTTTTGATATGACACAATGATTTAATTATCCGTTTATACATTTCCACGAAATGACCAAACCATTAAGAAAAACAGAGAGAATCTTCTGAGGAATGTTGGAGACTATAGAAGTCTTTTGATATAACGTGGTGTTGTAAAAAGAATGGGAATCAGTGTAAGAGAACTCAGAAAGTGGCAAAGCTGTTGTTATGTTTATATTCACACACGCACACCAAACCAGACAAAACATACAATTTGTAGTAAGTGTAAGTAAAAATATAGGTTTTCTCAGGGTGTTTATTTCTTATAAGGAGTAGTAGGGTTTGATCTTATCTCTTTCAACATAATCATTAGTCAGGAAAAATAATCCTCTTTTAAGTATCGTGAACTCTGTTTTAACCTGCACTTCCACGCTAATAACACATTTCGGAAGCTCTTCAACGCGCTGAATTGGAATTTATGCAACAAACATGTCGTGATCATGTTGGAAGAAAACACAAGGTTCCAACATCTTTCATGATAAGGTAGGCCCAATTATTTTGTTGTCCACAAATCTCGCGTGGAAAATTTGGTACCGAAGAATCCACGAAGCTTTCTTTCTTGCTTGTGAAGTCAATGGAGTCAACGTTCTTCTCTGTTAGTATATACACTGACCCTCTCTGCTAATTCTTCCTCCTTCTCTTAAAAGCTCTGCGATCTTGATCCTCTCTCCATCATACTAATGGATTCTTTTTTTTCCCTTACCAATGTTGTTGCTGCTGCAATAAGCTTCTTCACGCTTTTTGGTACAATATGTTTCTTGTTTCTTAACAAAAACATCAGATCCCATCAAGAAAACAAAAAAATGGCTTCTTCTTTATCTCTTTTGTCTCCTCCGTCTTCTTTGCCTATCAATGGGAAACACCATCTCTTCGTAAGCTTCCACGGGGCAGATGTCCGCGTAGACTTTCTCAGTCACATGCTCGAGTTGTTCAGAAGCAAAGGAATCAGCGCTTTCATTGACAATGATATGGAGAGGGGTATGTCGATCGGTCCTGTGCTCGTAGGAGCTATTAGAGAATCAAGGGTTGCGCTTGTCTTGCTCTCGGAGAGATACGCTTCTTCGACATGGTGCTTGAACGAGCTAGCGGAGATCGTCAAGTGCAGAGACGAGTCGGGTCACACAGTGGTGCCCGTTTTCTATAAAGTGGATCCAACTGATGTTAAGAAGCAGACTGGTGATTTTGGGAAGGTCTTCAGAGAAACTTGTAAAGGTAAAACAAAGGAGGACATCCAAAGATGGGAAGATGCTTTGAAGGAAGTGGCCCAAATCACAGGCTACCATTCAGAAAACTGGTTCGTACTCTTTGATTTACACTCGGCTATTTATCTTTCTAACACATCAACCTCTCTTCTATATTTGTAGCTTTTAAATAAGAATTTCCATCCTGAAAATTCATCTTTTTAAAAACGTGTATGTGCTAAAAGTATGTAGATCGAATAAGTGTTGCTTTCTTTCTGTGATCTACAAATAGTATGAGAACTAGGTTGAGAAGAGACAGACAAAAAAAAACAATATTCTATATCCTGGTACAACTAGATAAGAGAGTATCCCAATAGTATGTGCATTTTTTCATGAGTATTTAACGGAATTATATTATTGATCATTCTCTTGTTTAGGAATAATGAGGCCGCGATGGTCAAAACAATCGCCACTGATGTTTCCAACAAGTTGAACAATTCCTCACCATCAAGTGATTTTGAGGGCTTAGTTGGGTTGGAATCTCATATGACAAGAATGGGACCATTGTTACAGCTAGATTCGGAGGAGGTGAGGGTAATAGGGATTTGGGGTCCGCCTGGGATTGGTAAGACCACCATTGCTAGATCTCTATTCAACCGACACTCTGGAGATTTCCAACTGAGTCTCTTTATGGATAATATCAAGAGAAAGTATCCAAAACCAGCTTATTCCGATGACTACAGTGTGAAGTTGTATTTACAGGAGCAGTTTATGTCTCAATTAATCAATGAGATTGGTTTCAAGATTTCACATCTGGGTGTTGTCCAAGACAGGTTGAAAGACAAGAAAGTTCTTATTGTCCTTGATGATGTGGACCAGTTAGTACAACTAGAAGCCATGGCTAAAGAAATTGGTTGGTTTGGTCATGGGAGTCGTATTATCATCACAACACAAGATCAAAAACTTTTTAAAGCAAGTGGGATCAACGATATATACAAAGTGGATTTACCACCAAGTAAAGAGGCTCTTGAAATGTTCTGCATGTATGCTTTTGGTCAGAAGTACCCTGAGGATGATTTCTGGGACCTTGCTTGGAAAGTTACAGAAGTTGTAGGCAAACTTCCATTGGGGCTTAGGATTATCGGCTCCTATTTTCGGGGACTGTCCAAGTCCAAGCAAGAGTGGACAAAGGCACTACGAAGGTTAACGATTCGCCTTGACGGAGATATTGAGAGCATCTTAATGTTCAGTTATGATGCCTTATCTGTTGAAGATAAAAATTTGTTTCTTCATATAGCATGCTTTTTCAAAAAAGAATCAGTTGATACAGTGGAAGGCTGTCTTGAAGATAGTATCTCGGGCGTGGCACTAGGGCTTGGCGTCTTAGCTGAAAAATCTCTCATATCTATAGATTCGGGAGTGATAGAGATGCATGATTTGCTAGTCCAACTGGGAAGAGAAATTGTGCTGAAACAATCTTATAGTGAGCCTGGGAAACGCCAGTTTTTGGTTGATGCAAAAGATATTGAAGAAGTACTTAGTGATGATAAAGCCGTAAGTTTTGACATTTGGTATTTCATTGAAGTGCTCTCTACAAATTTGAGTTTTATTTGATAACTAACCATCTCTATTTATGTTACATTGGGAATTCTTTTACAGGATACTAGCAGTGTTATAGGAATACATCTCAGGTTCTCTTATGATAACGAGAAGGATATAACATGTACAAGTGAAAGAGCCTTTGAAAGATTGTCTAACCTCCGTTTCTTAAGAGTCGATGGCCCCAATCTGGGAAGTCTGAACAATATATCTCGAAAACTTAGATTTCTAAGTTGGAAGGGGTACGGGATGCCATGTTTGCCTTCTAGTGTTCATCCAAAGTTCCTTGTCAAACTAGACATGCAGTTTAGCAAGCTTACGAAATTGTGGGACGAAATTCAAGTAAGTAATAATTTTTTTTTTTTTCCTCTACGATAACTTAAATATTTCAGACTTATCTAGAATCTAAAATTTCTGTTTTTGCTTCCTTTATTTGTCATTACAGCCACTCAGCAATCTCAAGGAGATGAATTTGAGTGGATCATATAGATTGAAAAAGCTCACTGATCTCTCAACTGCCAATAATCTATGTAATTTGAATCTCAATCATTGCTCAAGTCTGGTGGAGCTCACTTCATCTATTGGAAATGCAGTTAATCTCCAATATTTGGATCTCAGTATTTGCTCAAGTCTGGTGGAGCTCCCTTCCTCTATTGGAAATGCAGTTAATCTCCTAAATTTGGATCTCGGTTATTGCTCAAGTCTGGTGAAGCTCCCTTTCTCTATTGGAAATGCAGTTAATCTCGAAAAATTGAATCTCAGTCATTGCTCAAGTCTGGTGGAGCTCCCTTTCTCTATTGGAAATGCAGTTAATCTCCAATATTTGGATCTCAGTATTTGCTCAAGTCTGGTGAAGCTCCCTTCCTCTATTGGAAATGCAGTTAATCTCCAATATTTGAATCTTAGTCATTGCTCAAGTCTGGTGGAGCTCCCTTCCTCTATTGGAAATGCAATTAATCTCCAATATTTGAATCTTAGTCATTGCTCAAGTCTGGTGGAGCTCCCTTCCTCTATTGGAAATGCAATTAATCTAAAAAAATTGAATCTGAGTCATTGCTCAAGTCTTGGGGCGCTCCCTTCCTCCGTGAAAAACCTTTGTAAATTGTGGAAATTGGAATTAGAGGAATGCTCAAAGTTGGAGGTAAATCTGGCCAACATCAACTTGGAATCTCTCGAAGAACTCGATCTCTCAAATTGCTCTCTGTTAAAAAGTTATCCTGAGAGTTCCACAAACATCGAAGACTTCCACAAGCTAAGTGGAGCTGCAATGAAAGAAACGCCTTGGGAAATGTCAAACTGTGAAATACAAGAGCATGGTCCATGGATCGGGAGAAGATCTCGTCTGCGTCGACTTGTACTAAGGGGAATGGAGAAGCAGGTATCAGTCCCTCAGCTTCCGTATTCAGTAGAAGAGCTAGATGCAGATAACTGTGAGTCCCTGGAGAGACTAGATTGCTCCTTTCGCAATCCGGATATTCGTCGTCTCAGCTTCATTAACTGCTTCAAACTAAACCAGGAAGCGAGAGATCTCATCATCCAGACACCGACTTATGAAAGTGCAGCCTTACCTGGCGGAGAAGTGCCTGTGTGCTTCCCTTACCGATCTTCTGGGAGTTCTGTAACAGTGAAGTTGAATCAAATGCCTCTTGGCACATCAACCAAATTTAAGGCTTGCATCATTTTTGCTGATGAGGAGGACGAATATAAATTGGGAGAACAATGGCGAGGAGGATCTGTGTATTGCTGCATCACGTCGAAACAGAATGCTCTCGGTAGATTTTGTAAAGATATACGTTCATCTTTTGAGAAGCATCTGTACATATTCGAGGTTGAAGCAGTGGAGGTGACTTCCACCGAGCTTGCTTTTGAGTTCAGGTTCAGCCCACGGGAGAGCAGGATTTACATCGACAACGGATATGGTCCAAGAGAGATAAAAGAATGCGGGGTGCTCCAACTCTTGGAGGTCCCTTCATGTTGATGAAGAAGATTATGAACCTAAGAACCTTCATACATTGAGATCTGAGACAAACATTGAAACCCAGACAAGCATCCTCAGAATGACGCCAGTGCAAAATCACCGGACCTTGTTCGTGAAGATGTTGATGCTGATGCTGATAAGAGACGACTTCTTCTGTGATTCTGTCTCATATTGCTTCTAATAAATTTTGCAATCTCTCTTGTATTTAAGTACACCCCTTGGGTACTTCTTGAGTATTGTAATAAACAGCATAATTCTCAACCAAGAATCAACAAAGAGCATCAAAGTTGCAACTCAATGACGAGAAAAGGCATCAATTATATATATATCACTGGAGAAAATTCCTGTAAAAGGAAATAACCGTTGAACAAAAATAAAAATAAATAAATAAATAACCATTCCGGAACTTCTAGAATTGGTCGATACGGAAACACACAGACATGATGAAGCAATTCATTTAGCAAATTTTTGGCCGTTGGACTTCAATCAAACTTCTGAATTTTATTCTGAGGAGGAATGTTTGTGAGTACAAGTTATTTTTTGGATAATGATGTTGTAAAAGAGATCGGAACTAAGAAAGTGGCAAAGCTGATACTATGGTTTAATTTTTATTGTCTACACAGACCGAGGCAAGACAAAACTATAGTATTTGTAAAATCTCAGTGCAGTTCACCGACAGGAGCTTCGTTGAGCCAGAGGAAGTGGATGAAGTCATACAACTTGGCGCTGACACTAACCTGCATGTTTTAAGTAAGCAAACAATTAGTTTTTATCTCTCAGAGAGCTCTTGAGACAAAACAAGTTTTCTCAGGATGTTTTTGTTGGATAAATCTATATACCTTATAAGGAGTAGGGTTTAATCTTCTCATATGATCGGGTCGCATGTTTTCCAGCTGTTTGATGCAACGGTTTCTTATCTCTTTCAATGGCTCCAGCTCTTCCCTAGCTTCATCTTCATGTGCAGAAAGAGGGAAAGCAAAACATTATCAGTCATAAGCAGTTGTCAGAAAAATCCTCTTTAAGCATTGAGAGAACTCTGTTTAAACCTGCATTTCCACGCCAATAACATTTCAGAAGCTCTTCCACGCGTTGTGGCACCACATAAGCTCTTTTCGATTCATTGAATGGATGACGGCAAAGTAACCTTTCACCAACCTTAGCATCCGGAAACAAAAAAAAAAGATTACAAGGCAATGAAAAAGCTTGAAATCTGCAAGATGAAGCCTTTGTTTTACCTTTGGTGGTGGTTCGTTCTCTCCAGTCATTATATCAACCAGAGGGTAACCCTCTTTTCCGAATAATCTGTAAGTACGTTTCTTACATGGTATAGACACCTGAAGACAGATGAAAAGATGCGTGTACGAGGAGGTTTATATCATCAAGAAGAACTCAAAGTTTGAAGCAACACTCTCAATGGGGGAAAAAAGAATCCACAGTCCAAACCTTAGTAACATCTTCAGAAAGTTTGATCCGAGGCTGATTATTTATCTCCACGAGTTTGAAAACACAGCCTAAAGCGGCTTGCGCATAGCAAGTCACTAAGTTGGTTCCAATTCCAAAGGCATCCACTTCATGACCCTTTTGTTCAAGAGGAAAGTTACATTCCATCAAGGTGTGGCCTAATGGGAGAAATTTTCATACGGTTAAAAGCTGAGATTTTTACCTGTTTATTTAAAGCATCGACTGTCTCTTCGTTTAGATCGTTACTAGCGGTAATGATCATCTTCCCGAAGTCAGGCACGTTAAGCTCTCTCTCTATGGCGCAAAAGAATTTCCTGGCCTCAGTAGAAAGATAGGCTAAGTCACCTGAATCCAGTCTAATGCCTACTGCTTTATATCTGCGTAACAAGCACATAAGTCATGAATCTTGAAAAATTGCATTGTGGAGAGTTAGAGACAGAGAAACAGCAGAAGATTTCTAACACACCCGAGTTCATTAAGTGCCAGAGCAACAGCACAGAAGTTTGGGATTCCACTCTTCATCACATCGTAGGTGTCTACAAGAGCAAGAAAGGCGCTGGGGAATGCGAGTGCGTAGGACGTGAACGCTGCGAGCTCGCTTTTGTTCGTCTCAGAGAAGATCCCGCATAATGAAGATGAATTCTGTCATCCACCACAAGAAAGATTATATAGAAAAAAACACAAAATACTACACTCGAGTCAGAATCTAGATTTGACACTTAAGCAAACCTGGATCTTGGCTAGGCATGTTTGGACCAAAGTGACAAAATCATCACAAGTGCTTTTCCCATCAGAGCTTCGAAGCGCTTTGTCAACAATCTCATCAAGGCTCTGCCAAAAAGTAAAGGATAAGCCTACACTACTGCTTCCAATTGAGTTAAATTGAATCTTGAAACTTGCAAATTTACCATGAATGAGCTAACAAAAGCATGTGAATGTGTACCACGGAGCGGTATTCCAAACAATCTTCCCGCCGCAACATTGCTGCCGTAATAACAACAAAGCAAGAAAATCATATTAATTCTCTTCCTTCTTAATGTTTCCATAAACAAAACAAAACCACTAAGTAAGACATGCCTTGTTGCATCAAAACCTCCAAGGTAGCAATATTTTGATGCGCTTATTGCGCCATCGGGTCCCTATATAACAACAATATAATCCGACATGAAAAACAAACAAAACCCAACAATATCTATCCAAGGCTAACAAACACACAACAGGTTTTTCAGGGGAAACCTGAGCTCTTCGAGCACCAAACTCAAGCAGAAGCTTAGATTTTCCGGCGACAAACCGATGCCTTGCTGCGTTTGTAGCAACCAGAGATGCGTAATTGATGAGATTGAGAAACGGAGTTTCCAACAATTGCACAACCTGAGTAAAGCACAAGAAAATCAGAAACTCGATGAAACTATTCGAGGCAAAAATGAGAGTAGGAGAGATGATAAACTCACAGCAACAGGACCTTCGATTCTGAGTAAAGGAACTTTGGGGAAAACAACTGATCCTTCCGAAATTGCATACACTTCAATGTCAGAACAATCAAGTCCTCGGAGATAATCACAGAAAGCTTCCTGATTTCAAATTTCCAAAACCGTAAAAAACGATTGTAAGAAAAGAAAAAAATCGTTCCTTTTAAGAAATTGGCAAGACAGAGATTATTGTTTTACCTCACATCCAGGCAACGAGTCACGAACGAAATCGATCTCTTCGTCAGTCAAATTAAAATTAGCGAGGAACTTGATGCATTCTTCTAACCCAGCAAAGATAGTGTACTCTCCACCAAATGGGTTCTTACGAAAATACAAATCAAACCTGTGAGAATTGAAAACGAAGAAAGATTAAAAATTTGTGGATCAAAAAGCATCTGAGATTTTCGATATGAGAGAGAGAGAAACTAACACGGATCGTTCGGATTGTTTGCCGGCTTTCCAGTAAGCATAAGCCATGGTGAATTGGTAGAGATCGTTGAGCAGAGGCGTGACCATCGGGTTTGTGGGTCCGTCGACGACCCGACCCGGTTTCTTCCCATCAATACCGTTCTCTTTCGTCGCCATGAATCCCTCTTGCTCTTTTTCTTTTTCCGGCGACTTTGTGTGTGTGTATTGAGGAGAAGAGTGGACACTGATTCTATTACAAAAAGACGAGCTTGAGAGAATAAGGACAACTTTTTCAACTCCAGTCGACTTCAACCAAATTTCCTCCTAGATTTCGTTGAAAGATAATCCCAATTACTTTTCGTTTTTTTAATACAAAAACTAAACTGAGATTGTTGAGAGAGAAAAACGTGATAAATTTGAGGTTGTTCGAAAAAATTATCACTTTCAAGTTTTCTTTGCAAAATTTTATTTAATTATAGAGCAATTACAAATAATAACCGTTTTATCTTACATGTGTACAGAATGGTTGACTTGGCGTATATCGATATGTTGTTATTTGTAATAACGTTCATAGTTTCATACTTGGTGAAATTGGTGGATTATATTATTTTAATTATTATATTTTGTAAATTTTAGCTAAAAAAATAATAATTGAAGGAGTAACAGACATGTAGCGTTGCCGACGTAAAAATGGTTAAACTTAAGAAATCAAGTTCAAGTACAATTTGATGTTTAGAAAACTTCACTAGAAGCTTATCTGTAATTTACAAACTCGACCCCTCTAGTCTCAATACAATGCCAAGATGATCTAGAAAATTAGAATTTTACATCCCACATTAAACATAAATAAACCTAACAACATTCAGTTTTTTTTTTTAATATAGCTATATTAGATCCAAAGACTAGTCTCTAGAGTTCGCGTTAACAACAAATTATAAAGAAATAGAAATCTTAGAAATAATAAAGACCGTTAAATGCATCTCTCCATTGTAAGGCAGCTTTTGTTGCTTGCTACCTAAGAAACAAGAACGCATAGAACCCAAAGTCAAGAGATGCTGTTCAAGTAAGCCGATCTTTTATGTCAGGTTGTTGTTGTCCATCAAACGCAGCTTGTGCCCCTGCAAGTACCCAAATGCCGCAACACTTTTAACATTGTCAATGTCTTGTAAACTTTACGAGGATTCAAAAATCAGCAAGACTTTACCGGTTAAGTTTGTGTTGGAACGGCCAATGCTCAACCTCTGATGAGTTAACCCGCCTTCTCGACTCATCTCCTTTAAGAAACAATAAACTTCCTCTAAGCAAACTAACTTTGAAGAATCTAGGGTTTATAGAGTGAAAAATGTGTTTTTAAACTACGCACCGCGGGTGAAGTAAGGAGAGGGAAAGATCCAAAGTGATTGCGGATGGAAGGTTCCAACGCGTACGAAGAAGGCACAGTGTTGATCATCTCCGGCGCGTTAGAAGTCGATCCAAATTGATTGGTGTGATTAAGCAGATGATCATTGGTAATGGTTGCTTCTGGAGGAATCAAAGGTCGGATCTGAGAGAGATGCAATGGGTGTAATGTAGTTCCAGGTAAGCACAGAGGATGTAAGTTTATTCCATTCCTCATTGTCAACATCTGCAAAAGATCAGACAAGACAGAGTCTTTGTCACAGAATAGTAATCTTTTAGTGAATGGCTCATATCTTTTTTGAGAGGAATTTTTGTGACCTGGACATGAAGCTGAAGCTGTTTCAGATACTCTATAGCTTCATCAAGCATTGAAGCCTTATCCGTCTTCCCCCAATCAACGCATTGCAATGGATATTATATAATCAGACACAATAAGAAAGTGAGAAATGAAAGAATGATTCAGAATTTAGATTTACCTTATTTGAATTTGGGATGAGACTTTGTAAAGCTTTCATTTTTTCGTTGATCCTACTTCTCCTCCTCTGTCAGAACAAGATAATAACATCAACCTCTGATTGTGTCTGATAACCAAAAAAAAATGTAATTTTGGGAGAGAGAACAAAAACAAAGAGCAAAAAAAAACAAACCTTTTCAGACAAATTATGAACTTCGGCAGCTCTGCATCTCTTTGATGAGCTACGAGAAAGACCAGACTTTGAGGGAAGTTCATCATCAACCACAGCTTCTACTCCTTCCTGATTTAATTCAAGCAAATTAACAAACACTCGGTGTGCATTTTTAACATTCACAAACTTCACTAAAAACCACACACACAAAGAAAAAAAAGGCAAATTTAATTTGCTCATGTGAAGGGGGAAAAAAAGTACAGATCCGTTAGAGAAAGTCACTGTTGAAACATTTTCACGGGAAACAGTCAAAGATGGAACTTTTAGAACATGCAGACAGAGAGAGAGATTTGAGAAGTTTCAAGCACCTCGCTTTCGCAATCGTAATCGTCGGTCTCATTCCCGCTAGCTCCAACGGAAGAAGACGAAACTCGAGTCCCGGAGCTGTTTCCTTGAGCAATGTTATTACCCCCGGAGAAACCAAAACACGCGGGGGAGCCTGATCCAACGGCGGAGCCGGAGCCGATTAAAACCTCGGAGAAATCAGCGGTGCGCTTCGACGCGAGCGCAGAATCAGACGAAGGATGAGAAGCGAAACATCTGGGGTTATCTGCATGTGGGTCTCCGTGCACTCCGATCGCCGCCGCAGCCGCCGTAGTCATAGACGCCGGAGAATAGTAAGAAGGGAGAGGAGAAGAACGGTCGAAAATATGCCGGAGAAACTGAGAAATCTCGTCGGAAGAAGACGGTGGGTGATGATGATGATTGTTGTTATTACGAGTATCGTAAACCGAGGTAGTAGAAGAAGAAGATGAAATCAATTTCTTATCTCCCATCACTCTCTTCTCTTCTCTCTCTTCTCTCTGTGATATCATTAGAGAAAGGGGAAAAAAAAGAGAAAGCAGTTAAAGCAAATGAAAACAAAAAAAAACGGAGTTTTTGATTTTATGGGCATGGAGAGAGAGAGGGAGGAGAGTGACTGTCACGCGCCAGCTAGGAGACAGAGGTTAAAATGATTGGTCTGTCATAGAGCTAAAAGTGACGGTGGCCGTTACTGTAGCAAAAGCAATGAGCTTGTGTCAGCTCACGGTTTTTCAAACAAGGCAAGTAAAAAAAAAAAGTATTTTTTTTATTCTCCCAAAACTTTTTTTCCTCGTCGCACGTGAGACACACTAAACTAAAGTACTAGTAGTAGTTTATTTATTTTTTACTCTTTTTTTTTGGTAACAAATGAAACAACCTTTTATCTGCTTTCTCATAGTCCATTATTTAAAATGGAAATCTGTTAAGATGCATATGCTTATTCTTCGTGCTACGGATGAAACTCAATAAAATGAATATCCATTTAGTTTAGAAGAAAAATGAATTATATATATATCTCAGAGTTTTTTTTTGAACTTTTATCAAGAGTTTAATTTGATGGAGTAGTTTTGAAGAATTCCATTAATTCATAGAAAACGAAGTTATACGTCTTGGATGATTGACAAAACACTTTCCACTTTTAGTAATTTGAACGATAGTTTCAATTCTTACTTGTTAGGAAACCCAAACGATTTTTTTTTTGGACTAAAAAATGACTTTTATTTAAATTTTAGGAAACACAATCGAATTAGAATTCAAAATGTACTTTTATTGTATAATATGCAAAAAAAAATTATAACTCGTGGCGTGATAAAAAAAAAAACATGAGTTGCTTGTTAGTGGTTGCTATTTCATTTCTATTGACTATATAAGCCCATACATGTTGTCACTGACATGGGTTAAATTAACATGCGGCTTTTAAATCAGATACGGTGTTTTTTCTTTTCAACTATTTCATCCGTTTCATATTAGTAATCATTTAAGGTTTTTTCACATATATTAAAAAATATTTTAAAAAAATTATTAATATATTATTTTATTAATCAATAAACTAACAGAATAAAAATAATAATTAAAAAAATAATAATAATAAAACACAAAATGGTAAATAATTTGAAACAAAAATTAATTTTAAAACAATAATTAATTTGAACGAATGAAGTATCAAAAAAAAAATACAATTGTAGTCTCCTCCGTTTTTAAACTAGAACATAACATCTGCTAAATCAACTATGAAAAAATTAATTTAGTGTTTTTACATAAAAAAAGCGTTTAAGTTATATTGTCTGGATTCAAATCTAGTGTTGTATAAATATATATTGACCCAAAAAAATATATATTTATCGTGATAATTAATTGATAGAATATGTAATTGTATAAATAATGGACACGTTCACCATATTCGTGTTGCGGCAAACAAAGTGAATGCACCAAAGTCTCCAATTGCGTCCTGGCCTGTGCAATTTGCACGTCAAATTAGAAAATTCACACCGTTTATTGTTTTTTAAAGGATAAAAACATCTATCTAAATATAACTGAGAAAAGCAATATATATTTTTTATCGTTCTCACTTCTCAGCCTTTTTTTTTGGTGCGAACTTACTTCTCAGCATATGGCAGCTTTATAAAAATTAATCGAAGTTATCTAAGTAACTTGTACAGTTATAATTCACCGTTTGATATTTTAGCTGAATAGATTGTTTTTCTTTTTTGTGTGCACTGAAAACATCGATCGTACTTGTTTCTTGGTGAAATGCGCAGTAACTGCATCATTTGTTTCACTGCAACATTCAAAAACATAAATACTTATCCTCGTATTTACAATTTCTGAAACAAACAAAAAAGCAAATGGGAGACAATTACTAAAAAGCCTGCGGCATTTTTTCAGCATCTGCTTTTCTATTGTTTTTTTTTTTGAGCAACTTGGTTGTTTTGGTGAATAACCAAAATCAAAAAAAAAATTAAGAGAATAACCAAAATTTTAGAGAGAGATAAGAAGAGGTAGAGAGAGAAAATGGTTAGATTGTGGGTTTTGTTTTTATTTTTGGTTATTGAGCAAAAAATCTCTTGTTTTATTAGGTTCATTTTCTGGCATTATTTAAACTGTTTAAATAAAAGTCAGAAGTAATAAAAACGGATATCATAATTATGGCAATTTATAACTATTTTGTTTAGGTTAAAATTGGAACAACAAAATCACATCCTTTTTCAAACTTTTTTTTTCCTTTTTCAACTTCAAAAATCAAATTAGTCGGAGAAAACTTCCTTATAACTACATTTGTCAATGTGGCATCAAAGTTGAATTCTATCACGTTCAATAACTTAAATGAGACTATTGATTTAATTTCTTATGGTTGATTGTTTCCGTTTTACTATATTTGAATTCAAGTATTAATGTATTACTCTTTTTCAACCATTGATTAAGGAAAAAATACTTTTATTTGTCAATGACATTACGTGATGCAGTTCGGATTGATGACATAGCGATGGACTGACGACACTAACATATTTCAAGTAATTGAAGTATCTTGTTAAACTATTGATAATGTTTTTTTAAGCGTAAGTTATTCATCTCAAACGAAAAACTGTGTTTTTCGAAATAAAAATACATATCTCAAGTAATTGAAGTATCTTGTTAAACTTCAACATGCATGCATATGATGATATGAGAAAGACAAGATTCACGGCTTCTATAATTTTCAAAGATGTCAATGAAAGGATGGTTGAGATCTTTAATAGTCTGTTCAAAACCAGCATGATACACTTTATATTTTGTCTAGATTCTAACAGGATAGTTGAATGTTTTCTCTTGTATTTTTTTTTATTGGTGGTTTGATGGAATTTTCAAGTTGAGTCTCTGTATGTTTAAAAGACCCATACCTCGTTGTCTTGTCTGAATTGAAAGTCAGTAAACAAATAAAAAATAAAGATGATGATCCTAAACTTCCTTTTCACCTTTTATCCTCGTTCCCTTCTTTTCTTTACATACAAAAACAGTAATATGATATAATATAATATATAACGATCTATATGTCCATATGCAACAAACTAAATAATCCCGTAAGACATAGGACACGTAATTCAAACTCGCCCTACTCAAGTTTGATTATGATTTTTTACTTGTTTGTTGGAAGTTTGAAAACTTATAAAAAAACGTTTAATTGGGGAAAAAAACGACTAATCATAGTCTTTAAAATCTTCTATTCGATCATCCCCTGCGAATGGTATCGATTTTGGATTGTATCCTACAGTGCCTTTAAAACGAATGCTAACACACAATGCATATTTTTAAGTTTCGGATCCTCACTATTCATCTCGCTTTGTTGATTTATTGATTACTTTCAAACATAGGTTTTGAATGGTAACACAGAACAGATGCAGAATAAAGGCAGACCATTTATTTTGCAGATCAATTTGCATTTGTTCTCCATTCAACTCTTTTAAAGCAGATATAAAAATAAATAATAAAAAATTAAAGATCTGCTTGCAGATCAATTTTTGGTTGTCTTTTAGTGAAAAAAGCAGAACAAATTCATCCCTCATTTTTTTGACCAGATCAAATGTAGATCAAGTAGTTTTTTCTGATCTGCATTTGTTATGCTTGATCTGCATTTTTTAATTAATCTGCATTTTTTTGATCTGTGTTCCATTCAAAGCCATAGCATGATGGTTATATATATATATATATTGCGATAGGGACCACGAGATCATTAGGATCTCTTTCATAAATTCAACATCACACGTCAACTGAGACCCCCGAGACAACTCCCCACTTGGAACCTAATTATAAGTTATAATCATTTATTTTTAAAAGGCTGGTTGTATATTTCTAAAAACTAAAATGGCTTTACAAATAAGAAAGGGTTTCAACTGTTTGGTAAAATATGTACTAAAACATTAAAGATGTACTGGTAAATTAGAGTCGCTAATGACTAGAGTCTGATAGTACTAAACAACACAATCATGGACGAAAGTTGATATTATTACCAAAGGCAGTACGCGAGTCCTTTTTAAGCGTCGTTTATTTATTATTACAATCATATCATATTGTTAACAACTTAACATTAATATTGATAAAAAAGTGTTCATCCCGGTCAAATTAAATTAAAGTCATGTGCAGGTAAATTGATATAACATTGAACTGAAAAAGCTCGTTTGCTATTATGACTTTAATTGTCATTTTTAACCAATCATAACCAAAACTGAATCGAACAAAAAAGGTTAAATTTATTTCAAGAAGTAAAACCAGATATACCCGATTAACAAATCGATTGATATCTAATTATCATTTGTTTTACATACTACACAGGTTAAACTTTAAAACCCTAGAAAAATCCAAAACCTAAACTGTAAATATAACCCGATTGAAGAAGACTCGTTATATTCTTACGATCGATATGAATAAAATTTCGTGCACCCTCTAATTTAGTAAAACCATATAAATCACGAGGCTGGACCTTAAAGACGATATTATAATTATATCAAATGGTAATATTTATCGAAGAGTGATGATATGATTGATATCACATAATATTCCACACACACACACGAAAAAAAAAAAAAAAAACGGACGGTTAGATAAGCAAGTGGATAGAGGGAGCCTAGAGATGCGCAACAAACAAGCTTACGTCACAAAACCTAGCATGATCTGACGGTGGGGAATTCACGAGAGAAAAAAAAGAAAAAAAAAGGTGGTGGATGGTGCTATGATCTGGTGTGACACCGTCCTTTTAGAGTGTTCCCAAGGAGAGTATAAGAGACACGTGATGCAGTTTCATTGGTTCATCAGTACGACATCTAAGTAGGATCGGACGGTCTAAGTAAAAAAGATATGATGAGTTGTGTGTACTTCGTTGATACGCACTCTAAATTTCTTCTTTCCCTCAGTACAACAATCCAATCACTTTGACTATCTGTGTTCCACGCGCTAATTCCTGTGCGTTAATCACACGCGTACAGACAGTCGAAGAATTATAGACTTGTCAGAAGAATCTTGTTAAAAGATATGAATAACGAACCCAAAAAGTTAAAAAAGATAAATATACTGTATTTCATATTACGCTTAGCCACAAGTGACTAGTTCGAATCAAATTAATTTAAAAATCATCCCAACCTTTCATTTTCATTTAAATTAATTTAAAAATCATCCCAACCCGCATACATCATATTTCGTATGCGGGTCACACGCACAGTGTGACACATTTGGATTTTTTTATCACCGGATAATCTCAAATGTCCAAAAAATTGGTAAATATTTTAATTTTTGGGATATATTCCAGGCAAATAGATATTCACAAATATGTTAATTTTTACGTTTGAGGGATAACATGGCATTGAAGAGAACCAATGAAGGAGAAGTACACTCTGTAGCACCTCGGTGCGTTCCAACCGGGGCTGACCGGATCAACCGATTGGATATATATCAAAAAAAAAAAAAAACATGGCATTCCAATATTAATCATGGAAGAATCATTTCTACTTTTGATAATTAAAAAAAAAATCATTTTTATCTGATCTCTCTGAATATTATTTAGAGGATGCTAATTTTATTCAATATCCTATTACTAATGATGATATTTTTATTACTTCTCTTTTAATAATGGTCAGCATATCAAAAATCGAACAAATAAGCTCGGTAACGATTTCTTACACTAATAGTCAAATGGGTTTTAAAATGGATACATTAAATTCAAAATACCATTGTGGGTTAGGTCCATTCTGTTGTGTAGGCCCAAATGTTCATTATCATATTTAACAAACAAGGCTTTAACTGATAAGCCCATTCTGTTCAAACGATAATTTTAATTCATGCAAGTCATTTTCTCTTATTATTGAAAAGTGAAAAGATTATTTTTTCACGTGGAGGAATTAAATCGCAAAAACGAAAAAGCTGAAACTTTCGCTTTAACTCTCACGGTCTGCCGTAATTCGTGTCATTTATACAGATTTTTTCCAGTAACGTCATGAAATCAAACTTAAGAAATCAACAAAATCAGACATCATTTCTTGGGAATAAGCCTCGAGTTGACTTATCATCCATAGATTAGCAAAAAGTTCTAAACAAAAAGTTCAAAAAATAAATAAATAAATTATAAACAAAACTAGTCGTATACTTAAGTAAATAAATCCGAACCACATCGTATACAAATATACTTACTTTTTAGCATTTTCTGATATATTAAAAATGGTTCGGACACAAAAACAAACACAAAAATCGGTGAAAAATATAATATTCCCAAAAATGGTTCACACAAAGAAAGGAAAGCTAAGCCAAAAATACAAACAAGAACCACAACCGAAACATAAGCTAAAAACAAAACCAACACAACCTTTTTTTAACTTCAAATATACTTAAATTTATAAAGATAAATCCTCGTAAATCACTTATAATCTTATGAATTCTGATTGTTTTTCTTGTATCCACTAAATCTTAACACAAACAAAAAAAAAATAGTTTTCTTCAATCAGAGATGTTGGTCCTAAGAAACCGAGTTCTACAAGTCGGTGATATTTAGCCATGACTTATAGAATTCGGATTTAGTCATATGTTTGGTTTGATTCTAAAATTGGGCTGGACTAATTCTGCAAGAACTAGACTAGCTTGATAAATGAGTTTTTTTAATCAATTAGAACATCTATTGATTCCAAACATTTACACCGTTTTAACTAACTAGTTAAATTAAAATTCAACATTTTGACCAAGTTGGGTTGCTTTTTGTAGGTAAATTATACAAAACCAGAGGGATCTCTTGTATAATACGAGATCAACATCATATTCCTGATTTGGATGTTTCGTAGTTAGTATTTCAATACTATAATCTATAACTCTTATAATATAAACGCAACTGTAAAATTCCGAAATGTGTTGATGAAATTTATGAAAAGGATTGAATACAAGAAAAAGTAGGTACGAGTCACAATTTCTACCCTAATTTGGGGGGGTTCCCATGCTTATCACGACATTTTTAGATGGACCACGAGATTTTCTATTTTTATGAAATTTATAAAGTTGTCAAAATAAGCAAAAACTCGAAATAAAATGCTTTTACTTGAATTAGAAACTCGTGAGAGTCTTTACTATTTAATAACACGAAGTTGTGCCTTTCTAAACATATTGGGTTGTGCCTTTCTAAACATATTGGGATGTGAAAACACCATTGATTCTTTAAGAGTTTAGACTTTGGTGGTGCATTCGGAAAGCAAAATCATTTTATTTTTGTTGACTAATCAATAATACTAATTAATTGAAATCTTTATAAACATTTATTAGAATGTTTGTTTAGATACAAATAAACACTATCTTTACTCAGTTTACACTAAGAGATTTGAATATGGTTTTGGATAAGATTTTTGTTATCATATTTATTGATTTATGAAATGCGAAAACGAAATTAAAAACATAGTGCAGTTTGTTTGATTTGACGTATTCAAATTTGTATTTGTGTTTTATTTTCTTATAATTGATTTTGGTATATGTTTTTTAATCAGTTCAGTTATATTTTGTTTGACATTAAAATAGAATGAAAAAAATTCCGGCTTATTTTTCAAATCAGTTTTGGTTTAGTTAGAATTAGCTTAGCATAGAAATTAGTTCACAGTATATAAGGATCTCTGTGAATAGTCAACGTTTATAACGTGATTAAATGTGCATAGCGAATGTTGTATAACGTGATTACAAGCCTTATTTCCTTAGTGGTCTAGAAGGATTAAATGTGACTAGTTACTGTTTTATAAAGTGATTATAATCCTTTATTAGTGTGTACAAGCCTTATTTCATTAGTGGTGTAGTATAAGGATTAAATGTGAATAGTAACTGTTTTATAACGTGATTTGAATTCATGGAAATCCCCCCATTATATGAAAAAAGTAGCCTTGATAAAATGGATTCAACAAAATACAAATCAGATTGAAGTTTACTATAAATGGAAAATGTGTTGAGAGCGATGGGACAAAACAAAGGCAATAAGGTAAGAAGATTGTCGGTGAAGGACAACAATGTATGATGAAGCTGTGTGTATGAAAATGATTCTTCTCCACTTTCACCTAAAAAGAGATTCTTCAAGAAGAAAAAAACAAGAAATATAATTTAAAACAATAATTACTATATACAAAACGATATATATACCTTTGATTGATAGCTTTTGCTGCGGCGGGAAAAAACAAAAATTACCGTTTCAAAATTACCAAATCAACAAGATGGCGAAATAGTTGCATAACGTAGTCAGCAAATGATGGCAAATTTCAATCGGCATAAGCATGACCACATTTTAATCGTTTTTTAACAAATAAATATGTTTTTTTTACTTCCATTCTCCATCATTTTCATTAGTTTTTTATATCTAATTTTATTTTATTTTGTCTAAATTTGTTATTACGTATAACCACTAAAATGTCATCAATCAAAGGTAGAACTAAAGTTTTTCTTCTACTCTTTTTTTTTGTGCAACTTCTTATACTCTATTGTAGCTCATATCATCATCTATTGCAGTGACCATTCAAAACAATATAGTTTTTTTTTTTTTTTGTCGACAAACAATATAGTTATAAATATAGATTACTCTGTATCATTGACAACTGAAAAAAAAAAAAATATACATCTCTCATTTATTAATATCAACTATATTCTTCCCTCTTAACATTTGAAAAAAAAAACTATATTCTTCCCTTTTCCCGCTATACCCCTTTTTATGTGCTTCCTGATGAAATTAATTTCGCTTTTTTTTTGCCTTTTTCCTTTCTCGATATTTTCGGACAATAAGACGCATCGAACTAATATTCTAAATATGGAAACTGACATCTTGAATGGCTATACATAAGTAAAAGAAACAAAGCCGGAAAGAAAAAAATGGCAGACTGTAAAAAGTAATAGTTTTCTTTTTATCTTGCAGGGTAAAAACACTTTTTACAACAACAAAATGTTATTTGTTTCAGAGAGTTTTCTACTCTCGTGAAAAGAGGTCGAATCTATCGTCTACGTGTCTCTGCAGAATAGACAGTGCTTCGTAGATACGATGCAAAAGAAGAGATCTTAAAGTATAACTTAACAGATATTTTAAAATTTTCAATGTTCCAGAAAAAATATATTATAGTTTCTGGGTTTACTAAAGTTGCTGCAGAACATGAGTTCGCTCATCGCTGGTAATAATAATAATAAAGTTTCTTTTGTGTTTAGAGTTTTTTCTCGACAAAGCATGAGAGACACCTGTCCTCTTTTGGGACCACTCTAATTTTATAGTTTAAAATTATATTTCTTAATTATGCATGTTTTAATATTAGTTTTTGACATAATATCTTAATTTATGATTCGGGACCAAGTGGATATATATTTGATTATTTTCCTTTGCATACACAGCATAGTGGATATATATTTTATTTTGTCTTTTTAAGGTAAGAGGCTAAAAGTGTGTCGATGAAAAAAGTGAATAAATTAAGAAAACGCAAAAGAAAAAAATTGATTTGAAAATTCATTGACGACGTTGGTATTTATATAAATATATAAATAAAAAGTGTTCAATCTGAGCAGCTCGAATCGATTTTAGTCTCGATCAAATTAAACTGAAGAGGGAATAAAAAATAAACCAATCTTAGCCTATTATGTATTTTACATCTATACACTGAAATCAAACTGAAAAAGAAAAGAAAACCTCAATTTTGTTATTTAAAAAGAATCTTCAAATTTTAGTAAAGATCATTAAAAATACCCTTCGAAATGTATACAGGAGAAAAGATATATGTATACCGATCGAAACTTAATAAGCAAACCAATAAAAACTATAATTAAATACGATTTGTTTTTATATCACATAAATTTTTAAAAACATAAACAGAAATTGATTGAAACCCTAATATAACCGAGTACTCTACCCAACGAATAAATATACGGTGAACAAATTAAACATTTAAAGAAGATATATCCATCACACGGTCCATCCATTTTTGTATAATAATTTTTTTGATCAAACAATCCTATTTAAGATTTGAAATAAATGAGTAGTGTCATACCTAGTCCAAGATCACATTCGATTGTGAAACTATGAATAAAATGAAGGTTCAAAAAAATTAAAAAAACTATGAATAAAATGCATATAACCATATTTACATCCTCATACGTGAAGTTTGTTTTGTTCCTTTAGGATTGATTTTATAATATTTGAATAGGGACTTCTATATTTAAATTTTCATCCATTGTACTAAAGATCATAGTTATAAAAAAGTGAGTTTGGATTATAAAAATAAAAATATCGGTTTGAGATTCTAGGTATTGCCATTTGCTTGCAAGTTGTTTGTTTTCTAGGAGACTCCATAAGCAAAAAAGCATATCCACTAATTATTTAATTATATATATTTTTAATTAGTATCTTAAACTTTTTCGATTGACGAATTTAATATTGAAGCACTAAGAACAATCAAGAAGTGTACTAGCAAGTTGAGTAATACGATTATCCTCGTGAGACTACAAATCTTGCCACTTATAGAAATAGATTAAATTAAAATACTAGCCCTCATGCCATTATCATATTTCTGAAGTGACGACTTCAGTGACGAAATTAGCTTCATCTTATATTTAATAATCCATAAAATTCGTACTTAAGAACTTATATTCTTTTTAAAAATTTCTGCAGACAATTTCTATTCATGGACCAACTGATTCCTTCTCGTATGATTAAAAATATTATTTGACTAAATTAATTATAAAGTTTCGAAATTCCCCAGGAAGTCTGCATTCATTGGTCCATCGTACCGCTTCCTCGTACACTAATCTCCACTTGCCTTCAAACCCTAGAAATTTTGTTTTTAACATGCCCAAAACAAATACATGTACAGATACGAATATATGTGTGCGTGTACACGTGACTGATTTCTCAAACAAAAAAAAAATCTCTTGAAAACTTGAAAGGTTTTTGTTTTTTTTATTACTTGTGATATATCATATATATATATAGTTTGATTGGTATTTTTTAGAATGATAATTTGGTTATCAACTAGGTTAATTACCATTTAAAGGAAAATATTTTTACGACGTAACTAATAAGTAATTGCGTCATGGTATTCAACTGCCACCAAATAATTTGTAGATTCATTCTCTCACAGAAGTATTTTAGTTTCGATATTTTGTTAGTTTGTTACATAGTCAATGGAATACAGAATTGTTATAAAAAGGTATAATATTAGGTACAATACTATAACTGCATAACTATAAAATGTTTAATTAGTTGATTTTGACTGGTAGGTTCATAGTTATACTATTTAAAAACAATATATCCCATCCGTATCATAAAATAATTTAAATTATTAGAGGAATATTTTTTATAATTTTTATAAACATATACAGTGTTATATTAATATGTAAAAAAAAGGAATATAGTGTTTCTGTTAAAACCTTCATTTTTCAGTTAAAATTTAGGAAATTGTTAAAGTGTTTCGAATGGTCTCCAATTAAAGTCTCTGAAGTTATAAAAAAAAAAGACAATTGATATAAATTCATACAACTCCATCCCATTTTGTATCATTCTACTAGGTAAATAGTCAGAATGTCATTGTAACGGAAAAGTGTATTGTCAATTTGTCATAGTTCTCTATTTTTTTTATAACAAAAAAATGCCGGATCTAGATACAAATTGATCTAAGATTAATAATATTTCAGATGAAAAAAAAGAAGATACAAATTGATCTTTGAACTAGATAAAAAAATTGTATCTTCATATCCTAATCCTCTGTGAAACCAAAGTTACATTATTATTATTTTGAACTATAAATTGGTTAAGTTGACATACCTGTATTAGTAAAAAGCCATAGGTACATATTACTTATGTTAATATATTGCTATGTGACCAAATAGATGGACCAAGATTTTAAGGAGGGACAAATTATACAGAACAAAAGTGAAATCTAGGAAAGGGTTTCATGAATAAGTAAGTGTAAGAGTAGGAAACATTTTAAACAATTACTATTAACTTTATTAAAAAGAGAATTAAAAGAGGAGAAAGGAAGTGAAGCCGAGAAGTCTCTCTCACCATTATAACAATGTCTGACTCTTTTGGGATTCTGTGAGAGATAGAGAGAGAAACTGATTCAAAGGACACATTACCTGAAAATGACCACTCATCCCTAATAATCCCCAATTTTTATTTGCCTCCTTTCTCTTTATAACAAATTTACATTTCCAAGATTTTGAGTAAAAAATAAAAATATTTATTTCATAATTATTGATTAGTCTTATACTAATATTATTGTTCTCCTTTTTAAACTAACGGTCTCACGTCTTGGAATATGATTTCTTTTAGAGGTTGTAAAACAAGAAGAATAGATCTTGCGGTTGACATTCACTTAAACTTTTCGTTGAGATCGTAAAATAACTGTGAGAATTTTTTCTTACTCCATTAGGGAAACATCAGTACCAATCTACTTCTGATTCTCTCTCTCGTCTCACCATTAATGCTGTAAAATACTCCCTCTGTTCCTAAAAGAAAGTAGTTCTAGATTTTATTTTTGTTTCAAAATGATAGTTGTTTTAGGTTTTCTATGCATTTTTTCTTAATCAATGATGAAAAATTGTAAACTTCAAGACAATTAAATGATTTTTCTGAATTATTATTGGTTTAAATTTATGGGAAATGATTAATTACAAAAAATGATGTATTTATAGTCAAGTTTTAATGTGTTTTCTTAATATGTGTAAAAATTCTAAAACAACTTTCTTTTAGGAACAGAGAGAGTAATAAATATCATTGTTTTCTTTTTCTGTCGGTAAAATATCTACAAAATGGACAAAACCAAAAACATTACTTACTGCCATCATTATTGTAATACTAGAACTTTAGAATAGTGAAATCGTATGTTTTTATGGATGACTAAATTTCTCTTATTTAGCGTATCTATTGTTCTAATTATTCATTAGGAAAAAAGTAATTGTTACTTAACCATGCCTTATAATCATTAAATAGATTATGTTTAAAATATAAGATGTTTAAGTTAAAAGTACAAAGATTAAGAATTGTTTTTCTAGGTTTTTATAACTAGTTCATGAGTTGAAAACCCAATTGAATGTATCTTAAAAATATATATATACTATAAAATGAAATAGGGGCGGGAGATATTAATTGAATATTGAAATGAAAGAGGAATAACAAAACAAGTTAGGACTGAACATATATGTAGAATAGGTGCAGGTAACATATAAAGCAGTAATGTTTAAAAATCTTTAATAAATGTATTGAGAAGAAACAACAAAAGACAACTCATTGACAAATCTCTTCTCAACCTTTTTAGTCAGAACATCTCAAATCACACACTTATCCAATTTCCCATATATCCAACATTTATTTGTGTAATATATATATATATATAATATTTACTCCAACGAGGGGAAAAAAATTCCATTAATTATCCTGAGAAATGTTGTTCGCCTAATTAGCAAGGTATTAAGAGACATAAACAAACGAAAAGCCGATAGTTAATTCAATGACCAAGAACATATGGGGTTTTAAAGGTTCATTTTTTTCCCTGAATTTGTTTCTTATATATATAAAAATATTAAAGATTCAAGAAGGTCTCATGAGAGGAAGTTGGAAACCATTGGTCTGCAGCCAATTTTGATGAGAAGTAGAAGTAGAATTAAAAATCTGATTGTGATGATGAGGAGAGAATCCTGATGATGCTGCAGCATTTGACAACACTTGGTTCGGAGTGGTCCGACCATCGAACCGTTGGTTCTCGGCCACCGGAAAGAGCGAGAATCCTCCTCCGCCGCCAATGTTGCTGCTGCCCGGAAACTATTTTTACACCGCAGAGAAAATTGCAAATTTTGTTATTAAAAATATGAAATTAAATAAATGGATTTGTTTGTTGCTGTGTGTGTTTTACTCACTTGGTGATTTGAATTGGGGATATGGCTAACCATACCGGTTTGACCTAATCCGAGATTTTCATTAGAGTGGAGAGAATCATGTTGGTTCATCTGAATAAAAAGAAAAAATGTTTGTAACAAAATAATATATTTAAGGTATATAAACTATTGTTGATAAATTGTTAAACCCTACCTTGAGCCGCATATCTTGACTCTTTTGTTTCGAATTAACCGAATTTCCCAAACTCAAATCGAGGTTATGATCTTGTTGAGTCGGATTCCCTGATGACTCTACACAAAATCAAAATCTCGAGACCAAGTTCTAACCCACAAAAGTTAAGGATTAAGAAATACTATAAAATTAGGAGAATGAGAAGAAAAATACCAGCGTTGAGTTCGTCGTCGTATATGCTCGGATCGAAGTTAGTCACGGCGTCTTTGCCATTGCATTTGATTGCAGCTTTATCATAAGCCCTGTGGTTAATAATAAAAAAAAAAAAAAAGAGAGATCAATTAGAATAACCACATTATAAAATAACTAAGAATGTGTTTTGTAGAATCAAACGTAAAGACAAATTACCTAGCAGCTTCAACCTCGGTGTCGAACAAACCCAAATAAACATACCTAATTTCGAAAAAATCAAGAATCAAAACTTAAAGTTAAAATAACAAAATCAAAGTTTTTCAGGATGATTTTGTTTTTTGTTTTTTGAAAAAGAAAGTACTTTTTGCCTAAGAATTGACCCATCCGAGCTTCCCAACGACCACACTTATGCAAAGTGACACCTCTATACTTTGAACTTCCCCGAGGGAAGCCTGTGCTTTGTCGGCGAAGTACGTGAACAAACTCTTCCTTTGTTAAATTCGTCATCTATATATATATATCAAAATTTAACATCAATATATTAATTTCCCTAATTTTTAAAATCTTTTAATAGACCTTTTACATAGTGAATCATTTTGCTTTACCTGCTTCAAATCATCATCATAATCTTCGATGTTGAAATTGATATCCGCTTCTACTCCACGGAATTTAATAGCAGCTCTATCATACGCTCTACAAAATAAAATATTTGTTTTGATAAATTTAAAAAAATTTAATGTATATGTCTTGCCTCGTTTTTTTTTTTTTTATTATTATTATAGAGAGTCAAAGAGAGAAACATACCGAGCAGCTGCATGAGCAGTGTCAAATCCACCTATTCAGAAACAAATAAAAGGAGAAAAATAAAGAATTTTTTTTATATGATGACATTTTTTAACACCAGAAAACAAAAGACAAAAAAATGAAAAATCTGGAAAAAGGGTAAAATTACCTAAGTAAACCTGTTTCCCACAGTCCCTGAATTTCAGAGAAACATAAGGAACAAGAAAATAACTTTGTATTAATATCAACAAAGTACGATCGATTAATCAGATTAAAAAGATGAGAAGTTTTTTTTTTTATCACAGAAATGATATATTTACCAAATATGAGATTCCCATCTTCCGGTTCGCCGGTAAAACGTAACGCCTCTATACTGAGAACTCCTTGACCGTGGTCCACGCCGGCTCTTTTTCAACGGCTGTGCTGGCTCCACAACGGCGGCGACAGTGGCGGCTTTACCCGCCGATGATCCGGTGGCTAGATCCGACTGACAAAACTTTACACCAAACCAGTGAGCCCGAGGAAAGCCAGACCCGGAACCACCGCCATCGTCTCCTACGCCGCCGCTGGATTCCATCTCCGGGAAGAACTGATGGGTGATAAGCGGGTTATTGGGTCTGACCCGGTTTGGTTCGTCATCATCGGATCCATCTTCGATGACTACAGCAGAAGAACTAGAATTGGAGAAAGATCCGACCCGTTTACCCGGTGAAGAATAACAAAACTCTTCAGATTCTTCTTCTCTAAGTGTCTGGTGTGGTGAGTCGTTTAGATCCCACATTTTTTTCTTCTTTTTTTTTTGGGTGATCTTTGAGGTTCAGACTTCAAACCTCTGGTTTGATTCTCCTCAAGGTTAGAAGCTAAATAAGAGAAACCAAAGAGAGAAGAGAGCTTTTGGTTGGTAGAAGAAAAAAAAAATTAAAAGACAAAACAAAAATAAAAGAGAGTAAGAGAGCTAGAGAGAGAGAGAAGAGAGAGGAGAGAAAATTGAAAATTTTCAGAGTTTGCTTCTACGAAAGCTTTCATTTTTATCCTTTCCTTTATATTTACTTCCAATGCCCTTTCTCTCCCTCTTCACTGTTTTTTTTTATAATAAGATATTCTCTCTCTAACCACTTGCTTTCTTTGGAAAAAAGATTATATTCGAAACAATTCCTCGTATTGGAGTTTCTTTATTTCTTTTATAAAATATTTCCACTTTTATTATTATCTATGTATACAAACATCTTCTTTGATTAATCAAAGATTCCCATTAATATGTAATTTCATGTTTTAAGAAAGTAAAAGTCCACGGCTTGGTTCGGCAAGCAATCCATAAAAGGTATTTTTTGCAAGAAAATGAATAATTTGATAGATTACTTAGAAACCCCCACAATCTTGCTAAAACTGATATACTTTAGCTCCTTTGGCACAAAGCTTTTTCTTTGTTTCTTTCTTTTTTTCTATATGAATAAAAGTTAAGAGGATACAAATACAAATAGATCACGCATGGATCTATATATGTTAAAGATGTATATTTATGTACAAGAAATAGGTGTTTTCATGATCGGGCAAATTAAAGTAGATGAGATAATAAGTTTGATACTACTAGATATATTGTTTATATTTTTATATATTTAAAGTGAAGTTCCAAAAACAGCAATTCCTTGAAGACAAACAAGTCATAGGCTTTCTCGATCCCTAATATTTTTCAAAGTGGAGGAATAACTTATTTCAATTTTGTATTTATTGCTCGAGGCTGGATTGGTGCAAGTTTTCTGTTTCTATTTAAAATACTTTGCCGAGTCATGAATCAATTGATCGTAAACTATCTGTTTTCTTAATGGGTTGTTCTAACCAGAGGCCTGGTAGATATATATAAAGGGAAACAAAATAAGTAAAGTCCCACGCTTTTAAAACTCATTTATCAAACTATATTAATTACTTACTTGGTTATTTGACTATTCGTTCACCAAAATAACAGATTTAATAGTGTCTTAAGGTTGTTTCTTAACCGTAGAATTCAACGATCCATATTTCTTTTGTTTTTCTAAATGAATGATAACGCCTATAGACTTGCAGACAATTTTCCAAACTTGTCAATTCAATGTAAAGTTCCCACCATTTGCATTATATGCTCATTTACGGGTTCAGTTATATATAGTAAAGTTGCTGGTTTGAAGAACTGCGGAAGATAATTGTTTGATAATTTATAAATTTTAAAATCAAAATCAATCATAATTTTTGTTATATACGTTATCAGTATAATTTTTGTTTTTTTTTCCAGGGGGTTTAACGATTCATTTAGTTTATATAGCTAACCGAGTGTCTTCCCAATATTGATTTAGTTTAAGCTCTTTTTGCTAAAGTGTACGTGTTTTTTTAATATAAATGATACAACCGCAAAATCCAAAATGTTTTAATGTGAGTTTGTAAAATGTTTTTTTTCTTCCAAAAATACAGTTGTATACGTAGAACATGTGATCATGTGAGAGGAAGATTTTAAACCTAATCAAGATTAGTTATATACCCAAAACCTTAAAGAGAATGAAATCATAGTCAAAATAGCTCACTTGCTATAACAACAAGTTGCTTCATCGATCAGATTGTCGATGCTTTATTGCAAATATTCATATCAAATACGAGTGGACCAGACAAGTCTTTGGGGTTGATTTGAAAATACGAGGAGAATACAAGGATATAAACGTAAATATAGGCGAAATCATTCATTAAAAATAAAATAAAATAAAAAAGCAAAGGTTTTTTTTTTTTGGTAGTAGAGAGGTATCAAAAAAAGGAAAAAGGAATTATGAGAAGAAAAGGAAAATGTTACCAGAAAAGATCAATCCATTAGTACGGACAAACTGTGGGGTCCACTTTTTCCTTCTTTCATCCACCAATGCCCTTTCGTTTCTCTCTACCTCGTATTTTCGTATCACGCGCCCTTCACACGCGAGTGTTCCTCACTCCTTCGCTCTATCGGCGGGTGTTCGCCACTCGCTCAGACCCGAGATGCCGTTTGGTTTCTGACCACAATGCTGGAGCCAACTACATTTGGTATTATAATAAGATTTGGATTGTTAGATTCGTTTATTTTGTGAGAAAAATCGTCATTCTTGACATCACCTCCATCATTTTTCTATTCTTAAAATTTCAAAATATTGTTGTTTTTTTACTACTTTTTTTAGAAAAACCTCCATAAAAATCAGCAAGGAATAAAATCAATTTTCTTTTGTTTTTTTTAGAGAAAATAAATAAGTGAAATATACAGAAAAAGAGAGAAAGATGAAGAGGAGAATGACTTGTGTCGGAAAGGGAAACGTACAATTTTATTTCGTGTGTGTTTTTATGTGTTGGGTCCAGAGGAAAGACTACTAGGCTAACAAAATTAAAAACCAAAAAATTGTGATTGCCACGTCTCTGCCCATTTTGTGAATTTACCGCCGAGTTATTTTTATGTATGTAATTGTTATTTTTAATAAAAAAAACTACTATGATTCCATTATAAACGAACATAAAACAAATCTACATAATTAGGAATTTTTGACAATTCAAAGGTATTTAATTTTCTTCGTGAACAAAATATTGGATGCTATTAAGAAAAGAAAAAATAAAAAAGGAGCACGACAATAATGTATTAAACGAAAATCAGTGAAACTTTCAATCAAATCTAAAATCTAAGCTCCTAAAATGCTTTTTACATGACACGTTGTACATATTTTTGAGTGGGATGCAATAACAAACATTCCAATAATGGCTTTCGTTGAACATGTTGCTTTCCTCAAGTGGAAACTACTGCTCTTCTCTCTCTATGTCCGACTATCTCTCTCTCACAATATATATATAAACACACAAATATATATGTAATATTAGTTATTAGCAAAATTATAATAATAAAAAGAAAAATAATTTTAAAAAAGAAATAAAAAAAAAAAATATGATATAATAAAAAAAAAACATAAAATATATATATAAGCGCGCGTTTGAATGTCAATAATTATTAAAGCCCACGGCCCACTTTACACAGAGATACTCTGTCTATTATATCTCTTTCCAATAAAATAGGCCCACAAAAAAACAATTATTATTCCCAACTACCTCGTGAATTTTCCGATTTTTAAAAACTATTCAACAAATGCTGTATGTCCAAATAAAACAAAAGCAACGAGAACGAAAATAAAATTCCTAATTTCGGCTGAGTTTATCAGAGCCTTTATACTCCCTCGTTATACGACATATAGATATGCCAAAAAAAGTGTACTAAAACAACATGTATTATTGAATGTAAATAAGTAAAAGTACGATAGATGCCGAAGAAATCATTTCTACAATCCATAGACTTTTTGGTTTTCTGTATAAAATAAAACAAAAATTAACATCCCCACAAGCCACAACGATGTCATTTATAGTTAGTTGTAATATGCCTAGTACATAAACCAGAAAATAAATAAAATAATTAATGCCTACATCTACCTCAATCTACTTGTCTATGTGTTCGCATAGTATGGACGAGTAACAATAAATTCATTTTTTACATTTTCACAAACAATAAATTCATTGTAATCTAGATTTTTACAGCAGACAGTTCTCAATTCTCACAGTGTATTTATGTGCGTTTGATACTACAGATCCATAGTTCAATTATTATCACTATACAGAGGCCTGATTACGGTAGAATACCGTATGCTTTAATACCAATAGTAGAGAATCTGGTAAAAGTAGACTTGTTTATGAAGTTTTTATATAGTACTCCCTCCGTTTTGATTTAAGTGTCGTTTGGAGAAATGTATTTGGATATAACTGGATGTATCTGGATGTGTTTTGAGTTTAATACATCCAGATACATTTTCTCCAAATGACACTTAATTAAAAACAGAGGGAGTAATAAACTTTAGATATACATCTACAGAATTGCCAACTATATTCAATTGAAGTTTAGGCAACATCTCTTATGTAGAAGAACCTAAAATTTAGAACGTATAAATGCTACAAGTTTGTTCAATTATTGAACTTCGTATATTTTGAGCATGTAATGAATTATTCCGAAAGTATGTCATAAATGATACAGCTACTTGAACCTTGTTTCTTATGAAGAACTTGAACAAAAATGTTGAATTGTAGAGTGTCACAGATATATACTTGTATTAATGATATATCCCACAAGTAGTTCGGATTTAATTAATAGTTCGGATTTAATTAGTTCGAATGCAAATCAAAATTGTGGATCCTGTTGGGTAATGGGTAAATATCATGAATACTATAATCGTCACTGACATAATAATATGAATAATATCAAATCCAACCAATCTTATTATAAAAAAACTGCAATCTTGGAATCGTAATCAAGTCCGAGATTAACGAACGTTAGAATTGAAAACATCGGACGGCATCGATAGAATCTCGATTTGCGAGGTTGTCCAAATCTTGTTACGCTTTTAAATATCTTTAAGTAGGATCCACTTTTAATCTGTTTACGTGGCATTTATTTTTTGTATGTGTGGGGGCCATGTGAGCCAGCTGTGATAGTGGATACTCCTCGATGTCTTCACGAGAATTTATTTGAATTTGTTTCGATGCGGTAATAGTTTTTTTTTTCTGATCTTCAATACAGTACAATTGGATTCGACTCGAGTAGAGAAAAAATATGAAATACACGACTACAAAAAATTAGTATAAAACTTGTATTAGAAAAAAAACTCAAGGAAAAAGAAAAGCAAGAGAATCTATAAGTTTTTGGAAGAAAAAAAATTAAAATTACAAAACTTAATATTCTTGTATTCTTTCATGAATTGATGTAACTTAGCCGAACTATTTTTACTTGTTTACCAAAAAAACTATTTTTACCTCACTTTCATTGTAGTCGATGAATACTCAGCCGAATCTGAGCCAAATTTATTTTTCAATAAAATATTATTCGGTCAATATTACTACGTTGTACTAGTTTGGAAATATATATGTGTTTGTTTGTTTTGGTTTGCTCACGTGTCTAGTAAAATACACAAAGAGAAAACTAATCGTATACGTAATTTAATGCATTATAAAAAGGGTTTAGATAAACCAACCATACAAGATGAGAGATAGTAAAACTATAAAAAGTAGCCTAAGAAAATTCAGTAAAAGATCCAAATCAGAAACATATTAAGAACTTGAATGATAATATATGTAATATGCGTAAGTAAAAATAAAACATTTCTTATACAAATAACCAAACGACGGGTAGATCACAGAATAGGCTGGGGACAAATTAATTAAAAGTTAGGGTTAAATTATTGAGAAGGAGAGAAAAAAATGTAAAGGAAACGACAAAAAAGGGACAAAGGGAAACACGTTAATGTACAAATATAGTAAGGAGTCAGGAACTTAGGTACGATGTCCATTCATTTTGCGGCCCAGAGACTTTCCATTTCTGTAAATCTTCGAAATTAACCCCACTTGGTTTCCCAAACATCCTTCGACATCGACGACACATACACACGATTTATTTCTTTTAATTAGGTTTTAATTATAATTTTTATATTTTGTTTGGTACTATATCGAAACCACACCCAAATTTTAGTACGGTCCCATTTGCAATAATTCACGTTAGTTAATGGAGGGACCAACGAATTATTCCGACTTTTCAAGTTTTCATCAATATGGGAATCATTTCCTTTTTTCACTTTAATTTTTGCTTTTATTTTGTTTCGATGTTTCGGACAAAATAAACAAATAAGATGATGGATGATAGGTCGGGCCTAACTGAGGCTTAGGTAAGAGATGCATTATGATTCTTTCGTTTTTAAGTCTGAGGAAAACATCTTCATTAAGGTTAGTTGACAGACACATTTAAAACGACAATGTTTTAATTACAAGAAACTGCTGAATTTCATTAAAGTAGCATATTTATTTTTCTTTTTAGAGGAACAAAATTTGCATGTAAATATATAATGTTATGAAAGAAAGAAAAGAAGAAGGAAGGAACGGACGTGGAAAGACTTAAGTTTATTAGTTAATTAATCATATTAATGATTCAAAGGCTTTTTGCAATCATAAACTTTAAAAATATGCAAACTAATTTTGCATTCGAAAAAAAAAATTGCATTACAATTTTATATGCTACGACGCTTTAGCCATCTTTGCTGCGCTGAGTGTATTGGAGTTCGAATCTACAATTCCCCAGCGAGGTTAATAAAACGGGCGAGTACGTAGGACCATTTTTGTTGTTGTTGCTAAAGACAACGAGTCCTTGAGAAAAAAAGGATATCGAGGTGTTTTTTTTACTAATTTTAACGTAAAGGAAAACAAAATGAATAGAAATATAAATTTGATTAAGCTGTTTTCTTTTAATTTAATCGCTGCATAAAGAGATAACAACCTTGGAGAAAATTCCTCTAAAGAAAAAAACAACCTTGGGGAAAAATCAAATAAAATGGAAAACGCAAACAACTTGAGCGATTAAAGTCAATATGAGTCATTAAAGGCAATTTCCTCTGAGTAGTGAGTACGATGAACGGCGTTAATCATATAATTAAAAATTGGTTATTGACTCAGATTTAAAGTCTTTTTGTTGTCAACTCAAAGGGTCGTTAGAAAACTTTGTATCCAAAACAATATTCCTTCCGCTTTATAAAAAATATTATTTTGTTAATTTTCACATATATTAATATATTTTTATTAACAAATTTTTTAAAAAATATTAGTAATTCACACACTAATATAACAAAGTTAAACTTAATTTTTATTTAAAAACTTACATTGTAAATATAAAACAATTATTTTTATAAAACAAAAAAAACCCTAAAAATAATATATATTTTTTTGCGAAACAGAGAAAATAATGGTCTATATATTTTGAAATTTGAATTCTTCATATGATAAAAAAATATTATAATATCTTAATAGACTAAATCTACATATATGTTTTTTTTAACCAAAATAAACTACATATATGTTTTTTTTTTTTTTTTGAACATTAACTACATATATGTTTCCACGTCTTAGATAGTTAGATCTATTTATATGGTTATCTTTCTGATGTAACGAGTAAAAGGAATTACACGGCGGTGAAAACCACCTACTGGGCTACTACCAACATTTCAAATCTTGATAAAGATTCACCACCAATATGGTACGTGTGTAAATGGACTAAACACTATAGATTATCTATTATGGAAATCCTTTTAATTTTCATATTTAGCGAAATGTATATAAATTTCATTCTAGGGGCATGTACAAATTATGTTTAGAAGAAAGAAATTCTCATACTGGAAACAAAATTTTAAAATAAATATTTACGGCTTAAAAAATGTTACTTCAAACACGGTGTTTTATATAATTTTTTTTTAACTCAGAGGTGTTTAAATTTGAATTTGTATTTTTGGTTTGAAATATAAACCGGTTCGGTTAATAGGAGGAACTAAAAGGATGATGAAAAAAGGTAGTCAGTCACACTTCGCTTTTCCCAATACAAACAATCTTGAGCAGCGGTTAGAGCGGTGGTGACGCATACATCTCCTCCGTCAGTTTCTCTACTCTTACCTCCGGCGATCTCTCTCCGACGGCCAATGGACGCCGTCTTCCACGCTGGTACGCTATCTATCACGCGCCTAGGCGCATCACCCTCTGCTTCTTCGCCGTCTCTTCTTCCGCCGATATTTCTCGCCGTCCATCCCGCCCACAATTTCACCTTCTCTCACAGCTTGCCTTCCAAATCCCGGAGTACTTCAGCTTTCGCCGCCGGCGCCACGTTGATTGCGAATTCCTCTTCGGTATGTTCCCTCACTTGGATTTCCAGTTCCAAACCCCCCTCTCGATTTTGCAGAATTTTGATATGCATGTGATCGTTTGCGCCTTAGTTTTTGGGAATTTTTATAGATCAGGTGGTTAGTTTAGCTTAGACCGGACCTGGTGAAAGTTTCACATCCGAGATTCGGGATGATTCTTAGAGTGGTAGAATTTGAAGAGGCAAAGTCGCTTGGGTGATGAGATTATGGCCAATTTCTGAATTGGTTTCTCTACTTACATGACCTGCCGGAGATTTTTGTGAATTTGAACACTCGCTGATTCGAAAACTTGTTTTAGATGTCCTGCGTTTTTGGGTTTGATCCTCGAATTAGTGGATTAGCTCGAGCTTCTAACTTCTAAGAGCATGGGATTTATATTGACTGTTTCTGTAGCCAAGAAGTAGTGGAGTATACACTGTTGGCGAGTTCATGACAAAGAAGGAAGACTTGCACGTGGTGAAACCTACGACCACTGTGGATGAAGGTGGGTGATTGTAATCCTCTCAAAGCCCATCAGATTGCTTGGAACATGGGATGCTGTGTTTTTGTTTTCTCAATCTTATGATCTCTTGTGTTCACTTCTCAACAGCTCTGGAAATACTCGTGGAGAACAGAATCACAGGATTTCCTGTGATAGATGAAGACTGGAAATTGGTATTAAGTTCTTACGTTTGGAATCTAACAATACTCTTGGAGGTTAACTTGAGAACAGGTCGGTTTGGTAGGATGCTTATGAGGGAATCTTTGTTGCTGCAGGTTGGGCTTGTTTCAGATTATGACTTGTTGGCTTTGGACTCCATATCTGGTAAATGGGCCAGCTACACCACTTGGTTCCCTTTGTTTTCAAGATATTTTGATTCGGGTTTTTTTCCATTTGAAGTGGTGAAAGAAGAAAGCTACTTGATCACATGGTGGCATAAAGTCCGAAATATCAATGTTATGATGACCTTCCTGTCTCATTCGTTGCGAGATAGCACGCTCAATGTGGAATGATCAAAAAGCTTCTTCCCTCACCCCTTAAATCTTATTTGCTTGTTTCTTGCTTATCTGATAGGTAGTGGAAGAACAGAAAATGCCATGTTCCCTGAGGTTGACAGCACCTGGAAAGTATGTGTGGCCCTCTCTATTCCTGTTTAACATTTTCAACCTGAATTGCTTTTCAAAACACTCATTCATATTTTCTTTCTCCCACTGTGCTCATTCGCGTGGTTCACACTATCAGCAGTAGGTACTGTGAATTCGACTTTTACAAAAGGAACTTGTTTCGATTGACGCAATTACCATGCACATAATTTCAGCTAATTGTAAAGTCATGTTAATGTTACATTCAGTTCCCTGGTTTGATTAGACGGAGTTCTGTGCAAGTGGATTCGATTTTGGCATGATAAAACCTTACCAAATGAATTGTTTCTATATTTCCTCTTGGTTTCCGTATCTTGTAATGATATTGTATATCGTATATCGTATTGATCCGGTAAGAACATTTGCAGACTTTCAATGCAGTGCAAAAGCTACTCAGCAAAACCAATGGGAAGCTTGTTGGAGATTTGATGACGCCAGCTCCAGTAGTTGTTGAGGAAAATACCAACCTCGAAGATGCTGCTAAGTTATTGTCTTACCTTTATCTTCAGTGCCGTCATTTCTGTTCTTCTCTCTTATCTAATTTTACACTCTTCTCTAACTTAATCTTCTTGTTCTGTTTCCCACTAGAATATTGCTCGAGACAAAGTATCGCCGTCTCCCTGTAGTAGATTCTGACGGCAAATTGGTAAGAGAGAATTCACATTTTACAAAAAATCTCAATACTTAAATTTTGAAATACACCATCCTATTTCTTCGCATCGCTTATCCTTTTATGTTTCCTTCATAAAAAAAAGGTCGGTATTATCACAAGAGGAAACGTGGTTAGAGCCGCACTTCAAATAAAGCGCACTGGTGATAGGAACGCTTGACTAAGATATAAACTAATCAAGAAAATAGCTTTGTATTAAAGCAATGATCAAAACATTCTCCAGAGAATAAAAGTGAGAAACCGAGTATTCGACATTGTACCGTGTATTAGAGTAATTAAGAGTAAGAGCCATATAACTTGTATTACAAGAGTGTGCATCGAAGTGAAGATTAGTAAACTGTAGAAGCATCAAAAGATCTCGCAGGCAAATTAGCTTTTGTTGAACTCTGGTAAGTGGTAAGTGCACTTACTTACTTTCTTATTCCGCAGAATCAGCTTCTCGTTTGTTTGATGGGTTAGGTTATCAGATGCTTTGGTATTTGATTCTCATCCAATTATGCTTTCGAAATTTTATTTCGTTTAAAGTAAAAATGTTTCCTACTTTCTTTCTACATTTGGTTAACCACCAAAGTAACAACCACCTTTTTTAAGGTATTTAATTGATTTTGGTTCAACCAAAATTATCTTTCCCTCGCCTTACTTTCGTCCGTACAAAACGTATAAATGTGCTTCGTTTTCAGTTGAGCAACGTTTTCGAAGTTTATAAAAAAAAAAAATATGATCAAAATTTTCCATGATATACATAATTTATATTAAAAAAAAAAAGGAAACAAAGTTGCAAAACAAAAGAGTTGGTTGCAAGGTCATGCTCATCATTAGCTGTCTAAGGAAACTGCAAAATAACCAAAGCTTTATTGTGGCGATCTCATAAAAGAAGAAACACTGTTGGATCAGAATTTTCATTGATTAGAAGAAGAAAAAAACAGATTTATGAACTATAGAAAGAAACTGTTTCGAACAGTTTGGTAAAGTTATCACGTTTTCGCTCTCGTGGAGAAAGAAACTGACACGTATCGGACCAGTCTTTTCAAAACAAGACCATCAACAAGAAAACGAAGAAGTTTTTTGATATGAGTTTTTGGATTACTGTCATCGCCCCACAAAAAAAAAAAAAAAAAATTCAAAATGACTTTAGTAGTTACGATAATAGAGATAGAGAGAGCTTTAGTTGTTAAGATCGGACAAGCAAAGACCCACTTACCATATTTGTTTTGTAGGACACTCTTTGTCTCTCCATCTCATAACTCATCAAAAACACTCACTTCTCTCTTTCTTCGTCTCCTGCTTCTGCTGCTATTCACTCGCCGCCGTGTCTCCATCCAGATTTTATCCGTAACATAATCCAACTAATAATATCAACTCTAATTAAATCCAATCTTTGAAGACCAAATTGAACCAACCAAACATTATGAGAGCCAATCGATCTTTTTTCTACACTAGTAACGGTTTGAGATTGTTTCTTATACTACTACCTCATAAATTGAAATTTCCAAAAACATTGAACACTTTGTAACTTTGAGTACGAGGATTAAAGTTTAGAAAGAGTGAATGAAAACTATTTATGGTAAGATATCATCATTGACACTACTAGTAAATTAGTAATCACAATCTCAGGGAGGAGGTGCATGTTAGCAACCGCCGCACATCATAAAGATAAACATTCTTCTCTAAATCTTCCTTCTACAACTTTTTTTTTTTTTTTTTTTTTTTGGGGTGGAGGAAGAAAAGAACGAAAATAGGAAACTGAAAATAAAAAAGAGTTTTTTCTTTCTTTCTATTTCCTTTCCTAATCGTCATCCGAAGTTTCCGGGTCGGGTAATTTGTTCAAATCGACCGGTTCCCATGACCCGTTACACCTCTTAAACCCTTCCTTGCTACTACACTCAATATGATCATCATTAAGACGATAATCGCTATGATTAACGCTGTGATCATCTTCCACGTAATCATGATTACCACGTTGATGATGATGATGATGATGATGACGATTCCCTCCCGCCGCTTCTAACGCATCCACTTGCGCTCCAACCTCCGCCGCTTTTCTCCTTATATACGCCGCCGACATGTCCCCACCACCGTTTCCTCCGCCGCCTCCCGCCACCGCAACGCCGGCTAAAAGCTCCGGGAAGTTAAGGCGAGCCGAAGGTCCACGGAGATAGAATACCGCCGTGTCGTAAGCACGCGCCGCCGCCTCAGGAGTAGAGTAAGAGCCAAGCCAGATCCTTGACCGCTTATTAGGCTCTCTAATCTCCGCCACCCACTTCCCCCACTTCCTCATCCTTATCCCTTTATACGGTTTCTCTCTCTTCCTCGTCGCCGCCGCCACCGCCGCAACCGTAACCGTCGGAGTAACCGCCGCCACTTCCGTCGCTGTCTCCATCTTGGTTTTTCGCCGGAGATTTCAACAATCCACGAAAGAATCAACCTTGTTTCCGATCTATGAGACTTTTTAATCGGCGGAAAGATTTAGAGATGAAGAAGAAGATGTGAAATTGACGGCGAAGCGATTACATGCGGAGGGAGATTGATGAACACGTGGGCCAAGAAGAGATGAGAGGAACACGAAACCGCAAAAGAGAAGTTCAAAAAATTCACCGACACTAATCTCTTAATAACTTTCGCATATATATTTTCTTTTTTCGTTTCTCTCTATATATATATTCTAAGACAGAGACAACAATCTCATCTTCCCTGACAATATATATACACATATAGATAAATCTGTATTCAAAATATTTTGTCTTTATTATTTGGACGGAATTAAAATATTAGTGTTAAATACGCTCATGCACCTTATTATTTTAATAAAGCTCGCCGGCTCTTTCCAATGGACGGTTATAAAATTAATTTCGATGTATCAGCGTTACTATACAATATACAATAAAACGATTTGAATTCAAGATTAAATATACCTCAATTCACAGTTTTTTCTTTTCTTTTCTAAAAATTATTGTATTGATTCACAGTTTTAAACTATAATCGACACCCATAATTGTGAAATTTAGGTATATTTTAAATTATTTGGACACACGTTGATTTTATGATATACTAGTAAGTTTTATATTGTCGAATCACGTCAAACTCTGATTTTAATCAATAACATAAGACTTTTTTTTTTTTTTTTTGACATCAACAGAAGATTTAATATCTCGCTTTAAAACAGAACATGTTTCTTCATTGATTATGTCAATTTTTATTTTAGCATTACCCTATTGTCCTACAGTATAAATCCATGATATACCGATCTCGTTTCATGATAGATGTTGCAACTGCATTATTTTACATTGCTTTAAAACATATGTGAAAATGTCCAGTATCTCAGCTATTTGTTTAATTTGATTGTGGTTAAAATCTCAGCTATTTGTAGAAAACAAAATTTATCCTATAAATATAAGTTCTTAATTTCTCTCGTCAATTAGTTTTATTTTTTCTTTTAATGAATTTACGTTATACAAGTAACAATTCTAACATAAATACAATTTGAGTTAGATATTGGACTATGTATATATATGTAGTTGAAAACTTGAAATTGTCAAATCGTCAATAAATTGAAAACTCTTTAAGTAAACAGAGGATATTTATTGATTGCATGGAATAGGAATAGTATTGACGTAGGGAAGTGGGTCGTTGTTGTGGAATTCGGAAAACAATAATAAATGGGTTTTAATTTAATTTGTATAGGTTTTAAAAATTATTGTACAGGAATGTTCAAGCAATAATACGATTAATTTACCTTATTTATTGCTATGTTGCATTAAAATATTTAATAGGGAAGAGGCGGTAATGACACGCGTGTCTCCTTCTGTTCTGGGGACAAGTTAGTGGGATTTCTGAGGTGCTTTGTCTTTTCTTATTTCCCAGTAGTATGTTTTTTCTTCTTCTTCTTTTTTTCTTTTACTATTAATTGTTTTCTTGTTTTCTTATGTCAATCAGTTAAATACATTTTCAATTTTTTCAAAAAGTTAACATTTTAGTTTTTCCTACTAATATCATTTCATATTCTCAGATGATTTTGTTTTAATATGTGTTTTTGTTATTATTACTTTACCATGCACCACCAATCGCTTGTGAATTATAAGAATAAATTTGATAATAAACTAGTATAGTCTTTTATAATGAAAGTTAAAAGACTTCATATTTGAAGTATTTGTTTGGCATTATTCTTTTATCACCACTAATGTGGAGTATTTACTATATATTAACAATAATTAATGATCAAGCATAAGTTACTAGAATAATATATACTTCCTCTGTTTTATAGAAAAAGTGTTATTTTATTTTTTTAATACAAAATTTTAAATAAAAATTTAGTTTTGACTCTGCTAATTTAATATATTAATAAGAAAAAAAAATTTAAAACAAAAGATAAAATAGAATTTTTAATAGTTTTTTAATATGTGTAAAAAATGTCAGAATGATACTCTATCAAACAAAAAAATATTAACTGAAAGTTAGAAGGATTATATCACTTTTTTTTTTCCGGTATATCATCCTTCTCACAACTAGTAAAATGCTATATTAAAAAATAAATTTAGGTGTTCTAAGAAATTATAATTTCAAATTGATAACATAATGTTTACATGTTACAAAAAATGATTTGTTAACCCGAAAGAACTAACGTATTTTAAATCAAGAAATATTTAATTAAAAATGAAAACATACTTTTTCCGTTTTACAAAAAGTGTCATTATAAGGTTTATTTTTGGTTTTACAAAAAATGTCGTTTTATATTTTCAATGCAAATTTTTATACAAAAATCCAGTTTTAACCTTATTATATTATTAGTGTATTAATTAAAAAATGAAATCAGTTTAGTATATTAATAAAAGGTAAAATAATGTTTTTTTATAAATTTTTAATATGTATGAAAATAATAGAATGATACTTTTTGCGAAATATAGAAAGTATAAATTATCCTAGGATGTATCTACAATAATTTCAAGATATAAAGAAAGTATTTTTTATCATATACCCAATTTCTACCACTATTTTCAGACACAACCTTTATTTTTGGTTACGATTTGAAAAAATGATGCTTTATTAAATTGTGGTTATGATTAAATTTCGAAACTTCGTGTGGTATAATAGGTGTAAGGTGTCCAACCTTAAAGCGTTAATTAGTTCAACTGAAGAGGTCGTAGTCTGAATTCTAATTTTTTTTTTTTTTAAATTAACTGTGAAAGTTTTGGGCCTTAGGTCCGTAATCTCTCACAGTACCCGGAGTTAGCCTTTTCTATATTCTAATTTAAAGAATATACTTCCGTCCCAAAAAGGATTTGAATCCGGAACACAAAGAAACCAACCCCTTGCATTACCACTAGGCCACCACCTCTTTGATAAGTCTGAATTTTAATTGCGAGCATTATCTATATAATTGCAAACAACAAATGTCATTAGTCACGATAAACTCTTAAAAGTTTTGTTATAGGAACAGAATGAATTTCGTTTTTTTTTAAAAACCCATCAAAATAAAAAACTGTTTAGGTCGGTGGTCGGTGGACATTGTATGGCGTTTGGAAATAGACGTTCCATCCACGCAATAACGACGTACATGATTTTACTATAATACCCTTCTAGATATCGTCCTTGTACAATTGTAATTCCGAGTTGATATATTTATGCACAACATTGGAAGGCTAATTTTGTGATAATTTCAGTTGGAAACTAATTATTTGGAAACAGTGAAAGTGCCTTTGGAGTCTAATGCTTGAGCCACCACACATTAAGCCTGAATATTATAGCACCAAACTAATCAAAAATACTCTGGAGTCTTAATTTCATATTTTTGAAAACTCGAATGCGTTGTAGATCCACTGTTCTATTGGAATCTTGTTTTTGTTGTCAAATTTTGTTGTTGTCAATGCTTATTACAATAGTTCATTATTAATATCTTTTAGATGGTTAAATCAATAAAAAGAAAATACCAAAATTCTATGTACATATAGTTATTTTCTTAGTATCAATGCAATTGTTTGATGATAATAATCTCATAATTGATTTTAGATATATTATTTGGGATATATGGGTTTCAAAAACAAACATGTGGATCTGGTTTAAACCGCATATTTCTGAAAACAGATTGAATTTTCTCTATTTCAATGTTTGCAAAGTTTCCTCTATATATAATTAGTCTAGTCAATACGTCACCAAAAGTGTTTGTACGTGTGAGTATGTCATAGGATAGCTTGGATTCCTATCCAAAAAATCCAATATTAAGAAAGTAATTCATACGGAAAATTTTCAATAACAGGCGTACGCGTAGACGTACGCGTAGGCGTAGGTCCATGTTGTACGTAAATATTATTATGTGACCGACATTGAGGTCATGACAAACGTAAATCGTAAAAAAAAAAAAAAAAAACGTAAATCGTATGGTTTTAGCTTGGATATATATATAAAGCCATTATGTTACACCACAAGATCTTATACTTTTGCTATAATTATTTTCATAACAGCGACCAAAAGTGTCCAACGCATGTTATGACAAAACATTTATAGTAGAAATGCTATTTGCTTAACAAAAAGCTTCGGATCTCTCATGTATACATAACTTATTAGATCCATAACAATTTGTTGCTGATAGTATTTGTTGCGATATGTGTCTTATTTTTCAAAGGGAACTTGTATTTGGATCGGAGAACACTAATTAGAGTCTAAGACCTTATGAACAACTTACATTTGGATAAACTTTCTTGTTTGTTTAATATATTCACTTTTTTTTTCCACTTATAATTGTCCAAGACCAGAAAAATATTATATTTTCTATTTTGTTCTTTTGTATGTCTTACACAATTGGGTTTTTTTTTTATATATATAAATTGATATTTGTAAAGATTTATTGAGATTTAGATGATATTTTAAACCTACTTCTATATACAAAATTATCTTATTACTAGTTATATATATAATACATGTTTCGGCTATAAAGTATTATAGACCATTAGTTAACTTCTCTGAACAGTACATTTTCCCAACTTGTTATAAACACAAATGTATTCTCTCTTTCTCGTAACATTCGATGATTTTTGCACACTTTACATACTTCTATTTACAGATTATAAATATATCTCCAGTCTAAGTTGTATAATAATATAATGGTTTAAAATATCACAGAAAAATAAATACGAGATAAAAATAGAAATTTACATATAAATTAGTAAACTAATTTTTGAATTGAAAAAATATCATCTAAAATGAAACTGAAACGTAAAAAAACTACATTATATAAGTTTTTTTTTTGAGGCTGATTATAATATTAAAGAAAAGAGAGACTTTGACATTGATAATCCAGCTTTTTTTTTTTTTTGAGAAAGACATTGATAATCCAGCTTTTGTCTGTGCTTATTAAAGTATTCCCTCTATTCAATTTATAGATTAGTGTCTTATATTTTATCATTTATAACCTGCCACTTGTTACAATGACTCTTTTGTCTTCTTCATTAGAAAAAAGAAACAAATTCTCCTATTTTCAATGATATAGTCACCAATCATATTTCATACTACAACTTAAGAATTTGTGTCACAATTATAAGGATAGCTTTATAGCTAGAGATTATACGTATAATCTTGTTTGGGTTGGTGTAGCATCCGACTAACTAAAGAAAATATTTCATATTATTTTCATTTTTTTTAGTTTGATTAATAATTCGACATTATTTTCATATTATTATTTTGGATGCCTGTGAATAGTCAAAATTTGTTTTCATATTATAATTCTTCTTGCTAGAATTAAGGGCATATCTTAAATACTAATGCAGTGGGAATTAGCTGTGAACTGGTTGGCACCTGAACGTGCCAATTACCCAAAATTCAAAACTTTATTTTATCTTTTGGGAGGACATACAACAGAAGCAAACCCTTTCATCGATAAGGGACCACAAACATATTAATTTTAGTTTACGTACCTTATTGATCTTCACAATTCTTTGCATTCAACCATGCTAATTTCATCATATATATAGACAACATATATATGTTGATCCATTAATTTACAGTGACGTATTTAGAAAGCTAAAAGGTCACTTGTGTATTCTCTTAACTTAGATTTAGTTTATGGAAGCTGTATTTGTATGCTATATATATACAATAAACTAACTTGATACTTCATTTCCTCAAAACATATGTTATGAGCCTAAAAGTTTGCAAGTATTTTTGTTAAGGAATCAAGTGCTCGTGGGATAATGGTTTCCAGTTAAACATGAATTGATATGTTGTAAATTGACACCCGTCAATCGTGAAATTATTTAAACATTTTTATTTATCTAGTCAAAATGGTGCAATGTTTTAGGTCTATTAAAAAACCTGTTAAGTGAGTTACTCGACGACTACTCTGAAAAGATTAATCAGATGCTAAAAGCATGAATCTGATTATTTAGAAAAAAGTTAGCCAAGGCAAAATGTATTTGAATTTTTTTGTTTTTGGATTAAAAAAAGTGATTAATTTTGATCAGCTTTGTTATCTGGGTGCGTCGGTCGCAATTTACTTTAAGCTGTGGAAAAGGTGAAATCTATACGATTTTCATAGACAGCTTCTAGTGAGTGAATGTCTCCACAATCATCCTTATGCGTTTTGTACTCTCAGACTCGATCAGAGAGTTTAGTGTTTATAATATTGTAATCAAATTGCATAAGCAAAAAAGGAAAGTCGATTTATCGTCCACACAGCCCGTTCTATCGGGATTATATATTATTTTTCATTGATGATAACCTATATACGTATTCTATTTCTACAGACGCATGTGAAAACAAGAGACTAGTTCTATCAAAATCAAAAGTAAAGATAAGAAATTGTAAAAATAAAATAGATAAGAAGAGTAATTGGAGATATGACTGGAATATCTCGTTATATAATTAATAAATTAACAGAGGATAATTAGAGTAAGATATATCTTCATTATTGTCCTAATTAGTGATTACTGGAGCAAGAAAGCACCGCAACAGTTTTGACTTTTTTTAAAGCCGAAAAGAGAGAAATAAAATTTTGCGAAGGGTAAACACGTCATAAAACTGTAAAAGTAATGCGCCCGAAGGTCAAAGAGCACATGTGAAAATTAATATGACTCCGTGAGTTGCTAAGGGAATTTTCTTTTCTAAAACTCGAAATATTTTGTTTAAACAGTTATTGGAGCTGCGATTGTCAAGATCGTAGGTAAAGTACATTTATATTGTCCAAAATCTGGTTATTCGGCGTTTTACTACTTAACTTATTTCATGCGACAACTGCATTATTGAATTAAATTATTGACTTCTTATACACCATGCATTGTATATTTCTATAAATATAAAAATCAAATACCATCTCGAGACCGGACTAGATCGACTCGATTTTTTAAGATTTTGAAAAAAGTTTGAGCTAGCTTTGGTCTGGTTTCTAAAAACTCAGTATTGTATAGTCGAGGATCATGTTGAATCGATCATATATATATATATATATATATATATCTGAAAATTATTAACTGTGGATTTATTCACACAACCGCATACGCATAACAAATCGGTTATATTACAGGAGTCAGGAGAATATCTCTACTTATATGAGTTAAAAGCATTTGCATGTCAATAGTGATGATTATAGGTTATGAACCGACTCTACAATATTGGAAAACAAATCTATTGTACATGTTGGCCCAATATTAACAAATCGAGAATGTTAATGGGCCTAACACAACGTCGTGTTTTCTCTTGTAATCATGAATCTCGATAACAAGTCTGGCCCGGTAAAATCGAGTTGCAGAATGAGTTCTGATAATCGGATTTTAGACCTATCTAAAAGACCGGATTTATATATATAAAAAAAGAAAAAGAAAAAAAAAAGAAACCAAATTAAACATTGAGATTTCAATTAACACACTATCAGCATGACATATAGTTTAGTGATTTGTATTAAAATTGCATGTTACTAAGGATGTTACGGTGGGTTTTTTTTGATAAAAATTCGGTGGGTACCCAAAATCCGATAGGATAAACCCATTTCAACCCGGATGTTAAAAATCCCGTCCGTTTTAAACCTGCGTTTCTTTCACCAAACCGAATCGAGTAAAAACCCGTCCATTTTAACCGGGTATCGGATACCCACAGGATAAAATCCCAGTTTTAACATCCATTCATTCCCTACCTATTACTATCTGAATTCAAACGATATAGAATACATGTGTAAATTATCTGTAAAAAATAAAACCTAATCCATTTCAACTAATTCACTATCATCATGACATATAGTTTAGTGATTTGTATTAATATTATCTGTTACTAACCAATTTTGAGAATTAAAAGGTTAGAAACATAGTAAAATTAACGGTAATACTTATACAAACTACTAGACTAAAAATATATAGTTTTTTAAAAGTTAATCCAATTTTGATTGTTTCATTCATAAATCCAATTTAGATACGGTTAAACACTCTGGTGGCGCAGAGTTGTCATGATTATTTATGCTTTGTGTGCAAGTGAAAACGAACCGATTTAATCTCTAAAACTTCCCCACCAAACCGGTTTAGTTATTGCCTTCACACACTCAAACAAACCGAGATCCATCTGTATACCAAATTCCTCCGAACCGTGTCATTGACTCTTGTTCGGCCGGACCAAACTGTACACTACGACATGGCTGGGTATGTTGTTATCATGGGCCTTTCCTAATGGCCCAATAAAGAAACCATAATCAATAATCATTTGGTTAGTTTTTCCCAAATTCGTGTACATTATTCCTCGGTAATCACTTTTAATATTCATTAATTAAAATCATATGCATTTATGGAAAAACAAACACATCATTATGTAGCATTTAATTGTTTTTTGGATGTTAATGCTAATACCCGAAACTGCCACATATTATTACCAAAAACAAATTTTGACTTCAAAAGAAATAGACATACATGGTTAAAAAGACCCTAATTTTACTCAATTTGGGGCTAGTCGTGAAGTTTTAGCTAACCCAATAAGAAAACGACACGCGTGCATCGTTGTCGTTTTCCTCTGCTTTCTTTGAGCTTCGATGGCGTTGTATCGAAGCATCATCAGATGGTATGGTGGGAGCAAGAAAGGAAAGCGATAATCGAACTGATTAAGGTCGTGAAATCGAAGTAACCTTGTTGTTGTTAATCAGATCCTCTTTTTCTACCTGATTAAGGAGGAAAGAAGTTGAAAAGGGAGGAGGAAGGAAGAAGAGGAAGAAAAGAGGTCAACGAAAGAGGATATGAAGCTCTCCGCGTTGCATCAGAGCTACTTAAATCGCCGGAATAACAGCTTCAGATCCCCGGCGGCGCTTGATTCTTCCGTCGAAAGCTCCGGGAAGTCTCTAGCCGCCGTGTTTTGGCTCGTTCTGCACTGTCTCTGCTGCTTGATTAGTCTAGTCCTCGGGTTCCGATTCTCGAGATTGGTCTTCTTCTTCCTCTTCTCTACTTCTTCCACGAATCTCTACTCTGCTCCGTTCCGACCCGACTTGCCTCTCAAGCACCTCGATGTCCGCACAATCGGCCGTAATCTGGATCCCTCGCCGGTGATCGGAGCAAACGCGACGGCGACGGCGACGACGAAGAGCTCGCGTGTTGTCGTCGGGAGACACGGGATCCGGATCCGCCCGTGGCCGCATCCGAATCCGGTTGAGGTAATGAAGGCGCACCAGATAATCGAGAGGGTGCAGAAGGAGCAGAAGACGGTCTTCGGGATGAAAAGCAGCAAGACGGTCATCGCCGTGACGCCGACGTACGTGAGGACTTTCCAGGCGCTGCATTTGACCGGCGTGATGCACTCGTTGATGCTCGTACCGTACGATCTGGTTTGGATCGTGGTTGAAGCTGGTGGTGCGACTAATGAGACGGGTTCCATCATCGCTAAGTCAGGTCTCAGGACGATTCATGTTGGGTTTAACCAGAGAATGCCTAATACTTGGGAGGATCGCAGCAAATTAGAGGTCTTGATGAGACTTCAAGCTTTGAGGCAAGCTCTAAAATTATCTCTTTTGCTTTTTATCTGTGTTTTGTTTTGCTTAGTTGAATCGGTGGTGTGTATAAATTTGGAATCTTTGTAAACGTTGAGGCTGAAAGTGATGTTCTTGTCTTTCGTGTGATCAGAGTTGTGAGGGAAGAGAAGCTTGATGGGATTGTGATGTTTGCGGATGATAGTAATATGCATAGTATGGAGTTGTTTGATGAGATTCAGAGCGTGAAGTGGTTCGGTGCTGTTTCCGTTGGGATACTGGCGCATTCGGGGAATGCAGAAGAGATGGTTATGTCGATTGATAAGAGGAGAGAGATGGGTGAGGAAGAGAGCTCTTCGTTACCGGTACAAGGTCCTGCGTGTAACTCAACAGATAAGCTGATCGGTTGGCACATTTTCAACACGTTGCCGTATGCGGGGAAGAGTGCGGTTTATATAGACGATGTTGCTGCGGTTTTGCCTCAAAAGCTAGAGTGGTCTGGGTTTGTGTTGAACTCGAGATTGCTTTGGGAAGAAGCTGAGAGTAAGCCAGAGTGGGTTAAGGATTTTGGGTCGTTGAATGAGAACGAAGGTGTGGAGAGTCCTTTGTCTCTGTTGAATGATCCTTCAATGGTGGAGCCTCTTGGAAGCTGTGGAAGACAAGTTCTGCTATGGTGGCTTCGTGTTGAAGCACGCGCTGATAGCAAATTCCCTTCTGGGTATGCCTTTTTTGCTCTAGATGTAGTCCCATACATAACTGTCTTCATACCATTAATCATCTTGCAATCATAATGAAGAGTGGATAGACATTAAATTAAGGATCTAGGAAGCAGGTCTTTAGTCACAAGGAATGTAACTAATTTGCTCAAGTTCAAAATTAGGAATTAGTTAGTGAGTATTGTTGACCAATATCATATTTTTTAGTTGGGAGTGTGAAAACCTAATCTTACCAACCATTTGCGCTAGGCCGGTCCAGTTTCATCCTAGTGACTCACGTTGAATTGACTTGTCCACTCCTCTCTTTTGAGTCATGAGGGTGAAGTTTTGTTAGTGATCAGTTCTTGGTATGGTGTAAATGTTTTCTGATGTTTGATTCTGTTTCTCTTTTTCTTGTTTCCTCTGATTACAGATGGATAATTGATCCTCCGTTAGAGATCACAGTCGCGGCTAAACGCACTCCATGGCCAGAGTTTCCACCTGAGCCACCTACTAGAAAGGAAGATCAAATGCCATTACCCCGAGGCAACAACGTCGTGGTGATACCGAAGCAGCAGCAGCAACATCCTGGCAAAATCCGAAAACCGAAACGCAGAAGTAAGAGAAATAAACACGAACCTAAACCAACCGATACAACGATACAATTCTCTTCTTCATCTTCGTCTAAGCATCAAGAAAGGAACTGAGAAAGAATAGAGATGAAGAAGATCCTTCTACTATATTATTCATTTGTTGCCAAAGTTTTTAGAGAAATCTCAGAGATCATCTTCTCCTCCAGATACCGCAAATATTACGACTAACGGAGAGGAAACGAAAACCGGGAAAATTAGATTATGATGGAGCTCTAAAAAAAAAAGGTATACGGGTTTTTCGGGGAATGATGATCATTCGTTTTTTCAATATCTTTTTTTTTTTTTGGGTCATAAAAAACTTATCTTTATTAGTAACAAAGATTGTTTCAATGTCACTGAGGTTACAGAAAAAGTGTAGAAACAAAAACTGTGTGTTGTATAGTTTTTGTAAGCATATTTCTCAATTCATTTCTGCTTTCTCACCAATGAAAATCATAATCTTCTCAGTGATTGAAAGCTTCAAATTTACTTATGTTGATTATAGAATCCATTTTCTCTTACAAAGTTCACTTCTTAGAAATCAATGACACTTGGAACATAACAATTGGTTTTGTTCTTTAATTGGTGGATGCATTTGGAAGCATAAACAAATGCATTTGGATGCATTTGTTCTTAAAAAAATTTGACCTTTAAACTCAATTCTTTCAAATTTTTCGACTGCTTGTGTGAATTCAAGATATTTGGTCACTGACTACGTCACATCAATTTATCCGCAAGTTGGTTTGTTAAAAGAGAAATTGATTACCGAATGACTAGCTCACGTAGAATTAGTTGGAGGCTGCGAGTGACGTTAGTTTTGTTTATTTATGTTTAAATAAATCTTGGAGATGAAGACATTGAAAAAGATACCTTCTTGAGGAAGAATTGTGAAGAAAGTAAATACAAAACAGAATCATTTTTTTTGTGGAAGTAAAGAGAATAAATGAAAAAAAGAATTGAAAGGGGGACAAAGACTGGAAACAGATTCATAACTGAAATAATGGAGGATTGGGCGGTTTTGTCAGAAGATCACATGACTTCTTTAATCTCTCTCCCACCTTTTTGTTTTTTTCTTTTCTCTCTCTTTGATACTATTATTTTGAATTAATTTCGATGCATGTAGATATATATTTAAATGAGTGTGAGCAATCGGTTCATTGTTTTCGGATGCTTACACTAGATGAAAAAAATTGTGTCCTTTTTGCATATGTTGCTATTAGTGACGGTAAAACTTATTTAATTTTTAACATATAATCTAAAGCTTCAATCGATGACTTTTCGGATTTGAGTGTAAGTTTGGTATACAAAAGACTGCTAACGGTAAAGATGGACCGTGGACATCAACTAAATTTGGATAACACCAAACCAAACATATCTAAGATGAACCTTCTTGGCTTTACTACTTTAATACGGTTTTTGCAAATAAGTGAAAATGAAAACCTAACCGGATAAAAGTGAAATTAACGTTTTTTTTAATAACATTTTGTTGGAAAGTATTAATTCCAATTCTTGAGCGAAAATCAAACAGTCGGTGAAACTTCCATGGTCTTCGTAGCTTAGCTGCCCATACAAAATGATATCAAAACTGAACATAACGTATAAAAAAAAGAGAAACGGTCACCTTTAGTTTGTCACATGTCAGGAACACGAGCGAGACACTTTGTTTCTTAGACCTTATCAAAAGCCACCATTTCAGTTAGAAACTTGGTTAAAGACACCTCTTTGCCTCCCATTTCCTCCAATCACCATTTTTCTCCTCTCTCTTTTTTTTGTTTTTTTTGTTTTTGTTAGATAAGATTATACATGAGAAAGGATCAATGTCAACGGTCAGGATAGTGTGCCGCCTCGTGACAAGAGAATCTGCCGTGAAATGGGAACATCACATCCACCCATTCCTTCAAGATTCTTCTATGAATCTTTCAGTTTATTTTTTGTTTTTATATCTATTAAATATATAGAGCTTATATATCATCAACTCTTAAAAAGAGACCACACTTGCTAAAAAGAGAGACGACACTTTAATTTTTTAGACGTCAAAAAATTATAAAAACAGACCACATTATTTTTGAACCACATATAGAAAGATGATCTTCCTTATATAATATTATTTTCCGTTTTGATAACACTATTTCTAGGTATATTTTCTCATACATAATTCAAATTATAGGCGTAGAGTGACCGACCTAGTCTTCTTCATATTTATTGTTTTCTAGCTTTCGTCCGTCTCATATAGTCTCTTGGAAATTGATGTAACGTAGATTCAGAAATTCATAGGCATCCATACCTAATTATACTATTCTCAAACCAATAGTATATGTCAATATGCATGTCTGTGGATTCAAGTTTACAACTTACTAAATAAATATCTACAGTAATAACTAACAAGTCCACACTACACCCTCTGGATTTACACACACAGGCACACTGATATTATACACAAACTTAATTAATTCGACGTAAACAAATTAATCACACGTAAAAGATGCTGCTAACTCGTAAAGATTTTCTCTTCATTCTGTTTCGAATTACTGGCAGATTTCATGTTTTTTTTTATTACCAAGGGCTTTAATGGTATTCATGTTCCTACGTGTCCGGAACTGAAAAGCTCACTATTTGCGACTCTGATGGTATGTGGTCGGTAGCCAAATGATGCGGTGAGAAGCGAATACACGTTTGTTTCGCTATTAACGACACAAACGGTAAAAGGTAAACATAAACGGTTCACAAAATGGTTCTAAACCGCGTAAAAATATAAATATATATGGTTCGTATAGTCACGTAATTGAGAAAACTTTTCTTTCTATATATACATAACGTATTCGTTGATTCAAAATATCTGAGTGAACGAACAATAACTACATAAGTCGTAAGCCATGACAAAGTTTTTTTAATATATTTATGTGAACACCGACCTCGAAAACGAATGAGAAATAATTTGACTTCAACAAGTTAACTAGTTAAAAAAACAAGTTAACTAGCATAATTAAATTGCATTCGGGTTAAAAGGACAAAACTAAACTGCATTACATGAGGCATGAACATTAAACCATTTTTATAAAAAAAAATCAAATAATCATGTATATTTGTAGAGTGGAGACCCAGAAGGAAGAAGAAAATTACAGCACCATGAATACATTGTTGTGCTAAGAACTCAATATGAGTGTTGTATTAGTACGTATATCTTCTACAATACGATAGCTATGCACGTCAAAGATGAATAAATAGATAAGTTTTTCAAAGATGAATAAATAGATAAGTTTTTCAAAGATGAATAAATAGATAAGTTTTAATTAAAATATACACGCAAATCTCTCGTGAATCGATAGATGATGATGTAAACAACAAACCAGGGAAAAGAAGAAACAACAAACTACAACTTCTGTGAAAGAAAATATTATTAATTACTAAGACGAAAGAAAATTACAATCTTCGAGATAATTCATTGCATCACAATGTTAGAAAAGAATAGTAAACTATTTGAATTACAGGCGAATGGTTTGACCCCATAGATCTTTGAACTTTGATTTTTTTGGTGAAATACATAAATGTCGCATGGGAAGGAGAATTGTGTTCCCAATTCTTTGTTAGTTTGTTTCTTGGTCCGCTGTATCACACAACTTTCTGCTTAGAAATATCGATCCTTAGATTCTAATTTATTTTGTATTTCCATATTATTTGTGTAACTTTTTTAAACGAGGTGTGTATATTTAAATAAAATACATATTATACACATAACAAATTTGATATATTTCTTGGGCTCTTATTAATTGTATCAATGTGTAGACCAAGAATCTTTTATACTAACAAGCAGCAGAAATAAAGAGTCTTTCACTGGAGTCTAGAACCGACATCATAATTTTTCGATAATCGCATCTTTTCTTTCATCCCTATTCCGGGCTTAGCTTTAATCAACCAAATAGCTTCAAGTGCAGCTCGAGAAACTTTCAACAATCTTTAGACTGTTGTTTTTTTTTTTTTTTTTTTTTTTTTGAACATTTCTTTAGACTGTTGTTAGACTCGCAAGAAAGGTCTTTCACTAGTAATACTAATGTAGAAAGCTAATTATCTATACAACTAAAGTAAATATTTAAATACCTTGGCCACTTAATAATCCTACTTGACTAAGTAAAGGATTGAACCGATTGATCTTTCATCTTTGTCTGGGGGAAGCGATATTCTACGTAAAGAATCTATGGAAGAAATGGTTCACTTTAAAAGTTCAGAAAAAAACACTCTTTTTTTTTTTTTGACAGCCACACATAATGTCCTTAAATGGAAAAAAATTGAAGATATTATAAATTTAAAAATTAATTTCATCGGACAAAAAAAAAAATCAATTTGAATCGTCCACCATCTTGCATGCCCATCTTTACCTTTTATTATAATAGGAAAGTATACCAACTTGAAATATTAAAATACCAAAACTTTTGTTATAAATAGTTCCACAGTTTTCTCATCCCTCCAAAAACAACAAGCCATCCCAACTATCAAAACTAGAAAACCAAACAAACAAACAAAATGGCTTCCTCTCCAAAAATCCTCTCTTTACTTCTCTTGTACGTCATCGTTTCATTAGCCTCCGGTAACGACTCCATCATCAATAACAACCATCTCAATCTTCCATCGGACCGCTCGTGGAGAACCGATGAAGAAGTGAGGTCCATCTACTTACAATGGTCCGCGGAGTACGGGAAAACTAACAACAACAACAACAACGATATCATCAACCAACAAGACGAAAGATTCAATATTTTCAAAGACAACCTAAGATTCATCGATCTACACAACCAGAACAACAAGAACGCTACTTACAAGCTTGGTCTCACCAAGTTCGCTGATCTCACTAACGATGAGTACCGGAGTTTATACCTCGGGGCAAGAACCGAGCCCGCCCGCCGCATCGCTAAGGCCAAGAACGTTATCCGGAAATTCTCAGCCGCGCTAAACGACGGGGCGTTGCCGGAGACGGTTGATTGGAGACAGAAAGGAGCCGTTAATGCCATTAAAGACCAAGGATCTTGCGGTAATCACTAATTCTGCTGTTCTTTTTTTTGAATCTAAATGATATTTGAACTATAAGTATGTATTTACATGTTAGATGGTATATTTATGTCAAAAGACAAAAATAAACGTTGCTTTATTTGGTTTAGTAGGTGTCAACTTTCCCTTCTAGGAGTAAGCTTCCATGTCAATATATAATAATTAATTTTGTTTTAAATTTCAAAAACGTAGATAATTTTCTAGCTTTTGTGTGTTAGATTTACAAATGTGTATTGGTCAGCATGAAGTATTGATCTTAACATTTGTGTATTGTGTGTTGATCGACAACAGGAAGCTGCTGGGCGTTTTCGACAGCTGCAGCAGTAGAAGGTATAAACAAGATCGTAACAGGAGAACTCATATCTCTGTCCGAACAAGAACTTGTCGACTGTGACAAATCCTACAACCAAGGCTGTAACGGCGGTTTAATGGACTACGCTTTTCAATTCATCATGAAAAACGGCGGATTAAACACCGAGCAAGATTATCCTTACCGTGGATCCAACGGAAAATGCAATTCTCTCTTGGTAAGGGAAAAAAAAACAGAGCCACACTGTTTTTCTTTTTACAATTTTAAGTAACTGCAAAATTTGAAAAATCTGTTTCTTACGTGTTTGCAGAAGAATTCGAGGGTTGTAACTATTGATGGTTACGAAGATGTTCCTACTAAAGATGAAACCGCGTTGAAGAGAGCAGTTTCATACCAGCCTGTGAGTGTAGCCATTGAAGCCGGTGGAAGAGTTTTCCAACATTACCAATCGGTAAGCGAACCGAACTTAAACCAGGGAGGGATTGTTTTGTGTTAAATTTAGGTGATAAAACCGGGTCTTGGATTTTTAATAACCGGTTTGGTTTTTGTTGGCAGGGAATCTTCACCGGAGAGTGTGGTACGAATATGGATCACGCTGTGGTGGCGGTCGGATACGGGTCAGAGAACGGCGTTGACTATTGGGTTGTACGGAACTCGTGGGGTCCACGTTGGGGAGAGGATGGTTACATTAGGATGGCGAGAAACTTGGCTCAGTCGAAATCCGGTAAGTGTGGAATTGCGATTGAAGCCTCGTATCCGGTTAAGCACAGCCCAAACCCGGTTCGTGGAACCAGCAGTGTTTGATGTTAAAAAAAGATAACTCAACGAAGATCAATTGGGTTTTTTTATAACTGAATTTAATCTCATATTATTATTGTTTGTATGTATAGTATTTCAAAAAAAAAAGTATTTGATTCACCATAAGGATTTAATCTGTTTAAATCCCTATGTCAGTCAATTTCTTTTCACTCAAAGAAAAAGATTGCTTTGCTTGTTTATGTATTAAAGAGAAATATAATAAAATGATATATTTTCTCAAGAAGTTTCTTTGGTGAAAAACATCTGCCAAGAGTTTCTCCCATCGCTTTATTCTTCTCACTTCATCCCTAACAGAGAGAGAGCTTCAAAAAATCGAAACCAATATAGAAAACAACAAAATATCGATGCGAAAATTAACAAAAACGTTCTTAAAATCGATAAAACTAAACTTTGGCGGTGAATCGTCAAAGTTTTGAACATTAATAAACTGTGTATATTCATTGCCAGTGTGTAATAGATAGAATACAATGTGTTCAGTCAAAACCAGTAAAAATGGCAGAACAAGGGAAGTTAAAAAAAAGTTGAAAACATCTGCCACAAGCCAAAAGTCTCTCCGATTCCTTTTTCTTCTACTCCATACATACTGACCTGAAGGAACAAGCTTACTTCCTCGAGGGGTCAATCACTGTTCTCCATTGAAGGTGTCTTTTTCCCGTATCGCTATAAGAAGAAGCAAAACGGAGTGTTGAAGTTAGAAACCGTTCACAATGTATAAAAGTCCGTCTCAAGGAAGAAAACGTGATATATACGTACCTGCTTTCCGAAAGAGAAGGGGACGTATCTGTATTTAATCATATGTTGAATTTGTTTCCTCATCGTGAGGAAGAAAAGCATCACCCAGTAGAAAAGTAGTATTGGCCAGAATACAGGTACATCGAATACCTCGAAGAACGTCATTAGGAATCCGATCACAAAAGCCCTCGTGATCGATACCCTTGGCAAAGATATCAAACATAATCAAAATCAAATCACACATCTCTTTACGCAGTCTTCACCAAAGAAACTTAGTATACACATTGGAAATGAGAAAGATTGATTTCACCATCTTTGAGGCTGATAAGTTTGCTAGTAAAGTGAAATATGAAGATCATCTCTTTCGACATTTGGAATCGAAATCTCATTTTCAATTTCTTAAACATACAATTCATCCAAATTGGCATTTTTTCAAATGAAACTGTAAATCGAAGAGTATCAAATTTCACAATTCATTCAATCTATTGCGGGATATTCCCAGGGATCCAAATCAACAAGACAGATCAAAATTCAAAGGAAAAGGAACGAACCAGAACTTGAATTCGGGAAGACGGCGGACGAATGGTCGGAATTCATCGGATCCGCGAGTAGGAAGACTCCCGCCTCCGAGAGAAGCCTCGGGATCTTCCTGAGGTGAGAGGAAAGCAATGAGGAGATTCAGGATGTAGATTCCGATCGCGTATGTGATGATGTAGAAGCCTTCGACGAAGTAGACGCGGACGGCGTAGATGAGGACGACGACGAGGCACGAGATCCAACGGTAGAGAACGTGAGGAACCGTTTTATCGAGCAGATGCTGTTGCCGCTGCGACAAGGCGTGGGTCAGCCGAGCAACAGCGTCGGCTGGAGACGACGACGAGACGCCATCGCTCGGTTGAAGATCGTCGGATGTTGCAGCGGCGGGAACAGCCGTGGTTTTGAATTCCATTGCCGCACCACCGTTGATCTCGCTCCCTCTCAGTGATTTCGTCTCTCTCTGCCTCTGAAACTTCGGCGGAGGAGACGGAGAGGCTCTGATCGTGTTTGTAAGTGGTTTTTCTTTGTTGGGTCAGATTCGATCGTGTTACATGCCGGTAGATCCGGTTTACGGCACATTCGCTAGATTTTCGATAACCGGATAAAATTAAACAACGGACTTACCGCTTTGGTTTACTCATTTAATTGTGTTAATAATGTTAGGAAATCGAATTTTGTTTTACACCGAAACAAGTTACCAATAAGATCAAATTGACTAGCTAGTTGTATCAAACTGACATTAATTCAGAAATGTGCGTAATGGAACGACGGAGACTTAACAACAGAGGAGTTAGGAGGGAATCTTTCAAGAACAGCCAAAGATTCCTTCATCGTAGGTCTCTTTTGAGGAACAGAAGATGCACAGTTATAGCCTAGCTTGAAACAACTGAGTAAGAAGTCTTCTTTGCCCTCTAACTCGCCGCGGATCGCCACGTCAGCCATTCTAAATGCACGGTGTCCGTCCTCTACCGTCAGCCCGTTTCCTAGTCCAATCTCTTCGGCGGAAACGATCTTCCCCGTGAGAAGCTCAAGAAGGATCACTCCAAAGCCAAAAACGTCCCATTTAGGGCTCGGTTTTAGGCTCCGGAAAGACTCTGGTGCGCAATAAGGCGAAAACGTGCCAACCGAGCTTGGACTCGGGCTAGGCGCGGGGCCAATGGACGAGAAGTCCCATGAAGAAGCAGTTGAACGCTTGCTACTGAATATCCTAGAAGACCCACCAGCTCGGCTGTAGCTTGTTTCACCTGTGAGAAGCCTTTCGAGTCCGAAATCACCGATTTTGGGATCCATATCGTGGCCCAAAAGTATGCCACTGGGCTTCAAGTTTCCATGCACGTGCTTCTTCTCGTGGAGATAAGCTAGCCCACGTGCGATGCCTTTTGCTATCTTGAGCCGAGTTTCCCACGGTAGATGGTACGGCGAAGAAGACCCACCTTTTCCTGCCCAAGATCCAAAAACGCCCAAATATCAATGAAAAGGAAATTCGGCGCATTTTAGCAATAAATGCTAATGCACGCCTCCCTGAAACGGTTACGGAGACGAAACCTTAAAACTCACGGTAACGGGGGTTGACGAGGCTGCCGTTAGGAACAAAATCGTAAATGACCAATTTCTCGTCGGTACCCCAGTAGAACCCACGGAGCCTAACCAAATTCGGGTGAACCAATTTCCCAATGGCTCGAATGTTCGACTCGAAATCCTTAAACCGGCGCTGAGTCAAACCGTTCTCACCGAGCCGACGAACCGCGAGAACCGTTCCGTCCTCGAGAACGGCTTTATACATAATACTCGAGCCGGTGGCTCCTAGAATATAAGCCGAAGCCTTAAGCAGAGTCTCAATCTCCATCTCCTTCTCTCCATCAACGGTCACTAACGTCACTTGCTTGTTGTCTCCTGACCGTTGATCTGCATTGTAACCGGTTTCTTCGTCCTCCTCATCATCGGACGGCGTCGTTTCGGGATCTTTTCGTAGACACGACCATTTCGCGAATCTTCTCGATTCGTCTGGTGAGGAAGAAGATGAAGATGGTGATAGTGTAATTGTGTCTGCTGTTTCTTTTCGTTGCTTGTTGTTGTTGTCCATGCTCTTGTTCTTCTTGCATCTGTAGATGTATAGAAAAATCACCGCGAGGATTGCAATTCCGGCGATATCTCCGATTACGATCCCGATAATAACCCCGGGTCGTAACCCAGTTCGGGGATTCGGGTCGGATTGTTGTGTTGTTGGATCGGTAACTGGGTTTGAACCGATTGTGTTCGGTATGGCGGCGATCGCCGGTGTAGACGTTGGTGCGTCGGCGTCCGAGACGATTGACGGTGATGAAGGGATGGGACACGGGTTTCGGGTCGGGTCGCCGCATAGACCCGGATTGCCGGAAAAGAAATCTGATTCCTGGTTAAGGAAAACCGGAGAATCCGGAATTGAACCGGTTAAATTGTTGAAGGAAAAATCAACGGTGGCGTTTCTGGGGAAACTAGCACCGATCCCCGGGGGAATTTCGCCGGAGATTTGATTAAACGAGACATTCAGGTTCCGGAGACAATCGCCGCCGAAATCCGGTGGTAGTGAACCATTGATCAGATTCGATGACAAGTCTAGGAACTGAACAGCTCTCCATCCGCCAGGAATTTCGCCGGAGAAGTAATTGTTCTCCAGAGAAACCACCGTCAAGTTTCTCAGTGTCACCAAGTTGGCGGGTAACTTTCCCGCCAAGGCATTGTCGGAGAGATTAAGGGTTTGAAGGCTGTGAAGATCGCCGATTGCTGCAGGGACCTCGCCGGAGATCATATTACTAGAGAGATCGAGTAACCGGAGCTCCGTTGCGTTGAAAAAAAAAACCGGTAGTGGCCCATTGAAGGAATTGTTGGAAAGATCGAGACTTTGAAGGGTTTGGAGAGAACCCAAAACAGAAGGAATCGAACCCAAGAGCTGAGAATTGGGGAGAGACAGAGTCTCGACTTTGGAGTCGTTATTACAAGACACTCCTCTCCAAGTGCATGGAGTTTCGTGGTTGTAACTCCATGTCTGTAATAGAGACAGAGGATCAACAAGAACAGAGGACTTAAAGCTCATCAAAAGCAATCCATCAGAGTTTAAACCAGAGGAACCCAAAACAAAGCAGAAAAAAAAGAAAGAAGCTGGAATTAGTTCCATTTTCATGGCTTCATCACTACTGTGGAAGAGAGAGAGATAGGAAGGAGAGAGAGATAAAAGAGGTGTGAAGAGAGTTAAAGATAGAGAGAAACAGCTCACATAACCAACACACAGCCTCTTCTTGCTCCCTAAATGCTCTCTCTCTGTCTCTGTCTGCAAAAACAAATATTGCAGAGTTTCTTTAATTCTATATTCAATACGAATACACACTTCTTGTTACAGTCCTCTTCATTTATTATGTAAAATCTGTTCCGTTTACAACTAATATTTGTACTTCTTCTTTTTCTCTATCTCTTTTTCTTTACTGAACCGAAGAAACGAGTAGATTCTTAGAATTAGTAAGCTACAAGACGTAAGACCAAGATGGTAGATTCTTAAAGGGTTCTTAAGATATAATATTATAATAAAAATTATTATAATAATGAAAGAAGTTCTTAAAAGCTTAAAGAAAGTTTTTTATTTAAGAAATTTTGAATAAATTTCTTAAGTTTTTAAGAACCCTTCCCATTATTATAATAGTTTTTATTATAATAATATATGTTAAGAACTTCCTAAGAACTTAACATTGATCATGGTTTTATATAATCAGCAGTTACTGTTTTGCTCAAAGTTGTAATTTCTTTTTATATTTATAATTTTCTTGATTTTTGACTTTTCACACATATTCTCAACCTTCTGTTTTTTTTTTTTTTTTTTTTTTTTTTCCTCAACCTTCTGTTTTTGTTCCCACAGCCAGTACAGCTCGAAGAAATCTAAATCCAATATATTTGGTTCTTTTTCAGTTTAAGAAATAATGCATGTTCTGTTTTTGTTTTTCGAATATGGTTCTAATGTCTCTGCTGTTTTACTTTTTCTGGGGATTTATTTTTTTTGTTTCTGGATATGCTTTTTTTTTCTTTTCTGGAAATGCTTTACAAGTGTTTTCCCCTGTAAATGGCTTTCATGTGCTGCTTATCATTATTGTTTTTATTCATTTGATTTCGATTTTTGTAAATATGGTTATTTCAACTGTCCGGAAGATTCTGCATTCAATTTCTGTACGAAATAAATGATTTGTATTCAAGCTATATAATTAAATGGAGGGAAAATATACTCAATAATTTAAAAGACATTCACATTACTTTATATGATTAAATGGAGGGAAAATGAAACAACCAATGATATAAATTTTATCGTTATATAACATTTTAAGACCATATATCATCAATTAAGTCTGTAAATGCACAATTTTTTAAAAAATGTATAGTCAAACTTTATTTATTTAAAATTTTAATGTATAAAAGAATAAAAGAATAAAATATACTAAAAATGTAAATATTTAAAAATAAAAATAACGTTAATTCAAAAAACGAAATAGCATACAACTGAAGGAAGTAAGGAACCATTGCTCAGTTTGGATTTAGTTTATGTTTTTGGTTTTCTCTCTTTTACTTCGTCGAGATTGTTAACTTGATTTGCATTTTAAAAAATATATATATATATATAACTAGACTGAAGAGGATAACGCTTACTCAAATAGTTATGAAGTGAATCTGATTATTGAATCGGATGGCTCCGGAATGAGTATAATATTGTTTATTTTTTTTTGGTCTAGAGATATTAAATCTCCTATATGACATCAATGATCTCGATGATCACATGACTAAAGATGAGGATGGCCCTGCAGAAAATGTTCTATATAACTAGGAAGAGCTCGATAATTTCGATGAATTCAGAGTTCTTGACATTCAAACTGATATCGAAGATGAGGATGGTAAGGAATCCAAACATTACTTTTACTCGGACTTAGCCGTGGATAAGTGAATATTTACCGTTGCATATTTGAATATTCAATATCTACCGTTGCATATTTTGGATATCCTGACTTTGGGTAAGCACGGAATAGGTAAATCGTATTTGTGGCATCTCAAAAAGAATGTTCAATAATTGGATTTACGGGTGCACACGCGTGGTCCATAACCCATCATATTAGTCTCTTGGGACTCATCTTTTTTTGTTTCTTATTGTTTTAATATCTATATCATTTTTACTTTAAAACAGTTTCTTTTGTAAAGTTGGAGGTGATCTTTACCCACTTCTTCATAAAATACAGATGTTTAAGTTGAAAAGATTCAAAAAAGTATATGAGATAACACTTTAATTATAACGAGTCCAACAGTAAAAGGCTAAAAGCCACAAACCCAGCCTTGTTAGTTTCTGGTGGGCCATTAATTTTCATTAGATCTTTTCCGGATTATAGAAACTACTACTGTACATCAAGACTCCCAAGTCTACAACTTAATGACATAGAAAAAAAAAACCGTCACTAAATAAAATAATTCAATATAGAAACATGAAAGATAGTGATTATAGTATATATGATAAACTTTAGTCTATTTTGTGTTCTGAGTATCTTTTTATATTTTTTAGTTCACAATAATACTTTTGTATCTATATAATAGACATCTAAAAAGAATAGTGGTGATAATTTTGTTTTGTTGTGAACTTATATTTTTTGGATATTGCGGTCGTTTTATCGTTTATGCTACTAGGACAAGGTTAGAGGGAATCAAAAGAAGACAGAAATGAGGTCAAATCAAATGTATGATTTATATAATTGAAAGGGTAAAGTCTTTGCTTTAGCAATTCAATCAATGCTAGTTGCTGCTCCTTTTTTCCTTCCCCATTTGTCTTTTTCTTTTCAATCCTAAACCAACCATTAGGAAACTCCTATATGTTAATTTTTTTATCATTTATATAATATATCCATCGTTCATAACTATTAGTTTTAAACAGAACAAAAGTATTATGTGAATACACGAAATATCTATCTTTTTGACATTCATCTCAGAATAAAAACCAAATTCACGTTTTTATATTAGAGATTTTTCATATTTAAGTGAAGCATGTAGTTTTCAATTGGTCAGTAAAAATGCAAGGGAGAGTATTGTCATAACTCGTAAGCAAGGGACTCAACTGAACGAAACGTATAGGCGCCTACCTAACTCTTCAAGATACAATATATTGGGCTCAAAGCCTACCTGTAGGCCCATTTATTAATTATAATTAAGAAAATGTGGTGGTCGCATCTCAAGCTACAGTATAATATCGAAACTGAAATATTTTTCCTACTCTATAAAGAAAAAAGTAGAGATGTACTTGTAACTTGTAAGGACGAACGAAACGGAAATTGCCAAAAGAAAAAATTGGGCTTTTTTAATCTTAAAATCTTTCTTTCTTTATTATTTTTAATATACTTTTATTCCGAGCACTACACACTACTTTTAAAAACAAAAGTTTGTAGTTTCCGATTATTCATCTATTTTAATGGAGGTTTTTTTTCTTTAACATATATTTTAATGAAAGTTAGTTTTTAGCCAATAACGACATCCGGCACAGTCACTGTCAGCTTTATTCCCAAATTTATATATAGGGTGTAAATGGTAACTACGAAATATGGCGGAATGCGGAATCTGGCGAAATTTTTTGTGTTTTTTAGCTAAATAGTTACAGAAGAATTACGGAATTGCGGAATAGTTGAAAAATATATTTTAAAATAATAAAGAAATATGAATAAGTGTATAAATAGATGCAAATTTTAAATTGTTTTAATGTATTATTAATGTATTAAACAACATAAAATTGCAAAAAACAAAATCAAAAACTACAAAAATTAATAAACGAAAAATACATTTATTCCTAGATATATTAATATACTAATGATATATAACCCATAATAGTTGTTTGATTATTTTTCGTAGTGTATGCATACTTGCTTCATCCGTTGTTACTTCTTATTTATGTAAAAAACTTGGTTCAATATATTTTTAATTTCTTAAATATTTGTATTTGTTATTTCTGACTTTTTTTATCTAAAACAAAGATGATTATATGCTATAATATGGTGGATACTTAATAATAAAAATAATCTCTAACAAGGGCAATAAATACGGATGAATAATTTTACATTAAGTTTTTCCAAATTTTAGTTTTCTTTATTTTTTTCACCTAACAAAAAATTGAAAAAAATAGTTTGTGGAATTATAAAAAACTATTTGATATATTAATTTAAAAGTAAATATATTGAATATTTAAAATTAAAATGAAAATCTGATTAATATGTAAAATTGTTATGTAATATTTGAAAGATAATTTTAAAATAAAAGTTGAATAGAATTTTATTCAAAACTATAATATATATTGTATCAGCTATTAAACCAAAAGATTAGAAACATAAATATATATAAAAGATAAAAGATTTATTTGATTGAATAGTTTTTTTCAATTCCATTCCACAAACTGGAATGGTGTATTTTCTAATTTTCAGCCAATAGTATTCCTCAATTCCTCACAATTCCACAATTCCACTTGTTAAGTGGACGATTTGTTTAGCAGTGGTTGTAAATTTCATAGCTACACGAGATGCTTTTTTTTTAATGCCGATAGCGATGTATAAGCTGTAGATTTTGAAAAAATGTTTTTAGATAGCTAATATTTAAAACAATATTCAGATTTTTCTTTACATCACAAAATTAATATTTATTATGTTTTATTCGGTAAAAAAATTAAAATTAAATTTAGATTGCATTTATCAATAGAAAGACACAACCCTGTAGTTTACAGTATGCAAAACGCGATCTAGAGTCACTAGAGGAAGTCTATATTTTTTGTGACAGGCTAATTAATGATGCATAAACATGCAATGACTATATATAGATCTATATATTAAACAAATTGATGTTTTGTGAAACTAGAACGATGCAATGCAATTAATAAAATAACGAAAAATAACGATAGTATCTGTATCACAAAGCAATGGATGATGATGGATCACTAAGCTTGTTTTATCGAATAAACTTTAAGGGGTTCTTTGTGAACTACTTCGGCCCGAAGCATTCTTCGCTTCATTTTCTGAGTAAAAAAAAGCCAAAAAGGACAAACCAAAATAAGCTAAAAATAAATAAAGCGAGGCGGTAGTACGACTCATACGGCGTATGCGATAATTATAATTAAGTTTCATTGTTTTTTATCGTATTTAATTTTCATTATAATATACACTTTTGCCTTCAAATCTTTTAGACTATTATCAACATTTCAATTTTTAAGCTATATCATATCAGAGGATGAATCCATTTTATTTGTTTTTTACATCGTGTCGTTAATTTCACAAAAAAAAAACTAATAGTCTAAATATCAAAAGGTATGCATACATTTTAAATATTGTAATACATTCCCATTTCAAAAAAAATATTGTAATACATTGACGCTAATCTTGAAAGTTTTAAACTAAGTCGACGGAAGCTTTCATTTTACGGCAATTTAACAAACTATAATCACTGTTTGATCCTTTCAGCGAATCTTCCTTGTTGCCATGAATCAATCATGGTGAATCGTGAACAGTCTAATAAAAACCACAGATTTGACACGTGTCAGAGGATGACGAAACATTGTGGGCATGCATTCCACGTGCCTTTTTGCCAACTGTGCAATAATTCAACACAAAACACTGACTTTGGGGAAAAAAATAGTGGCCGGTTTGGATGAATTCTTTCTGTTTTCTTTGACTAAAGAAATCAAAAGGTGATTTTGGCCGATATTAATCCAATGCATATCGTTAGATTAATTATTATCGTTTTGATACACTTCATACAGATTGACGAATGTTTTAAAGATAGTATTAATCAAATGGGGATGATTTTGGAAATTTAATCTTCATTAGTTTGGAACGAAATGTTTTATAAAAAATAGTAGAACATTTTTTTGTGAAATAAAATGAATGATATTTATTTAGGTTAAATACAACAATTAAATTATATTGAAGAAATAAAACATAAGATTAGAGAACTTCGGAAGCATATAATAAAACCAATAAAGAAGTTAGGTATACACCGCTACAAAGCTTTCGCACTATCGTTGTTGTTCAAAAAGTTAAGTAACTAACAAAAGACAAAAACAAAAAGGTCAAGTGACCAAGCAATATGACATACGAAAATCTAATGAACAAAGTTTATGCTATGGGATCTATGATCAGAAGATATATAACTACGAACGCGAGAAAAATAACTACAAATTTCTGTAAATCACGAATTTTGGTCAACTTCGATTAACGCATGAAACCACTCTACATATCATATGTAACATGTATATGTATCATTTTATTTGTTTCAGCTATAGCTTTTCCTTGATTTCGCGTACGTTAATTGTTTCCTCGAAGCGGGAATTCAAAGCCATCAACGAATATAGATATATCAATCAAATACGGTTAATATATATGTATCCCATTAAATATTATTTCCGAACTAGAATTTGTAGACCAAAATATAGACTATTTTAAGAGGTATTTGCGTAACTAAACAGGATCGTTGGCAATCATACGTCGCATCGGATGCCTTGAGTTGAATGAATGATATTTTTGTTGCTGATCGTAGATTTGCTTGTTTGTAAATCTTGTGTATCGGGAGTCCCTTTTGATTGTTCCTGATCCTTTCCAATGTTTTATACGAACAATTAGGTGTTATCATGATGAATATAATATCTTTCAAGTGAAAAAAAACAAAAAAAGGTACTTGCGTGACTGCGTCAACAATACAATTTATAAAAAGGTAAAAAAAAAAACACACACACACACACATCTATTGACTATATACGTCCTTAAGTCCTAACCACGTAGAAAAAATTGACCTAGCCTTAGAAGTCACACTTATCCCACGTATTACAATCAACGTTTTGTTGACCAAACAAGCACAACATCCCTGTGTTGACTTTTTGTTTACTTTCTACTCTGCTGCAGTCGACCATATTGTGGTCAAAGTAAAACTTCATCTACGCGCGCATACATAAGCGGCTATCAAATATAACTACAGAAATGTTCAAAAAGTGCATATTGAAATTCTAAAAAAAAGACAGCTAAAACCACAATTTAGTTTTACATCAATTTTATTGTCCAAACCATTATAATTAATGTATATTTTTTTTGCTCTAACATGAAATATAAAATGAAATATAGCCAATATATAAACAAACTTATTCATATCCCAGTAAGCGTTCTAATTTCGCATTAAAATTTTCGTTACTAGTCCCATGATTTCATCATAAAATCATGGATTTCAGAGTTTTTTTTTTTTCTTTTTTTACTTTTGTTGTACGAATTCATAAGTTTGGACTTTGGATCATGTAACGAAGGAAGTAATAATAAATGAAAATGTGGGTGGGCATCAAAGTTTTCACGTGTGTCGTATCAATAAACCCAACAACCATATCAAAGGGGAAGATCTCTTTTAGCTCACAATTCCAATATTTCATACCCCAAAATTACATGTATACCCTTCCGTACCACGCCAAAGTATACGACTTTCGTATGGTCAAATTTGTCCGCCTAAAATTTTTAATTCCTTTTTTTTTTATAATTATCTTTGCAGTGTACTTGTCGGAGCGGTGGGAAGCAAGTCGCACGTGTGTCATCTTAAACCGCGTCTCCACCATCACGTGATAAATCGTTTCTCTCGTACGTGCCTTCTGCGGTTGAAAAGTTGATAAGTTTGTTATTTATTTTTGTTCGAAAATAATCTGCTAAGAAAAAAAGAAAGAAAGATTCAACGGATGAAATACTCACACTTGTCTCCATCCGACGACTGAAAAAGGACTGTAATAATTATAATATTTATTTGCACAACAATTTAATTCGTACAATTTTTTCCTGTATTGGAAGTTTTAGGCCTAGACCAATAACAAATAGCGAACATTAGGATTTATTGGTGTTTTTTTAACCCGTAGGACGTTTTTAACATTCACTGCTGTTTTGTTAACTATAGTATTGCTATATCAGGAGTGATAGTTATTTTTGTACATTTTGTGTGTGTGTGTGTTGTTTAACATTGCATTTCAAAATCCGTAAACGAATTGAATATACAAATTTGGCTATGAACTTGTACTTTTGAAGTCTTGTTGTACACGTCGAAATATTTATGTCCTCTCGTTCAATGGCAACATTAATAAAATTAACAATCACAAGATTTTTGTTGTTTTCGTTCTTAAATCAATCACATGAATCTTAGTTTCTTAAACAAACATAAACGGTCACCTAATATATTCCATCTCTTAAAGGAACTCGTGGATTAGTATTGGTTAGGTCCTAATGACGAGATATATATTCCAGACAATATCGTTTCAACAAATCTCTGATTTTGGATAACTATATTTTCGAATAAATATTATATATGGAACCAATAATGCATGACATTCATATGATTTGTCTCTGAACATACACTGGATCTGGAACGAATTTATAATTATATAAGACTATGAGCTATTTTAGGAAGTTCCACTCGAAAGCAAAAATATACGACTCACATGCATTTTTTTCGAAAACAAAAAGTAGAGACTCCGTTTCAGCGGATGAACTACCAGAAATAGTATCGATGAATCCTTGTTCTCAATAAAAAAAAAACACAATCACAACGTATAAAACTTAAAAAGAAGACTAATTACTTGTTGTTATCACTTACACCACTTGAAAACTAGGTTTTAGTTTATCGTGTGAGAAAGACATGGCCATCAACGGAAAAAATAGGCTATCAAACGATAAGATTTATAATTTCATTTTCATCGAATGGATGATAGCAAAAACATGAAAATCCCATCACTTCAACCATTTCAAACATTTTTCTATGATCCAGTAGTTTATACTATATAATACTATTTTAAATAAGAGTAGCCAATGTAATTTGTTAATTTGTTTTCAACGAAGTGATTCGTAGAATTGAACAGCAAACAACAAAATAAAATAGAGAATAAAGTAGGTGATAGGTACGATGTACGTAAAACGGAAGATCTCTTACCGTATCTCTCCATTAATTACACAGTTTTTTGTCCATCTGTCTCCCCTTGGTTCACTCGATTAATCTATCTCCTAAATCCCTAATACACAATTTGGGTTCACTAATTAAATAATTAGTCTGACCGAATCTTATCCCATTTTTTCTTTCCTCAAGGATACTTTCAAATACTTAAATCGAGTGACAAAAGTAGGAAGCTCGCAAGAAACTACCCTTAGGCATCGGAGCATGTGCCTCGTGTTCTGCAGTACACGGCTGGATTAGCGTGTTAACTGTGCCGTACACTTGACAGATCCCAATTTTAATCACTTTTTAAAATATTTTGTTTCGATTCGTATAAACCACTGCGGTTCAAACGTAGTTGCTGCGTTACTGTAACCATTTTGGTTGAAATAATGCGATTGCAATGTGTAACGACAGATTAACATGGTAAGAAAATTACGTAATTTGAATTTGAAAATTGATCTATGGTGATAAATTGTATTCTTTGTTAAATGCATGAAAGAGCTTCTTTGTTTTGACTAGGGGTGTTTTAATATTTGCGAAATTTCTAACGTTGGTAGTTGGTTAAATAATCCATTTCGACAGAGGAAAAAAATGACAATGCATTTAATATCTTATTCGAATACAATTCTACGCTCACAAAGACAAAACATAGTTGACTACTATCTATTCCATTTAATACGACTGTCCTACTATGTTTTACAAATTTTTTTACATATCATCATCTTTAAAAATAAAATAAAATATACATATCTGATTTGGATTATCAATTTTATTGACTAATCACTAAACCAAAATATTACTAATCACTAAACCAAAATATTTTTTTATGTCCAACAAAGATTTTTAAAGAATGATAAACTAGTACTTCTTATGTTTCTTAAATGTAGACTTTTAAGCTTTTTATACATTTTTAACTAATTAATGATAACAAATTGTAGATTTCAAAAAGGATTATTAAAAATAATTAATTTTCTTAAGTTACTATTGGTTTAATTTAAAGCCACAAAATTGTTTAATTTCAAAAGCTTATATATTTATGACTTACTTGTATTTTTTTTTTATCTTTTAAAAACAGAAGCAGTAATTAGTTGATTACTAATTTAATTAGTGAATTTAAATTATAATTTTTGTTTTTATCTTTAAAAAACAGAAGCAGTAATTACTAAATTAATTAGTGAACTAAAAGCAAATATGTATTATTAATAAAATAAAATAACAAAGAAAGAAAGAAGGTGGGTGGGTGACCGGCAGGTGAGGGAGTGGCCGTTAAAGGGAGGCAGAGATTTACAGCCTGTTTTTTTTTTCTCTCTTTAAAATTTTTTAATTAAATAAAAATATCCCAAAAAAAAAAATTAAAGTGGTAACGATCAGCCTTCCGATCCCGCGATCTATCTTGTCGTTTTGCGCTACGTCAGCAACTGTCTCTTTTTGGCCTATCTTTTTTTTGTGTGTGCTTTCTTCTTTTTATTTATTTATTTTAAGATCGGCAAAATATCCAGAAAATAATAATGATAACTATTTTTATAACAATAAATATTAAATAAATAAATAATAATACTAATAATGGCATACAGGCTGGCTTCCTCAGTCAAAAAGTCACCGAATCGAACCAAAACCTCATACCTAACCGTTAACTTCATCCTTATCTTCATTTTTTTTTTTGTTGGTCTCTATCATTATTAATTACTTTTGGCATCAGAATTTAATCATGTGTTTAGTGCATATATCAGCGGTTTTACGAAAACTAATTTTGGAGGTTTCGTTATCTTGGAGAATAACTCTGAATCTCATATTATAAAGCAAATTAGATATGCGAAGTTGCATGAAGAGGGCTTGGTTTAGAACTAGTAGATATTAATGTAGATTTCAGTAAAAGAAGAAGATATTAATGTAGATTTAGATATTTTGTTGTATTTTTCAGTTCGTTAGGTTTTTTCTTTCTTTCTGTCAATTACACTTTTGTGAAAAAAGAAAAAAAAAAGTTACACATCCTGAAAAGTTTTGCTTGACTGTATCCCACACGCGCAATACCGGCGTGTACCCTTCGATTTCTGTTAAAAAATCAATTGTACCGGTTTTACTTTTTTTCTCTGTCAAACCGGTTTTAACTTTTAAGTATCTTTGTTGAGTAAATAACAGTAACAAAATGTGTCAATAATCAACTAAATTCCATTTATTTATTTTCATCAATTTTTTCCCCCGTCTATTATAAGGATCTTTTATTTACTACATTCATATTTGATATAATGATAATTCAAAACTATTATATATACTCCTTGCATGTCTTTTGGTTTTTTTTTTCTTTTCAAAACCAGTATATTTACTCGTTGAATGTTTAAAGATGAACTATAAACAATTGTAAAACTATTACATTTACTCGTTGCATGTAGCAAGAACTTGGTGTCTACATGTTAAGCAAAATTTGGATCCAGCGGTCCAACGTATATAATAACCACACATATCAACACACACGAGACAGTGACATGCAACGAAAAGTGTAAAATATTGAAAACAAATCACAACACTTTAGTTTATAAACAAAACAAAACACACTTTCGGCTATATTTTATTGACTTGTATGAAGTCTTTTCTTGCACTTATTTTTGAAAGCAATATGCGTTTCCCAGCATATTCTCTCATTCTCTATATTTTGTTTTTTTACCAATTTTTTAAAGTTGATATACACGCTGAAGATTCAGTGTTCCAAATAAAATGTCATTTCTGAATTTATTATTATTTTCTACAATTTTGCTAAATTTTTAAATAATTCTCTCTCTGTTTATAAACAATTTTTCATAACTCTGAACCAATAATCTATATATTTTACAAAAAGTATCATTTTAAATATAAAAAACTCTATTATATCTCTTATTAATATATTAAATAATGTTATCTGTTTAATAAATACATTAAACCAATAGCATTAAACTAGATTTTTATTCAAAATTATACATTAAAAATCTAAAATAACATTTTTGGAAAACAAAATTAAATTACTTTTTGTGAATAGGAGATAGTAATAATTTAAAAAATTTAATTATTTTTAATAAATATTTTTTGAAATTTAAAAATTGCTATCAGTAAATAGTAAAAAATGTATGAAAGATTTAAAATATTTATCTTTAAAAAACAAAAAAATGTAAAACAATTTATTTTTAAGAAATAGAGGGAATATTATACAAATAAAACATACGGAATTTTATTCCTTCATTAAAGTTAACAATATTTCAAAAAAAGAATGAAAAAAAAAAGATAATAACGTAAAAGTTAACGATTTTGTGAGTGTCACAGCTTTGCTTTTAGATGGAAAACGAAATGATTGGGTAAATTCGCTCCACCTGTAAAACAGAGAGTGGAAGAGACGCTCCAGTACGAGCGTACTCTATAAAAGAAAACAAATCTCTGAAAAAAAAAGAGCACAATAATAATAATAATATTGTTATTCTTGAATTAAAAGCAAATCTCAAACTCAAAGTACATATACTTACTTGACACGTGTCTTTATACAGCTGTATCCCAAGTCCCCAACCGTTTTTCCTGGAAGATTCTCTGCTCTCCACGCTCGATGTTAACCTCACACAAACGCTGTTCACCGAAACGCACTTTACAATCGCGGATGTTTTTTTTCTTCTAAATCTGTTATATTTTTTTTTGTTTTTTTGTTTTTTTTTTCAATATCTGTTATAATAATACAAAAAGCAATGTTCATAATTTTGAAGACTAAAATTTATGGACACATGATAGTCCTTGCCGCTTTGGTTCAGTTTTATATATCTGAGTGATGAAAATAATTATAATCTATTAAATGACTTGCCTGTTCAATTGATTAATCAAACGTTTATATTAATTAATCCATCAATTTTTTGACTGAATTAGTCAAAACCGTAACAAGTAACGACCATATTTATCCGTTTAACACTGATAAATCTCTTTATTAATAGACAAAAACGGTTTTCTTTGTTACCTACAAATAAATGATAAGTTAGATATTTTATGCAGTTAAAAAAAAACATTCGAAAGATTACACACATAATAGTAATAAACTGCAGAGTTTTAACTACTTTTAATATTTTTCTGTTAATCGATAAGAAAGATTACCGGTTGAAGCGGTAACCCTTTTGCCACTCCCTTCTCGTATAAATACTCTCTCTTCTTGCTCTTATCCTCTGAAAAACCTTTTATTCTCCTAAACAAAAAAAACTCCTAACGACCAAAAAAGAAAGAAAAAAACAGAGGACGCGTGAGAAAAAAAAACAGAACAAATCCGATAAAAAGATCCGGCGATGTCAGGTCCGACCCGAAAGAATATGGATCGGATTAAAGGTCCATGGAGTCCAGAGGAAGACGATCTATTGCAGAGGCTGGTGCAGAAGCACGGTCCGAGAAACTGGTCTTTGATCAGCAAATCAATCCCTGGACGCTCCGGCAAATCTTGCCGTCTCCGGTGGTGTAACCAGCTATCTCCGGAGGTGGAGCACCGTGCTTTTTCGCCAGAAGAAGACGAGACGATTATTCGAGCGCACGCTCGGTTCGGTAACAAGTGGGCAACGATCTCTCGCCTCCTCAATGGACGAACCGACAACGCAATCAAGAACCATTGGAACTCGACGCTCAAGCGAAAATGCAGCGCCGTTACATCCGAAGGGCAAAGCTGCGATTTCGGTGGAAACGGAGGGTATGAAGGTAATCTAGGAGAAGAGCAGCCGTTGAAGCGTACGGCGAGTGGTGGTGGTGTGTCTACTGGGTTGTATATGAGTCCCGGAAGTCCTTCGGGATCTGACGTCAGCGAGCAATCTAGTGGTGGCCCACACTTGTTTAAACCGACGGTTAGATCTGGTGCTGCGACGGAGGTGACGGCGTCATCGACCGGTGGAGATCCGCCGACTTACCTAAGCTTGTCTCTCCCTTGGAATAACCGTTGCGAGACGGAGACGGTTAGAGTCAACGAGTCAACTCAGTTAAACGAGAATACGGTTATTGACGGTGGTTACACGGCGGAGCTATTCCCGGTTAGAAAGGAAGAGGAAGAAGAGGAGAGAGGGATATCGGGTTTTGGTGGTGAGTTCATGACGGTGGTGCAGGAGATGATTAGGACGGAGGTGAGGAGTTACATGGCGGATTTACAGCGAGGGAACGTCGGCGGTGGTTCCGGCGGAGGAGGAGGAGGTGGTGGTGGTTCGTGTATGCCGCAAAGTGTAAACAGCCGTCGTGTCGGTTTTAGAGAGTTTATAGTGAACCAAATCGGTATTGGGAAGACCGAGTAGTGTGATAAGTGAGAGAGAGAAGAAGAAACTGAGTCTCTTTCAAATTTTCCCTCTGTTTCTCGGGAAAATAAAAGTTTTAAGGCTTTTCATGTATAGAGCCAGCCAGTGATGGTTAGAGAGACGGAGGAGGAAGCAAAATCAAAAATCTTTTGTAATCATATGATCTTTCGTGATTCAAATTAAAAGGAAAGCAAAAACATTGAAAACTTAATTTTTATTTTAAAAAATTGATAAAAAAGCCAAAACATTTCTCAAAACTCGTTTCCAATTTCATGGGGTTTGTTACGAGGAAAGCAAACACAACCAAAAGGAGTAAATATAATCAATCACGTGACAAAAATCACCTGAAGAAACAAAAATATCAACGATCCAGAGAAACCAAACATATATATATACGATTTGATGTTTACATACAGCTTTGATGCTTCAGCAGAATTAGACAAACAAATCACACACAAAAGAGGAAGTTACCTAATGTGCAGGCTCTACAGAGCTTAGACTGTTGTTGCTACTGGTGGATTCTCGTGAGCTTAACTTGTTGATTAGATGAGCTATGTCGTGTTTCCACGACCACGATGGATCGTTCAGACCGCGTACCGAGTTTAGGCATACGAGAAGAGTCCCGCCTTCATGTAGAAGTACCTATGATCACAAAAAAATTAGAAGTTTTTTCTCGGTGATTCGATTGGTTAATGATGGAAAACAAAGCTTTTAGCTTGCATACCGTCAACCACAATGGAAGAAACCCTAAAACTGAGGGAAGAGCGGCCAAGAATATCGATGTCAATGCAAGAGCCACATTTTGCTTTACCTGAAAAAAAATAAAAAATAATAAGTCTGCAATCTTACATCTGAAATTGGTTTTAGGAAAGACTTAATTCATTTATTTACCAGTGATGTTGTCTGGCGGGATTTAGCAACACAGAAGGGAACACCGGTGATGTTGTCCCGAAGCAGTAAGATGTCAGCAACAGCAATTGCCGTGGCACTCGCACGTTGAGCAAGAACAATCCCGACCGTTGCAGCTGCTAGGGCTGGAGCATCATTAATCCCTTCTCCTACCATGATTAAACCTCCACCTAACAAACAATCACCAAACTCTAAATTTGTCAGAGATGCTTTTGAGTGTTGACCTAGTGGCGAGAGTATAATGATCACCTGCATCTCGAGCGATGTTCTTTACATGATTTAGCTTATCCTCTGGCTTTAGGTTACAGTAGACTTCAGTAATACCCACTGCGTTTGCAACTCTCCAAGCACTTGAATCATGGTCCCCAGTTAACATCATTACTCGGAGTCGGCCCCAGCTTTTAAGTTCTGCTATAACTCCTGATACCCCTGGACGAGGCTGATCTTCGAGGTGAATCAATGTTACCTGGAAAAAGTTGATATCAAGGCTCATAAATTTCAGTGATACAGAGCTTTTTATGGACTAATAAATGACGACACAGAAATTAGTGACTGTTAAGAAGGAAAGAGTTTTTTAGACCACCATATACCTTTTGATCAACAGAAAGAGCGGCATGAACAAAATCATTTCCGTACAAAGAGGCGTTTACAGCATCCTTAATCTGTTTAGACTCATCTTCTGATTTGAAGAGCGAGGTAATGAACTCTATAGAACCAAGTGATGCTTTTCGTAATCTACTCTCTTCAGCTACTGACTATTACAAAGCCAAAAAAAATGAAGAGAAAGTGAGAGTCTGAAACATACACATATCACACACACACTACAAGAACTAGAAGGAAAATGGAAATTTATAAGAATCTAGTACACAACTATGCCGCACCTCAACACCATTTACAGTAGCAGTAAGGCCTCTACCAGGAAAATATTCGAAGCTTTCAACAAAAATAGAAGGGAGGTCCTTCCCCACACTGTGGTCTACCNAGTACACAACTATGTCGCACCTCAACACCATTTACAGTAGCAGTAAGGCCTCTACCAGGAAAATATTCGAAGCTTTCAACAAAAATAGAAGGGAGGTCCTTCCCCACACTGTGGTCTACCACAGCTCTGCATCAAGTTCAAATGTGAAATGTGTCAGAAACAGCAGAAAACAGATGAACTACTCTTTACATTTCTATGAAATTTTGTAATGTGAATGATTGAAGGTACATGCTTAAGAAATTTCATTGTTCTAGAATTTGAGATAATTAAGTTGTATACAGTAATTGATGTTTAACAAGCAATACCTTCCAATAGGATGCGTGGTGCCTTTCTCCATAGCAGCCGCTACGGCAAGAGCTTCTTTTTCACAATTTGGAACGCAGCAAGTTGTTACACTGAACTTATTACCTCCTTGGTGCCCAAAAATGGGTTCGATTGCTTTGCAAGTAAGGCCGCCGGTTGTTAAGGTCCCGGTTTTGTCAAAGGCAACAGTATGGCAAGAAGCGAGAGCATCTAGAACTTGTGCACCTTTCAGCAATATTCCCTATAAACGTGCAGATTACACACTTACAAGATACAGAAATTGCATAGCGGAAAAAAAAAGTAAAGGCAATAAACTTCATATTTCAACTGGATTTTGGAACAAAAGGGAACTAAATAGTTGCATATGCATCATATAGCCCTCTCAATTGCACATAAGACTCCTTAGTTTCTAAAGCCGTGAGCTTAATTTGCTATAACAGAACGTATACAAACAAATGCTCAAACTGCAGCAGACCACAAGGCAAGAAAGCTAACACATAGTTAGTAATTTCAGTTTATCAGGCTGTAGCTACAGAGTACTAGCATGATACCTTTTTTGCACAGGAACTAATTGCAGTAGCATAAGCCAATGGAGCAACAGCCAAAGCACATGGTGATGCGGCCACCATAAGTCCCAATGCTCTGTAGACAGATCCTCGGCATGCTGTATCATTAACCAGCAAAGAAAGTAAGCCAACCAATTTCCCATCATTTTCTTATTAGCGAACAAGAATAGCTTGTTACATCAAAAATGATTCACAGTCTGCATCATAACCGGTAATATGTTAAAAAACGAGAACTTAGTTTCTGACATCTACCTGCGGTGCTGAGAAAAGGCCACTTGAACAAAAATGGACCTAGGAAGGCGATAGCAAGTGACAAAACAACCACCACCTTGCTGTAATTCTCCCCAAACTCATCCAGCCATCTCTGAAGTTTGGGTTTATTAGAGTGCGCTTCCTCGGTCAGCTGTACAATCCTGTTAAGCGTGGACTCATTCCATGCCTTCGTAGCCTGATTTAAAAATTCCATAGAATAAAGATAAGCTTATGAACTTGAAATTAAGGCAAGCCAAAGCAATATACATATGATTAAAAATACCTTCACAATCATTCTGCCATCCAAATTTCTTGCACCACCAGGAACTCTATCTCCAGCTTTTGCCTCCAATGGCTTGATTTCCCCAGTCAAGTGCTCAATTGTTATGGTAGCACTACCTTGGTAGACTTCGCAATCTACAGGAACAATCTAAATACAACAAAAAAAAAAAAAATCCATTACTTAACAGCTACAACTGTAATACCGCTATAGCAATGACATACAAGGTCACATATATAAGGATTTCAAGAAATGTAAGCAACTAGAAAAGCTTCACAGACCTCACCAGTTCCAACCAAAATATAGGATCCAACTTCTACACTGTGCACAGGAACGCTTTTGTATGATAAATCGGAAATGTTTGGAACATCTCCATTTTCCACTTCGATCAACAGCGCAGAATCCGGGTTACTCTCCTTCAACTCTTTAACATCCACCATTGACCGACTAGTGAAGAACTCCTCGGCTGCAGAACAACGACAAGACAAAGGCTAAAACCTATCAGCGTCATGAAAGCATTATCAAAGCCATATCCCTAATCCTAAAAAGAAAATTCAAGTTCTGACCGATATGAGCAAGATTGAACATGGCTAGAAGCAATCCTCCTTCAAGGGCGTTCCCCATAAACACGGATGCAAAAGCAGCAAGTGCCATCAAGACATGGATGTTCACTTTTCCTCCAGCTATATCCATAAGTGCGTCCAAGGATGCTGAAACCTAACACACCCATGGCACCAAATTCCTTAATCGCCTAGCTAGATTAATAAAATAGCAAAGAAGCTTGCAGAGAGGCTATAGTATCCTTACTCCAACAAGAGGGAAACCAACTATCATGAATGCGTTCTGAAGAGACTTAATGTAAGGTTTAGGAGCAAAGTAAGGGCACGCGGCGGCAGCGAGGAACATTGCGGCGGAGGAGCAGCAAAGGTGAAGATGCTCCCTGAGGAAATTGGCCAATCGAACCCATCCGATGGCTTTAGCGAACCCGAACAACACCTTCTGAGGCTTACTCTCCGCTTTCAATTCCACAGAGCAGCATCCGTGTTGGTGATGATGGTGATGATGATGATCTTGTTCGCCATCATGATGATGATCGTGATGGTGGTCTTCGACTGCACGTAGACGAATCGACCTTCGCGGAAGACTAAGGGAGGAAGAGATACGAAGAGGGAGAGGTTTTAGGCGGAGAAGAGTCTTAGGTGGAAGAATTGAGAACGAGTTGACTCGAGCGAGTCGGAGAGTGGCTAAACCGCCACGGTAAGGGAATCTAGCAAGAGAGGAAGAACGAGTAAGAGTGGCGGGTTCCATGATCGACGAATTTGAGCTCGAGCGTCTTCTTTCATGCCACCATTGATTCTGATCTCGCGAAATGCGTATTAGAGTCGTCTTGTTTCAGAGTCAGAGGTGAAAACGAAGAATGACAGAGAGAGAGAGAGCCAATATAGTTATTCCGACAACATTAGCCACATAAATAATCTCATCGTATAGACTTTTTATTTTATTTGATTTTGTCGCCTTCTTCTTCAAACCGGGGCTGTGAATATTATTATTAACTTTTGTGCGTCTAAAGAAAAAAGTTTATTTTTGATTGAACACTAAAATAGAAAAGTAACATGAACCAAATCGTTAACTTCACAAGGCCTGTAAAACTTTCATATTCAGCTACAAATCACAGAAAATTTACCTTAGGACTAAGAATTCATCAGAAAAATCAAGGAATTCTAAAATTACAACAATTCGTCAGTATTATACGGACAAATTTCCGGAGCTGGCTTTGTTGTCAGTCATCTTTGCCTTTGCCTTTACCATCTGAAACCTTATCAGATTCATATGCTGATGATAACAAGAAAGTGCTCTGATTCTTTTGAAGGAACCTGTAAAAGAATTTAAAGCAACTGTGAAATTAACCGCTAAACCGAGATATCAAAATGGCAGCGAAAAGGAGAGATTAGATAGGATACTTGAGGAAGTCTAGTAGTGTTTGTTGCATGCGACTCCATGTTTCTTCTTCCATGTTTACAAATGAAAAAAGCTCCGGCAATTTCACTGCAGACAAAAGGAAAAAAAAAAAAAAAAAAAAGAAGCCGAAATATAGTCAAGAATTCAGAACATCAATTTTTTTACTTTCTGAATAAGAAGAACTTACTGAGATTTTACCAAAGAGACGAAGCAAATGCTCGGCGCCATAAACAGTTGAAGGTGAAATATCATCCACGATTGCTTCTTGGTATTGTCGCCGCTCTCTCTTATATAAGAGCATCACAGGTAATGCCTTGTCGAAATAAGACCTTATGCCTTTCAAGATTTCACCGACTGAATCAGTTATCCTGTACAACACACAGTTTTGCTTCATGTGATTTCTGAAGATAATAAAATACATCAATCAAACTCTGTGTTCGAATAAAGGACTCACAATCCATCCTTCTTGGTTTTGAGTTCAAGGTACTTGGACAATATCTCATCGACATTAGGTGAACGCGGAAGTTTCACAACCTATATAATCATTAAAAGACAAGTACCAAATGTAAAATTTCCCTTAAGCCAATATGGTATATATAACCCATTCGATTACAAAACACACACTTGTGTCTCTCAAGTATAAAGTTGATTCTATAAAGGTATGTGCAGAAAATAGAGTAGATTGTTGATACCTTGTCCTTCTGCATAATATTCTCCCAGTCGTCAATGAGCTGTTTTTTAAGTGTTGCGGGAATCTGGATCTTGATTAGTTTCTCTGCTGATACGTTATCCTTCTATAGATCACAAAAGCATACACAAGCAACCTTATCGATTTTAGAAGACCTGAAAATTGACCCTGTTTGTATATATGTATGTATGTATGCATCACAACACATCAGCCATCTACTGTTTTATCAAGAAAATTCTTCCTAACAGGTATGTACAAGCTTTTGGTAATTATATCGATGTGGAGCTAAAGCAAGTACATCTCTAAGTTTTTTACAAGCCTGACCTCATTGCCCGACTCGTTCTTTCGCTTCTTCCCTTTTGCAGCTGCAACAGACATGATAATCAATCTATACACCAGCTTCACTCAAAATAAATTTAAGTTGAATCTCATCTTAACAACTCCTTGGAAGTTGTGAGGAGAACTTTGACTTCCAAATTGAGCAAAAAAAATACTAATATGCTGCTTACCATTGTTTTTCGTGTCATCTTTCTCAGCCTTTGTGTCTGCAAGATCAAGAAAAACATGTTTGACAAAAGGGTTAAAGTTAAGCGTAGATGGCCAAATAAGTATTGTGTATTCTCAAAAGGGTCAATGTGGGAGGATAAATAATCAACTCGGTGTATGTACACGTACATGCAGGCCTCTGAGCCAGATTATGATAAATTGATAATATTAATAGGCTATCTTGATAACGATTCTTATATAAACATCAATAAAAGTCAAGCCAGCAGAAAAATTGGGTTTCCTCTTAATTTTGTTTTCACAACTCACAAGCATTAAATACCGTACTGGGTAGTAAACAGCATAAACTCACCAGCAGAGCTTCTAGTTTTCGTCTGAGCCGAACGGCCAGACTTGGTACCCTTTTCTACACCTTGCTTTTTGTCTAGAGCTTTCTGTTTCACAAGATTCTCCTCGGTGTGTTTCAACAATCTATCCGCGCTAACCCATTCATCCCAACTGTTGGCAAGACATTCATGTCATGTGTACCAATCTACTGATTTTGCTACATAAACCACAATAGACATGAGAGCAGAGAGATACTCACTTTTTGTTCCAACCCTGCAGACACAGATCGCTGTGTCACTTAATACTGCAAACCAAAAGCTCTGAGCATAATGTAATAGCTACTACACTTTGAAACATGCAGTAAATCAAACATGGGGATGAAACTATAATAGCTCAATAGGAAAGAGTTCTCACAAGATAATGAACAAAGTACTTCCACTCCTTTTTGCGAAGCTCGACTTTTTGAACCTGTAGTCGAATGGGAACAAAACCATATCAGGTTTGGCCAAACTTTCATCAATTTTTTTAGATGAAAGCATTTCAATCTAATGCGACTAAGCAGCATTTCAAGTAATTCCAATTTCAAAAACTACATGAATCCAGTACGATATAAATTCAAGCCCAATTGACTCAATTTTAAGATCTTCTTAGTTTCGATAACGAAATCTACCACGAAAACCCTAAGCCAAATCTGACAGAGAAATCCCAGTTCCAATTTGCGATAAATCCAAACCAGTAAATTCCGAAGTCACATACAACCAATACCACGTGAAATACAAGTATTGCAATATCAAAGCGAACAAGATAATCTCCAGAATTCAAATTATGCGAACATCCGCACGGAACACGGAGAAAGGCTATATAGAGAGAGAGTTTTGTTGTTTGCCTTGGCTCCGTAGACGCGAGGCCCATGGTAGGCGAGAACACGCTCGCCCTCGGAGAAGAGTCTGCCGTCGTTGGAAGGCGATGCGCCACCACTAGCCGTGTCTCCGTCACTCGCCGTATCTTCCTTCGACGAGCTTCCCATTGCCACCGCGAGCGACAGGCAAAGATCTCACATCACAAGGGGGCCGTACACGCCTAGATATGAATCTACGACTGAAACTGCTGAATCCACGAGATTAAGGCTAATATTGTAATTACCCAAGTTTTCAATTGAATCCCTTAGCTTTCATAATAGTTCAGTTAAGTCTCTTAGCTTTTTGGAATATATATTCATCGCCCATTTTGGAAAGCAGTGTTTTCTCAATATTTTTTTTTTTATGTCGAACAGTAGAAATTGTTCTCTGATCACTAGAATTTCAAGTACATTTGCATTACAATTTGTAAAATATAATCATATATTCACTTTTTCCGTTGATGTTTATTATTACATTCGAATCACATTGACCGAGGTTATTATCACATACATTGTGTGTGCATGATCAAATAAAATTAAATAACTAATAAATGATAATCCTATGGATTTTTTTCTCATTCTTCTTCCTATATATCAGTAGTGTATGCATATTTTCAACTAATACAACTGTAACAAAAAAAAATGAAATAATTTGTTTGGACCTAGACGGGGATGGACACTTAAACCGGCTTGGGGATGGACAAAATATATAGAAACATTAGTGACCGGGTCCGCTTGGGCTTGGGCCGGAGTGTTTAACAAATCGAAACGTATCGCTCCGGTCTACGAACTTATGACCCTCGCCTGGAGGACTCGGACCTGAGCCTTTGATGGAACCAAGTGATAAGCCATCGAAGAAACAATCCATGAGCTCTTCGGTCTTTGTTAGACCAAGCGGACGAGACTCAACAAGAACCGAACCGATCAACATGAAGAACAGAATCGAACCCAGAACGGTTTTGTTCATCATAATATGCGAGGGCAATTTAGCACTGTTTATTAATAATGTTTTCTTTACCAGATAATGAAATTTTGCTGTGCTGTGAGTGTTTTGTGAATCCCTTAAATTTGCTTTGATTATTATATATATATAGCAATGTTCGAGGAGATGCAAAGTTTGAATTGTTATTCTTGACTAAGTTTTGAATTCAAAAGAACGTGATAAATGAAATTAGGCTGCTTCCTGGGAAGATCCCAGTTTTGTGTATATTTTTCTGAAAAGAAAACAAAAGTTAGAGCCATCAATGAGGAAATGATGAAAAATATAAAAAGAATTTTCGTGTTATCATACATTTAAAACCGAAGACCAAAGATATATGTTTGATTGTTTGGAGCAGACGGCAGCTAAATTTTGAAGTAGATATGTAGTTGTAGACCAAAGTTTGAATTTCAAACTTGGGAAAGTATGTAAAGACAGTAAAGTCACACTCACACATTTTGGTAGCCGGTTTGGTTGTTGGTTTTAGTAAATTTATCAATGGAAGAAAGTATGTAAAAAGTCACACTCACACTTCGCTTTCGTTTTGGCTTAAGTTTTTTTTTTTTCGATGGGAAATAAATTAAAATAAAATAACCTGGCTCAAAATTCGGTTTAGTTGGAATAGGGAGTTTCCGGTTCGGTAAAACCAGCTGATTTGGACACTAAGGAGTGACATAAGCTAATCTGCTATTAAATCGTATGATCCCATATACTTGTTGAATTGCTGTTTTATAATATTGTTTTTTTTTTGTTTTGACGACTTTTATAATATTGTTAGATACACCAAACCTCATAATCAATGCTTCTAAAGTTCAAACACTTTGCTGCTAATTTTCTTGCACGACCAAAAAAATAGTTCTTCTCACGTGGTTCTTCGTTGAAAAACATTGAACAACCACGCTTTATTAAAAAAATTCAACGTCCAAAATTATGATTTCTGTTAGGTAGAAATTTGTCCTATGAAAAGACAAACATTGGTAATTTTGTCAATTCTTGCTGCTATATGGTGTTGAATTACTGACAGTCATTATTACGATACAACTCTGTTTTAAAATCAGTGATGAACTTTTTTTTTTTTTTTTTCTCTCACTGATTTTAAAACAGAGTTGTGATGATTTTTTCTGCCAACAAAATGGAACTAGTTTAAGAATAAATCGTAGCCCATATTTTATATAGGGAATTTTTTATTATTAAAATAGAGTGTAATATCATCTCAAATTATTCCTTTATTTCCGCAGTACGTTAGACTAGAGTAAGACAAATAAACCAAATTGCAGAGCATCAGGAAATTTCTCCTATATTAATAAGAAGCTAAATCACATCATATTATTAAATAAATTTATAAGCAAATTACTTAGAATCCGGTCCACTGTTTCCTCTCTTGGAATAAGATCAAGAAAATTAATCAAATTTTATTTTTGGCTTGGCCAAAATAATATAGTTTATTATTAGTGGCGTAAGACCACACCAGAATATAAAAGAAGAAAAATGTTAACTATATATAGTTCGGACATGGTAGTCCATTAATATTGGAATCAAATTCTGCATTAATAAATTCATTATCTAGATTCTGCTCTTTTCTTTTCCGTCCAATTATACGAAAATATATCTAATTCTTGAAATAATATATATATCTTCGAAAAAAGAATTCCAACTAGCATGTTGGTTTACATAAATCCATTCACAAAGCAAATCTAAATATAATGAGTTTCTAAAAGATAGTACATATATTTAACATACATATGCATAAAGTATTGAATAGCAACACCAATACCTTATTTTGATGCAATATCTATAACAGTAATAATATTTGTTTAGTCTATTTACTAGATCCTATATACTTAATTAGGCTAACTACATCAACAAATCCAGACGTCTATTTGAATCATAGTACCGCCGTGATGTACGTTGTAGGCTTGTAGCATACATGCTTAAGAGTATATACATTTTTCAATGACAAAATTTATCACCAAATGAGCAAATATAAAGATAGTTGATAAATCTAAAATTAGTATATGTAAGTTTATTTAAGAAAATTAAGGATTCACACATGTAGTAAGAAAACGTGTTACATTAATAATACGTGTCTTGAATCTTGATGTACCGATGGTTTACACATGGTTAGTTAGTCCATCCTCACTAAATTCATATTAGACCACTAAGATAATTCACATAATGACTACAAATTCCGAAGTTAAATTTTAGGTATTCCAAAACTTGATTATAAGGAAAAAGAAGTTAAAATAGATTCGAAGATGCAAGACTGATAATGAAATAAAATTGAAAGAACGTGTGGGGAAGTGACGTTTAAAAACAAGAAAAGGAAAAGAGAAAGAAGATAGATAGATGCTTATTTATTATCATGACAAGCAAAGTTAGAGTCCGTCCATACAAGTATTTTGTGTGTACCACCGAATTTGTCTGTCTATGATATGTTATCGCCCCTTCTTTTCTCACACCCACGAGCCACGATGACAATTATGTTTTGTTCCTTTTATATTTTCTCGCTGATTTATGATTTTTTATTTTTAGTGAATTATATGTTTCAAACATTAGGTGAACTATAATTCATATTTTCTGAAAACTATATTTATTCATTTACTTTCTAAATCCAAATATAAACTTTAGATGCAAAGTTTAGATGCCATAAAAATTATATATATATATATATATATATATTTGCTTGTGATTCTTAAACCCGAAATTCATAAAAATAACTAAATACTAAAATAGAAATCTAGCGTCTTTATTTGTAAACATATACATTTCTCGATATATTTCCTGGTTTCAAAACTAGAAACAAGTTTGTAATAAATTTTGACAATCAATATTATTGTTTCCAAATATTGATAATTAATTAAACTACAATTTTATTTATTGTTTTTTCTTTGTTTTCCTAGGTAATTCTAAGTAAAAAGAATGTGACCGTTAATTAAACTATGCGATTAAAATAAATCATTAATATTAACTAATAAAACAAAACAATTATAAAAACTTAATTTGATCTATACGAGGGAAACGTTCTTCTATGCAAAACAAGTCTCGAGGATTCGTATGGTCAAATTTATTCCGATCAAATTATTCGCGAAAGTGTGAGATAAAATACGTACTTTATCTCCTCCTACGTCACATCTACGCATTCGTGCAATACCTTCGTAATTACTCTTCCAGTTTCTGAAGTTTGAAACTGAGTCGATGACCCACGACCGTAGATTTAACTAATCAACTAAAGACCATTAATTGTTCTAACTTCTTAAGTGAACCTTCACTCAAATTTATGTTCAATATGAATTAGCTAAATAATATAAAAATGAAATCAGATATTTGTTAAGGTCAAGTACTTTCATTTCGTTCACTTTGGCTATTGCTAAATATACTAACCCCCTGTCGGAATAAATGTTTAGATCATGAAACAATGTTACCCAAAATAATGATATAGTTTTCTTGCCTAACTCCACTAATAAAAAGTTCACAAAATTTTATAATTACCAACTACTACTTGAATTTTGATTCGGGAGATTGATTCATTGGAATCTTGTGTATATCAAGCATAAACAAATCCTAACTTTTTTTTATTATTATAATTGAATTGGCATAGAAACAAACCCCATTAGTTAATATTCTGACCTGATTTCATATTCACATTTTAAGGCAAAAAACATATATATATATATATATATATTTTTGTAATCAAAGTATAATGTGCTGCTAATTTGTAATTTCTATATAGAAATAAAAATAAAAATTAGTTGGTCAAAAAAACAATTAGCACTTTTCGAAAGGTCCACTTCCAAGGAAGCTAGAGACCGTCCTTTTTAACTAATTCGCCTGCACCATCCCCTTATATCAAGGGTCTAATTCTACATCTTATTCCATTTTATATTCTCTAACCATTTTAAAAAAAAACATTAATATTAATCGAAACTCCCATCTTCCTTCCTCTCCATCCTTTTTCATCTACCTTTGAATCTTTTCATACTTGTATATAAAGCTTTACTTCCTCCTCTGCTACTCCTTTTCTATCAATCACCAAAACACATTCATTGTCTTAAACCCTAAACCCCCAAGAACCCGAACTAGTACTACCACACACACAAAAGATGAGACCCTTTGGCTTGATCTTTACGGTCATGTTCTTGGTCTCAGCCTTTTCGGAATCGAGAACCGCCGATTGCAGAGTTCTCCTTGGTGTCTCATCGGAGGAAATAGATCAATCCAAAAATCATGGGGTCGATTTGCGAAGTAAAGAATTATTAGGAGTCGTGATACGTGGTTACAAAAGGCTACGGTCGCTCTCTTCAGCTGGAGAGAGGATGCACACAATGGCTTCAGGACCGAGCAGGAGAGGTGCTGGTCACTAAAAGACTTAACACACTTACATTATTTCTACACTTCCAAACCAATATTTATTTAGCTCAGGTTATAGCTAGTAATATATTTTCATTTGTTATAGACTATTATATTTATTCAGTCGTTAAAGATTAATGTAAAGTTTAGAAGGGAGCAATTCTTTGATCATACAATAGTCGGTTTCCTTCTCATAACACCCATATATACAGTACGTACGTGCCAATAATCTGTTTGTTTATTTAAAAATACGCAGTTTTGAGATCAACATTAACCGAACATTAACCGTGTGAATTCGAATCAGTTATATAATAGATCCAGGGAGAAGTTATTGGTCATTATGGTGCAATACAAATGATACGACGACATGATTATCTTATAAAGAAGACATATTTGATTATTTCATGTCTTACTACATAGTTGGAAATGGAATTAAAATTGGTCGCAATTCATGATTCAAGTTTTGATGAGATGCAAAGTACGTCTTTTTCGAGAATAATAGAATTAAAATTGGTCGCACTTCATGATTCGAATTTGATGAGATGCAAACGTTTTTAGTACGTCTTTTTCTTCTTTTTTTTTGTTGGTTCGAAGTGTTGGCCTTTGGGGTATTAAAACGACACTTTATTTTTTTGTCCTTCAATGGGAGCCGAGCCGGAAATGGAAAGCTTCAAGCTTCATATACACTATGTTCTAACTAGGGCCCAATTTCGACCATTATTAAATTGCCCATCCACCTTTCGAAATTCGTATTCCCTGAAAAGTCAGGTAAATTACTTTGGTAGAATTTTTTTTAGTCAAATTACTTTGGTAGAAATGGAATATATCTTCGATGGCAGCAGATAAATAGTATATTTTATTAAATTGCTATGAAAAATGAGAAAACAATAGTGTTGTACCTATACTGTTAGTTGGAACGGCAATGAGAAAATTAATCAAGAAGGCCCATTAAAGCCCAATTGCTCTTTCTTTTTACACAACCAAAAAATGGAAAACCAGTGAACAAAATCTATTCTCTCTCTTTTGCTGTGTTTTTTTGGGTTGTAAAGCAGAGAAGACAGAGAACGACGATGAGTACGATGAAGCCAAGCCGGAGCGACGAAATAGCCGACCCGGATCAGCAGATCAAGAACTCGAACCAGATCAGAGCTGATTTCGATTCCTTGGCCCCTAAACGACCCATTAAACCCACCCGGAGCGAACCTGGACCTCCCGGATCTTTCTCTACTTCCGACAAAACCACCGACCATCCGGAGGCAGACAAATTCAGATCTCTCCAGTCACAAACTCATGTTCGATTTCTCTAACTCGCTGTTTTTTAACTTCACATAAACTGACCCATTGTCGTTAAGTTTGAGATTTTTGGTGGTTTAAAATCAGGGTAATATTCTGGGAGATTCTTCTGCAATTCAAGACGAGTTCTCGGAGACAGAGTACTATACGAATCTCACTGCCATTGATAAGCAACATCACACGGTTTCTCATTTTCTCTCTCCCTCTCTCTGTCTCCGTCTCTGTCTCTTTTAAAAATTTAGACAGAAGAAATCTAATTTTGTTATCGTGTTCTGTTTCTGAAACTAGACCGGAAGTGGGTTTATAAATGTGGATAAGGAAGACGCCGGTGAAGAGGCCGTGACAGCCTCCGCCGCAGTGATCGATGACGGAGGAGAAAAGGCGGTTTACAGAAGCAATCCGGCGACGAACGACTGGATTCCTGCGGCGGAGGAAGACCATGCTTCCGAGTTTTCGTCTAAACCGAACCGGAGCGAGAGTTCTTGAATGGGAAGATCTTCAAAAATGTTTTGGGGTTTTATCTTCTTCCAGATGTTCTGTTTCTTGTATTGTAATAAAATATTTTAATAAAAATAAATTATATATTCGACTTCAATCTGAAATAATAATAGTTTAATAGTGATAAGAACATATTTTCTGTGGACAGTATTACAGGAAAGGAAATCATTTGAGACGTCTGATCTTCTTCTACTACTTTTTCCTCGACCCAATATAATAATAATAGTAGAATAATAAATTTGTTTTTTTTGCTTTTTTTTTTTTTTTTCGTGAATAGAGAATGACTAAAGATAAACATATCGCTATCAAGTGCATCTTCAAATGACTTATCTTCAAATGTGTATATTTTTTTTTACTATCATATCTTAAATTCCCAATCTAGGCATCCTTGGCTCCTGAGAACAACAATTCGGAAGCCGCCTCACGTGGTCTGCACGTGACAACCAATGGTTCAGCCTTTGGCATACTGAGTCCCGGACCTTCAGTCATATCAACCTGACCTCCTGAGCCACTCTCCCATTCAAAACACTGAACCATCGAACCCACTACCAACCCAACAACCCGGTTAGCCAAACCCAGCCCGGGACAAACCCGTCTCCCTAACCCAAACGGCATCATCTTACTACAATAATGTCCAAGCTGATCTCTCCCTTCAAATCTCTCCGGTTTAAACGACGTGGGATCGTCCCACACGCTTGGATCTCTATGAATAGCCCACGAATTAACCAACACGATCGTATCTGGTGGAACATCGAACCCACCGATCACACAATCAGAAGATGAGAAATGAGGAACCATAAGTGGTGCCACAGGGTAAAGCCTTAGTGTCTCGGACACGACACTGTTCAGGTAGCTCATGTTCACTAAATCTTCCTCTTTCAACAAACGACGAGTACCTGATGACGATGCTGATGATTCCATTCGAGTATCAATGTTTTGTCTCGTGGTCTCTAGTATTTGTGGATGATTCAATAGATTTGACATTGCCCATTCCACGGTTAAGGCTGATGTATCTGTACCTCCTATTACCATCATCTGATAATAAAATAAAATTCAGTTATTAAAATGGGACCGTTGTTGTGACATAAAATGGGGGAGGGGCCCATAATAATTTTTTTTTGGGCTTTCTCTTTTTTCGTATATGTCGTGATTCCTTTAGTTCCTAGCTATTTCCAGCTGGAGTTAATGATAACATTCATCAAGATTGGTGATTCGGTGTCAATATCAGTACGTATAGTTGGGTGGTACTACTATCAAATTCAATTTGGCTACTGTGCGGATGACTTAACCGGATTCTAGCTAATTTTAGTTTTAGGAACCATTTGTTTTGGTTTGAATTGATTTTTCTATAAACATTTATTCTTAAGTTTTAAAATTTCAATAAAAGTGAAGTCTGGATGCCTTTTACGTTTGGTTTAGTTTCATGAAAGAAACAAAAGCAATTAAGCCTAGGTTTGGTTTGACTACTATTTTTCGGTTCGGTTTGAATCAGTTTGGTTTATACAAGCTGAACCTTCCTACTATAGTATTATATATACCAAAAATAGATAAAGAGATATATAGAAAGCATACCAGAATGAGACCTTTGATGGTAACATCATTGTAGTAATGAGGCTCTTTTTCTTGAGAATCAAGCAAATGAGCAATCATGGTGTTCTTAAACTCCAATCTTTCTTTGTTAGCTCTATGTTCGTCCAGAAACCCTTGTAAGACACTATCCATCTTTTCTCCAATCCTCTTTGCTCTCTTGACCAAACCTTTGTAGTCAAACCACCGTAGAGCCGGCAAAAAATCCGCCGGATTGTCAACCGCAGCGAGCTCTAGAATTTCCGCCACTAGCTCACGGAACTGCAAGCTTACCTCCGCCTTTCCGCCTTCACCTTTCTCAAAGAACCTCTTTCCGGTCATCATTCTCATTATCACGTTTAGGGTAAGACCCGTTAGTAACGGACGTAACTCCACCTGAATAAAAGGATGTTCTTGGTTATGGTTCAATACCCTTAACCGGATGTAAAACCAAAATTGATTGATCATAAGTCCTAGGACATGTTTTATTTTCTGGATCCGGATATAAGTGGAAAGAATACGATCCGTGATCGATTGTTAGACCTACTAAATCGGCCAAGATTATTTCAATTAATTATCCATGTTTCTTTCAACGAATTAGTAAAGACGGAATTAGAGCTGATTACACATCCCAACCACTACCAAATTCTCTACGTAACATAACGATATCTCTCAATCTTAGCCAGAAAAAAAAAATCTACAAATCTTAAATTGATTATATTTATTAATTAAAATATAACATGTTGGTTTTAAAAAAAAATATTAAAAAAAATTTAAAAATCTGAAAAATATTAATATGTCGAAAGTCAAGAAAATTTGTTTTATTCTTCGTATTATGTAAGTATATAATAAAATATAAATACTTGTGTGAATTAACAACCAATGAATTAAATATATAGAAGAGTTTTAATTTATGATAAGATTTTTTGGACGTACTTTGGCCGGGCGTTCAACGGATAAACCGTGAAGCTTTTGGAGAAGCCTCTTAACTTCGTCTTGTCGGATTTCCGCTGAGCCGTTGAGCCGATTCGTGGAGAAGAGTTCCAAGGCGGTGATACGACGGAGGTTTCGCCAGTGGTCACCGAAAGGAGCCGTAACCATGGAGGTGTAGTCATAAGCCACATACTTCCCCATGATGAAACGAGGCCGATTCGCTAAAATGATGTCGTTTTTCGTCAAAAAACATTCTTCGGCTGCGGCCGGAGACGAGACGATAACGGCGAGGCGAGATCCGAGGCGGAGAGAGAAGACAGGGCCGAGGGAGTGCGAGAGACGGCGGAGGGTACGGTGAAGCAACGGCTGTTTGAGGAGGTGAAGGTGCCCGATGATTGGGAAACAGACGCGTGGCGTCGGTGGAAGATTCTTGTTGGGTTTAGAGAGTCGGGGAAAAATCTTGGTGATAAGAATAGTAATAAGAACAGCGAGAGTAAGTAAAATATAATCCATGACGACTCTTTTTCTTCTTCTTACTCTATGAGTTTTGGTCTCTCTCCCGTCGTTAAATACCACTAGTCCACTACTATATATAGTGTAAAAAGATATTTTAAATGAACTATAATTGTAATTGGAACATAATTACCTTTGTTTTCTTAAATAATTATTCATATTGTTGAAACAACGTACGGGATTATAATTGGTAGTGTAAATGTTAGCCACTTATGTTTTTTTCATTATATTTAAATCAACCCAAAAAGGTTGTTGAATGTTCTCGCTAAAGTCTCTATAGTATATAGTCGTCGAAAATTATTATTAGATAATTCTCCATTATTTTCTTAATAAAAACGTGACAGATTCGGTAAACATGACATCCTAACTGGTCGTTATTTACTGTTCTTTTGTACATGAAATTTTACTCTAGCTAACTGTGAATTTACTAATTCAGAAGTGAAGAGCAGAATTGCATAAAGGTACGTGTTTCATATATTCACTTAATAGCACCCTCACATGTTGACTTTTTCTATTATTTTCCTCGTCTCTTAGGTCTTAAATCCTCGCATGGAAAGAACCTTTCCATTGACTGTCTATATGGTTTTGTGAAACTTTCAGTAAAGATCCATTGACATTTCTTTTATTACATCTTCCACCCAGCGAACATAAATTTGTTCTGCATCAAACACGCTTATCGAACTAATTAAACTTGTCGACCACACATTACTTTTATTTCTAAGATCATTCAACACAAAGTATCACTTACCGGTTTCTACACAATACTTATATATACATCATATCATTTTCCCGGCAGCAGCACGTGCCTTGCACATGGCTCGCAACGGAGTAGCTTTAGGCATAGTGAGCCCTATGTCTTCAGTCATGTCCACAAGTTCTTCACCGACTCTCTCCCACTCGAAACACTGAATCAAACACCCAAGAGCCAGGCCCACTAACCGCTTCCCAAGCTCGGCTCCAGGACAAGCTCGTCGTCCCATCCCAAACGGCATCAGCTTTTCAGCCTCTCCTTCTTTCTCGAATCTCTCCGGCTTAAACCTCTCTGGCTCTTCCCATAACCCTGGATCTCTGTGCATAGCCCATACGTTTGTGAACAACATCGTGCCACGTGGCATATCGTATCCGGCCACTTTACAGTCATCCGATGACAAGTGAGGGAGCAGTAGCGGAACCGCAGGGTACAAACGCAGTGTTTCAGACACGATGTTTTGGAGATAATGGAGATTTGCAATGTCTGATTCCTCAACTAACCGGTCTGAACCGATTTTATCATCGATTTCTGCTCTTGCTTTCTCAAGTATCTCTGGATGGTTCAACAAATTCGACAATGCCCATTCTAGCGTCACTGCTGACGTGTCTGTCCCCGCAATTACCAGAGACTGTATATACATCTTTAATAATCAGTAAAACTCTCAATATATATATATATATTAGATACATATAATTTTTTTTTTTTTTTTGGTTAAAGCATATAAATTAGTTAACATGAGTACTTACGATTATGATTCCTTTGATGATGACATCAGTATAATACTCAGGTTGGGTTTCTTGGAGAGAAAGCAAGTGATGGATCAAAGTTTGACCTTTTGTTTTCTCTGCACGTTTCTCATCAACTAGTCTTTGCAAGAATCCATCGAAGCGATTCCCCAGAATTATGGCCCGTTTTTCAAAATCTGTGACCCAACGTATGATCGGAAGATAGTCAGCTAGATTTCCAGCACCGGCGCCGGCCACCGCCTCCGATATAAGTTCCCTCACGAGTTTGGCCTCGTCGTCGTCTTCTGTGCCGCCACCGTAATACCGTTTTCCGGCTACCATCATGATGATGTTGTTGAATGCCAAGCTGGCTAATAATGACTTCATCTCCACTTCAACAAATCCCTGTGAGACGATTATTCATCAAATTTTACCAAGTTAGTAGATTTTAATAGATTCAAAAATATATATGATAGTAATTTTCTTTAGTTTATTTTGGAATTATTTCAAATTTAAAATGTAAAGTTACATTATCTAATTTGAGATGGTTACATATTGTTTCACATTTTCTTTGACATTAATATATATTTTTGTGTTTTTTTAGTTTATGGGCCTAACCAAAATCCTAAAACATGTCTGGTAGAAACACAATTCCGAAAATCTCACTGGGCTTAAATCTCTAGATACCCCCAACAATACACTAAACCGGCCCAACCCAAGAAAACCCTAAAGCTAAACCGGCTCAAAATTGTTAATTCAGTAGTAGTAGTTTTCTATTCTTTCAGAAAAATAGAAAAAGTACGTATATAATTACAGTTGAGATTGAGATCTTTGTAAATCTAAAAGTTTTCTTTTGGTCGACCTATATAAATTTAAGTTAGAGTTCTGTTTCATGGACATGCATAGCATAATTATAAAGTGACGCGTAACCGGGGGAGAAAAATGAATACCTACACTCAAAAGTTTCATGGACATGTTGTATACTAACTAAATCACGTGGACAATACCAACTCACATGGAGATGGAGTAAATAATACGTGGCGTCAGACTTTGCTCTACTACCAAGGAAATTAAAATTAATAAATAACTAAAAATGTCTTACGAGAAAGGAGTTACTCGAGAGGTGTGTTATGAGCCGTCGAATCTCGTCTATACGGATAGACATGAAGGTGCTAATCCTATGAGAAGAGAATATCTCGACGGCGGCGATGCGGCGGAGATTCCTCCAGTGATCGCCGTAAGATGCTGCAATCATGATGGTGGAGTTGTAGGCGATGTGTTTGCCCATGATGAGCTCGGGACGGTTAACAAGAACGAAGTCGTTTCTGGTGAAGCATTCTTGGGCTATGGAATGTGAGGAGATGACGTAAACGAGTCGGATTCCGAGGCGGAGGTGGAAGATGGGAGTGTTCCCGAGGGATTGAGAGAGGGAGAGGAATGTTTGGTGGATAGGGTTCTTGAGGAGGTGGAGGTGGCCGATAACCGGTAAAGAGTAAGCCGGAGAAGGAGGAAGATTGAGTTTCCGGTTAGATTTTGTGAACAAGAACTTGATAGAGATAGCGATAAAGATAAAGGAGAGAAGTAATATTTGGGCGAAGTCCATTTTCTTATCTTTTTTAGTTTCTTATGAATTGTTGTCTGTGGGGAGATTGGACCTAGTAGGTACTCTGTAGCTTACAAAAAACGAAAATTAATTAAAACTAAATATCCATTATAAATTTGTTTAGTTAGAAGTTATAACAGTAATAACTGTAATGTTTAAGCGCTAGTTGATCCAATAAATTTTTCAAAATCATTGGCGAAAGAAAACAATTTTGTATCTGAAAGATGCACTTATATGTTATGATTATATACTATAGTTTGTCCGAGGCGATAATTGGAGTAGTTGATTTGAATTTTATACCTTTTTACTTTTTCATAGTTTTAGACTTTTTGGAGCAAAGGCAGTGTAGTACAAAGTACGCGCGACTTTTGGTCCTAATTTTTGGATCTTTATGCGCGTCCTTATCTCTAGGCCCATTTTAGATACACGATCTTTTATTTTATTTTTATTATCCTAAACAATTAAAAGGGTTGTTGTTATTATAACACTGACACTAATCAAAATTACTACAAGGATGACACACACAAATTAAAGGGAAAACGATCTATTTTCCCCCGAGAACTATCACATAGCATCAGATGTCTCCTAAACTATGACCCCATTCTATGTGTCTTCGAAAAAAAGTTAAAGATCCAGATATCCCCAAATTAAAAGTTGCAAACTTATATCCCCACAAAATGAAAGTTTGAAACTTCCGTACCCATAAATCACGGTTTAACACGATTTAAAACGATTTAGTGGTTTGTAAACAAAGATTAACCAACAGTAAACCGAACAAAACCTGATTTTGACCCGATTACATCTACTAAACCAATTAACCCGACCAAACCCCAATTAAAAACGGATTATTGCCCTAAATCGGCAAAGTTCGTCTTCTCCAAATCGAACACACAGAAAATCCAAAATCCAAATCGCACAAACACGAAAGCGAAGGTCGACGATGGCATTAGTGATTCGCGATGACAGAGGCGACTTCGATGAAGAAGCAACTGACCGAGAAGAGGCTCAAATCGAGCAGTTTCTCCAAGAGTTCGAGGATGAGCAACCAATTCAACATGATATTTATCCCGAAACCGAAACTGATAGTGAAGGAGAAGACGAAGAAGGTGCAGAAGATGTTCGACGAGAGAGACAAAGAAAACAAACCCATATCAGACGTGGTGATGGGAGATTGTACCAGAATCAAACATTCTTAAATGGAGTTGCATTTAAAGAGTGCGTGCTCGACTATGTACTAAGAACAAGTCGAAATTTGAAGCAATACAGGTATGATAAGGATAAAATAGGGTTTAAATGTGTTGGTGGTGTTAGTGGTGTTAATGATCTTGAAGAAAACAAAGGATGTGCGTGGCAAGTATATGCGTCAACCCTTCCAAATGATGCAATGTGGAGAGTTAGGTTGTTTGTAGATGAGCATAGTTGTGTTCCTAATGGAGAATGTGAGATGTTTAAGGTCCCTGTGATTGCTAGGATGTTTGTTGATAAGATTAGAGAGGAACCCGATTATTACATGCCTATGAAGATTGAGGAAATTGTGATGGAAAGGTGGAAGATTGTTGTATCTAGGCCTCAGTGTCAAGCTGCTAGAAATAAGGCGTTGAGGTGGATCGATAATGATTATGATCAACAGTTTGATCGCCTCAAAGATTATGCTGCTGAGCTAGTGGAGTCTAACAAGGATTCAAGTGTGGAAATTGATACTTTTAAAAACGCAAAAGGCGAAGATGTGTTTAATAGGTTCTACGTTTGCTTTGATGTGTTGAGAAGAACATGGAAAGAGACTTGTAGGCCTCTAATTGGAATTGATGGCACGTTCATTTCTGGAAAAGTCAAAGGACAAGTATTGGTTGATCTAGGTAGAGATGCAAACAATGCTATCTATCCAATAGCATGGAGTTGTGTCCAAGTAGAAAACACCGACAACTGGTTATGGTTTATTAGAAAGGTGAAAGCTGACTTGGGATTAAACGATGGTGATGGATATATTATAGTTTCAGATCGGCAAAAGGTAAGTAAATTGGATTGATTGATTGGTTATTTGTTTTTGGTCATTTGACTTCGAATTTCCCTTTGCTTTAACTTATTCTTCTTTTTCAGGGATTGATAAAGGCGGTTAAGGATGAATTGCCAAAGGCCGAGCATAGAAAGTGTGCCAAACACATCTATGGCAACCTAAAGAAGAATCATGGGAGCAAAAAACATATGAAGCCACTCATATGGAATTTGGCGTGGAGCTACAATGAAGCTCAGTTTCGAGAGAACTTGGACAGGCTTTTCAACTATGACAGTGGCGTCTTCGCTGATGTGCAGAAGACAGATCCAAAGACCTGGTGCAGAGCTTTCTACAAAATGGGGAACTATTGTCAAGATGTGGAAAACAACTCCACCGAGTCTTTCAACAAGACAATTAAAAAAGCGAGGGGGAAGGCATTTATTCCTATGCTCGAAACCATAAGAAGGTTGGCTATGGTTAGTATTGCCAAAAGATCAGCCATATCTCATGATCACAAAGGTATGTCTTTAGTGTTCTGTTTTCGGTGTAAGTGTTATTTCGTTGTTTCACTTTAATTTTTTTGTTTTTGTTTCAAGAATTTGTACACCATATGTTACAAAGTTCCTTGCAACTGAGCATAAGAAAGCTTCTTCGTGTGTTGTTAGTAGAAGCACAAATGGGTACTATGAAGTAAGGATGAATGGATGTTCTTATCGTGTCAATTTGGAGAAGAGGACTTGCAGTTGCTTCAAGTTTGATATTTGCGGGATCCCTTGCGAGCATGCCTATGGAGTGATAATGGTGAAGAAGCTTGTAGCTGAAGATTTCGTTTCTCACTGGTTTCGCACATCAACATGGAGGAGGAACTATGTAGAAGGCCTTGTTCCAGTGAGAGGTGCACGTTTCTGGCCCCAAACAGAGCATCCTAATGTGCATGTTCCTCCTCAACCGGAGCAACCTGGCAGTAAGAAGGTAACTAAAGCTCATAAGAAGAGGAAGAAAGGTGTGAATGAGTCTCCAACCAAGAAGGTAGACAAAGTTAAGAAAAGGATAATGCATTGTGGAATATGTGGTGTAGCTGACCATAACTCGAGATTTCACAAGAATGACCATATAGAGGTTTGTGGTTTCTGTTTTTAGCTTGTGTTTCGGGTTTCTGATTTTGGCTTTTGTTTGTGGTTTCTGATTTTGACTTGTGTTTCTGGTTTTATTGCAGGCTTCTCAAGGTGAACCCTCTCAAGGAACTCTCACTCAAGCTTAATCTTCTCAACGCATGGAAGATTTTTTTTGGCTAAGAAGAAGAAACTAATGTTGAGTCGGTTTTTGTGTTGCTCGGCTAAGAAGAAGAAGATAATGTAGGAACTTGTAGATGCTTTTGCTCTTGGATTATTGGTGCTAGGGCAAACTTGATGTAGTGTTGGGGAATACAATATGACCATTTATTTATGTAGGAATGACCAACTTGTACTTGTTTAAGCTTTTGGTAATACAATATGAGCTTTTTCTCCCCACTTTTGACCATTTGTTTATGTTATTGTGTTTTTTCATGGTAATGGAATACATACTTTCAAATAAACAAAAGAGACCACAATTATATTACCAAAACAAGAATCCAAGAAGACAATAATCCAAAAAGCAAACAAACATTAAACCAAGAAAAACAAACACATCTTACCAAAATCTTACACAAAACACTAAAGCAAAACACATTAACCGTACCAAAACCTTGCACAAAACCCAAAATACACATCTAAGAACCATCGTCTTCTTCATGGTACTAGCTTCATGCACCCAACAACAATCATACATCCAATGACGACAAGAACCATAGTCTTCTTCATGGTACATTTCGCAGCAACCAACCCATCTTCAACCATCTCCAATATCTCATTCTCAAGCTTCATTTGAAGCTTCTCATAAACATTCTTCACATTCTTCTCAAACTCAATACGATCTGTAGTAATCTCTTTCAACTCGTGTTCAAGCCTTGCATTGTTGAATTGCAACGTCTCAATCTCATTTAAGAGTGCCTCATCAATCCATTTGAATACATGATTATCATTGATAAGCTAAAAAAATCAAAAAAGCACATCAAAAACAATCGCAAACAACGAATCACAAAGGAATTAGACTTGCATTACCTTCTTTGATGCAGCATACCCACAACGGAAGTATCGCCGGTAGGGATTGTTGTCGGATTTGGATATCAAAGCCGCAATCTCCTCGCCACACCAACATCTCTTGGGCACGCCCACAACTCTTCCGCTTCTGGGCCGACCATTTGATGATCCCGTCGAAGCTTTTGACACATTGCTCGTTGCTCCAGACATCAGTTGAGTTGCCCTACAAAACCAGAATCATCAACAATGAGAGTCTGATCTTCGAAGGACAATCACTTCAAAATAGACCTTCTAGGTATGAAATACAAGAATGAGAGTACGATCTTCGAAAGACTTACACTGAAATTTGAGAATTCGTGATTCCAACAAGCGATTTTGCAGAAAAATTCTAGGGTTCTTAGAAATTTGATTTGGGGATTTCTGGGATCGATTTGGGTATTTTACATGGGTCGTCGGTTCTGGTTTTAGGCGGATCCGGATTTTTTATTCGGTTTATTTTGGGGATTCATTGGTTTGGTTTCGGGTTTACACAAAACCAACATCAGTGGGGATATAAGTTTGCAACTTTTAATTCGGGGATATCTGGATCTTTAACTTTTTTTTCGGAGATAAATAGAATGGGGTCATAGTTTGGGAGACATCTGATGCTATGTGATACTTATCGAGAAACGATCTAACTTTTGTTTTTAGCAAAAAAAAAAACATTTAGAAAGGGTTCACAACCAGAACTTTACCGGCAAGAACACGTGATTTGCACATGGCTCGCAACGGTTCCCTTTTGGGCATCGTGACTCCTTTTCCTTCCCTCATATCAATTCGTTCGTCACCAACTCTCTCCCACTCGAAACACTGCACCAACGACCCAAGAGCCAAGCCCACTAACCGATGAGCAAGCCCAGCTCCAGGACAAGCCCGTCTTCCAAGCCCAAACGACATAAGCTTCTGAGCTTCCCCTTCCTTATCAAACCTCTCCGGTTTAAACCGCTCTGGCTCCTCCCATAATCCCGGATCTCTATGCATCGCCCACACATTCATCAATAACATTGTGCCACGTGGCATATCGTAGCCTCCCACTTGGCAATCTTGCGATGACAAGTGAGGGAGTAACAATGGAGCTGGAGGATACAAACGTAGTGTTTCAAACATGATGTTTTGCAGATAAGGGAGATTCACAATATCCGGTTCATCGACTAACCGGTCCAAACCGATTTTATCATCAATTTCAATTCTTGCTTTCTTAAGTATCTCTTGATGGTTCAGCAAATTAGACAATGCCCATTCTAGCGTTATGGACACCGTATCCGTCCCCGCAACTATCAAATCCTGCACATTAAACAACATCATCATATATACACATAAAATAGTTTAATGTATATGTATATATTGTAGTATAGTTGTTTGATGCTTAATTACAAGGATGATTCCTTTGATGATAACATCGGTGTAGCAATCAGGTTGGGTTTCTTGGAGAGAAAGCAAGTGATTAATCATCGTCTGGCTTTTTTGTTTCTCCGCACGCTTCTCATCAACTAGCTTTTGCAAGAATGCGTCGAAACGATGAGCTACATCTTTGATCCGTGCTTCAGAATCCGTGAACCAGCGCAAAAACGAGAGATGATCAGCTGGATTTCGTCCACTATCGCCGGCAGCAACCTCAGACACCAATTGTCTCACGAATTTGGCTTCGTCTTCGTCATCTGCATCATCACCGTAATATCGCTTCCCAGCTATTATCCTGATGATGTTGTTGAATGCCAAGTTTGTAAATAGTGATTTCATATCCACCTCCACAAATCCCTGATTGTATATGTAATGATCCATTTCTTTTTAAAATATGCTATTCAAGGTTATAATAATAACATCAAAATTAATAGTTTTGAATCTTTTGATTATTAAAAAAAAAGATCAAATATTAAAGTAAAACTAGTTTATAGCATGTGTTGGTCCGATTACTTGGTTGGAACTTGGAACAAATGAACCATAGATTCTAATTTATTTACTGATATATACGTCGTAGAGTTTTATTAGTCGATTATATTTATTACGAAGTTATCATAGTATTTATTTGGAAAAAATAAAAATTGAAATTGTTATAGATTGTCGAAAGGAAAATCTATGCTGAAATCAATATAGTTTGAAAAAGGCGTACGTGCATGGAGTCTCGGGAGAGACGTAATATAAGCCGTCGGATCTCGTCTTTACGGATATGCAAAAACGTAGAGAGCCTAAGAGACGAAAATATCTCAGAGGCGGTGATTCGACGGAGGCTCCGCCAGTGATCGCCGTAAGATGCTCCGATCATATGTGTAGCATTATACCCTAAATGCTTGTTAATCATCAACACAGGCCGGTTCGCCAAAACGACGTCGTTTTTGGTGAAACATTCCTCGGCGATGGCACGTGACGAGACGACGTACACGTGACGGTGCCCGAGGCGGAGGTGGAAGATTGGAGCATTTCCGAGGGACCGAGAGAGAGAAAGGAATTTCCGATGGAACGGTCGCTTTATGAGGTGGAGGTGGCCGATCACCGGCAATGAGTTTGCCGGAGACGGCGGAAAATTTGTCTTTGGTTTGGATTTTTTTAGCAAGAATGTGATAGAGAAAACGAGAAATATTGAGAGAAGTAATATCTGAAGATGGTCCATTTATTTTGTTCCTGTTGAATGCTTGTTTTTGTTTCTTTGCATCTCTTATATATTGTCGAGTGTGTGGGAGATGTCACATGGTGTCCAGATGTTTGAAACGTGTTCGCGAGGGAATAATTAAGTATATTCTAGTTATATGATTGCATGCTTCAAACAAATTATATGATTTGTAATCTTTTGCTGAGTAAAATTTTGTTCTATCTAGCGGTTATTAATTATGTTGACGAAAAGATTTGGTGCTAATTACCTGGTAAGAAATGGCATGAAAATGTGGCAAGATCAATGTTTTTGCATGTTCCTCATGTATCTTGTAGTTTTTAGTATATTTTTTCTGATGTAAATTTTCGAATTGTTTTCTAAATTTGTTTTCTGTTATTATACAAGTCAAAAGACTCAAAACTGTCATTAGTCTTATTACTGAATCTCTACTACAAATTATTACCACTTTTAAAGCATTATTTTTTCCATACCCGTTAAAATCACTCTTTTTACCATACTAGTACTAAAACTGTAGTCACCAATCGTACTCAAAATAATAGTAAATATACGATTGAACATATAAGTATATCAGAGTTAACTCATTGATAGATAGGATTGATACCTCACATCTTACGTACACTCGATGCAATATAATTTCTTGGAAGTTTTTTTTTTCGAACCTTAATTTCTTGAAGGTTTGCTTGAAACGATGTTCACTTATGAGGTTTCTTTAGACGCATTATATTTGGCTACAGCAGGGCAATGACTTCAAGATGAATGTTTTTAAAAAATCCCCCCCTAATTATAACGAAAACGTAAAAGTTTCAACCTACGTAAAAAGCATGTGCATACTTCCTAGCTAGTTCTTATATACTATATAATGGTTACTAATGATAATTGACTAGTAACCATTATTCCGATATTAAGCAAGGTTGTAAAAGTTACAGCAAAATATCAACAGATACATTAATTTTCTTAATGTAAAAAAAAACAGAAAAATAAAGGTACATTTTTTAAGAAGCCAAACATTATATCAGTTTACCAACAATGGGACGTGCTTTGCACATGGTTCGCAACGGCACTACTTTAGGCAACGTGGCTCCTTTGTCTTCGGTCATGTCCACAAGTTCCTCACCAACCCTTTCCCACTCGAAACACTGAACCAAAGTTCCGAGAACCAGGCTCACTAACCGTTGAGCAAGTCCGGCTCCAGGGCAGGCTCTTCGTCCCATCCCAAATGGCATTAGCTTCTCAGCCTCTCCTTCTATCTCAAATCTTTCTGGCTTGAATACCTCCGGATCTTCCCATACCTCTGGATCTCTATGCATAGCCCACACGTTAGTCAATACCATCGTGCCACGTGGGATATCATATCCCGCCACTTTACAATCATCCGATGACAAATGAGGTAGTAGTAGCGGAACCGCGGGATACAAACGTAGTGTTTCCAACACAATGTTCTGGAGGTAAGGAAGATTCACAGTGTCCGGTTCGTCTACTAACCGGTCAAAACCGATTTTATCATCGACTTCAATTCTCGCCTTTTTAAGTATTTCTGGATGGTTCAACAAATTAGACATTGCCCATTCTAGTGTCACCGCCGTGGTATCCGTCCCTGCAATTACCAGAGTCTGCGCATATCGTTTGTTAATAAACTTTACAAGTATATTTGCTTATTGATGAATGAATACTTACGAGTATGAGTCCTTTGATGATGGCATCCGTATAGTAATCGGGTTGGGTTTCTTGGTGCGAAAGCAAGCGGTCGATCATTGTTTGGCCTTTTTCTTTCTCTGCACGTTTCTCGTCGACGATTCTCTGTAAAAACGCATCAAACCGATTCCCCAAATTCTTGATTCGCTTCTCAAAGTTTGTGAACCAACGTAAAACCGAAAGATAATCAGCTGGGTTCCCTGCACCGGCGCTGGCCACCAACTCCGACACAAGCTCCCTCACGAGTTTTGCTTCGTCGTTTTCCTCACCGTAGTATCGCTTCCCGGCCACCATTCTGATGACGTTGTTGGATGACAAATTGGTTAATAATGATTTCATCTCCACCTCCACAAATCCCTGGGAATAAATTTACAACTAGGAGTAAACGTTACTAGCTAGGTAACTAACAGATAAAGATTTTATTATACTTATGCATTTATGTTTGCATTAACATGTTTAACAACAAAATATGGTTATATTTATCTTGAACTGAAACCAAATATTTTGCAAATTTTAAAAAATCAATACCTTAATATGATCATTATATAAGTTAGAGTTAAGTTTTATGTTTTTTTTTTGTAGGCAAGTTTTATGCTCGTTTATAATTCGTGGCATATATGTGTATAGACTATATACAGGCTATGAATATAGTGATGAGACCATCTTCATCTATGTATTTTAACGGTTCTACAAATTCTACAAATATATTAAAAAAATAAATAATATTGTAATATTGTATAAATTTCTTAAAATTAAGAAATTTAACTTCCAGAATTTTTTACACAAGATATTTTAAAACTTTCCCTCCCCATTTTAAGAACCTCGCAATTATTTAATACTCCCTCCGTTTCATAAAGAGTGTCGTTTTAGAATTTTATTTTTGTTTCACAAAGAGTGTCGTTTTAGAATTTTATTTTTGTTTCACAAAGAGTGTCGTTTTACATTTTCAATGCAAAATTTTAAATAAAAATCCAGTTTTGACCCTACTAATTTAAGGTAGTAATTAGAGAGATGTTTTTATTTAATGTGTGAACAAGGGGTAAAACAGAATTTTTAATAATTTTCTTAATTTGTGTGAAATGTGTCAAAATGACGAAAGGGAGGAAATATTATTTTTCTACTAAAAATCTCATTTTAAAAAACTCCATAGATGCTCAGACACTTTCGAAAATAAATACTCCTTGGAAAACTTAGAGCAGTTTTAATGGTATTATCTAATCTAAGAAATTTATCATTAAAATAAATAAAAATTAAAATAAAATAAGAGAGAGAATGAAAAAGGTTTTTAAACTAGAGTTTTTAGAATCAGTTCTAAAACTATTCATTCCACATGTCACTTAACTAACATTTTAATGATTTAAAAAAAATGAAATATAATTATATAATTGGAGCTGCTCTTATATTTTTCTCCTTGAAAAACGTAAACCAGTGACATAGATAATACTATAAACAATTCATTTTTGATTGAAAATTCGTGGTTATCTACAATACTACAAGTAGACGTTACGAGTAAAACAAGTAAAGGATAAAAAAGGAAATTAATGTAAAAAAAAGAGGAGGTCTTACGTGCAAGGAGTCCCGGGAGAGACGTGATATGAGCCGTCGGATCTCGTCCTTACGGATATACAAAAACGAATTAAGTCTCTGAGTCGAGAATAACTCTACGGCGGCGATGCGGCGGAGATTCCTCCAGTGATCGCCGTAAGATGCCGCGAGCAAATGGGTGGCGTTGTAGCCGACATGCTTGCTCACGATGAACTTGGGACGGTTCGCGAGAACGACGTCGTTCTCAGTGAAACATTCTTCGGCCATGGAACGTGATGAGATGACATAAACGAGGCGGTTTCCGAGGCGGAGGTGGAAGATCGGAGCATTTCCTATGGATTTGGAGAGGGAAAGGCATGTTCGGTGGAGCGGTGGCTTCAGGAGGTGGAGGTGACCGATCAACGGCAGAGAGATAGCCGGAGACGGTGGAAGTTTCAGTTTCCGTTTGGATCTTGTGAGCAGGAATCTGGCAGAGATAAAGAGAAAGAGAGAAGAGAGGATTAAGATTTGGATCAAGTCCATGTTTTGTTTGTTTACGTGTTGTTTTTCTTTTCTCTGAGTCTTTCTTTTGTATTTATTGTTTTAGCAGAAAAAGAAAGATTGACACATGTGGTATCCCCTCGGCGCTTGCGCGTGGCAAGGAAATAATTATACTATTTTAAGTTTTTTTTTTCCTTCTCTAGAAGTCATTCTTAATGTATTTTGTTTTATTTATCCACTAGAGGGTGGCGTGGCGTGTATACTTGACGATTTTTAAATTGTGTACTGTATATATTAATATTGTACTACACTCACAACAAGTCAACAACGACACTAGGTTCCGATTAATTTCGAATTTTAGATTCCGGTTCTCGGACGTTTTGTTTCTGGCGTTATTCGGACTTGTTTGTTTTGTTTAGTCTCTTTCAGATAAAAATTCGAAACCCTTCTCAAGCTTGTTGAGCGGCGATCTCTACCTGTTCATAAAGTCTTTTCTTTCTTTGTATAAAAGACAAGGTTTATACACAAAGATCATATATAAACAACATTTTTACATCACTTTACCAACAAGGAGGGTACGTGCCTTGCCTTGCACATAGCTCGCAACGGCGTCCCTTTGGGCATCGAGGCTCCTTTGCCTTCGGTCATATCCACATACTTTCCATCAACTCTTTCCCACTCGAAACATTGAACCAAAGATCCGAGAGCAAAGCACACTAAACGTTGAGCAAGTCCGGCTCCAGGACAAGCCCGTCGTCCCATCCCAAACGTCATCAACTTCTGATCCTCTCCTTCCTTCTCGAATCTTTCCGGCTTGAACCTCTCAGGCTCTTTCCATAACTTTGGATCCCTATGCATTGCCCACACGTTGGTCAATAACATCGTACCACGTGGCATATCATATCCCGCAACTTTACAATCATTCGATGACATGTGAGCGACAAGTAGCGGTAGAGGAGGGTACAGACGAAATGTTTCCGAAACAATGTTTTGAAGATACGGGAGATTCGCAACATCCGGTTCATCGACTAACCGATCTGAACCGGTTATCTCATCGATTTCGGTTCTCGCTTTCTTGAGTATCTCTGGATGGTTCAACAAATTCGACATCGCCCATTCTAGTGTTATGGATGTCGTGTTTGTCCCCGCAACTATTAAAACCTGTCAATATATATATATATTTCAATAAAATTTATATAAATGTTTACATTAATATAAATGCTTAGTGCAATAGATCGATACTTACGAGTACGATTCCTTTGATGATCTCATCTGTATAGTAAGCCGGTTGGGTTTCTTGGAGAGAAAGCAAGTGATGAATCATAGTTTGACCTTTCTCAACACGTTTCTCATCAATTAGTTCCTGTAAAAACGCATCAAACCGAATCCCCAAATTCTTTATTTGTTTCTCGTAATCGGTGACCCAACGTACGATCGAAAGATAGTCAGCTGGATTCCCGGCGCCTGAATTAACCATCACCTCCGACACAAGTTGTTTCACAAGTTTGGCCTTTTCATTGTTTTCGGTGTCGTCGCCGTAGTATCGCTTTCCGGCCACCATCCTGATGATGTTGTTGGATGCTAAGTCAGTGAATAACGATTTCATCTCCACCTCCGCAAATCCCTGCCATAAATTTACCCATAAAAGTTATTAATATTTGCAAGGAAAAAAAGGTTCAAAAAAAAACTGCAAAGAAATTTATATATCTATAATATCTACAAATGGCATTATTGGTCAATTTCTTTTATTGTGAAAGGATCATTGAAACTTTAGTATAATAAATTAAATGTATTATATTAATGTAAAAAGTAAACGTTAGAATTGTCAGATCCATATGGTGACATGCTGATGATCTATGGCACGTGATTATGAGCTGTACAAAAAAAAAAAAAGACCTTACGTGAAAAGAGTCCCGGGAGAGACGTGATACGAGCCGTCGGACCTCGTCCTTACGGATATATAAAAACGAATTAAGTCTCTGAGTCGAGAATATCTCTACGGCGGCGATGCGGCGGAGGTTCCTCCAGTGGTCGCCGTAAGATGCGGAGAGCATGTTGGTTGAATTGTAACCGACGTGTTTGCCCATGATGAGCTCGGGGCGGTCAGCAAGAACGATGTCGTTCTTGGTGAAACATTCTTCGGCGACGGCATGTGAAGTGATGACGTACACGTGGCGGTTTCCAAGGCGGAGGTGGAAGATGGGAGCATCTCCGAGGGATTGAGAAAGAGAGAGGAATCTCCTGTGTATGGGTGGCTTCAAGAGATGAAGGTGGCCGATCACCGGGAAAGAGAACGCCGGAGACGGAGGAAGGTTTAGCTTCCGGCTTGATTTATTGAACAAGAATCTGATTGTGATAAATATCAAGACAAACGAAAGAAGTAAAATTTGGTTGAACTCCATTTTGGTTTGTTTTGTTTGGTCGATATTTCCTCGCTTGCTCCTCCTTTTTGTATTGGTTTGATCATCTAACGAAACGAGTTTGGCGAGGGAATAAAAAACTATAAATACGGATTTTTTTTTTAAAAAAAATTATAAATCACCACAATACAAATTTCTAGTTTGAAATTCAAATATTTATATGTAAATACCGTTTCACAGTATTATTTTAATTGATTGATAATCATTAAAAAGACTTTGGTCAAAATAATTAGTACGTATTTTAATGTTTGTATTACTATCGTATTAGTTAAATTCGCATATTAAAAATAGTTTTGAAGCCTGCTGCAAACATTGTAATTGGAAACATTTAATAAGGTAGAATAAAATATATAAATATAAACGATCGTCGATAATGCCAACGGTATTATATCTATATATACCAGTCTCAAGATTGATTCTGTATATTTTATTACAACATTATTTAGCTGGTAGGGCTGAACCATTATTAAATTTATATGGTAATGCATGCATGAATTTTTTTTAAATGGTTTTACCCAAATTTCCACGTTACAATGAATGGAAACATATATTAATAATAATGCAGTGTTAGACTTAAACGATATTCTTGCATTCGTAGTCATATTTCCTACATACAGACATAACCGTTGCCTAAACATACATTGACATAACCCTTTCGAAAAAAAAAAATATATATATCAACATCGTAATTATATTCGGGTAATCACAATCAAGTTTATGAATGATTGTCCAACATATAAACTTTAACTCGTTCCCTAAACATATAAATACATTACTAATACAAAGTAAATTCAAGTGGACTCGTGGAGGATTTTACCAACAAAGGCACGTGCCCTACACATGGCTACCAACGGTCTAGCTTTAGGCATTGTGAGTCCTCCAGCTTCAGTCATATCCACCTCTTCTTCTCCAATCCTCTCCCATTCAAAACATTGAATCAAAGACCCGAGAGTCAAGCTCACTAGCCGTTGAGCCAGTCCGGAACCCGGACACGCCCTTCTTCCAAACCCGAACGCCATCAGCTTATGAGCCTCTCCTTCTTTCTCGAACCTCTCTGGTTTGAAACTCGCGGGATCATCCCATAGCTGAGGATCTCTGTGTATAGCCCATACGTTCACCAACAACATCGTTGCCACGCGGCATATCGTAGCCCCCGACGTGACAGTCCTCGGATGCGACGCGAGGGACCATCAAGGGCGCCGCAGGGTGCAAGCGCAAGGTTTCGGATACAATGTTCTGAAGATAAGGAAGATTTGAGATGTCTGATTCCTCCACAAGCCTGTCTGAACCAACCCTACTGTCGATTTCGTCTCTCGCCTTACTCAGTACTTCCGGATGGTTCAACAGGCTAGACAATGCCCATTCCAATGTTACCGCTGCTGTATCGGTCCCCGCCAGTAGCAAAGACTGCACAATGCACGCATACACGAGAAAAAGCTAAAACTAAATTATTTCATGAACTTTAAATCCTCTTCTCGGTTACTTACGACTATGGTTCCTTTGATGGTGCGGTCCGTGTAGTACTCGGGCTGTGATACTTGCAGAGAAAGCAAGTGATGGATCATCGTGTTCCCTTTCTCATTCGCTGCTCGTTTCTCATCGACCAAACCTTGCAAGAACTCGTCGAGCCTACACCCCAGCATCTTGATCCGTTTCTCGGAATCCGTGACCCAACGCAGGAGCGGTAAATAATCAACGGCGTTTCCGGCGCCAAAACTACTCATCACCTCCACGATAAGCTGCCTTACGCGTTTGGCCTCCGAGTCATCATCCTCTGCACCATTTCCATAGTAACGTTTTCCGGCCACCATTCGGGTGATGTTGTTGAATGTTATCTCAGAAAACATTGATCTCATCTCCACCTTTGCAAACTCCTGCAAATGATTTAAAACGTCCGCTTTTACGCTTACAGCAGAAAAAACAATTAAATTAAAAATTAACATTTTTGAAATGTAAAAATTCCCGGTATTTCATAAAATACGATTGCTCTAACTTGCGCTTAAGGTTGTGAAAGCAAAAGAAACAAAAAAAACTTGGCTATAAAATATTTTAAATTTATTGGATTTAAATACAAATTTGATCCAATATTCGTAATAATGATATAATTTCCTCTGTTAATTTAGTAATTAAATAAGGTCAAATCCATTTCAAATTTGGCATTTTTCGCCGAAAATTAATTAGTAATGAGTTGGAGCAACGATCACACTTACGTGGGAAGAGTTCCGTGAGAGACGAGCTATAAGCCGCCGGATCTCGTCCCGGCGGATAGACAGAAAGCTATTGAGCCGGTGAGCCGAGAATATCTCGACGGCGCCGATGCGGCGGAGATTTCTCCAGTGATCGCCGTACGGAGCTGTGACCATGGTTGTCTGGCCGTACGAGACGTGTTTGGAAGCGATGGTGTTTGGGCGGTTCGCGAGTACGACGTCGTTCTTCGTGGCGCATTCCTCTGCGATCGAGTGCGAAGAGACGACGAAAACGAGCCGGTTTCCGAGACGGAGGGAGAAGATCGGAGCGCCGCCTAAGGATTGAGAGACGGAGAGGAAAACGCGGTGGAGCGGCGGCTTGAGGAGGCGGAGGTGACCGATGACTGGAAGCGCGAAGGCCGGAGACGGAGGGAGGTTGGGCTTTCGCTTGATTCTCCCTATGAAGAAAGTAAGAGTAAGAACAATGAAGAGGAATGTGAAAATTAGAGTTTGAGATACCATGTTTGATTTTGCTTTCTTCCTTACAGAGGAAGATGTGGTTCAGATTTAGAATCTGCTTTGAATGATAGTACTGTATATGAGTCGGACTAATCGATAGACGTGTCTCTCCACAAAAAAATCTTTTATTTAATTAAACACCATTAGGACATCTAGATATGAGATTTGAGAGTAAACATCACAAAACTCAAAATTAAACGTCGACTGAAGACACTACCATTAGGTGAAATAGGTTGAACATATCTGTCAGTAAAACATTTGAAATAGATTTGAGTACATAAACATTTTTACAGTCGATTTATTGAAATGTATATAGCCTTGCTTTGATTGTCCTCAACTACAACTCCAGAACATACAGAAACATATAAAACTTGTTAAAAGCCTAAAGTGAAGCAGTAGTAGACTCTTGGAAGAATTTACCAACAGAGGCACGTGCTCTGCACATGGCTTCCAAAGGCTTGGCTTTAGGCATTGTGACTCCCTTGCCTTCACTCATATCCACCTCTTCTTCTCCAATCCTCTCCCATTCCAGACACTGAATCAGTGAGCCAAGAGTCAGGTTTACTAGCCGATGAGCCAGTCCAGAACCAGGACACGCCCTTCTTCCTAACCCAAACGCCATTAGCTTCTGAGCCTCTCCTTCTTTCTCGAACCTCTCTGGCTTGAAGCTCGTTGGATCATCCCACGGCTGAGGATCTCTGTGTATGGCCCACGCATTGGTCAATAGCATAGTGCCACGTGGCATATCGTATCCCCCAACTTTGCAATCCTCCGAGGCGACGTGCGGGAGCAGCAAGGGTGCCGGAGGGTACAGGCGTAACGTTTCAGACACAATGTTTTGGAGATATGGCAGAGTTGAGATGTCTGATTCCTCCACAAGCCTGTCTAAACCGATCTTTCTGTCGATTTCTTCTCTCGCCTTGTTCAATACCTCAGGATGGTTCAACAGGTTCGACAATGCCCATTCCAACGTCACCGCCGATGTATCAGTCCCCGCTAGTATCAGGGCCTGCGAATTGCAAAAAATACACAAGAGTCTTAACAACAGGTTCGACAATGCCCATTCTAACGTTGCCGCTGATGTATCTTGTGACAAGACTAAGCTTACAAGTTCCATACCAAAAATGTGACAAAGTGATCTAAAGAATCGAATCATGAGCCTAAATGCTTTTTTTCCGAGTTTTTCAGATACTTACAACCATGTTTCCTTTGATGATGCGATCCGTGAAGTAATCCGGTTGCGATTCTTGCAGAGAAAGCAAGTGATCGATGACCGTGTTGCCCTTCTCCTTAGCTCGTCGTTTCTCGTCGACCAATCCCTGCAAGAACTCGTCGAGCCGACCCGCCAACTTCTTGACCCGTGTCTCGTAATCTGAGACCCAACGCAAGACCGGTAAATAATCAACAGCGTTCCCGGCGCCAGCAGTAGCCGCCACATCCGAAATAAGCTGCCTGACTCGTTTAGCCTCCGGGTCGTCCTCTGTACCGTCTCCGTAGTAACGTTTTCCGGCCACCATTCTGATGATGTTGTTGAATGTTAAGTCAGATAACATTGATTTCATCTCTACCTTGGCGAATTCCTGCAAAATTCTTATATAATCAATGGCACATCCCACAAATCAGAGTGTTGTTAATCATATCATTTAACTAACCATTAGCTATATCCCAAATTTCCAAATCAAGATCTAATTTTCCGATCCAAAATTGGCGTTTTCACTGATAAAACTTGGAATCAGAGCTCACTTACTTTTTGTTATTTGGCTAAAAGATTGAGCTCACTTACTTGTGAAAAGTTCCGGGAGAGACGCCATATTAGCCGTCGGATCTCGTCCTGTCGGATAGACAGAAAGCTATTGAGCCGGTGATTTGAGAATATCTCGATGGAGTTGATGCGACGGAGGTTCCGCCAGTGATCTCCGTACGAAGCTGCGATCACGGTAGTGAAATCGTACGCGACGTGCTTGGGGAGGATGAAGTTTGGCCGGTTCGCGAGCACGACGTCGTTCTTGGTGAAGCACTCCTCGGCGATCGAGTGTGACGAGTTCACGAAAACGAGTCGGTTTCCGAGGCGGAGGGAGAAGATCGGAGCATCGCCTAGAGATTGAGAGATGGAGAGGAAAGTGCGATGGATCGGCGGTTTGAGGAGGCGGAGGTGACCAAGCACCGGTAACGCCCATGCCGGACTCGGAGGGAGGTTGGGCTTTCGCCTGATTCTTCCGATCAAGAACCTGAGAGTAAGAACAATGAAGAGAACTGAAAAGATTAGGGTTTGGGCTCCCATATTTGATCTTCGCTTCTTGCCCTGAGATTTTGGTGAGTGATACAATCGGAAAGTTTGTGGGGTTTTAACTTTTATTAAATAGATAGGAACAAACAAAAACCAAATTTGATTTTTGATATTGACTTTTTGACTCGTTGACCAAACTTTTATCCTTTTTGATTTGCATTGTCAACATTATTGATAGCAAATGCCGTATTATGACGAGGGAAGAAGTTTCAGTTTTGATTATATCTTCCTCTTTATAATAGTCAAAGTCGTGGACTTCACGAAAATTGGAAAATTCTTCCTCGTGTAAGAACTGTAAACAGAGAATATGCACTCCAAGCCCAACGAAGGAGGCTAAACAAAGATTAGATATCGTTCTACAAGTAAATTGTTTCACTGTGATCTCCTTTTCATGTACAATCCACAATGCCCATCGTTTTGGTTTTACCAGAAATCGCGACAAGAACAAGAACCATCCACGAAATGATGGAACCTATTCCGATCTCTCATGACAATTTTCCGCCCTGTGATTTTCGATATCAGTTTTGTCACCGTATGACAATCCGAACACACTCGCAGGTTCTTGAATATCCTCAGGGGACTTCCCGGTTTGGTACTGATCAGACCGTACGCAATCGCGAGCCTCTCGCTATGAACTTGTAGAGACTGCTCTTTCTCTGTCTCTTCAAGATCTTGCAAGACCGCGTTTGTATTTGGAACATAACCACCATTAGACTTGATCAGCTCGCTGATCTTTCTTAGCATTGTGTAAATCTCTTTGCTTTGCGAGTGTTCTCTATCTCCAGCTCGGAATTCATGAACTTTATTATCGATTTCAATCGTGCTTAGTCCTGGCTCTTTCACTATCCTTTTCTCCTTCATCAAGCTCCTCACTTTTGCCACACCTTCGTAATCACTCACCGATGCATATATATTCGAAAGAAGAACATAAATTCCTGAGTTTGTGATGTTCTGTCCAATAAGATACTCTGCGATTTCTTTGCCTAACACAAAATCTCCATGAAGTTTACAGCTTCCGAGAACAGAACTCCATACGACAGAATCAGCCTCGATTTTCATGTCCTTGATGGTTTCATAAGCCCGTTCTAACTGGCCAGCACGACCGAGGAGACTGACCAAGCATCCGTAGTGCTCGATCTTGGGTTTAATCCCAAACTCCTCTTCCATTATCTCAAAGATTCTTATCCCTTCGTTTACTAATCCAGCATGAGCACAAGCCTGAAGTATCCCGATGAACGTTATATCCGTTGGTTGCAACCCTGCGATTCCCTGCATCTCATCAAACAATCTCAGCGCGTCTTGGCTACAACCGTGCATTGCGTAACCAGCAATCATCGCATTCCACGCCACGATATCCTTCCTCGGAGTGTCGTTAAACACCGAAACTGCATCTTCCAAGCTCCCACATTTGCTATACATATCAATCAAAGCCGTACGTACTTTAACATTGAGCCTGATGCGACTGTTCCTGATGAAAACATGGATCCAACGCCCGGATTCAAGGGCACCAATCTGCGAACAAGACGAGAGAGCAGCCACGACGGTTATTTCATCAGGTTTTGGCTTTCCTTCGGCCAACAGTTTCTGGAAAAGCATCAGAGCTTCGCTGGGAAACCCATGTTGAGCGTATCCATCCATCATCACGTTCCAAGAAACAATGTCTCTCTCGCTCTCACACATTACGTCGAACAAAGCTCTCGCCGCCTCAACGTCCCCCTGCTTCGCGTAGCAGGTGATCATGGCCGTGGAAGAAACGAGGCTTCTCTCAGGCATTCTATCGAACACTTTCTGTGCCGATACTACATCTCCTCCTTTCGCGTAAACGCCGACGAGACCAGTCGCCACGTACGGATCCAGCCCCAATCCGAATTTAAGTACATGGGTATGGATCCGTTTTACGGACTCAGTAGAGCATGATTTCAATATTGATGAGAAAGTAAACTCATTGGGGACAATTTCAGAAGAAAGCAATTGAACATAAAGCATGAAACCTTGGTCATGGAGGCCGTTAGTGGAGGCAGTGTTGATTGCGGCGGTGAAAAGGAACAAGTCCGGATCGATCGTCTGGTGAAAAAGAGCCAACGAGTGGCGAATTTTGCCGTGGGAAGCATATGCACGGTGGAGCTTAAGGTTTAAAACCGGGTAACGATGGAGGAGGAGGTTATGACGGAGAATTGCTGCGTGGATCTGGAGCACTTCAGCCACTGATTACGATCTGTCGATGAGAATTGCAAATTTTTGCGGTGGCGGACAGAGGAACCCACCGGCGGTGGCGGTGGCAGTTGCGGCGGACGAGGAAGTGGTCAACTGTTTCTGCGGTAGTGACGTGGCGAGAAGTGGTGACGAGTCCATCTTCNCTGTGCCGATACTACATCTCCTCCTTTCGCGTAAACGCCGACGAGACCAGTCGCCACGTACGGATCCAGCCCCAATCCGAATTTAAGTACATGGGTATGGATCCGTTTTACGGACTCAGTAGAGCATGATTTCAATATTGATGAGAAAGTAAACTCATTGGGGACAATTTCAGAAGAAAGCAATTGAACATAAAGCATGAAACCTTGGTCATGGAGGCCGTTAGTGGAGGCAGTGTTGATTGCGGCGGTGAAAAGGAACAAGTCCGGATCGATCGTCTGGTGAAAAAGAGCCAACGAGTGGCGAATTTTGCCGTGGGAAGCGTATGCACGGTGGAGCTTAAGGTTTAAAACCGGGTAACGATGGAGGAGGAGGTTATGACGGAGAATTGCTGCGTGGATCTGGAGCACTTCAGCCACTGATTACGATCTGTCGATGAGAATTGCAAATTTTTGCGGTGGCGGACAGAGGAACCCACCGGCGGTGGCGGTGGCAGTTGCGGCGGACGAGGAAGTGGTCAACTGTTTCTGCGGTAGTGACGTGGCGAGAAGTGGTGACGAGTCCATCTTCAGCAGCTGCTAATTCTTTGATCCAAAAAATAACAATTAATTGATTGCTAGGCCCATATGTAAACACAATAGGCCCATTTAGCTTTATATGAGATTGGCCCGGTTTATTATTAAAGATGAAGAAGTAGCTTATTATATTACTGTATTTTTAAAATTCACAAGTCTACAAATAGATTTTGGAAAGAAGAAAGAAGCCTACAAATTACATACGATACATGTAGCACATAGAAAAGTAATAAGGGGCTACAGAGATTCTGACCGAGACAAAGAGATCAACAAAAGATTTTGGCCGAGACAAAGCGATCAAAGAAAATTGACAATATATGTATGTATGATTAAAGTAAATAGTCAACAAAATTGTAATTAAGAGAAGTGAATAGAAGAGAGAGACAAAACCTAGAGAGGAGTGAAAAGAAAAAAGAGGGAAAGAGACAAAAGGTGTAAGAAGAAGAAACATATTAATTGTGTTTAAAGAACTAAAGCTATGTCCTGGTCCAACCTTATAGCCATGTGACGTTCCCGTCAGCTTCTGTTTTAAATTATACTTCTATCAAAATCGAAATTTACGAGAAAATAAATACAAAAAAAAATATATACGGAAATTCAGTCAGAAGAAGACCAAAAAAGCACACTATATATATTCGGATCCGGTTTCAAGTTTTAATGTTCGGATCTTAAATCTAATACTACAAGGACTAAAAATAAAAACGTATGTTTTCATCATAACCAATTAACCATACATTATAAACACGAGTCTAAAAGACAACATATATTATTTTAAATTATTTACAATTTTTTAAAAAAAAAGTAGAGAATATAAGAAAGAATTGAACACTGGACGTCTCCCGGGAACGAAAGCGACTGAACAGAAGTGTTCGTTTGTTGGATTGCTACGGCATATTTTGTCGTAATACCGAACCCAACTCGGTCCATTTTTGTTTTGGTATAAACTTATATATAACGTATACGTTATTAAATTTTATTTAAGTTTCAATATCCTTACAGACTCTCTGATCTGGATGCATATACAGTTGTTTTTGAGTTTTATATAGGATTCCGCATGAAAAATCAATCGTCTTTTATCATATGAACTTATGCACAGTGTTTTGGAATATTTTATATGTCACGGACTGATTGTCCTCTCGTTAAAAAAAAACAAAAAAAAAAACAATAGGATTGCAAATTTAAAAATCCTGGATTGTTTAATAGATAGATCGATTTGTTAATTTACATATACTTTAATTTAACCACTGTTTTATTAGGGGGGGGGGATCTTTTGATTGATATATATCGTCTTAATTAGCCGATAATTTCCTTCAAACAATTTAAAGATTGAATTTGATAAACTTAATTATTATTTTTAAGAAATGGCTTGTAGTTCAACGGTTTTGATCGATCGCTGTCATGGGTTGATTTCTTATATAGATTAATTTATTCTGGAACATATTTATGTATGATTAGTTAAAAATTTATACGTTGGCTCATAATCTTTTCTAATTAAACTAAGGAAGTATACTTAACATTTTTATGGGACTGCGCTTAATTGGGATATAATTTAATAGTTATCTTACAATTTCATTTGTTTGTATATATAAAAAAATATGTTTAGGAGAAAATAGACAACTGGATACTGGCTGATGGATAACTATCAACTCCAAAGTTAATAAATTATTGTGTCCACGAAAAAGGTAGAAAACGCATTATTTGTTTCTATTTATACAGAAAACACATCAATTTTCATCCAACAATATGTAAGAAAATAAAAACAGAAATGGCAGGACATTTGTAAAGGAATAACAACGACAGTGTTTGCCCATAAACTTATGCTTTTGTGTTTACGATCTCTCTGATCTCGAAACATGTACAATTGTTTGGTATACATAACTCATGCTTGCCTTTTCAAAATGCATTGTATGTTCCCTCTTTACTTTTATTCAAAGCTCGATCGTTTTGGTTTCAAAAAGTAAATTTCAAAAAAATTCAAAAAATAAAAATATCCTAAATTGTGAAAATAATAGTGACATATCAACGTAAAAGTGTGTCTACNGGTGTATGTAAGTCAATAAATTTCGGTATCAGCATTTTGGTTTTGACACCTCAATACCTAAAAAAACAAGTTCTATTAATCATATCAACAACATACATACGTCAATCTGCACTGTGGCTAACCATTTAAAGCCCGGATGATTAAACTTCACTCCTTCGTAATTTATTTTTAGTTTGACAATAGTTTACTTGGAAAAAAAAGAGAGTATAGTGTTGATGAATGGCTAACACCAAAATAGAGCAAAAACAAAAATTAGCGATGATCAATTGAACGAAAAAAAAAAAGAAAAAAAAACTTGGGTAGATGGAGTAGAGGAGCAAGGTCTCGAAAAACAAACGTAAAGGAGATTGGTGACATTAGCGCTACATTAATACCTGTCTCTTATACACATCTAGATGTGTATAAGAGACAGGGACCAAGTATGGCGACGTGCATGCATGTGCCTATCTATTATCTTTTCAAAATGCACCAATTATTATCAAGATTATTATTTTTACTACGCAAGGGTTATGCAATTTAGTTAAATGAAGGATAGAGTCGTGTTTGGTTTAAAACACTATGATTCGGCATTTATTTATCTTTTTCCACCTAATTGTTTTTTGTTTTTGCAACAAATTCCACCTAATTGTTCGTTTGTTTTTTCTTTCCACTATGCATTACGTAAACACGTTAAGACTTTCTTGCTATATAACACTGTAAATATTCTCTGAATTTCGTATCTTCCAAGTTCCAACCTCGCGTGCCGTTTATTTTGTTTCTGTGTTGATAATGTTGAATGGAAAAATCAAATTGTCGTATATATTATCCAAAGATATATTCTCCACGATCGTCAGCAAACGTGACGCAATGCTTTCTTTGGATTTCTATCTCTCTCTTTAACATAGAATCGTGTTCCATTTTTTGTTTTGACAATTTGATGAATTGGTCAAATTTTGTTATTTTGTACAAAATAAAACACAGGTTCTCCGTGTACGTTTTTTCTCATGACCAAGAGGATATCAGGCGAAAATTCAAACCAATCTTTCAAACAATGTCAGAAGTCGGATTTTTTTCTATTTCTCCTAGAGGAGTTCAGTGACATAATTTCTGGTTGTTTTTTTATATAAATCACGAGTTAATTTTAGAAAGAAATTTTAAGATAGTAGTTTTTACGTTTTTTCTATAAATTTGTTGGTTTAATATCTCCAAAAGTCACTCATTCAACTTTGGCGTCCAGTAAATGGATAGCTTGAATTGTGCTAGCTGTAATTTTGATTTTCAAATTTAACAAACTACGCTTGGGGTTTAAAAATGGCATCGTGGAATTACATCAGTACTATTGCCTACGTTATTCAATATGTTAACCCTGTCTCTTATACACATCTAGATGTGTATAAGAGACAGGCCTAACACAAAATCTCCATGAAGTTTACAGCTTCCGAGAACAGAACTCCATACGACAGAATCAGCCTCGATTTTCATGTCTTTAATGGTTTCATAAGCCCGTTTTAACTGACCAGCACGACCGAGGAGACTGACCAAGCATCCGTAGTGCTCGATCTTCGGTTTAATCCCATACTCCCCTTCCATTGACACAAAGATTCTTAATCCTTCGTTTACTAATCCAGCATGAGCACAAGCCTGAAGTAACCCGATGAACGTTATATCCGTTGGCTGCAACCCTGCGATTCCCTGCATCTCATCAAACAATCTCAGCGCGTCTTGGCTATAACCTGTCTCTTATACACATCTAGATGTGTATAAGAGACAGGACTTTCATATTTGCATTTGTTTTTTTTTTGTTTACTAATAGGTTTAAATAAAATACTTTTTTGGGTAATATATTACTAGTTTAAATCATGAAAGCTTTAAATGAAGGTAAAAAGAAGTACACATTAACTAACTGAATGTTAATTTATAGGGGACACGATTATTATTTAGTGAGTAAATAATCAACCTTCGAATAGTCTATTCATATAAATAAATCTTAATGATACCATTACATATAATATTGGTACGATAGTTAAAGTGACTATTCTAATGAACAATTTGTTCTCCATAAGAAAAGTTGTACCCGAAATGTCTAATCAGAGATAATGCATGATCCGTGCGATTAGTCTCTTCCTAAAACAGTGACCATCTTCTTTTCATTTCGTTAGGTACTTACTTATTCATAAATTATTCCCTTTGGCTTTTTAATCACACTATTATTATTAGTACTATTTTCTCATGGCCCACATGTCGAGTGACCCATCGCCATTACCGAATTTGTATTATATAATTTGCATTGTTAGAATTTTTACTGGCGTTAAACATAAATAAATATATGTAGTTGATCCATTCCTTTTTTAAAATTCCGGTGTCCTATGGTGGTAAACAAATAGAATATTATAGAGAAAATTGGTGTATGTAAGTCAATAAATTTCGGTATCAGCATTTTGGTTTTGACACCTCAATACCTAAAAAAACAAGTTCTATTAATCATATCAACAACATACATACGTCAATCTGCACTGTGGCTAACCATTTAAAGCCCGGATGATTAAACTTCACTCCTTCGTAATTTATTTTTAGTTTGACAATAGTTTACTTGGAAAAAAAAGAGAGTATAGTGTTGATGAATGGCTAACACCAAAATAGAGCAAAAACAAAAATTAGCGATGATCAATTGAACGAAAAAAAAAAAGAAAAAAAAAACTTGGGTAGATGGAGTAGAGGAGCAAGGTCTCGAAAAACAAACGTAAAGGAGATTGGTGACATTAGCGCTACATTAATACTGTTATTATTTTAAATATGTTTATAGTCAAAATAGACAAGAGACAAAACCTATGAATTAAATGGAGCAAGTTTTGGGGAGGGTACAGCACGAGCGACGATCATGAAACGAAATGAAATGTCCATACAGACCATTCTTTGCTTTTATATATATGTTTTTGTTATTAACTGAGATATGTACACACCATTTTATAAAAATTACTGATTCTAAAAATCTATAATAAAACAAAAGTTGATTAATTAATGACTACAAATATCTCGTGTTTGTAGTAGTATTATATTGTTACCTTGTAAAATTCACAAGCCCATTCACACTATACTAATAATCCTTTTATAGTTGCCAGCTACCACGAAAAAAAAACTACCAGTCAGTCTAATGGGGTTCTTTTATATGAGTATATGTTTCTCTCTCTTTCGCGGACTTTAATCATGGTTCATTACTATTTCTTTAAATTTTATTTCAATGCATACACGTGAATTTATAGGATTTGCAATTCCGGATTCTCATCCGTCCTAGGAGGTTGCATATGTATAGTGCTTAATTATTATAACAAGCGTATTAAACAAATATTATAACACTACGTACGATTACGATAATATATATATATATATATATGAGCTATGTATTGAGTAAATATATACTAAAGAGAGAGACGATCAATGTGAATTCAAGTAAATTGTGTATTATATTTGTATATAACGGTCAAACTCAAAATCCGATCTTAAACGCTAGCTAACGAGCGAAACCAATAAAACCAGAAACGACAAACTGTTCTTATAAAAAAAAACTAATCATAATCATAATCAGCGTGATGTTTTTAGACGATTTGATATGTAACAATCTTCAATAAAATTGTTCTTTATATATATAGAGCAATGATGTTCGCACGAAATAACATAAACTAAAAAAATACTTTACGTCGTAGATGATCAAAGTGCCTCCAAAAACAACAACATGATCCCTAAGCTACATATTATTCTACTACTTAAAAATCCTAATCACGATTAATTTAAAGTCACTCCGTTATTAGCGTTATAAGCAAAGCTTATTAGTATTTGACCGTCTTTATCGACGACCAAACAAAAGAGTCACAAGAAAAACGAGCCACGTAAGTCCGTAATGACGCCTATGACCAATAAGACAAAAACCCAAACATCGGTAAACGCTTACGTGGCAGAGACATGTGGGTCCCGAATGTCTACTTAAACTCACATAAGCTTATTTGTCGACTGTACCTTTTGTCCCCCGTCTCGGCTACAACCCTGTGACAAACAAAGATCAAGTCAAATATCTAACCAAAAGTACTCTAGGGCCCACACGTATGTCCACGTGGAGTTCACTGACGTGGCACTTCCCTTCCTATAAATACAACCCACCCTTCGCCGAGTTATCCTCATCAAACGAGTAAAGCATTTGCTAATATTAAACACTCTTTTCTTAAAAAAAACATTCGATCAATCATGGCCGTTGATTCGCCTCTTCAATCTCGGATGTCTTCATCGACGACCTCTGAGAAAGACGTAAAGGCTCTCAAGTTCATAGAGGAGATGACTCGGAACCCTGACTCGGTTCAGGAGAAGGTTCTTGGAGAGATACTAAGTCGTAAATCGAAAACCGAATATCTGAAACGGTTCAAACTTAATGGATCCACTGATCGAAAAACATACAAGACCAAAGTTCCGGTGGTTACCTACGAAGATTTAAAGCCGGAGATTCAACGTATATCCAACGGCGATCGTTCTCCGATCTTGTCTTCTCACCCCATCACCGAGTTTCTCACAAGGTAAGTCAACTTTATCAATAATTATTATCATAATGTAAAAATTTAAAATAATTATAGTTGACCATAATTTAGAAAAAAATTTGTATTTATATGCAGCTCTGGGACATCTGCTGGTGAAAGGAAATTAATGCCAACAATTGAAGAAGACTTGGACCGACGTCAGCTTTTATACAGTCTTCTCATGCCTGTGATGAATCTGTTAGTATATAGTATATTATACTACTTTTAAAACATTCTATTTTATTCTTGTAATAATTAATCAACGATTAAATAATTTTAACCAAAACTTTTTTTTTTTTAAATGACAGGTACGTGCCGGGATTAGACAAAGGAAAAGGCTTATACTTCTTGTTTGTGAAGTCTGAGTCTAAGACGTCAGGTGGGTTACCGGCTCGTCCGGTTCTCACGAGTTACTACAAAAGCGACCACTTCAGGAGACGACCGTACGACCCGTACAATGACTACACTAGTCCTAACGAAGCCATCCTCTGCTCTGACTCGTCCCAAAGCATGTATGCTCAAATGCTATGAGGTCTATTGATGCGCCACGACGTCCTCCGACTCGGAGCGGTCTTCGCCTCCGGTCTCCTCCGTGCCATAAGCTTCCTCCAGAACAATTGGAAGGAACTTGCTCGGGATAACTCAACCGGAACCCTAAGTTCTAGAATCTTAGACCCTGCGATTAAAAACCGCATGTCAAAGATTTTGACCAAACCCGATCAAGAATTGGCTGAGTTTTTGATCGGGGTTTGTTCACAAGAGAATTGGGGAGGGATAATCACTAAGATATGGCCAAACACGAAGTACCTTGATGTGATTGTTACTGGAGCGATGGCTCAGTATATCCCGACGTTGGAGTACTATAGCGGCGGATTACCGATGGCTTGCACGATGTATGCTTCGTCCGAAAGTTACTTCGGGATTAACATAAAACCGATGTGTAAACCCTCGGAGGTTTCTTACACAATCATGCCCAACATGGCCTACTTCGAGTTTATCCCACACGAAAACGATGGAGCAGCAGAAGCAGCATCGGATGAAACCGCACTTGTGGAGCTAGCCGATGTTGAAGTCGGAAAAGAGTACGAACTCGTGATCACGACATATGCCGGGCTCTGCCGTTACAGAGTTGGTGACATTCTTCGTGTCACCGGGTTCCATAATTCCGCTCCACAGTTCAAATTCATAAGGAGAAAGAAAGTTTTGCTAAGCATCGAATCCGATAAAACCGATGAGGCTGAGCTACAAAAGGCGGTGGAGAACGCGTCGAGGTTGATTGCGGAGCAAGGAATGCGTGTGATCGAGTACACGAGCTATGCAGAAACGAAGACCATACCGGGTCACTACGTGATCTATTGGGAGCTACTTGGTAGAGACCAAACTAACGCTTGTCCTAGCGATGAAGTCATGGCTAAGTGTTGTTTGGAGATGGAGGAATCGCTAAACTCGGTTTATCGACAAAGCCGGGTCGCGGATAAATCGATCGGTCCGTTGGAGATACGTGTGGTGCAGAACGGTACGTTTGAGGAGCTCATGGACTATGCCATCTCGAGAGGTGCATCGATTAATCAGTATAAGGTCCCGAGGTGCGTGAGATTCACGCCAATCATGGAGCTGCTTGACTCTAGGGATGTGTCTACTCATTTCAGCCCTTCGTTGCCGCATTGGTCGCCAGAACGACGTCGTTAGATGACAATTACGAAACATTTCGAACCTATGCGGTGCGGTTCTAGCAGAAAGCTCTGTTTCTGACTCTTAAGTCTCTTGTGTTAGTTTTATTATGATGTTGTTGTTGTCTTTAGGGTTTGTGAATCGTACAATAAAATTTGAAGTACGTGCTAATGGCTTTTCCTTCTCTTCTGTCCGAATCCAGCTAATAAATAGCTTAATTAGTTAGTGACTTAGTGTCATATATCGAGATAAAGCCAACTGCAAAACCACATAATATTTTGCTGTAGTCCAAGAAAATTATCTTAATTTACAATGAAAAATCATGTCAATATAAATTTCTTCGTCTTTTTCAGTTTTGAATTATAAATATACCTCCGACTAATAATTCAAAACTGAAAAAGATGACGGTAATGTCACACGAATTTGCTGAAATTCAACTGAACCCAAAAAGTTTAATTAGTATTGGAAGCCTTTCTAGGTCCAGTCTGGTCAAGCAACTGGCCCGTTTCAACATGAAGCCCAAAATCAGTATGGTCAATATAGTTTAATAAAGGGTACAAAAGCTACGATTACTTGGCAATACTCCATGTCCAACTGTCCAACTGCATCAATCTCAAGTGCCGAGGTACAAAAGAATTACTCTCAACTACCTCAATTCATCCAGATTTTACATATCGAATATGTCAAGGTGACATTTGTATTTATAATGTTGGTAATCGATATTTTTGTTATTTTTTAACTTCTATAGTCAATACTAATTGTTATATAGTTAACGTATCTTTTCAGATCAATATCTTCACCAGCCGAATAATAAGTTCCTGGTGTCTTTCTGTTTGATTCAATATTATATTGTTTGGAGTTATGGACCTCGGCACTTGTATTATCTCATTGAGTATATTCCAAACATTAAAAAAACCTGAGCCATTTTTCAAAGAGTAGTACAATTTTACAGCACGAGTTAGATGCTAACTAGGCATTATAAAGGAATTTTTAGTATTCAATATTCTCTTAATTTGAAAATAATAACTGAATCCAAATAAGAACATGATGATAGTACCAATAGTTAATTATTAAACTTTAATTACTTATTTTTAATATATAAATTTTGGATTCCGCATTAAACCATATGACATACATACTGTTAAAAATGTTGAGTTTGTTATATTTACTAAACAATTTTTTTTAATATATATAAACGAAAACTAATATTTGCTGAACATGTGTGGTTCTTTGTTTTTTTCAGAAAGGACATGTATACGAATCTCAAATGAAACAAATGCAGTGCAAATTTGCAAATTCTATGTATACGAATCAACACATATGTTCAAAAGGTAACATAAAAGTAAGACGAGCACAAATGCTTCGTGGAGCATAAATGAACAAAACAAGAGCCCACAAAAAGAATCAAAATTTTCTTGATTATGACAAAGTAGCGAAACAACACTAAGTAATTAGATTATTCTTAGACACTGGATAGATATATGTTGAATTCCTTTTTTTTGTAATGTAAAAATAGATTACAAAAGATTATGAGTATATTTGTATAAGAAAATATGCAAGAAAGAAAACATATAAAAACACAAAAAAAGACTTTAAATAAAAAGAGTGAGTCAAATAATGACAGGGAATCGAGGAATATCACATGACTGAGTATTTGGATATGGGAGAGGATGAAGAATCGAAGATGGCGTGCTTTCGACGAAGAATATGAGCGATTTCTTGCCAAATATTTTTTTTGGAAGCTAGAAAAATATGCAACCTTTTGTATTTTGGATTATATATAATATTGTAGTACTACTTATTAATCTGTTATGGATAATTTTTATGAACTAAGATTGTAGATAAAACTTAAAATTATAATTTTAATTATGAAAATTATTTGATAGAAATGGTTCACATAATCAAAATACATGCATGAGTCTAAAATATCGTTGATCTTCCAAAAGAACAGTCACCACTCTATCATTTTGGCTCCGCCTTTTCTCCGTCTACCATTAGCATGAAAGAAATGAAAGGGGACATCGTCGGGGATGCCACACGGTATTTGAAAAATGTCAAATCAATCATGAATAAAAGAGGTGCCAAAGTAAAATTGTAACATTTGACTCCTAAGCAGATAGATCACATTATTATTATTTTTAAACAATCAGTGCAAAAGGAAATTGAAATTTTAATGATGATTATATAGAAAATGTTTTCGTTAGTAATATACACGTTCTAGATCATTATTATAAAACAATAATAATTTATTGGAAAAAAATAATGATAGTGATTTTTAATGAGCATGCTGAAGCTGCTATCTCCGCACACAACTAAATTATTGTTCTCCTGCAAAAAAAAAAAACTAAATTATTGTTTTTAAGAAATTTTATATTTTTGTGATCCTGATTTATAGGATCTGATTAAATGCAAACTCTTAAGTTCGTCGTGTGAAATCAATTGTTGAAAGAAAAATCTCTTGACAATAAAAGAACACGTGGAATCCTTGGAACATTGATGTGGTGTTTTCATAAATCAGTAATGTACGAACAGATGTTTGATTTTTTTATAAACGTGTGATTATATGTAAAATTTTATTTTCTTTATGCTGCTCGTTTTTTTAACTTACAATGTCACAGTGAAAAGTTCGAACTAATCTGAAAAAGAAAGTTGATTTTTTTTTATTGACTGCTGGAGGTACCGATTGTTGGTTAAACAATTCCAAATTAAACTACATATCTTGGCGATGTAGAAATGTCACCAAACACATACATGTGAATCATGTGGAGATTAGCTTACGATGATTGATTTGTAGAGAGAAACTTAGTTTTCCCATTAAAAAAATAAAACTTAGTTTTCCCCCATTGAAACTTAATTTTGGATAAAATATAGGCAGATATGCAAAATGGTTTTAAATGGGTTTATATCAATAAGACAGACCGTCACGCAAGTAATCAATCGAGTTGTAGTTTTTTTTTTGTCAGTCACAACGTGCCAAAATGAAATTAAAAAGACAAAAGAGTCCAAAAGTGGTCCTGTGAAACAAAATGTGGCCAGCAAGTGAAACAAAATATGCAACCTTTTGTATTTTGGGTTATATATAATATTGTAGTACTAATTAATAATGTATATATGTAAATTAATAAACATTGTGCCACTTTCTATTTTATCATATCAAAGGGAAAGGAAAGAATAATACAGTTCATACATCGATTGTTACTATTAGAAATTTTTTTTTTAAAAAAACTTTAACCACTTCTAGTAGTTTGTGATATTGGATCAACCTGATAAAATTTGGTTATAGTTTTAAATCTAATACTCTCTGTTTCTTAAAAAAGATGTTTTAAGGATTTTAAATATATTAAAAAAGTTAAACAAAAACTTTATAATTTTGTTTAATTAGTTATTACTTACGTTTCTCTTTAAATGATAAATATTACTCCTTCCATTTTGTTTTAGTTGTCGTTCTACACTTATTTTCTTATTTTAAAATAATTATCGTTTTTAGTTTCAATGCAAATTTATGATAAATTTTCCAGTTTTATCCCTATTTTTTTAACTTTTTAATCACTCATATCAAATAAAATAGTGTATTAATTACGTTTTGTTTTCTTCATCTGTGTGAAACTACATAAAACGATAATTAAACAAAAACAGAAGGAGTATAAGGATAAATTAAGTAAAAAAAAATAATAACTACACATAAAAAATTGAAAACATCTAATATTTTGAAACAATTTTTTTTAAAAACGTCTATTATTTAGAAACAAAGAAAATATATAATATTGTAGTTTATTACTCATTCCGTTTCGCAAAGAGTGTTATTTTGACTTTTGATTTTTGTTTCACAAAGAGTGTCACTTTATATTTCCAATACAATTTTTAAAAGTAAATCTCAGTTTTATCCCTACTATTTAAATCTATTAATTAGAGAAAGAAACTAATTTAGTGTATTAATAAAGGACAAAAAAAAGATTTACAAGTTTTTCTTAATTTGTGTGAAAGATGTCAAAATGACACTTTTTGTGAAACAGAGGAAGTATTTTATTATCTTGAGTTCACAGGACGGCACTTCTTTCATAACGACTTGTCATGGTAACTTTTACTAACGATTAAAGACGGAAGGAAAAAATTAAAAATTAAAAACCCATTCGTTTTTTATTATTTATGTCGCTAAAGCTTATAGATTAGCAAGAAATCATTCTTATAGAGAGCTATATATATATATATATAATGCTGTAAAAAAAATAGAGATATATATATATATATATATGTCCATTTTGGATTACTCTGCACGTGTAATTTAAGCAAGTTGTTAAAATAGGAGTATAATCTTTGTCTTATTGTTTACCGGTGAGAATAATGAGACAAAGATTTTTCGACCTAATTCATTTCTTGAAGCTTATGTGCATTCTCTTTCATATTTGGATATCCAATAGAAACAACACACGTAGCAACCATGTACGATTCGAGGAGAAAACAAGCCGGTTCAAGCGCGGCGAAACCCCTCCCTCCTGAACAAGTTAACCCATAAACGAGGAACCTCGGGATTATTAATTTCAAAATTTATTACTCCCTCTGTTTTTAATTAAGTGTCGTTTTAGGATATTTCATACAGATTAAGAAAACATTAAATTTTTCTGTTTTACACTTCATTAAAACATTATTTTGTTTGATAGGAATAATTAATAAGCTGAAAAAGTAGGGATAAAACAGGAAAATTTATCATAAATCTGCATTGAAATCCGAGAACGAACGACAATTATTTGTAAACAAAAAAACAAGTCTAAAACGACACTTAAATCAAAACGGAGGGAATACTTGTTATTTGAATTTTACACTTCATTAAAATAAACTAGTTTTGATCAATTATTTATAATATATATTTGAAATTTAAAACTAGTTACGGTATTCTTGAAAAAGAAACTTAAATATGATGATAGTTTCAAGAATTGACTATATCTAGATTTTTAGTTTTAAAATGTTGTTGATAGAGAGGATCAGTCATGAGTGGGGGCCATTCTCGTGTCTAAGACCATGTGCAATGGTAGAACCACTTATAAGAACAAGTGCAATGGTTGATTCTTAAAGAAATATCTTAACATAGAAAAATAAAAACAATTCAAAAAGTAGGAGAGAGAGAAGAGATTGGTTCTTAAAAGTTTCCAAAATATCTTATTTAAGAACCAATTCTAACATTTAAGAATCACTCTTAGACACTTGTCATTTTTTAGTTGCTTCTCTTTATTTTAAATGTTAAATTTTAATTATATATATTAAATAATATCAAAATATTATATTAAATGGATAAAATACTTTTTTTAAGGGATTTACCATTGCACTTGCTCTAAAGTTCGACTTCGACCCATTAGATTTGTGACAATGACTAGGCAGCCAAAGATGATAACCACCTAATGAACAAGGCTCCTATCACTTCGAGAAAAATGTGCTTGTTTATCGTAACCACTTTGTTCTGTAACAGTCAGGGGCGGACCCAACTGCTTTTCTTTTTTTGTTGTTCGTACATTGAAGCAAAATAAAAAGAGAGTAAAATCAATAATATCTACATTAATTCAAGGTTATCGATCACTTGTGTTTCCGATTTAACATGTTACGACGTCTTTCGAGTTTTAAACAAAAATATCCATCCTATGAAAAATCCCTTCTTACAATAAATAAAAAATAGCATATAAAACAAAATTACAGATGATTATTAATAGCAGGGGCGGATCCCGCAAATATTTTAAGCGGGGGCATATATAACTAATTATTTTTTGTTAAAATAAAATTAATTATAATATATATTTTATTTTATTTTATATTTTTGTGTGCATCATATTTTTTTCATACCACTATTGACATTTTTTAAAAACACTAAAACTAATAACATCTGTAAACACTTTAAAATATTTAGTAGAAATTTTTTTATCTTTAACATTGTTTTGTTTGTCAAATTAAGTGATATTATTTTTTCGATTTAAGTTTTAAAAGATATTTCCATAAAATAAAAATATTATTATAAGAACAAGAAAGATAGTGTTATTATTTTGATATTTCTATTGATATACCAGTATGATAATCTCCTCAACGTCATCACCAACAATTTCCTTTAGAGAAAAAGATGTGATTATATATTCTCCTGTTAGCTCCCTTTCTATTTGGATTACAAATTCTACTGCACCTCCAAAACGCAGCTTATTTGTCAGTTCCCAACTTCAATTTTCCTACATACCTAATTTTTTTCCCCCGACATACCCAACTCAACATACCTTACGACGTCTTCTGAGTTAAAAACAGAAGCATCCTATGGAAAAATCCCTTTAAAATAAATAAAATAGCGTGGAAAATAAAAAAAATACATGATCATTCTTCTTCTTCTATATATATATATATAATTGCCAATCTTACAATTTCCACCAACAAATCTCCTTAGAGAGAGAGAGAAAAAAAAGATAGTCAAAGATGTTTTACTACGTGATTATTCTCCCTTTAGCTCTCTTTCTCTTGGCTTACAAATTCATCTTCGCCTCCAAAACGAAGCTTTTTAACCTCCCTCCTTCTCCGCCTTACTCTCTCCCCATCCTCGGTCACCACCACCTCCTCAAACCGCCGGTCCACCGTCTCTTCCACCGCCTCTCCAAAACACACGGCCCAATCTTCTCCCTCCAATTCGGCTCCCGCCGCACCGTCGTGATCTCCTCCTCCTCACTCGCAACAGAATGCTTCACGGGCCAAAACGACGTCCTTCTATCAAACCGGCCTTGTTTCCTAACCGCAAAATACGTCGCATACAACTACACAACCGTCGGAACCGCACCTTACGGCGACCACTGGCGTAACCTCCGCAAGATTTGCTCCCTCGAAATCCTATCCACGAACCGTATCACCAACTTCCTCCACATCCGAAAAGACGAAATCCGCCGAATGCTAACGAGACTATCACGTGAGGTCGTCAACAAAGAGATCGAGCTGGAGCCTCTCTTGTCCGATCTTACATTCAACAACATCGTGAGGATGGTTACAGGGAAGAGATATTACGGAGACGAAGTCCATAACGAGGAAGAGGCGAATCTTTTCAAGAAACTCGTCGCCGATGTTAACGATTGTAGCGGCGCGAGGCATCCCGGAGATTACTTGCCCTTCCTCAAGATTTTCGGAGGGAGCCTCGAGAGGAAAGTGAAAGCTGTTGGAGAAGCCATGGATGAGATCTTGCAAAAGTTGCTCGATGAGTGTAGGGGAGACAAAGACGGCAACACGATGGTTAACCATTTGCTCTCTTTGCAACAACAAGAGCCAGAGTATTACACTGACGTCACTATCAAAGGCCTCATGCTGGTAACGAATCTAATCGATGTCTGATTCTAACGATGATGTAACTCGCAAAACCAAACCGATTTACATTTTTAACTTTTCAAATCGATCGATATCTGATTCTGACGAGTGATGGTGATTGCGCGAAACAGGGCATGATGATCGCCGGAACAGACACATCCGCGGTGACGCTAGAGTGGGCGATGGCGTGTTTGCTGAATCATCCAGAGTCTTTGGAAAAGGCAAAACTAGAGATCGACGACAAGATCGGGAAAGACCGTCTGATCGACGAACCAGACGTCGCCGTCCTTCCTTACCTCCAGAACGTCGTCTCCGAGACATTCCGGCTATTCCCGGTGGCGCCTCTCCTAATCCCTCGAACGCCGACGGAGGACATGAAAATCGGCGGTTGCGACGTACCGCGCAACACGATAGTGCTGGTTAACGCTTGGGCTATACACAGAGATCCAGAGCTTTGGGACGATCCAGAGAGGTTTAATCCGGATCGGTTTAACAACGGATGCGGCAGCGAGCACTACATTTACAAGCTGATGCCGTTCGGAAACGGCCGGAGAATTTGTCCCGGCGCCGGATTAGGGCAGAGGATCGTGACGTTGGCGTTAGGGTCGTTGATTCAGTGCTTCGATTGGGAGAAAGTCAACGGCCAAGAGATCGATATGACGGAGACTCCTGGGATGGCGATGCGTAAGAAAGTGCCTTTACGGGCCTTGTGCCGGTCTCGGCCCATTATGAAGAAACTTCAGGCCCATTTATGAAAAATTGTTCGAGATGTGAGATTTTGCTGCGTTTGAGTAATATATTTCATATTTCTGTGTGTAACTCGAACAAATGGAAATCTACATTTAGCCCATATTTAATCGCTGTTGATGGGGTATAATAAATGTTCTCTTGTGTTATTTAAAAGCAACTTACTTTATGAAAAATTGTTGGTTTAATTAAGGTGTCTTGAAGTTATTATCTTCAGTTTTGGCCTAGTTAATCAAAGACTCTAATCCAAATGGAAGGTAAGATTAAAGTTGTGAACCTCAAGGATATTGACCTGGTAGATCTGTTATACCGATTTACTCTTCGAGCCAAAACCTAACAAACTAGTATCAGAAGTTCAATGTTACATCAAAGGAGCCAAGGGTTCATCAATTCACTCGTGTTTAAAAAAAAAAAAAAACACTCATCAAGTCTTCAGAAAGGGTTTAATGAATTTTTTTTTTTTGTGATGTAATAGGTGGTTTCTAGAAAGAGAAGATACGAGCACATTTTAAAATCTTGGAGTTTGCTAGATTTTACAAAAATATACACATATAAAATATTTTATGGGCCCTTTTTAATATAATTTTAACTATTTAAATTTCTTATATAAAAACATATAAAAATCATGACCTTTAATTATTAAGACACTAAATTGGATCCGAAAACGTCGTACCCCGTGTTCTCTCTAGTGAGCCGGCACTTACTATTATGACTGGCGTAGTAAAAATGGTACGTTATGATTTATGACAAGAAAAAGAACTACACCTCGATTGAGTTTCTCAAAACTTCGTGAAGCTTTGGTTTTTGGTATACATATTTACGTGTGGTTAGGTAATGCTCCAAAAATATAACTTAAATATTTTCAAAAATATTTAAAAAACTACAATTTAGACGGATGATTCTAGTGAATTTTATATAATAAAATATTACACATCTGTATTTTAGAAGAAAAAAAATGTTCAGAAATTTCGCTGATAATTTTTGCGTAAAGTGAGAAATTTATTTTTCAAAACTACCACCAAAATACTAATTCCAAAAATGTTACAGATTTTAGGCTTAGGAAGATATCCTAAACCTAAATGATGTAGACTGTAGTAAACTAGTAACACTTACTAAAACTCTTAATAAATTTTTTTAAAACTTAAAAATTTTAGTATTTGGAAATTTTCCGAAGTAAGATTTTATAGAAATATTTTAAGATACCGCAGAGATTGATATAAAGGTAATGGGCCTACGGGGATGGCAATGCATAAGTTAGTGCCGTTACGGCCTTGTGCAGGCTTTCGGGCCCATTATGAATAGAATACGGTCACGAAACCGATTTTAAAGGCTTATGTTAGTCTTCTGCTTTCGAGTGCAACGAAGATTATGTATGCAATGCGACTAAATTGAAAAGCTACGTTAGCCCGCCGTAATGTACTATAGTTAATGGGATAATTTGCCCCAAACAAAAAAAAAATTGTTATAGAAATTTATGTCATTTTGGTTGTTTGTAGTTCAATGTATTCTCCAATAAAAACGAGTTTACATATCATTCTATTATTAGCATCTTACGTGAGCCAACTGATTAATTTCAGATGTTGTTGTAATTTCTATTATTTAGTTCACTAGCGTCAGTTTTTTTCTGCTATTCTTGTGGGTTTTAGAATTCGTCTTCATTCATCCATTCAGTTTGGTTGTTGAATTTTTCTTGTTTCTTGAATTCAAAGAACATAATTAATATGGAAATAGCGAGTCTATTGGTGGTTTTTTTTTTAATTGTTGGCTAAAAAAACAAGTTAATTGTTGAATACACGTAATTGAAAATGACGCTATCCTTCAAAGCTTTTTCTCCTTGTTCAAATCGATCAACACCAAAATCCTTCACCGGAGACGATTCTCAATTCTTCCAACACAAAAGCTACAAAACACACACCACCACACTCTTCTTCATCCTCGTCTCTCTCTCCTTATTCGGCTTTTTCTCTCTCTACTGTTCCCCAAACGCCATTTATCGTGCTGCTCTCTTTGCCACGAACCCTCCGACTAAATCTGGAATCGTCAGTTACGTGATCAACGCTCAGGATTCGAACCTTCATCAATCCATTCGCAGGATCAGAGCCGAAGGTGTTCTCTGGCCAGGATGGGAGATTCTGGTGATCGTTTCGCCGGAGGAGAGAGTTATGCCGCCGCTTACAGGGGAGGATTACACATGTTTTTACCCCAACGGCGAGAAATCCACGGCGAGGTTCGCCGCTGTTCTTCCTTTCACGAACCGTACGGCTTTCAAATGCAGTCTTCCCGGAATTTACCGCCACCACCATCCGATTCCGACTCCGATCCTCGCCTCTTCGAAATCGTTCCAGGTTTCGCCGGAATCGCGATGGCCTGATCTCCCCCTATGGAATTTCGTCGTTTTCGAAGCCATCTCAACGGAAAACGACGTCGTTCTCTTCGTCAAGGGACCGAATCGCGGATTGGGATCAAATAAACCGCCGGAGTCGTTTCGGTGCGTGTTCGGGGAAGAATCCGATTCCGCCGTTAGAACCGCCGTGACGAGCTCCGTGCAAGAGGTGTTCCGATGTCCGTTCCCAAACGAAACGATCGACAATCCGGTCAAAATCTACCTCGAGACGGTGGAAACAGATAAGGAGGCGACGAAGACCGTCCCGTCGTTGGCGTACTTTACCCCGAAGCGCAGATTAGCGGAGCCGCGTGAGAAATCGCTACTGTGCGCCACGACGATGGTGTACAATGTAGCAAAATATCTGAGAGAGTGGGTGATGTATCACGCGACAATCGGCATAGAGAGATTCATCATCTACGACAACAGTAGCGACGACGAGTTAAACGACGTCGTTGAACTCCTCAAGAGCGAAAGATATGACGTCACAAAAGTATTGTGGATCTGGCCCAAAACCCAGGAGGCTGGGTTCTCCCACGCAGCGGTGTACGGAAACGATTCGTGCACCTGGATGATGTACCTCGACGTCGACGAGTTTCTCTTCTCTCCAGCTTGGGATAAACAACCCAAACCGTCAGATCAGATGATTAGATCTTTTCTACCCTCGGATCAGAACATGATGATTGGACAAGTTTCGTTTAAATCTCTCGAATTCGGGCCGTCGAATCAGACCAAGCATCCACGTGGCGGTGTGACGCAAGGGTACACATGTCGCCGAGAAGAAGAGCAACGACACAAGTCGATCGTGCGGCTAAGCGCGGTGGAGCATTCGCTGTACACGGCGATCCACCACTTCGGCTTGAAGCGAGAGTACGAGTGGCGGGTGGCGGANCTGGCCCAAAACCCAGGAGGCTGGGTTCTCCCACGCAGCGGTGTACGGAAACGATTCGTGCACCTGGATGATGTACCTCGACGTCGACGAGTTTCTCTTCTCTCCAGCTTGGGATAAACAACCCAAACCGTCAGATCAGATGATTAGATCTTTTCTACCCTCGGATCAGAACATGATGATTGGACAAGTTTCGTTTAAATCTCTCGAATTCGGGCCGTCGAATCAGACCAAGCATCCACGTGGCGGTGTGACGCAAGGGTACACATGTCGCCGAGAAGAAGAGCAACGACACAAGTCGATCGTGCGGCTAAGCGCGGTGGAGCATTCGCTGTACACGGCGATCCACCACTTCGGCTTGAAGCGAGAGTACGAGTGGCGGGTGGCGGACACGGAGGAGGGAGTGGTGAACCATTACAAGTACCAGGCATGGCGGGAATTCAAGGCCAAGTTCAAACGGCGCGTGTCGGCGTATGTGGTGGATTGGACCAGAGTTTCTAATCCTAAGTCGAGAGATCGGACTCCTGGGCTGGGCTTTAAGCCTGTTGAACCGGAAGGTTGGGCCCAAAAATTCTGTGAAGTCATGGACGTGAGATTGAAGAGGCTAACAAAGAAATGGTTTGGATATCCAGAAAAAAATGGATATAGAATGGCGTGGCAAAAATAAACCATGATTTTTTTTTTTTTTTTTTTTTTTGAACAGCATTTCTATTAAAGAGAAATCAAAGTTGCGGTACAACGGAGCGAGATCCACGAAGAAACTCTTTGCAAGAGCATCGGCTAAAACGTTGGTCGATCTCGGAAAAAAAATGACAGAACCAAGAGAGTTTGTCACGATGATAATAATATCATTGTAGATCCCAAAAATTTGTTCTGTCTATTGGTTATTGTGTTAATAATAGCATAGGATTTGAAATTTTTGGATTGTGTAAAAATACCGAAACACACTACTTCACAATCAAATTACCATTTCACAGTTAATTTCATATATCGAACATATCCTTTAACGTGTTTAGACTGTACAATTATGTTTATAATATATTGAAGCAAATGTCGTAAAAAAATATATGATCAAAAATTTTATAACTTAATTTTGATATGTCCGTTTCTAATCAATTTTTATTTTGCAAGATTGTAAATTCCTAAACACTAATTTAAAAAGGAAAAGTGATTAATCTGCTTAGGAGTTAGATCTTGAAATGTATAGGAATCTCTTATGAGATGAGACAATAAACTCCTAGGTAAGGGAAATAAAGTAAGGATAATGTTTGTGTGGTTAATTTTGTTTGGAATTCTTGCCACCGTTGATTTCGAATTATTCCATGTCTCCACGACTTCTTTGATGTTTAGCTCATAAAAGGATTTGTACCACCAACCAATCTACCATCGACCACCAACCACGTGTATGCGGGCTAGTGGATGCAGGTTGATATCAGAGTCTGTACACTACACGAGCATTTTCAAAGTCGGCTACGACAAGAGAGTTTTCTGCAATTCTAACTGATAATATGGTCCCTTTTTTTACTAATTTTTCTTCCTATTTTTATACCTGTAAGTGTGATCTTTTCGTTGCAAATGTCTTTATATTTTTTACACAATTTTGATCTGGTTGGTTAATATATGAAATGAATGTCAGTAATATCAACACACATGGTCAATGTCCGCGGAAGACCAATCAATCCTTTTATGTTTTCTCTCTCTAATTTGAATCGATTTTTTATTCTTATAGAGTTTTAATAAAATTTGTCAAAGCTGTGAAAAATATCAGTAGGCGTCAAAATGGCAAATATAACTATAAACAAAATTGATATTAGGTTTAGTAAAATTTTCTTATTTTTAGGTATGTTGAAACTTTTGACAAAAAGGTACTCCCTCTATTTCATAAAAAGTGTCATTTTGACACTTTTCACACAAATTAAGATATTTGATAAAAAATCTATTATATCCCTTATAAATTCATTAAACAGCTTTCTCTTTCTAATTAATACATTAAAACAATAGGGTTAAAACTGAATTTTTCTTTAAAATTTTGCATTGAAAATATAAAACGACATTCTTTGTGAAACAAGAATTAAATTTTAAAACGACTCTCTTTGTGAAACGGAGGGAGTATGTTTGAGTTAAAATTTGAAATTTTGCTAAGCATTATATTCTAGAGCTTTTATTATATGAACCCCATGTTTTTGTATTATTAATGAAATTGTCATACTGTCCGTAATCAGACTTTATTAGATTGGCCCAAACTCCCAAATCCATTATTGATATCAACATCAAAAAATCGTGCACGCAATTAGAAAGTAGTTACTTTTAGAAAAAATAAATTAGAAAGTAAATTAGAAAGTAGTCCAAATCAACAAATGTCATTTCCCAATAATTAGATGGCTATTCGAAATGGTTATTACAGTTCTTTATTAACCACACATATATATAACCACTCAATCATGATGTTTAGTGGAGATCATCGAATAGTTAATGTGTTCCAGTTTGCATGGCTTCGGATTTCTACGTGAAAGGTTAAGAAATGGTTCTCAAACTTTAAAGGCTTAGTTTAGCTTGATGATGGAGTTTCGAAATATAACTTGAAAATGTAGAAGATACTTTGTTCCTATAAACAGAAATATAAAACTTTAAAATTCCATAGTACCATTCACACAACTAAAACGCTGGTACGTAATATTATGACATTGACAACATAGAACCGGAACGAAGAGTAAATGAAAATAAAAGAAAATAGAAAAAAATAAAAATTTGATTTGAGTAAAATTTCTCTATATATACAATTTTATAAACTAAACCAACCATAGGCAGAAAACAAAAAATCACACTGATCTCTGAAATTAAAACAAAAGAGAAGAAAATGTTCTACTTCATCCTTCTCCCTCTCCTACTCCTTTTGGCTTACAAATTNCAGGTTGATATCAGAGTCTGTACACTACACGAGCATTTTCAAAGTCGGCTACGACAAGAGAGTTTTCTGCAATTCTAACTGATAATATGGTCCCTTTTTTTACTAATTTTTCTTCCTATTTTTATACCTGTAAGTGTGATCTTTTCGTTGCAAATGTCTTTATATTTTTTACACAATTTTGATCTGGTTGGTTAATATATGAAATGAATGTCAGTAATATCAACACACATGGTCAATGTCCGCGGAAGACCAATCAATCCTTTTATGTTTTCTCTCTCTAATTTGAATCGATTTTTTATTCTTATAGAGTTTTAATAAAATTTGTCAAAGCTGTGAAAAATATCAGTAGGCGTCAAAATGGCAAATATAACTATAAACAAAATTGATATTAGGTTTAGTAAAATTTTCTTATTTTTAGGTATGTTGAAACTTTTGACAAAAAGGTACTCCCTCTATTTCATAAAAAGTGTCATTTTGACACTTTTCACACAAATTAAGATATTTGATAAAAAATCTATTATATCCCTTATAAATTCATTAAACAGCTTTCTCTTTCTAATTAATACATTAAAACAATAGGGTTAAAACTGAATTTTTCTTTAAAATTTTGCATTGAAAATATAAAACGACATTCTTTGTGAAACAAGAATTAAATTTTAAAACGACTCTCTTTGTGAAACGGAGGGAGTATGTTTGAGTTAAAATTTGAAATTTTGCTAAGCATTATATTCTAGAGCTTTTATTATATGAACCCCATGTTTTTGTATTATTAATGAAATTGTCATACTGTCCGTAATCAGACTTTATTAGATTGGCCCAAACTCCCAAATCCATTATTGATATCAACATCAAAAAATCGTGCACGCAATTAGAAAGTAGTTACTTTTAGAAAAAATAAATTAGAAAGTAAATTAGAAAGTAGTCCAAATCAACAAATGTCATTTCCCAATAATTAGATGGCTATTCGAAATGGTTATTACAGTTCTTTATTAACCACACATATATATAACCACTCAATCATGATGTTTAGTGGAGATCATCGAATAGTTAATGTGTTCCAGTTTGCATGGCTTCGGATTTCTACGTGAAAGGTTAAGAAATGGTTCTCAAACTTTAAAGGCTTAGTTTAGCTTGATGATGGAGTTTCGAAATATAACTTGAAAATGTAGAAGATACTTTGTTCCTATAAACAGAAATATAAAACTTTAAAATTCCATAGTACCATTCACACAACTAAAACGCTGGTACGTAATATTATGACATTGACAACATAGAACCGGAACGAAGAGTAAATGAAAATAAAAGAAAATAGAAAAAAATAAAAATTTGATTTGAGTAAAATTTCTCTATATATACAATTTTATAAACTAAACCAACCATAGGCAGAAAACAAAAAATCACACTGATCTCTGAAATTAAAACAAAAGAGAAGAAAATGTTCTACTTCATCCTTCTCCCTCTCCTACTCCTTTTGGCTTACAAATTCCTCTACTCCGAAACGCGCCGTTATAACCTCCCACCGGGACCACCGTCACGTCCCTTCGTCGGCCATCTCCACCTCATGAAACCGCCGATCCACCGTCTCCTCCAACGCTACTCCGACAAATACGGCCCAATCTTCTCCCTCCGCTTCGGCTCCCGCCGCGTCGTGGTCATATCTTCCTCTTCACTCGCACAAGAATCCTTCACCGGCCACAACGACGTCGTTCTCTCTAGCCGGCCGCTCCAACTCACCGCCAAATACGTCGCCTACAACCACACTACCGTCGGAACCGCTCCTTACGGCGACCACTGGCGTAACCTCCGCCGCATTTGCTCCCACGAAATCCTCTCCACGAACCGTCTCACCAATTTCCTCCACATCCGTAAAGACGAAATCCGCCGTATGCTCACGAGAATCTCACGTGACACCCACTCCTCCGACGGAACCCGATTCACTCACATCGAGCTCGAGCCACTTCTCTCCGATCTAACGTTCAACAACATCGTAAGAATGGTGACAGGGAAGAGATATTACGGCGACGATGTCCATAACGAGGAAGAAGCAGAGCTGTTCAAGAAGCTCGTTTACGATATAGCCGTGTACAGCGGCGCGAATCATTCGGCAGATTACTTGCCGGTACTGAAACTGTTCGGAAACAAGTTCGAGGAGGAAGTTAAGGCTATTGGCAAATCCAAGGACGAGATTTTGCAGCGTTTGCTAGATGAATGTAGGAGAGACAAAGAAGGAAACACAATGGTCACTCACTTGCTCTCTTTGCAACAGCAAGAGCCAGAGTACTACAGTGACGTCACTATCAAAGGGCTAATGATGGTATGAATCGAAACAGAACGAAGTGCGAGATTCTCGCTAATATGATGATCAAAATCAATATCAATATCTCAATCTAATTGAAATAGCAATCAATTTTGAGATTTTTTAACCTGGTTGTGCCGTTGGTTTTGAAATTACACAGGCGATGATGCTCGCCGGGACCGAGACCTCCGCCGTGACCCTAGAATGGGCGATGACGAATTTGCTGAGATATCCAGAAGTATTGGAGAAGGTGAGATCTGAGATCGATGACAAGATCGGGAAAGACCGTCTGATCGACGAACCAGACGTCGCCGTCCTTCCTTACCTCCAGAACGTCGTCTCCGAGACATTCCGGCTATTCCCGGTGGCGCCTCTCCTAATCCCTCGAACGCCGACGGAGGACATGAAAATCGGCGGTTGCGACGTACCGCGCAACACGATAGTGCTGGTTAACGCTTGGGCTATACACAGAGATCCAGAGCTTTGGGACGATCCAGAGAGGTTTAATCCGGATCGGTTTAACAACGGATGCGGCAGCGAGCACTACATTTACAAGCTGATGCCGTTCGGAAACGGCCGGAGAATTTGTCCCGGCGCCGGTTTAGGGCGGAGGATCGTGACATTGGCGCTGGGATCGTTGATTCAATGCTTTGATTGGGAAACTGTGAAAGGCGAAGAGATTGATATGACGGAGAGTGCTGGGTTGGGTATGCGCAAGATGGACCCTCTACGGGCCATGTGCAGGCCTAGGCCCATTATGACTAAACTTATAATCTAGTTAGAACTTTGAAGGGGTGGTGGTATAAGTGAGAAAGAAAAAAAACAAATTAATGATTGTTTTAAGGACTTAATTATTATCAATCATTTTAATGTTTGCATAAAAATCAAATCTTAATAAAGATCCAAGTTCTGGATTGGCTCTTAAATTTTTACAGCTGCAAATTTTTGTTGTTGTTTTTTTTTTTTGGGAATTGAAAGTCAAATTTATTCAAAGTAAATTTTTATTTTATTTAAAACAAGTGCTTCTTGAAGCTGAGTTTTTCAAAACTAAAAATCATACAATCTTTGGAGCCGGTTGAAATAAAAACTAGATCTTTGAGGCAAGCTATAGTTAGAGGCTCTCCTCATACTTATGGTCATCCAAGGTTCGAATTGAAAGTAGTCGATTTTGCACTCGTTTGTCAATCAACTTCACGAGAATAGTCGGAATAGATGGGGTATCACCGTGTCTCTTCAATAAATTTTTGTTGTTTCTCATAAATCAACACGTATAGATTGATGAAAACCATTGTCGTGTCGAGTTGAAGTGATCTGAGAAAGAGCATGATCATATAACATAAAACTGTCAAGAAGAAGACAAATGATACCATATAAAAATCAAAGATTTGTATGGTTGTTGCATGTATATTGCATATTTGTATGAGACATTTTGTGACTTTTAGTCAGTGAAGCAAATGGTAGTTTACTTTGTCGAATGGAATATGAGATAAGACACTCATTGTAGCTCACCAAGCAGAATGTATATTAGCTTATATATAAGTTTAATTTACATCGGACACTCAGATGCTTATAAAATCTATATTTACTTAGATAACTCTTATCTGTAACTTTTATTGTAATTAGATAGAACATTTGAACCATTTATTATTTATATACATCGCCAAAAATCGGGAAGGGCATAAATCTTTTAGTATATCAACTTCATTTTTTTTATAAATTCAAAAGACCATATGACAGACAGATAATGTAATAGTTGTCATTTGTCGATGTGTTACTACTCAGATTTAAAATTTCAAATGTGAATCTAGATCAAAGCTTGATTGGTTGAAATGCTAGAAATCTCGCAAAACATTTAAGTCAAAGACTTTATACTACAATCAAATACTGATATTATATAGTTTTATAAAAGTGGAAGATTTAACGACAAAAAAAAAAAAAAAACCGAAAGATTTGTTCAATGAACCATCTATTTGACAACTGAATGAACAACATATCAAGGTGGCTATACTTCTCTTCAGATGTGCCCTGAGTATTGTTAATTTTCATTTGGTATAACCATCGTTGTGCATGGTAAAACAATATCGTACATTTCCCTAAAAAAAGCCGACTTGCAGTAGAAACCAAAAATGAAGTTATAACCCCAAATCTTGCTGGAACCCTTTGGATTCTTTACACAAGTAACAATGGTATTCATGGCATAAGAGAGATCATTTGGGGAGTAGCGACTAAGAACTTTGTAATTGGCTTATTAAATACTAGATATGATTTTTACCCAGAAAAAAAAAATACTAGATATGATTAAAACTACAAACTAAACTTTATAAGAATTAAGATAAATACTACTTCCTCTGCTTCACAAAAAGTGTCATTTTACTCTTTTTTACACATATTAAAAAAAAAAAAAGTCTATTATATCTCTTATTAATACATTAAACAAATTTCTATTTCTAATTAGTACACTAATACAATAAGGTCAAAACTGGATTTTTTTAAAAAAATTTGCATTGAAAATACAAAACGACACTATTTGTGAAACAAAAATTAAAACTTTAAACAACATTCTTTGTGAAACGGAGGGAGTAGTGGTATTTTTCAAAATCCTCCAACTACTAAATGTGGTTTTCAAAATCCTCGTTCTGGCGTGTAGGACCTTTGAACAGTGAGGCAGATCGCGATCTTTCTGAAGTTGAAACGCAAGTTAAGATATTGGTTGAGGATTTGAAAAGCGATTCAACGGATGCTCAAAGAAACGCAACCGCGGAGCTCAGGTTGCTAGCGAAATACAACATGGATAATCGGGTCGTGATATCAAACTGCGGGGCGATCAGCTTGTTAGTGAACCTTCTTTACTCGAACGATTCCGTGACGCAGGAAAACGCGGTTACCGCGCTTCTTAACTTGTCGATCAGCGACAACAATAAAAAAAGCGATCGTCGACGCCGGTGCGATCGAACCGCTGATTCATGTCCTGGAAAACGGCGGATCCGAAGCTAGAGAGAACTCAGCTGCAGCACTTTTCAGCCTCTCTGTGATAAAAGAAAACAAGATCAAGATCGGTCGTTCAGGTGCGGTTGGACCGCTTGTTGATATGCTCGGTAACGGCACGCTCCGCGGAAAGAAAGACGCAGTTACCGCGCTGTTTAATCTCTCGACGCATCACGAGAACAAGACGAGGATCGTGCGATCCGGAGCTGTGAGATATCTTATAGAGCTAATGGATCCAGCGGTTGGTATGGTCGATAACGCGGTCGCGGTTTTGGCGAATCTAGCTACGGTTCCGGATGGAAGAAACGCGATTGGTCAAGAAGGTGGGATATCTCTCCTCGTCGAAGTTGTTGAATTAGGTTCTGCTAAAGGGAAAGAAAACGCGACAAACGCTCTTCTCCAACTTTCTAAAAACAGCGGTCGCTTTTGCAGTATGGTTCTTCAAGAAGGCGTGATTCCTCCGCTCGTCGCTCTATCTCGATCCGGTACTCTCCGAAGCCGAGAAAAGGTGTTTTTTATATATTTGAACATAAACGTCAAAATTGCAAACGAGAAGAAACGTTTTCGTTATATATTTGTAGTTTACAAAAATCTTTTTAACTTGGATGTGTAGGCACAAGCTTTGCTTAGCTACTTAAGGAATCAACGACACTGAATCGCCTCGGACGTGGCTAATAATGGGAACTGAGATTTCACAAATCTAAACCTTCTGACTGTAAATTGTACAAATAAATAATTCCATTACTAAAGTTCTTGTATGAGATTTTATAATGTGAATGAAATTAACAAGAACTGATTTCTTGTCCGAAGTGATACGTTGTCGTATTCGAACACATTTTTAATTTGCCCATATTCATAATTAGGAAACATATTTTGTATATAAGATCACAAAAAATGTGTAGTATGTACGAATTACGACGATAGTACAGAAACTTTTTTTTGTTTAAAGAGAATTATCCGAAAAAGTCAAAGACGTCCGAGTGGAGTGGGCCCCACTGGTAATTTCAGAAGATAAACAGCAAAAAAAAAAAAACAGTCTCTCTCGCCCATAAGAAAGCTTCGACCACCGTTTTTATATTTGGTGGCTATGGGATCTCCGTCGTTTCCCCGTCGCGTTTCTCACCGCCGATTTTAATCATTCTTTCCTCTCCGCCGGAGAATTCGGTGAACCTGCCGGAAACACCGACCTAGAGTCCAATTTGGTAATTTTCTCGTTTATTTTCCTCTACCTTTTTAAGGATTTAAGAAAAAATAATTTTAAAAAAAAAAATAAAGAAAAAAAAAAAAAAAAAAAAATAAAAATTTCCGTTAGGGTTTCGTGACAATTTGTGTTCTTCCTTCCAATTTGACGCGTATGTATATATATATTTAGGGCGTAAGCCGTATCTGATGAAAATAGTCAGTTCCGATCGAGAGAATATGTTCAATTCTCAGTCTCTTTCTTCATAAAAACGATGATTTTTTTTTGTAGGGTTTATCTGAGAAGAAATCAAAAAAAGGATTTTGGTATGGAGTCGAAGGAATCGAAGCTAGAAATGGATGATTCAGCCAATAAAGAGATCGGGGCATTTCCGAAAGATATTGAAGAGAAGGCTATGCCGTGTACTAGTAACTTCGAGGACCATAGTTTCTATAATGTAGAGGATCTCGCTGAGGATCCTTGTGTTGGTGGTGGTGATGATGCTTCTGGTAACAAAGAGGTCGACGAGGAAGACGACGAAGTTGATATATTGGAATGCACGGGTTTTAACGATAACAACGAGCTTCAAGTCTCAGAATGCAATGACGGGACTGATGCGTATTCAAGCTCGTTTAGTGGAACGGTCTCTGAACATGAGAATGAAACAGCTTTGAATGATCAAGAAGCTGATTCCATGATCCCTACTGATACTTCTCTGCCATTCTGGGTGAGGTAAGCTCCTCTCCTCGCTCTTCGGAACGATAAAAAACGTCCACTGCTTAATTTGGTTTATTTTTAATTGAACACCATCAATTCCATCTTTGTGTGCTTGATTCTGAAAGGACTGAGATTTACTTGCGTCTCTGATGATGTATCTCCTTTTAAGGAAGTCAGGATAAGATTTTGACTCCCTCTGTATTGTGAATGGTATGCGATTATATATTTTATATTCCTTTTTATGGCAGAAAGAAGAAGCTGACTGATCATTGGAGAAGGTTTATACAGCCTATAATGTGGCGGTGCAAATGGGTTGAACTCAAAATCAAAGAGTTTCAGAACCAAGCACAGATGTACGACAAAGAACTCCAAGAATCTTGCCAAGCCAAGCAGTTGGAGTTGGAGAATCTCAAATCAGAAGAACTTGGAATAAAGGCATCGTCTCCTCTTCCATGTCATACTCAGAAAACCCGGCTCAAGAAGAGGAAAAAGAGAACGCGAATTGAAGAAGAGTCGGATGTTCCATCATATGCATTAAACCATAACCTCTTCTCTTATTACGGTATGGAACAAGTTTTGGGTTCTTTTCTTTCTGATCGTTTTCAATGTTCATCTGCCGCGATTACGAGTCTAATAATTCATTTTTTCGCTGTTTGTGGTCTCTTTACAGAGTACCGGAAATCTTTTGCCGATACTGCTCTCAATGATAACTCACGCAACCTAGGTCAAGTGTTCTGAACCTCAGCTTTTGGTGTGATCGTAATCCTTTAGAAAGCTTTGATCTTACGAAATATTTTCTTGTTTCATCAGATAAAAAGAATAAGAGCTCCAAGGAAGAGGCAGCTTTCTGTGAAGAGACACCGGCTCTCGAGTTTAGAGAAGGCGATGCATACTTGGAACACATACTTTTGAAGATTGAAGCAGCAAAGCTAGAAGCCCGTAACTTGAAGAACCGAGTAGACAAGGTGCTGAACGAAAATCCAAATAGGTTCTCTTCGGTTAACACATTGAATCTGCTTGGATCTGCTGATGTACTCACCAGCTCGGAGCAACAAAAGCCCCAATTGGTCATCAAAAACGAGGATGAGATACCGGTCTTTCATGAAGAAAAACCTGTTAAATCTGCTTCAGTTTCATCTCATCACGACACACAACCCGAAGACAACGGGACAACAGATATATTGTTGTCTGAAATTATGGCTTCAAGGCGAAGAGAAGGGAAAGCTATTGTTCCTGATAAGAAGCTACAGAGGACAGAACAAACTTGTGTCGAGGAAGGTCCATCAAGACCCGTAAGTTAATCAGTGGAACTTTACAAAACCTATAATGGCTTTTGGTCTCATATACCCTTTTAAATTTTAAAACAATGCAGGCAAGGAAAAGAACACCACGCAATCTTGACGTGGTGGTAAAGGAAGAGACTAACCCAAAAAGACATAGAGTTTCAAGAGAGAAGCCAAAGTCAAATGCGATGGCTTCTAGGTTTAAGCTTCCCAATAGGAAGAGAAAGCGAGGAAAACGAAGGTCAGGCTCTACTGGATTACGAAGAAGATCCTAGAAAGCTGTGGAAAGGTTTCAAGAAACAAACAAGATCCTGGGTTTAAGATTAAAGTGTGTTCATTCTAATACATCCTTTAAGCTTTTAAGTACAGAGAGATACATATATAATAGAGTCGCAGCGTTTTGATTCCTCGTGTTAAAAAATCATCAAATCTATTCGAACTCCATGATGTTGTTTATGTATTTCTGAATAAATTTACTTTGGAGCGTTGCTTTCTACCTTGAGAATTTATATAAATATCCGATTCAGAATTAAGATTTAAAATGATAGTTTGTGTAAATTTTACAAAATGAGAATTTAAGAATGGTTAGTTAAAAAGCATTATTTCAAATACATTCTTCTTGAGAGTTTGGCAGAGACAATGGCCAAAATGGTGACCGTAGGGACGAATATAACATCAGGAATAAGTTTGATTATTTTTAACTGAGGAACATTCTGTCCTGCTCTCTTAGCCGCCATAGCCGCCGGCGGAGATACTATTCCGGTGATCAAAGTGACGTCATCGAGCTTACTTGGCTTCACTCTCTTTGTAATGAACTCTGTGAACACTTTTTTCTTCTCTTCTTCGTCATTCGCTCCCTTCCACCGCGTGAAACAAGCCTGATTAATCAACAACATCGTGTTAATTTTTTAGAGAAAATGATTATAAGTTTCACTTTGTCGAGGAAAGGGCCTTGCCTTAATTTCGTCCGGGGTCGGGAAATCGAAGTGTCGGCCTGGTAAAGCCGAGTTGAAGTTGCTACACTCGATAGATCAAAATAGTTATGTAAAAATAGTGAAAAAAAAAAAAAAAATCAACTGGCAGTAACTTAGACTACTAATTCTGGAGTTTATAATAACTATTATTTTCTAAAATGGAACTATTTGGACTAGAATGATTTGATTTTAGGAAGTTGAGACTTTATTTTCTTACTTAAAGATGTCTAAAACAGCAACGTGGAAATCGTCGAAGTTGTTGATGGCTTTTTGGGTGAATTGTTTGTAGAGTGAGCCCATTACCATATTCATCATCTGCGTTGGTGGTACACCTACGCCATATACCGAAATCAACTTTTTATATAAAAAAAAAAAAAAAAACAGGACGAATAATACTGTTAAAAACTGTCGGATTTAATACTTTATAGTTTATACTATAACAAAGTCGTTAATTATTATGTTAAAGAATTTCAAACCTTTTCCGAGAAATCCCATTGAACCCCCCATATTGTCTAGAAGTTGATCTTTAGAAAAAAAAGTTGTATCTGAATACAGCATATTTGTATTGATGTGAGGGGGAATATTCAGTTACTTGTCTTTGTGGGTTTGGGGTCTATGCAAAGCCAAGAATCTTGAAATCGCATACACAAGACTTTGGTTTAAGTATAACTTGTGTGCTTTCTAATAAAGGGATAACAATCATAAAAACTTCTTAGCCTTTGATTACGTCTGGAGATGTTTTTTTTTTTTTTTAAGTCTTTGGAATTTACCTTTGCTTAAAAACTGCGTAGTCTGGTGAATCTTTTTCATTTCTTGACAATGGAGTAATGACGTAATATACTTTTAATTAAAGCACGGGAAAATGACTTGTCCTCTCCTTCCTTCTCCTAAGTTTTATTTACGTATAGCTCTCTCAAGTATTATTTAAAAATTTTAATTTTCTATTACGGTTTTTGATTTTTGAATTAATAGATTAATCAGGAATCCAATGTGAATGTGAAGTACTCCGGTTCTTAGAATAATAGCTAGAGTATTGCTTAATCACACTTGTATTTGGTTAGAGACTGAGTTCTCCCTACTTTTTGTTTACCATTTTATCAGATGTCAAAGAATTTTTATAATTTTAAAAAAATCTAATTCTCTTATTATAAAGAAGACAAACATATGGATCTAGCTGCTTGGACACATACAACAAATAAACATTGTTGTATTATATTATTGGATCCAAACATGTCCAGTAATAAATTTTAGACAGTTCATTGATAGCAACTTGGCCACTTGAGTTAACTACTTGACAGGTACGAATCCAATTCATATTACCAACTCTAATAACCTTTTAAAAAAACTAAGATCCAACTAAGTAGCTGACACTTTCATATTCGCATAAAAACCTTTTCAATTGTAAATATTTTTGTTTGTTGAAAATACCTTTGAATACCAAGTCGAGTATATTTGTTCATATTTTTTAGTGTTATTGTTAATTTTGGTGATTTAGGATTTGAGATATTACAGAACCATAATTATTAGTAGCGACATATATATTTGTATTATTACTATCCAAATTTCATAATATACAAACGTCCCGTATACTAATAATTTAAACATCCATACAAAGCTTATGGCACTGTTTTGTTTTTGTTTATAGACGTTCACAAATCACACTAACACCATCTCCATCCATGTCTCTTAAGAAAATTTCTAAAAACTCTATAAATATATTAAAATAATAAATAATAATATAATATTGTATTGGGTTCCTTAATTTAAGAAATTATTCTTCCAAAATTTCTTACTAAAATATTTTACAACCTTCTCTCTTCATGTTAAAAAACCCTATAATTATTTATTAATATTTCTTCTACTAAGAAACCCATTTTAACAATTCACAATTACAATCTACCGCACTTTGACCAAACATTACTCCTCCACTTTCTACTGATGATTAGCACAAAGGAGCAGTTTGGAGATGCTCATAATTTAATATATATTGATTCTATATTAAAATTGTAATGTGTCATTTTCAATGAAGAACCCGGACCCATCAGTAAAGACTATTGTCTGCAAAATAAAAGAACAATCAATTTGTAGTAACAGTATCATCACTGACAGATCTCAATTTTCTTTTCCCGTATTAAAAAGATTATTATTTCCATATAAATAAAATAAAAGACAACAAACGGTAGAATCAATTAAATAGTGATTACGGATACCAAATTGGTAAACAAAGAGACAATGGTAGGGTCAAAAAGATTAAAAAAAAAAAAACTAAGGAGTGAATGAAATAGATAAATAATTTAGAAGGCCATAACGAGAACGGCCCACGCGGTTGCAGCCGCTCCCACCGCTACATTCCGCAATACCCTTGTGCTCTCTGCTCCACTCTGCATTGATAAAATTCCATATAAATACAAAAATAAATATAACAAAAATTGAAATGGATGTTTAATGTTTGAAATGTCTCCAAAACTAGATTAATTAAACATCCATTATTGTTATCTAATTACTTGTTTGCCTAAATTGTCGAAATTCAACACTGTTGATATAATTTGAAGGTCATGTACCTGATCGTCGGCGGATATGGCCGGACCGGGAGAATCTGCGTCGTTAGGTCCGGGAGCTTCCGTCGGTGGAGCAGGTGGACTGTCAAGCTCGGGAGCCGGAGCCGGTGCTTTCTGATGCTTCTTCGCCGCCTTTTTATGCTTGCTTGGAGCCGGAGCCGGTACATCGGCGACCGGAGACGGAGGAGTAGCAGCTTCTGGTGCTGGAACCGGTGGAGAGCTCACCGGAGCAGAAGCCTTTGGAGAAGGAGACGGAGGAGGGCTCTCGGGAACAGAAGCCGGCGGCGGAGACGAGATTTCAGGAGCAGGAGATTTCGGTGCCTCGACCGGTGAAGAGAACGGAGTTTTCGCCGGAGCAGCCGTGGGAGTAGTAACGGCGGGGGAAGTAGTTGGAGCAGAAGGAGCGGCGGGAGATTTAGACGGAGAGGAGATCGGAGATTGGCCACCGACGCCGGCGACGACAATGCAGATCAATGTAACCGTTAAGAGGAAGTTCCGTTCCATTTTTTTTTTCTTTCGAATTTGGACCAAAAGAATTTAGAAAGATCGAAAAAGAGAGAAAGAGAATTGAGTGAAAGGATGTAACTACTGAAGTTTTTAACCAACCGTGTTGTTGTTTGCTTTGGTGTGTTTTAAATTTATATAGACGATAAGAAGAGATCTGGACCGTTGATTGAAAAAGGACCACATACAGATGTAGCCGTTGAGAACAGAGCATAATATTCTGTATTTTATGGTGGGCTCAATAACTTTTATTTTATTTTTACAATATAGCTATTCTCTCCTTTTTTGGTTGTTTTGTTTTTGGAAAATAAAATTTTCTTGCCTTTTTATCTGTTTTGTTATGAGATAAATTTATGCCCAAATGGTGGGTTGTTTATAGCATGAATTCAATTCGGGTAATTAAGGCTATCTATGATTGGGATACAACATTCATTTATTGGAAAAGTTTTACGTCAACAAAATTAAGTGATTATACTAATTGGATTTGAAATTGATAATGCCGCTCACACAACTGTGTCACGGTCTAGAAAGTTCCAACTACCAAATTTTATTTTGTCAGGAAATTGTAAGTTAAGAAAGTAGCAAAAATAAGATACATTGTAATTGAACTTTCGGGTACATTGGATTAGTATTATGTGGAGGGATAATCACGGGAAATATAACGTGATAATGAAAATTAATAAACTCGAATGCAAAATAAGACAATGTAATCCAATAAGACAATGAGAGAGAAAAAAATGAAACCTAAACAAAAAGAGTCTTTGGTCGGAAGATATGGAAAGAGAGACAGCTGGTTGATTGAATTTAGATTGGTGCCCACACACGGCTATATCTATATCCAGTCTTTTATTAGTTATAAATTAAGACCTCCTGCAATTATTGGGACTTTCGTTATATAACCTTTTTTAATTTTGTAAATTTTTCGTTGTAGTCTTCCTTTCACAATCTTTAATATTTGGCATTATTAATAAATCAAAAAAATTACAGCTAATTTGTTGCCATTATCACCGTAGTCTCCGTTGCCACTACCACCTCTTTTTATTATTTTTCGAAAACCTTTTTCGTCATTCGTCAATCTAGTAGGCATACTACTGGAATAGAATCAAACCGTCGAACCAATGGCGAAATGTATTGCTTAGGAGCTAAGATTGTTATTTCTTTTTTCTTCTTCTCACTTTGTTGCATTCTTGTTTCAATGATGAAAAAGTATTCACTATGTTTTCTCTAATGTATTTTCCAGGACTAAGAAAAGCAAGACACGTCTTGGTCTCGCTATTCTTAATGTTAACGTTACCATTTGTGTTATTTACCAAAGTAAAGACAATGACGACAAGTCGACACTTCGAGAGCGGCGTGTCGGTGGAGTCGTGGAGAAAACCTAAGCGAGTGGTATTGACGAGTGTTGCTACGATAAATGTTACTCGAATTTTCTTTTATGAACAATATTTGTGATTAGTTTCAGAACATACAACGGTCATATACTATTGATCACGGTACGAGTGGTGGTGCAAATCAGACCAGTCAGAAAACTAGCATTAAAAAAAGGAGTCAAGACAAAACTAGCAAACACAATAAGGGAGATCCAAAAATCTGACCCAACAAACAAAAACACTTTTTTTTTGGGGTATCAAAATCGAATTTTGGTCCAAAATTAAAATCCTAAGACAAATCCATAGATATGAGGAAATCCATTTACCAAACGCCTGAAAATGCAAGAAGCAGGAGAAAGAAAAAAAGAAGAAGAAGCTAATGCCATAATTTTAGACTAGTAGTACAAGGCTTCGTAAATCAAAAGCAACATAATTCTGAGAGTTTCTCATGTTGACTTGTGATTGAAGCGAGAGAGATCATATCTAAATACATTATTAGACTGTAAAATAAAATTAAAACACGGGTGATGTCCAAAAGAAAAAAAAAATTATATGAGAGTTAAAAGATACTTTAGAAACCCTATCAAAGCTACTTCTTTTTTTTTTTTTGTAAGACAGAAACATATCATAAGCCGAAGGTTTATGACTACAACACAAGTTTTCTTATTGCTCACGGTTGGGTTAGCTTCCTTCACCTCTTATGTCAGATTGCGAGAGACAAAGAGACAGATCTGAAACTCAATCGTTGTAAGAGCTAAGAGCCGCGACAACCGATCCGGTTGTAGAAAAAGCCGAGGAAATTTCCGGGTGATCTCTCCACGACGTATTAATCTTCAGGGATGGGTATAACCAAGACTTAACCGAACCAACAAAGGAACCCGGTTCAACATTAAGTATTGCCTCCCAATCAATCTGTAACCCTTTCGGGATATTCTCCGTGAACTCCATATTAGCAGCTAGCAGAAGTCCCAGTAACACTACAAATCCCGTTGCCGCGGTCCCTCGCGCTAACGGCATAAAATTGTACCTGAAAAAAAAAACCCACAGATGCTTGCAATCATATACCAAACATGTTCTGAGTGATCAAATCATATGTTAATGTTGTCATTGTCATTTTACCAGTAATACGTCATGCGTAAGATAGCGTCTCTAACGGTTCCTAGAGCGTCGAGGTCGGTCGAACCGTAATTCTCTCCACAATACGCATTGCATAAAGCCTGTGGATTCAGATGGACTTTTTGAGTTTGTCTTCTCAGAAGAACAAACAAAAAGAAATATATGTCTTGCGTATGCTTAGGTCTTCTTTCTTACCTCCCAAGCTGAGGTCATTTCTTCATCGAAATCGCTCCACCTCGCAGGTGTACATGGGGTTCGAATTGCAAAATCATACCCAAGCCTTCCCCTGGATAAATAAAAAAACAAGAGAGATTTGTTCAAGATAGTGGTGATCAGGATTTTTCTGTGAAATCAACTGCGTAAAAGTAGAGTTTACGGTTTTTGAATGCAGGTGATTCTAGTTCCTTCAAGGCGTTTCCTGAAGATGTTAACAAAGAAAGACGCATAGTCAAGCAAAACAAATTAAAAAATAACCGCAACGGTGAAGAGAAAACTTGTGGGCTTATTATAGTCATAAACAGCAAATCTACCCTTCGAATGCGGCACTGTCGCACCAAGTAGCCACCCAGAAATCCTCACCAACAATTTTGTGTAGCTCTTCACATGTTTCAGCACGCATTATCTGCATCCCGTGGGCAGTTACAGTAAGAGAACAATGACAAAACGAGAATCATTCACGCAAGAAGAAAGGAAAACTGACTTCTTCTATCTTCTCATCTTTAGATAGATCGATAACTTTATCTGCCTTGCTGCGTACAGAGAGTTTATCCTTGATGATGGTCTTTGCAAGATTCAGGGTTCTGAAGTAAGCATATTAGATATTGATCATTCCATGGAGTGAGAAAAAGTCATGATTGAATACAATGAAAAATCTCACGATCTATGCATACTTTACCTTTCATAATTTGGGAAATAGCGTATTACTTTAGCTTGTCCGAGTACCATCGGCGTATGAGAACCAAACCCAGAATTAAACTCTTCACTGCAGATAGCAAGTAATCAAATGAAACTAAAGTTCGGAAAATGAAGTTCTAGTTAAACAGATACTCGCAGATGCTGAGCCTGTTCAAAGAGTCATTAAATAATCCACCTACATAGCATAGGAACATGTACCTTAGTTTGTTAACCCACACAACTGGGTCACAAGGCTCAGAAATATGTCTCCATCTGACAGCAGAAGAATAAACTTCTTGCCAAGACAACATAGAGCGGCCAGATGATCGATCTTCTAGTGAGGCATATCCAGTTGAAGTTTCACTGGAACTGCTAGTACTACACCCAGCACCACCTCTATTCTGACTAAGCATGTTGATTCTTTCTCTCCTACGGTTTTTTTTCCCATTTTTTGCCGTGCCTTTGTTAGAATTCCTCCACTCTATACGCCAAGCTTTTGAAACCTTTTGAGCAATTTCTATCACAGCCAATCCTGCCATACGATGCTGGAGAATCATGGAAACACAAAGGATCAATGGAATATGATTATGATAGTCTAGCCAGGAGAGGTTATATTTCAGGAACAAATAAAACATTATATGCATATTCGAGTATAGAGGGGATATATATATAGATGCAACAGGGACCTTCTGAGACAAGAAAAAAGAGAGCTGCTGTGAGGTTTAATGCACCCTAGACGAGAAGAAATAACCGGAAAAGAATGGAGAAAAGGTAGCTACTCCAAATTATTGCTTAAAGTCACCTGACGTCTGTTCGGTAAGAATCCTGGACAATCATATTGGATTTTCTTGCCAATTAAATCAGCGAAACGAAGAAGATTCGCCTTCGGTTTGGTTATTGCAAGATCTTGCTTTTTCAGTTTACCCTTCTTAAGGGATTCACGTAGGGGAGGTTGTCTGTAAACCTTTTCACATACATCTTTTGGGTGTAATCTTTTGCACCAGTACTCCTGAAATCCCACAGGAAAAGAAAAAGTCAAATTCATCAGATATACGAATTAGGAAAAGGGACAGTGTGAAAACTCAAGGGGCTCTGAGATCTGCTTTCGCACATCCACATACAGTACTTGAAAGACTCATAGTCATCTTGTATCGCAAAATCAGTTAAAGTATCAATTCAGGCTTCGAATTAATTGAAATAATTGGATATTTAATAGTGAAGTCACACTATGAAAACATTTATCCAGCACATTGAATATACAAGTTTGTTCCAATGTTATATATATGTCATCAGGTACTTCTTTGACACTCCTCATTTTCTTGGCTCAGCTTTGAGCCTATGTTTATTCTAATTCGAATAAAGTAAACAGAAAGAGAGTAAACAGGTAAACAACGAAAAAGTTGGACAATGAGGAAACATCAGAAATATCGAGAGAGATATATTACCTTGAACATTGGATCTATGTCACCATCAATATCAAAGCAGAAAAACTCACTACTAACTTTGGAAGCCGTGTACAAGGCAATCTCTTTCTGCGGAATAAAAAGGGCAGATTTCATTGTTAAGTACTAGTTATAAAAAAATAAACAAAGAAGCAGTACTATCAGATAACTAAGGCCATGCTTTTAGAACATAGCAATGCAATATCCTATCATTACAGGTTGCTACAATCAATAGTGTACCAAGAAAGTAATCTTGTAAATAACAATCCAATATTGAGTTTTCAATCCAGGCAACCTCTGGGTTATTAACAAAGAAAACATCTTTTGGAACCTGATAAAATGCCAAGCATTGAAGAACAAACTTTTCCACTGCATCAAGGTCCACATCCACTGTAGCATCGTAGTCCATCACCTGCGAGGATATGCAAGTAATGATAACAGAGAGTCTCTTTAAAAAAAGCAGCCATAAAGTTGACAAACAAATATTTACAAATATTCAATTATTTACCGCATCTCTATACTCTCCTACAGCATGATAGCAGGAACCTCGTAGGTACAAGCACTCTATTGAGGTCTCAATGCTCAAGCCAATAGATAATTCTTGGATAGCCTTCCTGAAAAATAAAATTAACAAAAACAACTACAGGTGAATAATATAACTGCTTTAAAGACCAGCCTTGTACATAAATCCCAAGGTGATTATGACCACCAAAATTATCAGCTTCCTTTAGGACATCCTTTTGCTCAAACGCAGATCATTTACCACCAAGAGTCAGGAGAAGAAAATCTTATCGGACATCATATTTTAATGTAGACATTGAGATATACTTGGACCACAAGGAGATTTTAGGTGACATGCACAATAACGAAGACATATTTTCCCCTTTAAACCAAATATTTACTTTCCAGAAATCCTAGTCTACACTAACGGTACATACCTGTGTTCACCTAATCCATGGAACACTAATCCACGCAAGTGATAGGCCTTCCAAACCCTGGTAAAGACAGGAAAATTTCCATGACTGTAATGGCAAAGCCAGAAATATAGTGCAACATGTGATAATGCATCCCAAATAAGAGCTACCTGTTGTCGACTTGTAGAACCTGCTCAATGCATTCCAAAGCCTTGCTGTGGTCGGCCAACTCTTGATAGAACTGCCAAGAAAAGCCAGGAAACAACATCTAAGTACAGTGAATAAAAAAGTGTGAAGTGTATCATAGTCAATTGATTCAAGCAAGAAACTAGGATGAACCAACTAATTAAGGAGAAATAACTTCATCTTCCAATGGCGGAACAGAGGTTTCTATCAGGAAAACCTTTTAATTGCCTCCAAAAGTCAAAATGTAAGTTTACTTCATTTTGAAGTCTCACTAGCTTTACAGAAAACTAACTTCGTTTATTCACCATCACATGCATGGAAACCCACATTAAAAAAGAAAAAAATAGCAATGCCCATAATCCTATTTACATAACAGTTCAGCTTAATAGTTGAAAACTCAATAGAAAACGCATAATTGTATATATTTTAGTATTTGCGTGTTACCTGGGCCAGATGTAGCCATGCTTCAAGGTAATTACTATCCAGCTGGATGGACTTCAAATGCGCCTCTTCGGCTTTTACATATTCACCAAGAGAAGCAAAAGCTAGTCCCTGGAAAGATCAACAAATTTTTACTAAGAAAACATTTGTGGTCATGTTTACTTCAGAAACCAAGAATTACAACAGACGATAGACTTACCAAATACGTATATGCGGACTTGTTATCTTTCTCTTGCTTCAGACATATAGATAGGTCCTTTACAGCAGCAGTAAAGTCCTTAGATCTAAAATTAATAATACCTGAATTGATTGAGAATGTCAGTGGTACTTTATGGGTTTTCACGAAATAAAACAGGTATTAAGAAATCAAAACTGAAATTGACAGCAAGATGTAAAAGGAAACACAGCACGAAGACACTTACCCCTTTCGTGCAATATATCAGGTGAGTTTTGCTCATAAACAAGTGCTTTTGTCAAATCTTCAACCGCCTATCACCAAAGTATAGCTTAAAAGTGTATACAAGAAAGAAACATTTCTGGATTTTTACCGATAAAATGCAAGCACTAAACAGGCTTAAACACAGACATCAATCAGAGGCTTATCAAAATTATTGGATATCAATCAGAAAATAGTATTTATCAATCATTAATGTGCAGGGCGAACAGTTTTAAGAAGCCCCATAAAATACATTGATTGTTTATGCTTTTAGCTCTGATGCTTTTAGCTCTGATTATAGAACAAAAGCAGCGAAGACGTGGAGCCACTAACCTCAGCAAATTCCCCAAGAGCAGCACGAGCCTGTCCTCTCCGCTTCCAGGCCTCACCTGCTGCTGGGTTAGATTGAATAGCCTGACCATCATCATCATAGGAGCAAAATTGGTGAACCTAACCCACAGTAGTAACAACTCTTGTCAAATATATGAATACCTTAGTAAAATCAGCTATAGCATTTTCAAGCTCTCGTTGGAATGCATAAGCTGTCCCTCTTCCTATAAGTGCCTCAGGGTAAGTCGGTTCTTCTCTCAGCACCTGCACCCAGATAAACTAAATGGTAAAAAATTTGACCCATTCATTTCTGCCAAACAACCTCCAAGAAGGAGGAGGTAAACAGAGAAAAGAAAAGCAAAAGACACTCGCCAGGGATAAAAATCACTAAAGAGGAGTACACGACAAATCACCTTATCAAAAATAGATATAGCTTTCATGTAGTTTCCTTCGTTCACCTGTTCACAAAACAAGATCCCATTGATCAAGAATTTGGAAGCTATACCTCAACACCAGTAAGATACAACATAAAACTCCCTTTACTTATCTTTTTATGTATTGATATACCTGTGCAATGCCTCTAGAAAGTCGAAAATCCACAGTTATAGAATGGGTTTCTGATATTCTTGCAATGGTGTACTTCTTATTTATCTTGGTTTCATCGGTAACTCCAGAACGTGCCTTAGCTTTATGGCTCAATTTGCTAATAGATCCGGGCTTACTACTTAAAGTGTTTCCAATAATCGACAGATCCCCTAACCGATCAGAACTTTCCGATAAATTATCAAGCAAATCAGAACCATTACATGAATCATAAGAACCATTGGTTTGGCTGCCAGACTTTACATTCTCTTTTTCCTTGTACGCTGATCCATTACGTAAGTCGGAACTACCACCAGATTGCTTGCTTCCCTTGGATGCATCCTTTGCAGAACTATTTATCTTTGATTGCTCACCCAATTCCCTGGATGACTCATGGGTGTTTCCATTGCTGCATGCTCCTGATTCAGAAACTGCCATGCTAGATATTTTGCAGGCGTTATCGCTTGTCCCAAAAACAGTATCATGGTTGTCCCGCTTGTCAATTTTTTCATCAGACTTGTCACTAGCACCTGATCCTAGAGGCGAGGCAGGGGTCTCTGGCCGGGACTCAGTGGCGTGATGATTGACAGTGCCATCAATTTCTCGCCGTGCGGCTTTCAGGAGTTCTTCTAATTCAAGTAACTGCTTCACATCAGCTGTCAGCTGCAAAGCGTTTTTATATCCTTGCTCCAAAACAAGAACGGCGTCCTGTTTTCTCCCCAGAGCCAAAAGAGCGCGTCCTAGATTGAGAAACTGATACACATTGAGTTCAAGGGCAGTATACCAATCAAAGCAAAAGAGTCCCCACCACACAATGATTCAGTAACCATCGGAAATTTCATCCCCGGTTGTTGATAAGGTATATTATTTGACTACGACTACCACCAAAGCGGTTCTAATCTTAAAAAGTCTACACCTCTTGTAAAATGTAGATTCATAGCAAGAAAGTGTAACCGATTTTCTTAAGCAACCATTAACTAAATGCCTGATTTTAGTTCCGAAGCTATCCCGAGAATAAGACTTTGAAGCACTAGTCGAAGCTTGGAAGTGAACTAACCTTTGAGTATATAAGCTTGAATGGCAGAAGGTTCAAGCTGGAGTGCCTTGTCACAGTCTTTTATCACGTGCTTGTGAAGCTCCAATTGATTATAACAAAAAGCTCTATTGCTGAAAAACAAATTGAGATTAACGATTAAAAAGAGTCGGAATCGATGATACCGATCCGGAGAATTTGAAGATCGCGGACCAACCATATGTCCAAAATTGAGCACTGCTTAGCAAGTAGCGAATCGAGAACTCGGATCGCTTTGGACCAGTTCCGCGAACTGCAGTGCTTGGCCAATTCGACTCGTTCCGATGTCGCCGTCGCCATTTCTACCGCACAGAAGCGAACCAGCGAGCGTGTCTCCGATGATGAAATCGCCTGGTTTTTATCTTCTCTTTGTTTGTGGCCGTCGTGTCTCAGGGACGATGGGTTGAGGGAAAAAAAGGAAATAAAAAAAGAAAAAATTGGAAAGAGAAAAAACCTTTACGGAGAGGGGAACGGGGGAAAAAATAAAGTAACGGGGACGAGAGAGAGAGAGAGGACGATGATGCTGGTGGTGGTGGTGGTTCCTGGTTGCAATAAGTGGTGGAAATCAAATTTTGGGGAAAAGAGTGGCACACGTGTGAAGTTTCCCGTCACGTGACTTCGTCGTCCAAAGTTTTTGTACATATATGGGCCAGCCCACTTATCATTACCGTTTTTAAATGGGCTACCTCACCCGAAAACCGAATTAAACTGGACCAACTCTAGAATAAGCACAATTAAAAAATAAAAATACGTTTTTCATTTTTATTAACAAAATACGACTTGTGGTTTAGGCTTCACTTGGATCCAACCACTTGATGTTTAGGCTTCTTTGACTCCCAAGTCACTGGACCCTGAGATACAAGCAAAAGAAAAAGCTGTAAGAATGTTGCATTTAAGGAAAGTGAAATCAGATTAGCTAAAACAAGTAGTTCTATTTTTTTTAAAATTAGATTAGCTAACAAGAGGTTCTAAGAAGTGAAAAGTAAGATAGTGGGATGAACATGTAAGATTAGTTTTCAAGGTATAATTAATATGACTTAATTGAGAAACGTAACTTTAGTTTTGGTAAAAATTAATGTTTCTATAAAGGCGACCTACACAACTATTGCAAGTACAAATTTCCGAGTATAGGTTTCGGAATCGGTGTATCGTCTTCGGGTTTCCGCAAGTGGACTTCATGTGCCGAGCTAGTCGTTTAAAGTTATTTCTTTTTGTATCCGTCTATATTCTACGCCATTGTTTTAGTTTTTGATCTTTCTGATTTCTTAGTTATCTTTGTAAATCTGTCAACATTTCGAAAATGGTATTAAACTTAACATTCATACCAAAAAAAGAAAAAAAAAACTATTTAACCACCGTTTCAAAGAACAAAACATTTTAACCATTGGAGGCTAAAATCGTCTTTTGGAGACATTTGTGGGGCCCACTTGACTTTGACTCCGCCTCCGTACAACTTGAGTTTTAGAACACGCTTTGCTTCACTCGCGTCAGAGTAAACAGAAATTAGTTCTGACCGGAGTAGATCTAACTGTTCGGGCTCAATCGATTCATCTACTTTCTGGACATTAGCCAACCTGCTACGTATACTACGCGAAAGGTTAACATCATACGCATCCGGGATCTTGGTCATGGTGAAGGAGAGAGAGAGAGAGAAATCGAGTGTGCGCGTGATGAGGAAGCATGTGTGAAAAAGTGTAGTTTAATACCCGTCGGAAACTTTTGGGGGTGTATAAGTATAATTATAAATATATGCGTATATATAGTAAAATATTACTATTGATGTGTTATTTTTTTGAAAATTAGATTTTCGCTCGAGTTCATCTCTAATATTTCTTATTCCATCAATAATGTTTGGTGTTGTTTTCTTGATTTGCATCCAAAATTATGAAGAGTTTTACAAGTTATAACTGATTCATGATGCATAACTAGTATCAAATGTTCCATATTATATCATCTTCAACTTTATCATCAACATTAAGAACGTTAATCACAATTTTTTATAAACTTTGAACTTTTGATAATGTATCACTTTCACCTAGATAGTCGAATATGCTATTGACATGCATCTATTCTTTTTTGATAATTGAAATTATTAATCATAACTTTATGTTTAGGAATATTGTTCGGCTCATCTTCCAAATTCATTGATGCGACATCTCATGAACAAATTTTGCACTGTTGGAAATAATTTGCTATTGTTAGAGTTCAAACCGAAAAATATATCTATAAATTAATAACTCTATAAAATAATAAAATGTAGAATCCGGTCACATTAATAATTTATAGAAGTTTTACTGTATTTTGTCAAAGTAGCCGGTATCATTACCGTTTTTAAATGGGCTACCTGAGCCGAAAACCGAATTAAATTGGACCAACTCTAGACAGATCGATTTTATATCAATTTTTGTTTGTGGTAGTTTGTCAAAGTAGCCGGTGCGAATACACTCCTCGCACATACCTACTAGATACGGCCCTGGCTAAAACTCTCGGCAAATTCAACAACTGTGTTCACAAATAGAATAACCACAATTAAAACCAAAAATAAAATAAAAATAGAATAGCACAACGACAATTGAAATAATTCGCTATGGACCATCAATTACGATTATATGAGCACAGCAATAATGAGGTCGAAGCAAAGCTGGACACAAAAGACAAAGACTTTTCGTTAAAATAAGATAAGATCAAGAACGATCAAATATCCAAGACAAACGAATCGGAACCAAACGACAGCGAAACGATATTCTTAATAGACAGACATATCACATCAGGATTTAATTTCAAATTTTTTTCCCGTTAATTTAATTTTACAAACTTCTCATCAGACAGCGATGTCATTGCGAATGTGACGGAGGAGAACGGGAATAACAGAATCCGGCGAACTAAGCTGAGGAAGATGGCCATCGGAAGGAATAACCTCGACGANAGAATCCGGCGAGCTAAGCTGAGGAAGATGGCCATCGGAAGGAATAACCTCGACGACGGATTCAGAACCGAGGTTGGTGTGGAGATACTCGGAGACGACGACTGGTACGGCTAAATCCTTAACGCTTTGGAGGATGTGACAAGGGACAGCGACAAAAGGTAAGATTTGTCTCATGTCGCTTTGGAAAATGGTCTGAGCCACGGTGAGAGCTATGTCCGGACGCATGTTGAAAAGCGTTCTGCTGAATTCTTGAACGGCGACTGAGTCTAAGTCACCGCCGACGGCAAGTGGAGCGAAACCTAAGCACCACGCTTTGTAATTGCTCCGCATCGCTTCGAAGAGCTGGTTTAGGTCGTCTTGCTCGAATCCACCTTGGTAATCAACATCGTTCACATATCTAAAACGCACCAAAAATCATATAAGTATAAAAAAAAATCACTAATATTGTGAAATCTGAACCCAGAGGGCTTTTGTATAAAATTATGTCAGAAGGAGATTAAAATAACATATAAGCATAATCCCAGCAAAAAAATCAAATATGTCTAGCTTTTCTGATCAAAACCAATATCAAAGTTCACTGATTTTAGATTGAAACTAAATCTTGAATGCTTTTAGAAATGATAATTCAGACAAGAGAAGGAACAGAGAGGTCCTTCACCAAATAACAGAGAAGTAGAGCTGGTTGTGTAATATAACGGAATTCGGGATTTAATATTTAAAAATCGCAACTTTTTTAATTGACTTTGTGAAATCGGATAAATTAGACAAGTGAAGGAACAGAGAGGCCCTTTTTGTCGAAATTTTGTCAGGATGAGAACATAGAAACAGAAATGAAGAAACTCTGTATAAGAAAATATACCTTGGGGAAGCAGAAATCATGACGATTTTGGAGAAGAGATCAGGTCGGCTAAGGGAAGCCAAGACACCAACCATGGCGGAAACAGAGTGACCAACAAAGATACAAGACTCAATCTGAAGATCTTCCAAGATTGCGATCAAATCGAAAGAGAAACCTTCGAGAGTCGAGTAGCGATCGAAGTCGAAATAGTCCGGGTTGGTCGTACCGGCTCCCATGTTGTCGTAGAGCACGATGCGGTAATCATCGACGAGATGTGGGACCAGATGCTTCCACACGGACTGGTCCGTGCCGAACCCGTGACCCAATACGATCGTAGCTTGATTCCCTGAGCCAATCACCTTCACGTTGTGAGCGTCCTCTACTACACCCATCTCTATCTCTCTCTCTCTAGACACTGAGAATCTTCTCTCGTTTTCTTCTTGTTAGCTCTTATCAGCTTGAACTAAGGAAATTACGATATTCGTTTTGTTTTAAAGCGTTTGTTTTTTTTTTTTTGAAATATCGCGATTTTTTTTTGTAATCAAGCCCGATTTTTTTTGGAAATTGGACGAGTTATATGTGAAAAATAGTTTCGGTCATTTAAAATGTTAATTTTAAAAATTAGTCAAAATCTTATAATTATTATATTCAACCACATTTCTAATATAAGTCAAGGTTGAAATTTGGCATGTATAAAGATTGCAATAAATGTAACATCTTAGAACCACATGTTTTTATTTTCTGCTCAACTAACTTAACATATAGTGGTGATATATTGATATAAAGAGATCTTTGTGTTTGCGAAGTACCAAATGGCAAATCAATTGGTTTTAAAAGAAGAAGTACAAGTCGTGATAAAATATCAGTCATGGAATAATCCAAAATGATGCGAGTCTTTCGACACGTGTGGAAAATAACACGAAGCTAAAAGAAGAAAAAAAACACAATGTATGTAATTTGTGCCATGGTGTATGTTGAATAATTGAAACAATATTATGTTAAGAAGAGTTTTTCTTTTAAAGATTTAGNTGACGCTTTGGAGGATGTGACAAGGGACAGCGACAAAAGGTAAGATTTGTCTCATGTCGCTTTGGAAAATGGTCTGAGCCACGGTGAGCGCTATGTCCGGACGCATGTTGAAAAGCGTTCTGCTGAATTCTTGAACGGCGACTGAGTCTAAGTCGCCGCCGACGGCGAGTGGAGCGAAACCTAAGCACCACGCTTTGTAATTGCTCCGCATCGCTTCGAAGAGCTGGTTTAGGTCGTCTTGCTCGAATCCACCTTGGTAATCAACATCGTTCACATATCTAAAACGCACCAAAAATCATATAAGTATAAAAAAAAATCACTAATATTGTGAAATCTGAACCCAGAGGGCTTTTGTATAAAATTATGTCAGAAGGAGATTAAAATAACATATAAGCATAATCCCAGCAAAAAAATCAAATATGTCTAGCTTTTCTGATCAAAACCAATATCAAAGTTCACTGATTTTAGATTGAAACTAAATCTTGAATGCTTTTAGAAATGATAATTCAGACAAGAGAAGGAACAGAGAGGTCCTTCACCAAATAACAGAGAAGTAGAGCTGGTTGTGTAATATAACGGAATTCGGGATTTAATATTTAAAAATCGCAACTTTTTTAATTGACTTTGTGAAATCGGATAAATTAGACAAGTGAAGGAACAGAGAGGCCCTTTTTGTCGAAATTTTGTCAGGATGAGAACATAGAAACAGAAATGAAGAAACTCTGTATAAGAAAATATACCTTGGGGAAGCAGAAATCATGACGATTTTGGAGAAGAGATCAGGTCGGCTAAGGGAAGCCAAGACACCAACCATGGCGGAAACAGAGTGACCAACAAAGATACAAGACTCAATCTGAAGATCTTCCAAGATTGCGATCAAATCGAAAGAGAAACCTTCGAGAGTCGAGTAGCGATCGAAGTCGAAATAGTCCGGGTTGGTCGTACCGGCTCCCATGTTGTCGTAGAGCACGATGCGGTAATCATCGACGAGATGTGGGACCAGATGCTTCCACACGGACTGGTCCGTGCCGAACCCGTGACCCAATACGATCGTAGCTTGATTCCCTGAGCCAATCACCTTCACGTTGTGAGCGTCCTCTACTACACCCATCTCTATTTCTCTCTCTCTCTCTCTAGACACTCAGAATCTTCTCTCGTTTTCTTCTCGTTAGCTCTTATCAGCTTGAACTAAGGAAATTACGATATTCGTTTTGTTTTAAAGCGTTTGGCTTTTTTTTTTTTTGAATATTTTTGTTTTTGTGGAAGAGGTTATAAATTATGGGATTTCTTTTGAAATATCGCGATTTTTTTTGGGAAATTGGACGAGTTATATGTGAAAAAATAGTTTCGGCCATTTAAAATGTTAATTTTTAAAATTAGTCAAAATCTTATAATTATTATATTCAACCACATTTCTAATATAAGTCAAGGTTGAAATTTGGCATGTATAAAGATTGCAATAAATGTAACATCTTAGAACCACATGTTTTTATTTTCTGCTCAACTAACTTAACATATAGTGGTGATATATAGATATAAAGAGATCTTTGTGTTTGCGAAGTACCAAATGGCAAATCAATTGGTTAAAAGAAGAAGTACAAGTACCAACTCAATTTCATTTAACATTATCATTTTTTTTTCAAGTCGAGATAAAAATATCAGTCATGAATAATCCAAAACGATGCGAGTCCGGCCTCCAGGATTTCCGCGGGATTCGTCGTTAAGCTGGCGTTCCGCACTACACAGGACCCACATGACCTTGTAAATTAGTGTCCGGTTGGTGTTCTGTGTTTAGTCGGATCCAAAGGATCTGGATACCTGGTTATCAAAAAAAAAAAACGATGCGAGTCTTTCGACACATGTGGAAAATAACACGAAGTTAAACGAAAAAAACACAATGTATGTAATTTGTGCCATGGTGTATGTTGAATTATTGAAACAATATTATGTTAAGAAGGGTTTTTCTTTTAAAGATTTAGACGTAGCTAGAGTATAATTCAGGAACAAATGTATAACTTATAACCATCTAAAAACATCAACATAATAAATAATAATAATTAGGTTAAGAACCAAAAAAATTACATGGTTCTTGACTTCTTGTTACGTGGGTGGAAGGGCACGGTGAGTATGCGACCACGTATCACATCGACTTCCTCATCTTTGCAAGTGTCGATATCTGTGAGAGGATCCAGGCCCATTACTAATAATCTAAGGCCCATTTAGTTTAACTGCCTCATCTCATTAGACAATAGACAGACAGAGTTTAGACTTCTTCTTCTCTTTCCACAAGACCGTTTTTCCTGTTGACCGATCAAGTGTGAGTACATGATAGACGTGGCCAGAAACCGAGATCCCACGTGTCCTCGGCGTGCCATTATCCTTCGCACCTGAGTAGTGTGTGTTTGTTCAAGGGGAAGGAGATGAGGATTTTCGCCGGTCTGATACGCCGGCGATTTAGTAAATCGATCCCGGTTCAACTGAATTACGGATGCGAACCGTGGCGTTTTCTCTTCAACCCGAGCCAAGGAAGAACTCGGTTGCTCAGTGGCGAGGCAGAGTCGGATCGGGCTGAGTTTCCGGTGGAAAACGCCTACGATATCTTGAGGGTCTCCGAAACCAGCTCGATCGCAGATATCAAGGCATCATTTCGCAGACTCGCCAAGGAGACTCATCCGGACCTGGCTGACTCGAAGAAGGATTCAGCTACTTCGATACGTTTCGTTCAGATTCTCGCTGCTTATGAGGTACATGGAAGCTTCACTTTCCTTTTTTTTGTGTGTGTTTTTGTTCGAATTTGCGATTTGTTTGCACTTTCCGATGGTGGTAGAATCATTTTCGATTTCTCTACTACTCCCTTTGATCTCAAATTACTTCTACGCGGATCCGAAGCTCAATATTTGCAACTTCTGGAACAAACAATGACAGAAAATTTCAGGCTTTTTGTGATAGTTATAGCTTTAGTGAAGGGTTTGATGTATGATATGATTTGTGGTGATGATGCAGATTCTTTCAGATTCTGAAAAGAGAGCACACTACGACAGATATCTGCTATCCCGGAGAATGGTAGTGACGAAACAATCTAGGCAAGGGTATACGCTTTACAAGTATAAAACACGATTGACATTGAGTGAAGAGATGGAAGTGGTTGAGTGGCTCAAGTGGTATAGAGAAGCGATACATGATATAGTAATGGAGAAGAGAGTAGCAAGCGGTACAGGCTACTTAGATGAGCTGGAAGAAGAGTTTCATTCAGCTATCCGGGCAGCATACTTTGGGCCTGACATAGACTCTGTGGAGCTTCTTCCCGATTGTTTTGAAGCTGAGGAAAGGTCTGTGTATGACACACGAGAGGTTTTGCACTTGGTATCAGGACGGGATCTTTTTGGCATGGTCTGCTTGGTAGATAACTTCCTTGAGCTGTCTTCTGCCTGCTCCAAGAAATTGGCTCTGTCGTCGTTTATGGATTCAGACATGGGTGAAGCTGTTGAGAAAGGCAAATTTGACTTTATATCTGATGAAATACTTGGTCTTCAGATGTCTCATATACAATCCTGGAGAAATAAAAACCATGTTTCGGATGCATATAAAGATATTCAACTGCATGTATCTGGAAGAGTTGTTGCTACAGCCATCAGGGTTCCCCCAAAAGGGTATTTCGAAAAGAAACAAAAGGAGGGTGATCACGATCACATACACGTTTTTCTCAACTCGGATGAAGGATCTAATCATGGCACTGAATCTTCTCCGAGAAATGAAAGTGGAGCCAGACTTCTTGTTGGAACTATAAGTGGTCTTGGGACAAGCCCGGATGAAGGTTCATGTTATGTCTATGATGGGAATGGTGCTAAGACTCACGTGATCATGAAACATAGAACATTTTTGGTTTGTGACTCATTATAATCTTAGCTTTTATTTACATTTCTCATGTCACAACATGTACCTTTTTCGAGGCATTGTTCTGTGATGCATATAGAGATTAGCCCTGTTAGTCATTGGATGGAATAAGCATGCATGTGCCTTAGAATTTGTTATTCACACTCTACAGGTGAGACATTTGCACTGGTACAGGATTGGGGAAAAAGTTTCTGTTTGCGAGTGTAGATGCAGTAGAGCCAAACTACCACCAAGCAAGTAAGTCATTTTAGCTTATTTGCTTGAATTCTGTTCTGGCTCACAATTAAGTTTATGGCATAAATAAAAAGTATTGGACAGCCTTATCATTGTTTTATCTTCAATAGAATGGAAGGGAATAGGTTGACTTTTAGAACATAGAAATCTGGAGAGAAAATTCTGTCTACAAAGAGTTTGATTGGTCCCATCTGTAGTTGCTTTTTTTGAAATGGTCAAGTATCCTTGCTATTGAAAATGTTATGATACTGATCTCTAACGTAACCTTAGCATTATTTCCTCGGTGACATGGAACCATAATTGTGTGAATATGGAAACAGGTTTTGGTTGTTTGAGCCTCGTTGTGGTTTGCATGACGTTGGAGGTTGGTATATTGAAACTTTTGGAAAAGATAAAAAGGGCCGGACAGTCCTCGCACAAAGATTCTGGGATGGATTGGAAGTGGGCGCTACGCTGGATGGGTAAGGTCATTTATAGGGTAAAAGACTCCATGAAGAGGTTTTTGCATCCTTGTGAAACTCAAAAAAAATCTATTCGAGTGATGTTTGCTTGCATTTCCTTTCCATGACTTTATCTTAGTAAAATATTATTGACATGACTTCAAAAAGCAAATCCGACTTATTCATGACTTTTGCCTTCTCCAGGAGACTGCACCCTGGTATCTACTTGCTTACACTAGCCTATCGAACTCTTGATCTTGAAGATGAAAGGAGAAGGAAACGGTCAATAGTGGAAATCTTCGAGGCAAGGCTATCTAAAGCATTGGATTGGTGTAAGAAATTGGTCAGGAGAAGTTCTTTTGGAACTTAAAGAACTTAACGACTTCCAAGTGAAGATCCAAAGATGATTTGATTTACGTGGATACAAAACCCACTAGGTTGTGGCGAACAAAAGCGTTTCCTAAGGTTGGTTCGGGACTCGGGACTCCATGGCAACATAAAGCTTACACCTACCTAAACTGGAAGATAACGCTGTGGGTTCTCTCTATCATGCCAAAAGACCAAATGAGTCAATCTCTTCGGTTCACCAACGTTCTTGATCATGACCAGAAGAAGATTTTCAGGAGAGGATGGGACAAGAAGCAACAAGAGATGGAAATGTGCTTTGTTTTTAATAGAGAATTTTGTTTTCATAGTGAATCATTAGACTTGTACAAAATTTTAAATCTAATGAAGCTAGTAGATTATTTCTCCTCCTTCTTCTTCTTCTTCATGGGTCCTACTAACTCCTAAGCAGATTCGGTCCCGGTCAACAAAGATTTGGCCGGAGGGATCATAGCCACAGCGAATCGTTCATCCTTGGAGTACTTCTTTCGTAAAGCTCCTTTACTCTCACTCCCTTCTTGTTGCTGCTTCCACTGCTGATACGCCAATAGCTTCGCACAGTCCCTGTTTCGACATTATTTTTTACAAAACAATCAGATTCCAACCACAAATTACAAAATCCCCATCGGATGAAGATGGAAATGGTAAGGGGCTTTTTTAACTTACATGAGCTGAGTTTCAGAGTAGCCAGTGTGATGCTTGAGAGTGTTGGTCCAAATGGGAACTTGGTGAAGAGCAGATCTTGCTGCGTAGATTGCAGAGGCAGCAACCATAGATGGGCTGAACATTATCGTCGTGTCGTAATGCATTACACCTAACTCCGCCAAATAGTGCACCATATTCTCCATCTGAAGGCATAAACAAGACACGATTGAGCCACTATATTGTAATGCAAAAAAAACCATGGAAGAAACCGAAAGAAAAGCCCTCTTACGCGTTGGTCTGCAATGGAAGCCTTAATGAAACGAGCGAGGAAGACGTAATGTGTCGGCACTGTCAAGTACCACTCAAGTGTAGACAGTATTGTCTTTTCCATCACCAGAATCTGTTTGTGACTGTATGCATGGTCTGCAATGTCAACAAGATCCTCCACCTGCAACAGAATTGTGTTTTAAATTTAGCTGACGACAAGAGGAATCAAAAATCAGAAGCTATCAATCAAAATGGTTCAAAATGTCTTTGTATTGTTTTATCACCTGTGGTGGCCAGATTTCTTCGTATTTGGATGACATGAGAAGAGCACTGAGACCAACCAGCTGGAGTTCTTTCCTAGGTACTGGCTTAGCCGACAAGAACCGGTCCAAAATGTTTATGGTGAGGTAAAACGTTTCTGGGTTTAGCTCGAACCTGACATGCACATCTATCAACCATTCAACCAGAATCAGTCTCATCTTTTCATTAATCTCAGGCTGCGATCGCATGTAATCGGTTGGACGCCATTCACTCTGCCAATCCAAATGATAACTCAAATCATTTATATCATAACACAATGATGCAAGGAAAGATGCATGAATACTACCAAGTACTAACCTCAACAGATTTGTAGAAACTGTAGATGTCTTCCACATATTCCACAGCCGCGAGGTCATTGTTAGCATCAGCAGAATCAATATCAGCAATCTCTTCTTTCTGCTTCTTCTCGAAACCACAAGCAGCCTGAAAAGCAAAAGAAGGAAAAAAAAAACTAATCAGAACAGACCCAAACGTTGTTCTTAATATACACCATGAATCATCAAGTAAAGTTAGTTACCTTGCTTCTAGCGGTAAGAACGGAAGTGTAAGTGGTTGCTTTCTTCTTAGCGGCCTTTTTCTCCTGAACAGCAACTAAACCATGTTCTTCATCGCTGTCTGAGCTTATCTCTATTATCTCCACATCCTTTGGTTTCTCAGCTCTCTTTTTGGGCTTTGGTGCCGCGATTCTCTTCACCACAGTTGTATCAAGCTTCAGATCAAAACAATATAGTTATCAAATCTACCGAAGAAACCTTTGAGATTTTATATATAGTCACAGGGGAAAAGGAAAAAACTTTGAGATTTACCACCACAAGTGGGGCGTGTTGAGACCGTGTACGAGGACGATTGATCTTTGCCGGCTCGTTCTTTGGGTAATTTCCTCGAACAACATTACCTATATCACCAAGAACTCGGCGGTTTCTTCCTTTCCCAACATTTTTGTCATCTTCCACAACAACAACATCACCTTCGACACAAACAATCAAAACCAAATTCGCAATTTTAGATTCACAACAGTATCGTTTCGTTGTTCGTAGATATAACAAGAAATTCAAGAACAGAAAGTAACTCTCAATTCTCAAAACAAAACAATACCCAGAAAAGAAAAGAAAAGAAAAGAAAAAAAGATATCAGATTTCTACATGTGAGTTCTGATTGTAAACCCAATTTAAAACGAGTACCAAAATCGAAGATCATGGATGAGTAAAAAATAAAAAAAAACAAATCAGTTTTTCGTAAACCCTTTGCATAATAAAAAAAAAAAAAAACCAAAGATCTTACCCATGGTTTGCTGAGGAACAATCGGTCGAGACGCCATCATCATTTTTTTTATTCAATCGTATTTTTCTCCTCTCTTCGTTTCTCTCTCTCTCTCTCTCAGTGATCTCTTGTCCTGGAAAATAGACTAATAGTGGGGCCTCTATAAAGGAGGCTTCTTGAGGAAGATGAGCAGTTTCACAACGGTCTGATTTTTTTATTTTCTAATTTTGATTTGGACGTTGCGATGAGATCTTCATCCGACGGTGCAAAAAATGGTAGGTCAATCTTATGTGACCGTTGAGGGAGGAGGAGTATCTTAGGCTTTTGCCCAAAAGCCTCTGGCGAAAGGCCCACAGGCCCATTAAGCTCAACGGCAAGTGATTGGTCGGTTACGAATGGGAACACGCAGAAACGAAACACCCTAATAAAATCTCACGTCGTCGCTTGTATACTTAAATGTTTTGGAGTCGACAAGTTTGGCTTTGTAAAGTTTAGCTCAAGTAGTAACATGAAAAAGAAAAAAAGCTTGTTTGGGTACTTTCGCGTTTGCTGTTGAGTTTTTGCGCAAAGTATAAATAAAGAAAGTTTGGTATAATAATCTAATGTTTGAAGCCTTAATTAATGTTTCAACTTTGCACCAAATGAGAAGTTTTAACTACATAAAATCAAATTACAGAAGCAAACTACAATACAGGAGGACAAAATATTAGAGAGACTTTCAGACAGCTTTAGGTTGGATCTGTTCGAAGTCGAAAACCTCAAACATGAGCCGCCGAACATCAGGTTTCCCATAGATGGTGTATGCGAGGCCGTGAATGGCTTGTTGAACAGCGGTTGTTGCCGGATTTCTAAGCCACCGGTTATGCTCATACCGATCATGAACCTCCTCCGAGTAGATTATAAAGTTGTGAAGACGTTTCTCCCTGAGATACCGACCGCAGAATTTGTTCATCAACAAACGCCGATGTTTCTCTTGCAGCCATTTACCCGGTGCGTCCAGGTGCTTCATTAACAAACGTTCCGCCATTGCAATGTCCTGCAAGATCCCGACATGGAAAAAAAAAAGAGGGTCAAAAAAAATACTCTTCTTTCGATCTTTTTAAGATGCGAGATCAAATCTCTCTCACCTGTATCTTTTGCCCTACGTATTCCAATCGCTCGAAACAAAACCGCGGGTGTTCAAACTTGTGTTTTGAAGGATGCAAGAAGCAGAGCTGTATGAAATTAGGGAAGTGAGAAAAAAAGGTTAGAGAAGGAAAGTACCATAGTGCATGAGCATTGACAAAGCCCGAGATGAACTGCTCTATTACCTGTAGCCCGAGTCCAAGTTCGATGTTTCTTGCTTCGGTTATCTCCTTGATTCTATCATTCATCGGTAAAGGGTAACCTAGAGCCTGCATAACTTTTGGTTTGCTGTCGAAATCCCATATGTTCCCTCTGAAACGATGCATTCCCGGTGGAACACAAGCTCTGAAAAGCCTCGGGTGTGCGAATAAAGCATCTTCAGGAGGCTGACAAGAGAAACAAACAACAATGCGTTTTAAGACTCAACACTCTTTGATCAATTCAAGAATTTTAACCGTGGTTTTGCAGCTTGATCATTTTACCTTGTAAGTAGCAATATCTTGCCAGCCTAGCTTTTTGCCTTCGAATTCAACAGAGACATAATCTACATCCTCAAGCTGTCTCCTAGCTCGAGGTTGGCAATCCTCGGAATCTGGGTCCATCCCAAATACCTCGAAAAGTACACGATACACTTCCGGCATCCCATAGCACAGATATATGGCACCAAACAAAGCCCAGAACACAGATCTAGCAAGAAATCAAAACAAAATAACATGGGTAAGTAGCAAGTACATGTCAAACTTATGTCAAAGTAAACACTTTGGGATATTGGGATGCACAGGCTCGTTGAGTTTCCTAGTCATCTAATTCAAAAACTCCAGACTATGATGAGCAGCTAAAAGCTCTTAGCAACGACGGCTTCATCAACAGCTGGATGAACAATGATATCTTAGAATCTAAAATAATATACAAGATATGGTAAAACGTAGGCTTATCTAAACACAAAATGAAATTCCCAAAGAGAAACAGGCAACATCCACTAGTTCATGCTACACAACAACAAAAAGCAGATATAAACTCAAAACTCTTGGCTCATTCGGTAAATCTCAACTCTCACCTCAAACAACTTAAACTACGAACTAACTCAAGTGCAATCATGAGAAGAAGAGAAGGACTTACTTAACCGGTGGCTCACGGTCTTTTCTAATCAGCTTATCCATATCATCATAAGGAAAGATGAGATTCTGCAAGCTCGCTGCTTTAATCCACTTTGGGAGATACCTCTTCCCAATCAAAGCAAACACTCTCTCCCTCATAGGCCCAGGAGGTTCCCTCGGATACCTCTGCAAGAAAAACTCGGTAAGGGCAAGCTCAAGCACGTACTGGCCCAGAAACCAAAGCCTCGAGTGCCCGTTCTTGATGTGCCTCGCGCGTGCCCTGTCACACGACGGGTGCTGAAACGCCAGATAGAGCAGCGTGTCGAAGTGTTTCGCCGGATTCTCGTCGCTTAGGCTCTCCGAAGGCTCCAGAAAGTACCCTAGCGCTTGTTTGACCTCCAGAAGATACTCGTCGATCCATGTTTTGTCTGCGTTGTTGAGCTTCGACGGTGGGAGACAGGAGCTGAGCAAAGGGAACGATTTGAGAGACAATTGTGGGCTATTGAGGAACCTCTCCGCTAATTTCTTGTCGTCTAATGGTGGCCTTAGGATGAATCGTTTCGGAGGGACTTTCTTCTTCGGCCCCGTGGCTTGTTTACGCTGCGCGAGCTCCTTGAGGAGACGCTGAGGGCTGTCTCGCGGAAGGCCCTGACTGGTCTCCGCCGCCACGGAGGCGCAAATTCGGAGATTCTGGAACCTGGGTTTCGCGAGAATCGATGCGTTTAGTTGGATTCCAGATGGGAACTGAGAGACCGAGGAAGAAAACGAGATTTCGGGTAGTGAAGAGGAACGGCACTGCCCAGAAACGCGGAGGAGAGAAGAAGATGAAGACGAAGAACAAAGCTCCATTGCTTCTACACTATTATTAAACTAACAAACAAATTGAGAGTCAAATCATCAAATTTGAGACGAGAACACTTCGCTCGCGCAAGACGCGAATTTGCAGCAGCACTAGTATAATGAAATGGTAACGAAGATTGCAATGTTCCATGGATAAGGTGCAGATTCCACGATCCCGTGGCGGGGAGATTTTTTCTGGATCAAGGTTTTAGTATAATCATTTGGGCCTATCAAAGCCCATAAGTTCTTTTTGGGGTATGGTTCGAATATCTTCAGATTTTTTTTTTTAATAGAAGAAAGAAACCATTTATATTTGTAATTTGAAAGTTAGCAACCATAGTTTAGAATATTTTACAAATCAAATATGTGTTCGGACTTCGGATCTCTGTTACATTGGATACTTTCTCTATAGCAGAGTTACTTTTGGAGGAGGGTGAAAACTAAACCATGAATATTATTGTTGTCTTAATCTTTGTAATGTGTGTATGTGATATGTAATCATGACAATAGAGTATAGATGTAATCTATGATAATTACACTTTACAGGAATATAGATTCCTTTTTTTTTCTTATATATAAAAAGGGCTTTCAAGGAATATAGATTCCTTTTGTGCTGCTCTTTTTTCCTCTCGAATCACATGGCACATGTTGATCCGACTTATATAGAGATAAATTACTAGAAATATCAAGGCACTATAAGACGTACGAGTCTTCCTATTTTGGTCGTTTTTAGTATTTTACAACCATTTGCGTTATTTATTACAAAACATTTTATTATTTTACCTTTTTATGTTTTGGTTACACACTAGAAGACGTACGTCTGTTTCTGGTTTTTTCCTACAAAAAAAAATATATACTTAGTCGAACATTGTTTGGAAAATCCTTTTAAGTTATTGTTTTAATCGTAAGTATTAAAAGAATGAAAAACCAATCTCTCTCTAAGTAATTATTGGTGTTAAAATCTCATCAGTATCGCCATCATATGCCATAAGCACGGGTATACATATGAACATTCACTGAAGCTATAATGATTTTAAAAAGTAACCAAAAATATCATCAGTTATTATCCTTTATATATCAAAAATGCTAGAAAAGAAAGCATGCCTAGACACTAAAGTTATACAAGTTTACTCGTTGACAACAAAAAAAGTTATATAAATACACTCGAACTCGATCGTATCAATTTACTGTTTTAGATTTATAAAAATCCCAGTATCTGTACAGTTAATAGAGAAACAAAATTAAGCAGATAATTTTACTGAATAACAAAACTTCCGATGAAATATAATCCAAAAAAACGAATTTACACTATATTTTCATCATTATGTCACTAGCACTTAGGATATAGAGTATCTACTAGTGTTATACGCGATAATATGTAGATTTTTTTTTTTTTTGTTAAAGAAAAATATGTAGATAATATGTAGATCTTCAAAATGTAGATTAACTGTTTGAAGACAACGTAAATAAACTTGAACAAAGAGAGAAAATTGACAACGCACATGTCCTTTTTTATTTTCTTTGATGCGCGCCTTTGGCAGAATAAATTCAAATAATTAGCTAATTATTATTGCCTGACTTGTTTAATCTCTATATCCAAAACGAATATTATATTCAAGAACTCATGACATTTCCACAAGAAGGTTTGTTGCCTTCTGATCTGCTCCTTTCCTCTTGTCTGCCGTGAAAGACAATTCAACCATTTGTTTTGAACGTGTTCTTTTGGGTCGAGGGCTCAGCTCCAGCTCATTGGTCCGAAACTTCAAATCAAGGCACAAAGATTGAGAAGGGGTTTCCAAAGTGTAAAATAAATAAATAAATAAAATCATATAGTATTTTTTTTTTAATCCAATCAGGCGAACAAAAAGAAAATCATTCCTTTTTAGTTATGACAACATGCAATGAACTCTATTTGACGTTTTGGATTTTATTTTCAGTTTTCTGGTTTTGTCTTTTGGAGATATTGTTTTAACAGCAGTGTTTACTGAAAACTCAGGAGAACAAGTTATTTAGATTAATCTATCTTTCTTTTCTTTGCAAAACAATATTTTTAAAACTCAAACTACAATTAACGTAAATGGATCACATATCTCCCCGCCAATCAATGAATTATATTGCATTTAGAAACAAAAACAGTCATAACTTTTTGTCTGGTTTTAGTTTTTATTTCATTTTATTTTTAACAGAGCCCGTTTAAGACATAGAGTATATGGTTAAATTATTTATATCACGTCTTGTCGATTGGAGAAGGTCCAGAAGGACACAGTTTTCTTAGAAAAAGATATAAACTAAAAATTATAGAAGGATGCGTGATTGCCTTTACTTGCATTGCATGGAGTTGCCCCTTTTTGAATGACTGACTTGAAGATAACAGCTATTCTCGTCAACTAAAGTTTTTCTCTCGTTTTAAACGTCAACTAAAGTCTATATCAACTAAAGCCTAACCATAGATTAAAAAAAAAAACAAATTATATCTATAGAAACCACTAGCTTTCTTTTCTAGATTTGTAGCGTAGAGCTAAATTGCGTTAGTGTTTAGTGGTATCGTACATTTGAGGCACTAGGTCGATTTCTATTCAAAGGCATGATTGGTTATAAACAATCCTCATATATAAGTCCGTGTTTAACTTGGTGACTATCATATTATTGAAAAAACTTGGTGACTTCAAGATCCTAAATGAATCCGTTTTTCATAACGGAAAATCTATTTAAAAACTGAATTTGATGGATGAATCACGAAATGATTTTCCAAAAACAGATGTGCGGAAGAAAATACTAATTTACTGAAAAACAAAACTTAATTTAATTAATTTTCAAATGGTGGAATGCCATTTTGTTATAGCTAAAGACAAATTGCAGTTTTACAAAACTGTATTATTAGTAAAAAAAAATGAGACAATGAGATTCCGTCAATCTATCATCTCTGGGTATTACTTGTTAGAATTAAGATAATCGTAGTTAATTAAGACTAATAAACTAATATATGAACCGAAAAAGTATAACAGTCAGGAGTAGTAGTTGAGATATGAGAAAGATTCAAAGGTGGCCATAACACAATTATTCGCAATGTCAAGTGAAGCATCGCTATCACTCTCAATCCCCACCACTCTCTATTCATTCCCTCATATGGATGTTCCTTGTGATCATACACACAGCATTTAGAAAGAACAATAGTATGATATTCATAACCAACAATGATAAAAATACAACAAAAAAAAAGTCGCATAAAGAAATATTGAATTATTATTTTAAATACCAATAAAGTATTTGAAACTAACCAGAAAATTATACTAATACTTAAAACCAGTCGTTCAAAGAACCTTAAAATGATGCCAAAAATTTATAATAGTATTTAGTCCTTTAAAAATAAAAATGCAAGCTGGCATGCGCTACTTGTGCCCACCACCACAAAAGCAAATACTATATAAGATCTCTCATTTCATTCACGTAATCATCATAAATATATAATCACACACTTAAAAGAAAATCTTATATATAAACAGAGAGAGAAAGCGAGTTTTAAAACGATAAAAAAAAAAAAAGAAATGGCTGCGAACAAAACGAATCTCTTATTGCTTCTCCTCTCTCTCTTTCTCACCCTAAACCTCGTCTCCGCTCAACTCCGCCGCAACTTCTACGCCGGAAGTTGTCCCAACGTCGAACAAATCGTCAGAAGCGCCGTTCAACAAAAAGTCCAACAAACTTTCACCACCATCCCCGCTACTCTCCGCCTCTATTTCCATGATTGTTTCGTCAATGTAAAAACATTTTTATCTAATTTCCTTCTTGCTTGAATTTATTTTAATTTCTTTGAAGTCTAACTTATGAAATAAATTAATATCATATACAGGGTTGTGATGCATCGGTGATGATAGCGTCGACTAATAATAATAAAGCGGAGAAAGATCATTCGGATAATTTATCGTTGGCCGGAGATGGATTCGACACCGTCATTAAAGCTAAACAAGCTCTTGACGCCGTCGCAAATTGTCGTAACAAAGTTTCCTGCGCCGATATTATCACGATAGCTACTCGTGACGTTGTCAATCTCGTTCGTAACTCATCATCACTATCATATTTATTGCATATTAAACTCGAATTAGAACATTATTGTTAATATTAATTAATTAATAGGCGGGTGGACCAAGATATGAAGTTGAATTGGGAAGGCTAGATGGGCTTTCGTCGACGGCGGCTAGCGTCGAAGGGAAGCTGCCGCATCCGACAGACAATGTCAACCAACTCACTTCACTTTTTGCCAAAAACGGCCTTACCCTTAACGACATGATCGCTCTCTCCGGTAAGACTTTTCTTTAATTTTCATTAGGATTTGATTTTGTTTTAGATTAAACAAACAAAAAAAAATATTCAAGTAGTTTAAGTAATAATTGCATAACAAATAAACTATTTAATTTCGGTTTATTTGATCCGGTTATTACGATGTGAGATTTCCCGGTCTAGTCTAATTTGGTTCGAATTTGAAAACAGGAGCGCACACGTTAGGATTCGCGCACTGCACCAAAGTGTTCAATCGGATTTACACTTTCAACAAGACAACTCAAGTGGATCCCACGGTTAACAAAGCTTACGTGGCAGAGTTACAAGCGTCGTGTCCTAGAAACGTAGATCCAAGAGTGGCTATAAACATGGACCCCACAACACCTAGACAATTCGACAACGTTTACTACAAGAACTTGCAGCAGGGCAAAGGATTGTTCACCTCAGATCAAGTTTTGTTCACCGATCGTCGGTCAAAACCAACCGTTGACTTATGGGCCAGCAATGCAAACGCGTTTAATCAAGCTTTTGTGAACTCCATGATCAAGCTTGGTCGTGTTGGTGTTAAAACCGGACGCAATGGTAATATCCGTCGTGATTGTGGAGCTTTCAATTGAACTTTCAATATAGATTTTTTTCTTTTTTTCCATTCAATTTGTATTGGGGATAGGATGGGTCTCATGAGCTTAGCTGGTTCAGCTCAAATATAATAAATCTCGATTTTGGGTTTCAGTTTGCTAAAGTAAAAATGCAAACCTAAAGTTGTAGGTAGCCTTGTAAGCTAGAGTCTGAAATAAATTTGAGGGAACATCATATTTGTAAGTGAGTCTGATCATAAATTTGTCAGTCATCTATTGTTTCGTAAGAAAATATAATTTTTCTGTTGAGACCCCAAATAACTAGATTTGTTTGTTGTGGAAGTTGATCTTAATAATCATAGGTTAAGTAAACTAAAAATTGAAGGTGAAAAAAAAAAACAAATTATACTCTTAAGACCGATGACTTGACGGATCAATCTTCGGTGAAACGGTTTTGCTTTTCCCCTCTCTTGAGTTAATTCACTCTTAAGAGGTTTCACATATTACTTCTGCCACAAGACATCTCCTCTAGCCGTTTTCAACTTTCAAAGTTTTCCTGTATACGGCCCAGACCCAGCCCATAAAAAAAAAGGGAAGCAATGGCTTTTTTGGGCATCTTGTATTTACAAGTGGGCGGATAGGCCTTTTTGGGGACAACCCAAAATGTTATTAATTACGAAATAAAACTATAATCAGATACTTCAGTACTTTTTTATTTGGATGTGTGAATCCAAATCTAGGCCATCATAAATTTACTTAACTGCAGCTTTAAAATACTCTTTATTTTTCGATGGAAAAATTAATGTTATCAAATTATAATAGATTAATTGATCAGATTTTAAAACTACAGTGTCATTTCAAAGAGTATTAAATTACTTTACATAGTTGATTATTTTATACACAGATGTGATCCCTTCTTGTTTTTTTTTTGTTCAACAGATGTGTGGCCCTTCATAATTCATATATGTAAATATTCTGGATTTTATTTGTTGGCAAAATATATAGTAACGTTTGGGTTTACAGTTTAATTTTATTTATATATAGAAATTTTTGGTCAACCTTTAATTTAAAAAAAAATTTATATATGTTGACTAAAAACTAGTTGACAGAAGAAAAAAAGCAAAATATATGAAAAAAATTAAAAAAAATTTAAAAATAAATTGCCAAAAACTAGTTATACAAGTCAAAGTAGAAAATAAATTGACATAACTTTTTGTGCGTGTGTGATTGGTAAGCATTGGAGTAATTGAGAAAAATTGAGAGAAATGTAATTGAAAGGAAAAAAAAGTGATAATTAAAATAATTGAGAAGAATATGAAAATGAAAAAAAAAAATTGAATGGTAGTAACGAGAATAACTGAGATAATAATTGAGAGTAACTGAGAATCATTGAATAAAATATAGTTCTTAAAATAATAAATTAAAAACTTTAATTAAAATTAATTTATGTGTGAATAAGCTTGCTCCGCTAAAATTTTGTAGCTAAGACTTTATATTGTTGTTTCAGTATGTGCAAGTGAGGGAATAAATTTGTTTACTTGTTTTGTATAATGGGAAGGTTTTTATTCTTTTCCACTCAAAGCTGAAAATTTATGTTTCTCCTAATTTCTTTTTTTTTCTTCTTGATTGGTACAAATCAAACAAATTATAGAAGATTGTTTTTTCTCCTTTTTCTTTTCTTCTATAAGGTACAGCCAAGTCATACCATGTATGTGTTAGTTGTTGACTATATAACGTTTCTTATTTGGATACACATTTATTTGTATTATCTGTGCCCACTTCAGAAAAGCAAATTTAAGATCCCTCGTTGACCAAAAAAAAAATAAAGATCCCTCAGTCCATTCATGTAACTATAAATATGTAATCACACACACTTCTGGATGCGAACAAAATGAATCTCTTATTGCTTATTCTCGCTCTCTTTCTCACCCTAAACCTCTCTTCTGCTCAACTCCGTCATAACTTCTACGCCGGAAGTTGCCCGAACGTAGAACAAATAGTCAAAAACGCCGTTGAACAAAAAATCCAACAAGCTTCCATCACTGTTCCCGGCATTCTACGCCTCTACTTCCATGACTGTTTCGTCAATGTACTAAAACATCTTATCTTTCTTATTCATGTTTAATTTTTTTGTCTAATTAATTTATAATATTAATTAATTTTATAGGGTTGTGATGCATCGGTGATGATAGCGTCAACCAATGATAATAAGGCGGAGAAGGACCATCCCGATAATCTATCGTTGGCCGGAGATGGATTTGACGCCATCGTTAAAGCCAAACAAGCTCTCGACGCCGTCCCAAATTGTCGTAACAAAGTTTCTTGCGCCGATATTCTCACGATAGCCACTCGTGACGTTGTTAATATCGTCCGTAACTCATCACTATCTATCATCTTTATTACATCAAATTATAAAGTAAAACATTAATGTAAATACTAATTTTAATCTAATATAGGTGGGTGGACCAAAGTATGAAGTCGAATTAGGAAGATTTGATGGGTTATCATCAACAGCGGCTGACGTAGAAGGAAAGCTGCCACAACCGACAGACGATTTTAACAAACTCACTTCACATTTCGCCCAAAACGGGCTTAGTCTTGATGACATGATCGCTCTCTCCGGTAAGATTTATTTTTTGTTATATCCAGTTACAAAAAAAAAAAATTATTTTTTTTCTATTTCTCAATAAACACTAGTATCATTAACCCGCATATATTACAATTACTAATAATTTTTTTTGTATAATTACCTAGCCATAGATTTTTTGTGTGGCTATATGATCGTGACTAATTGTTTTCGTGGCTATATGAATTTTTTCATAGTTTTTCCGTGACTATAAAAAGAATTTTTACTAATATATTACATGAGGATATTCTTCAAACTTTATCTTTAAGTAGTACTTCCTCCGTGTCATACTAAGAAGTAATGTTTTAGGGAAATTTTTGTTTTTTCATTTTATTTGACATTTTTAATTTTCATTGCAAATTAATAAATATTTTTATTTTGTGTGTCATTTTTATTATGTAGTTTGTTTTATTATTGGTTAAATCGGTTTTGTATAGATGATAAATGATGTTGTACTTTTGGTTTAAAAAGATTTTGAAATATATATGAAAAATTTTAAACACTTTTTAAAATGAAACAAAAGAAATAGAAAATTAAATAAATTAATATGATCGTTTCGAATCAAATATCAGATTTATTACTCTCCTAATTAAAGATGGTTTGATCTAAAAATTAAAAAACAGGGGCACACACGATTGGAGTCGCTCACTGTACCAATGTCTTAGATAGGATCTATGGTGTCCAACAAGACCCGAGGATAAACCCTGCTTACTTAGCACAACTCAAAGAAGTGTGCCCTAGAGACGTAGATCCGCGCATAGTGGCATTTATGGACCCAACAACACCAGGAAAATTCGACAACGTTTACTACAAAAACTTGCAGCAAGGCAAAGGATTTTTCAAGTCTGAACAAGTTTTGTTCACCGATCCTAGGTCAAAGCCTACCGTTAACTTGTGGGCTAGTAATGGACAGTTGTTTAATCAAGCTTTCGTTAACTCCATGATTAAGCTTGGTCGAGTTGGTGTTAAAACCGCTCGTAACGGGAATATTCGTCGCAATTGTGAAGTCTTTAATTAAAAATGCTCTTTGTGAAATTTAAGAAGAAAATGTCTTTCTACGTAACTCCCGGGTTGGGCCCGAAACAACTTCTTGATGTAATAAATTTCATTTCAAAACATCAGATATCAACCATCAGATAAATTAAATTAGTTACATTCAAAAATGTTGTAATTTAACTATATTATGATTTGCATCAGGCATCAGCCATATCAGATAAATTAAATTAGTTACACCCAAAATAATAGTAATATTATTGTTTTCAAAGATTATAACATTTACACAATGCAATAACGATATCTCATAATGTTATTATACATAGCAAGCGCATGCATGGTAATTCAGGGTCTCTTTAAGACATTTCCTGCTAAGATAGTGTGACAACTTTCGTAATTCATAAGTTAAGCTCAATTATTCTAGTTATGCTTTTCGAGGTTGATAACTTTCGTCAATTTTTACCCCCAAAAAAAAAGTTACCTTTCAAAATGATATTTTACAACCCAAAAAAATTATACAAAATATTACAGATATTCTTTTCAATAAAGAAACAAGTAGCCTTTTTCAAAATGGGTGAGAAGATGAGGCTCTTTGCATTATCCAAAAGCCGTCTTATCCGTGAAGATTGATATATAAATCGTTAATTTTGGTACCATGTAGTACTAACTACTAGTATTGAATATTGCCAACTATTGTACTAATTCCCACCTGGAAATTTGGAATCCCTGGAACCAAATTTATCGATTTGCTTCTTCTACAAATCAAGTGTCAATTCTTTATAGGATTTTATTCGTATAGGATCTTTATATTAAATATGAGCTGGCTCATATAGTGAAAATTTGAGATAAAAAACTTTCAAGTTGGACGAAAAATAAACAAATAAGTAATGCTTTATATATATATATATATATATATTATTTTTTGAACTTTCTTTATGTAATCTTCATAATATTTATTGGTGATCGACGATTATAATTTAGCTGTTTGTAATAATATTTTCATGTTTACACCAAAAATATTTTCAGAATATTAAGAATTATTTTAGCGATTATACCAAAAATTTAAAACAAAAAAAATGTTTACACAAAACTTGTAAGCGGCGGGATATATTAAGAAGGAGAAAACATCAAAATAAAGTTCATAAATCTATAAAAACTGTTGTAAAATTGGTTGACAAAAAAAAAAGTTTAGAAAAGCAAGAACATGCAAGGTTGGAAAATATCCAAACCATTTTTCAGCAGATTATTTATTCTCATCGGCAAAATACATATCACCAAAAATTATCATATTTCTCGATAGAGAAATCATTAATTAGCCAATAATTATGCGGCTTAACTAAAAGTACACTCACTCCCCTCACAACAACAACAACAACAACAACAACAACAAAAAACCCTAAAAATTCAAAAACTGAGTGCGAAGAGTTTGCGTCGTCGGTTTTAAACAAAAAGGTTTAATAACTTTTGCTCTCTTTTGTTCCTCTTGTATCCTTCGCCGTTGATTACATCTTCCCAACACGACGTCGTTACAGATTCCTCCGATGGACTCCCCGGACGATCACCGCTAACCGCCTTGCAAAACGGCGGAGGACGAGGAATCAAAGGAACCGATACGAACGAACCGGATAGAGCTAACCCGTGGTTCAATTGGAGATCCAGAACCGACTCAGACCGATCGGGTTTCATTCGTTTCCGATTAACCGGAGAGTCTTCAATCTCCGTCGTATTTGGCTTAGATCTGGAAGCCGAGAAGCGGCAATGGTGGTTTAAGTTTTGGCTGTTCTCGTTACCGGAACCGTCTCGACGTTGAACCCGACAGATATCGGTACAGATCCCAGAAGAAGACTCATCGGAGGAGAACAACGACGGAGATTCGAGGAGATCTGAGATCGGTCTCAAAGTTCCGCCGCGAAGAACAGTTTCAACCGCAGCTTGGCACACGTGCCAGTTCCCGGTCCATAACATCCCAACCGCTCCGTTAACCGGATTAACCGTCCTCCCACACGCTTCAAACAACAACGACTGAAACAAAGCTGAACAAACGGAAAAATCAGTGTCAAGATTAGGAAAAAAAAACCGAATCTTGAAACCTGAAACAGGATCTTGTAGCCTGATAGTTTTGTATTAAGTGGATGTTGCGTGTTATATCTTCTTCTTACCAGGGCGGTTTGGCTCAGGTACGGCGGAGATGAAAGACATGAGACCGGCACGGCCGAAGAATTTAGCGACGAAGACGGTGGCGTGGCCTTGTGACTCGGCGGATTCTATCCATTGAAGGCAAGGACGAAGGATGCATGTGTCGCTGCAACCTTTTCGAAGAACTCTACATCCATTGCAACTCATTTTTTCTTTCTTCCACAAAAGAAAAAAAAAAACTCAATTTCTAAACTTTATCGGATATGACAAAATATCCAATATTTTGGGAAACTCTCGATATTAAACCAAAAACAAAAACAGAGAGAGAGAGGAATGAAAAGTGTCAAAAATTTATTTCGGATTTGGGAGCAAGAAAACAGGTTGTGATCTGACTTTGATAGAAAATACAGACTGATGATGAGAAGAGAACGAAGAAACAAGGTTTAAGAAGAGGAGAGAAGCTAGATTGGATTTATAGAGAGCCAAGTGAGTAGTATTAAAGAGAGTGTGTCAACTTGTTTTCTTTTATATTCCTTTGTCCTTTCTTTTTCATTTTTTTTAAATTGAAAACCTTTGTGTATAATATTCAGACATTTAATAAATCAAACTTATGGGAAAGACAGAAACTCAAAAAAGAGTTTGGGATTTAGCCGCTTAGGGTATTCTTCTTGATGTATAGAACTTTGAAAAGTTCAAATATTTACGTGGATCAAGAATAGCAAATATTTAGAATTAATCAAAGGGTGTGGTAGGTTAATTTATAAGTTGGTGGTATAAATAAATATATTGGTATCCTGACATTTTATTTTTTAATCAATAACTAAAAAAAAAAAAAAGGTAAGGACGAAAGAAGAAAAGAATACACACAACTCTACAAGAAAGGACAGCGTTTGGGAGGGATTCCAAAGGTATTGGCGTTGGGAGAAGAGAGAGAAAGAAGAGCGTTTCCGTTTCTCCGCGAACACTTGTCGCTGACTCAGACTCGTGTAGTTTTATATTACTTTCTTGCTTTTTTATTTATTTTAATACTCATTTTGAAGATGTACTCTCCTCTTTTTATTCAATAAGTACTATATAAAGTAAACAAAGCTGAATTTGGGATTTGATAGAGAGAAAAAAGGAATAGACAAAAATCTTACGTCAGGAAACGATGGGGTGCACGTGGACTGGAGGAAATTATTGGTACAACTTGCGGTGTGTATTTTTATGAGATGTTTAGAAATTTAGTTTGAAAATGAAAAAAAAAATATAGATATATATATATATATATATATATATGATTTTGTGTTCATTAGTATACTTGATGATGCGAATGTTTGGGTGGTGATTGGTGAATGAATCATATTTTTTCAGGGTTTTAATCATTTGGAGGACATTATTGATGCAAAAGAAAAGATAATGAAACTAATAAGCAAATCACAAGAGGACAAAGTGTTAAAAGAAAAAGAGAGGACAAAGTGTTGTGGGTTATGTTGCTACACACTCTTATATTATTCTCTAGTAGCTAGAATAAGACCACACCCGGATATCCAATCAGTAATAGTTTTTTTTTGTTTTTGTTTTTTGAACTTTAGTTTAGTTTTCTTTGTTTTCAACAACGAAACTTGAATTAAATAGTGTAAGGTATAATACCTTGTCCTATTACGCGGTCTAGTCGTCCGTTTTCTAATGGATTAATGATATTTTTTTATGATATTTGCTGACCAATTAAATTGGAAATGAAAGAGTTAATTCCTATGAAATCTCTACTTTGATGGACGGTTAAGATTGATTATAAGGAAAACCTAATGAGAAATTTAGGTCCTCTCTCCACTTGTAAATAGAAGCTTTTAGTCCATTGTAAAGACATCACAAACATAAAAAGAACAACACATAAAAGAAAAGTTTATAGGCAAGGAGAGAGAAACTTAAAAGTCATATCTAAGATATTAGGCTTTTCATCTTCCGCGACATGGGAAGAGGTAATCCGATAAACCTTTTCTTGATTTTATTATGTGATTACACAGATGATTGAAGATCTTAGGTTTCATGTATTTATGTTTTTACAAATAGTTCATTGGAACCCGACTACGAATTTTTTTGTTGTTGCTAAAGACCCGACTACGAATTTAGACTATTTAGTTTTCTCCTACGTACAAAAATACAATATCTTTCGAACGAAATCAAATATTTGAAAAGTTTCAATAGACAGTCGATAATAAGTTACACTAAATTTGTTGTCCATATATATGTTTATCGTATGATTAGTGGGACGTTATGTCATACACATAATTAGAAAAGTCACAAGACGGTTAAAACAAAATATTGACGAGGTTCAAAGAGAGTATACATTGCTCTACAGTTTAACTTGCATCAATCTACTACTTTCATGTTCCTCCAATCACTTTGGAAAATATAAAACAGATATTATTAAGTAGAGAGGAACGTGGTGTCCGTGAGTCATGTCCTCGTCGTCTTCCACAAACTCGTGTGTGTCCATATATACAAAGCAGAATTTATAAGTACAATTAAGTACCATAAAAGGCCTGTTAGTTTATTGTATATTGACTGGTAATTACATTTGACTCTACGTACCTACGACACAGCATAAGTTTTTGCAATCTCTTGGAACTACAAAAGCCGTTATTGACTCTTCGCCATATCCAAAGGTTTTTCTCTCCGAGTGTGTCTCTCGTATTCTTTTGCCTTCTATTTTTTTTAAAAAATACTACTATATTTTCTTTATCTGCGGTGAAAAGACTAGAGACTTTGGGAAAGTGATTTGCTTATGCAAATTTCTCAGTGGCGAATTTTCCAAAAATTCTGACCTAATTAGAGAAATTTTAGCTCACATCATGTTCCACTCTTTGTCGGAATAGGTCTCAAACTACTGCGTAAAGTATTATTACATTTAATCTTACGACATTTCTACCTGCAAAATGAATCATAATTTAATGGTCATGGTGACACTGATCCAAAGTATTTGGTTGATATTTTGAGTAGTAACAGCATAATAAGCACCATAAAACGAATAATAAGCAAAACAAAAACGATTAGTGTTTTATTAAAAAACAATTACAATTAGTGTAAAACATACAAAGAATATAAGAAACGCATCGAAGCATTGAATAGACTTAATTGGAAAAATGTAAAACCAACTAAAAGCTGAACTTACACAATTTGTGGAATATAGGCACATAGCAGATTTTTTTTTTTGCTTATAAGAATAGTATATTTTAATGTATATATTAATTTGTGAAATAATAGACTGCGTTAACTTAAATTCGAAGAAAATTATTTATCAGAAGTTCAGAACAATATACGACAATCAACTACTACGTGTGTTAAAAAAAAAAAAAACTTCTACGTGTATTTTCAGTTTCTTTTTTTAATGGTCAGGAAGAAAATCTGGAAATGTATCTTAACTTTCTGCTTTACGATTTAATTAAATAATGAAATTTAACATTTTATACAACTGTTATTGTCGCTTCTGACGTGGCATACTTATCCAAAATAGCTTTTTAGTTCTGTCTTCCGTACAGTTGAACTCGCTGGAATTTAACATGCAATGCAAGTAACAATTACAATTTTTATATTTTATTAGCCATACAATGATATTCAGATATTCGTTTTTTTGTTGAAAATAATTCTAGTTATAACTTAGTTTTACATTCTCACAAAAAAATAAAACCTTAGTTTTACATAAATCGAAATGGACAAAAAGTGAACCGAATCTCTTAATTAATTTGGCAACATACAAAGATAAATTTTGCTATAAAAAAAACATACAAAAGATAAATAAATCCAATTTTTATCCGCCGGACGGTTCACTTATTTTGGAAGTTGAGCAAAATTTATTGACTGATTTACATATATCATAGTGGGTTATTTATTATTGAACTGTTCTAAATCAAACACAATTAATTTTATTAAGTTTACTTTAATGATATAATAGAAAGTAAACCAATTTCTTTTGTCTATACACTATTATCCGCAAATGGGAATATCACATAGATATTTAATCACGAAAAACAGGAAATTTGTGGATATTACACACACAACCACCATTGGCCAAATGGCCATCCAATTTCTCCTCCTACTGTTTTGTATTTTATGTCATTTAACTATTCATGCCATATTGCGATTTTTTTAATGATATTTTATTTCGTTTAAAATGTTTTATACTTCATGAAAAAATAAATTGATATGAATAAAATATAAATCGAAGAAAACAAGTTATACTTTAGTAAAAAAAGAAAAAAGTTATAAATCGATAATTTCAACAAATTAAATTTATCAAAAATCAATATAAATTTATCATGATAAATTAAATCAACAAAAATAAAATAGAAGTCGATGAATACAAAAATAAAATCAACAGTTATAATAATAAGTTGACTTTTCAAAAAACCAATGAACAAAATATAAATAGGATGTTTTATATTTTTATTGTCATAAAAACAAAAATTTCTAATTTTTATTTTAATTCGGTCAAAAAATTAGATAATGATTAATTTAAATAATAACAATAATTTATTTTCTTAATTTAAAATTAATTAAGAATTTTAGCTTTATAGTTTTAAATTTATTTATTTAGATAAATAATTACTTAAATAATAAATAAAGGTATTTTGGTACTTTTACATTTAAAAAGTGTGTTTTCAAACTGAAAAAATAATCAATATAGTTTTCAAAATTCTCAATAAAATTTTAAACTATTTATAAAAATCCCTAAAAAAAACCTTATTTTTCAATAGAGAAATAAATAAATAAACAAAACATGATAGTAGACTGAGATGACGAGCCACCGAAAGAAAACAGCCCACAACCACGAAAAAGCACAACAACAATAACCAAAATTAAATTAAATCAAATGAAGATTCGATTTTCTTTTCGTCTTTCGGACAAAATCTGTTCGATGCTCTTAGATTCATAACTCAGCATCTCCTCTATTCCAGAGTGTGAGAAGGAGACGCCATGGAACCGTTGGCTCCCGGAGATTCCTCCGATCAGCTGAGGCTACAAGTCTAGAACCAGAGAATTTTTCAGAGCCAAAATAACATAAATCATAACATAAGTCAATAAAATGTCATTTTCAACTTTCTGTTCTCCATATGCATTGCCACACACACACAGAGACAGAGAGCGACACATGTATCCTACGATACCATTCACTTGGTTAAGATAAAAACAAAGTTTTAGATTGAAAAAAATCTTACGAGATGGTGAAAGATGCCATATTTTTACTGTCTTTTAGCTGTGGATAGATAAGGTATCCGCAAAAGCCAATGATCTCTCTTTTTCACTGTAACAAAGGACAAGAAAAAAAGAGAGATTAAGTTGAGATATTTAGAGGAAGTGTGTAAAGAGAGAGAGAGATAGAATAGAGATCATTCTACTTACTGGGTTTCTAGGATCTGATGGCTCCATCGAGTCCAAGAGTAGTGGTGAAGGTTGATTTGAAGAAGAAGCCATGGCAGCAGAATCAGCCACTGCATAATAGATGGCATCCTGAGATACCATCAGTTGCACAAGTTAAGGCTGGTGAGTTTTTCAGGGTGGAAATGATTGATGCGATGGGAGGTGTTGTTAAAGACGATGGCTCTGCAGGCGATGTTAAGAACGCAGACCTTTCTACCTGTCTCTTATACACATCTAGATGTGTATAAGAGACAGCACACAGAGACAGAGAGCGACACATGTATCCTACGATACCATTCACTTGGTTAAGATAAAAACAAAGTTTTAGATTGAAAAAAATCTTACGAGATGGTGAAAGATGCCATATTTTTACTGTCTTTTAGCTGTGGATAGATAAGGTATCCGCAAAAGCCAATGATCTCTCTTTTTCACTGTAACAAAGGACAAGAAAAAAAGAGAGATTAAGTTGAGATATTTAGAGGAAGTGTGTAAAGAGAGAGAGAGAGATAGAACAGAGATCATTCTACTTACTGGGTTTCTAGGGTCTGATGGCTCCATCGAGTCCAAGAGTGGTGGTGAAGGTTGATTTGAAGAAGAAGCCATGGCAGCAGAATCAGCCACTGCATAATAGATGGCATCCTGAGATACCATCAGTTGCACAAGTTAAGGCTGGTGAGTTTTTCAGGGTGGAAATGATTGATGCGATGGGAGGTGTTGTTAAAGACGATGGCTCTGCAGGCGATGTTAAGAACGTAGACCTTTCTACTGTAAGAGAGTTTTTAGTGAGAATCATGTGTAAATAAGTGTTGTACCAATGAATTAGCTTACAAGATCAAGTTTCTTGGTGATTGTTGCAGACTCATTACCTGAGTGGGCCGATCAGGGTTGTGGATGAGGATGGTGTTGCAGCCAAGCCAGGTGATCTTCTTGCTGTTGAGATATGCAAAATGGGTCCTCTTACAGGAGATGAATGGGGATACACTGCTTCGTTTGATAGAGAGAATGGCGGAGGTTTCTTGACTGACCATTTCCCTTGTGCGACCAAAGCTATTTGGTACTTTGAAGGGATCTATGCCCACTCTCCTCATATTCCTGGTGAGAACACAACAGATTCAATCTCTTTGGCTGCGGATCTTTGCTTTTTGACGTCGCTCACATGCTAATATCATCACGTGTAGGCGTACGGTTTCCTGGCTTGACACACCCAGGTGTAATCGGCACGGCGCCATCGACAGAGCTCCTGAAAATATGGAACGATAGGGAAAGACAATTAGAAGAAAATGGTCTCAAGTACCCAACACTATGTGAGGTTGTGCATCAACGGCCACTAGCAAACCTACCAACAACTAAAGGATGCATCCTAGGTCATGTAAGTGATACGAAGTTAGCCTTGTATCTGCAATGGCACGGTTCTTAACTCAGACCTCTAGGGAATTCTTACATAATATCCTCTTGTAGATTGAAGAGGGTACACGGGAATGGGAAAGGATTGCAAAAGAGGCTGCGAGGACAATCCCAGGAAGAGAGAACGGAGGAAACTGTGACATTAAAAACCTAAGCAGAGGCTCTAAAATATATCTCCCAGTGTTTGTAGAAGGGGCTAATCTAAGCACAGGCGACATGCATTTCTCGCAAGGTGATGGTGAGATCTCATTCTGCGGAGCCATCGAGATGAGTGGATTTCTAGAACTCAAGTATGTACATAGGTTCCTACTTTCAGTTCTTCCAACATTTATACTATAAAAGGTTTTCTTTGATGTTCTTGCTTTTGTGCAACGTTACTAAGAAATTCTGACAATATAACGTTTTCTAACTCTTTATATTAGGTGTGAAATCATAAGGAATGGGATGCAAGAGTACCTTACGCCAATGGGACCTACCCCTCTCCATGTAAATCCAATCTTTGAAATAGGTCCAGTGGAACCGAGATTCTCAGAGTGGCTCGTCTTCGAGGGTATCAGTGTCGATGAGAGCGGGAGACAACATTACCTAGATGCAACAGTTGCTTACAAACGGGCAGTTCTCAACGCCGTAGACTATCTCTTCAAATTTGGTTACTCAAAAGAACAGGTACTGGTCTCTGCTGCTTGATGTTTCTCCCAGAATCTAGTTGATCAAAAGTCAAAACATTCATGAATTATAAGCTAGAAAGACATAACTCTGATCGAGAGAAAATGGTGTGAACAGGTATACCTCTTGCTTTCATGTTGTCCATGTGAAGGAAGAATATCTGGAATAGTTGATTCTCCGAATGCTGTTGCCACACTAGCGATACCCACTGCCATATTTGATCAGGTTTGAGATTGCGTCCCTCTGTTCTCTGCTCAATTCAAAAAGCTTCTACAGAAACCTCTGAGTCTACTCTGTTCTTTAACCACCTCTGAAAAATATGAAGGCAAACATGTTAAATTCTTTTTTGTATGTTCACGCAGGATATTCGGCCTAAGACTCGGAAGGTTCCAGTAGGACCTCGGATAGTGAGGAAACCAGACGTACTGAAGAGCACATATGATGGAAAGCTTCCAATTACAAAAAATCCAAGCTCTTCGACTTAGCCTCTAGGAATAAATTATATAAAGAAGCAACTATCAAGGACTATATAATAAGACTGTTATGAAATAAAGAGATAAATGGGGTTTTATGTTGGTTGGAAATTCCAAAGCAAGAAACCGCTTTGGAAACCGGTAAGTAATGAAATGCGTCCTTAATCTTTATATGCACTATTTTCAGGGTGAATGCATCAGATTCTATCTCCAAATAGCTTACTTTGAATTGCAATTAATTAGTCGAATGTAAGATTCCGCCGTCATGAGCTCCTCCTCTCCGGACATAATAGAGATCCCTTTTATAACAAAAGTCAACAAAATATAATTTTCAACTTCTTGTCATCTATGCATTGCCAGTAGTTGCCACACACAGACACAAAGAGACAAGCGTAGTATCCTGTCGCATTAGCCACTTGGTAAGATGAAATAAAGTCATTTGTTTAGAAAAATAAAAGTCTACGAGATGGTGAAAGATGGAATCTTTTACGTTTTTTTTAGATTGTGGATAAGAAATTTGCAAAACCAATGATTCCTCTTTCCATTACAAGAGAGAGAAAAAACCAAGTATATATAAATATATAGAACGTGTGAGAAGAGAGAGAAGAAATTAACGTACTTATTGTGTTCAATTTGATGGCTCCAGCAAGTCCGAGAGTGGTGGTGAAAGTGGATTTGAAGAAGAAGCCATGGCAGCAGAATCAACCACTGCATAATAGATGGCATCCTGAGGTACAACCAGTTGCAGAGGTCAAGGCTGGTGAGTTCTTTAGGGTGGAAATGGTTGACTGGACGGGAGGTGCAGTCAAAGACGATGGCTCTGCTGGCGATATTAAGAGCATAGACCTCTCTACTGTAAGGGGTTTTAGTGAGAGACATGAGTAAACCAATCATGATGAATCGCATATAGATAAAAGTTTCTTGGTGATGATGCAGGTTCATTACCTGAGTGGGCCGATCAGAGTTGTGGATGAGGATGGTGTTGCAGCCAAGCCAGGTGATCTTCTTGCTGTTGAGATCTGCAACTTGGGTCCTCTTCCAGGAGATGAATGAGGATTCACTGCTTCGTTTGATAGAGAGAATGGCGGCGGCTTCTTGACTGACCATTTCCCTTGCGCGACCAAAGCTATTTGGTACTTTGAAGGGATATATGCCTACTCTCCTCAGATTCCTGGTTAGAACAAAGAAACATCCATGTTTTTTGTCAAGCAACTTAGTAGCATAATCACGTAGTTGCCCTTATTATGAGGTATTTTGTTGATTATTTCATCACACCATAGGAGTACGATTTCCGGGGTTGACACACCCAGGAATCATTGGCACTGCGCCATCAATGGAACTCCTGAGAATATGGAATGAAAGGGAAAGACAATTAGAAGAAACTGGCTTAAACTCTCTATCGCTATGTGAGGTTGTGCATCAGAGGCCACTGGCAAACCTACCAATAAGTAAAGGATGCCTCCTCGGGAATGTAAGCTATACTAAAACGCTGTTTGCTGATATGCCATAACAAAGTTTTTGAAATGTATAAAGTGATACTTACCTCTCAACTCTTGGGGATTCTTACATCATGCTCTTGTAGATTGAAGAGGGAACACCGGAATGGGAAAGGATCGCGAAGGAGGCTGCAAGGACAATCCCAGGAAGGGAAAACGGAGGAAACTGTGACATAAAAAACCTAAGCAGAGGCTCTAAAATATACCTCCCAGTGTTTGTAGAAGGGGCTAATCTAAGCACAGGCGACATGCATTTCTCGCAAGGTGACGGTGAGATCTCATTCTGCGGAGGCATCGAGATGAGTGGATTTCTAGAACTCAAGTATGTGCATAGGTTCCTACTTGCAGTTCTTCCAACATTTATACTATAAAAGGTTTTCTTTGATGCTATTGTTTTGTGCAGCGTTACTAAGAGATTCTGACAATATAACGTTTTCTAACTATTTATTAGGTGTGAAATCATAAGGAATGGAATGCAAGAGTACCTTACGCCAATGGGACCTACCCCTCTCCATGTAAATCCAATCTTTGAGATAGGTCCAGTGGAACCGAGATTCTCAGAGTGGCTTGTCTTCGAGGGTATCAGTGTGGATGAGAGCGGGAGACAACATTACCTAGATGCAACAGTTGCTTACAAACGGGCAGTTCTCAACGCCGTAGACTATCTCTTCAAATTTGGTTACTCAAAAGAACAGGTACTGGTCTCTGCTCCTTGATGTTTCTCCCAGAATCTAGTTGATCAAAAGTCAAAACATTCGTGAATTATAAGCTAAAAAGACATAACTCTGATCAAGAGAAAATGGTGTGAACAGGTATACCTCTTGCTTTCATGTTGTCCATGTGAAGGAAGAATATCTGGGGTAGTTGATTCTCCGAATGCTGTTGCCACACTAGCGATACCCACTGCCATCTTTGATCAGGTTTGAAATTGCGTCCCTCTGTTCTCTGTTCAATTCAAAAAGCTTCTACAGAAACTTCTGAGTCTACTCTGTTCTTTAACCTCCTCTGAAAAATATAAAGGCAAAACATGTTAAATTCTTTTTTGTGTGTTCACGCAGGATATTCGGCCTAAGACTCGGAAGGTTCACGTAGGACCTCGGATAGTGAGGAAACCAGACGTACTGAAGAGCACATACGATGGAAAGCTTCCAATTACAAAGAATCCAAGCTCTTCGACTTAGCTTCTAGGAATAAATTATATAAAGCAACTATCAAGACTATATATAATAAGACATGTTATGAAATAAAGAGATAAATGGGGTTTTAGTAGGTAATGAAATGCGTCCTTAATCTTTATATGCACTATATTCATGGTGAATGCGTCAGATTCTATCTCAAAATAGCTTACTTTGAATTGCAATTAATTAGTCGAATAAAGATTCTGCCGTCAAGAGCTCCTCCTCTCCGGACATAATCTTTTCATAACATAAGTCAACAAAATATCATTTTCAACTTCTTGTCATCTATGCATTGCCAGTAGTTGCCCCACACAGACACAAAGAGACAAGCGTATCCTATCGCATTAGCCACTTGGTAAGATGAAATAAAGTCATTTGTTTAGAAATATAAAAGTCTACGAGATGGTGAAAGATGGAATCTTTTACTTTTTTTAGTCGTGGATAAGGAATTTGCAAAACCAATGATTCCTCTTTCCATTCCAATAGAAAAAAAAACCAAAATTGTGAGGAGAGAAAGAGAAGAAACTAACGTACTTATTGTGTTCAGTCTGATGGCTCCAGCAAGTCCGAGAGTGGTTGTGAAAGTGGATTTGAAGAAGAGGCCATGGCAGCAGAATCAACCACTTCATAATAGATGGCATCCTGAGATACAACCAGTTGCAGAGGTCAAGGCTGGTGAGTTCTTTAGGGTGGAAATGGTTGACTGGACGGGAGGTGCGGTCAAAGACGATGGCTCTGCTGGCGATATTAAGAGCATAGACCTCTCTACTGTAAGGGGTTTTAGTGAGAGACATGAGTAAACCAATCATGATGAATCGCATATAGATAAAAGTTTCTTGGTGATGATGCAGGTTCATTACCTGAGTGGGCCGATCAGAGTTGTGGATGAGGATGGTGTTGCAGCCAAGCCAGGTGATCTTCTTGCTGTTGAGATCTGCAACTTGGGTCCTCTTCCAGGAGATGAATGGGGATTCACTTCTTCGTTTGATAGAGAGAATGGCGGCGGCTTCTTGACTGACCATTTCCCTTGCGCAACCAAAGCTATTTGGTACTTTGAAGGGATATATGCCTACTCTCCTCAGATTCCTGGTTAGAACACAGCAACATCCATGTTTTTTGTCAAGCAACTTAGTAGCATAATCATGTAGTGGCCCTTATTATGAGGTATTTTGTTGATTATTTCATCACACCATAGGAGTGCGATTTCCGGGTTTGACACACCCAGGAATCATTGGCACTGCGCCATCAATGGAACTCCTGCGAATATGGAATGAAAGGGAAAGACAATTAGAAGAAACTGGCTTAAACTCTCTATCACTATGTGAGGTTGTGCATCAGAGGCCACTGGCAAACCTACCAATAAGTAAAGGATGCCTCCTCGGGAATGTAAGCTATATTACAACGCTGTTTGCTGATGCCGTAACAAAGTTTTATAAAGTGATACTTTCCTTTCAACTCTTGGGAGATTCTTACGTCATGCTCTTGTAGATTGAAGAGGGAACACCGGAATGGGAAAGGATCGCGAAGGAGGCTGCGAGGACAATCCCAGGAAGAGAAAACGGAGGAAACTGTGACATAAAAAACCTAAGCAGAGGCTCTAAAATATACCTTCCGGTGTTTGTGGAAGGGGCTAATCTAAGCACAGGTGATATGCATTTCTCGCANAGGAAGAGAAAACGGAGGAAACTGTGACATAAAAAACCTAAGCAGAGGCTCTAAAATATACCTTCCGGTGTTTGTGGAAGGGGCTAATCTAAGCACAGGTGATATGCATTTCTCGCAAGGTGATGGTGAGATCTCGTTCTGCGGGGCCATCGAGATGAGTGGATTTCTAGAACTCAAGTACGTCATAAGTTCTTAATTTCACATTTTCCTGCGATAATACTATACAAGATTTTCTTGGATGTTCTTGCTTTTGTGCAGTGTTACTACGAAATTCTGACCAAGTACCGTTTTCTAACTCATTAATAGGTGTGAAATTATAAGGAATGGGATGCAAGAGTACCTTACACCAATGGGACCAACCCCTCTCCACGTAAACCCGATATTTGAGATAGGTCCAGTGGAACCGAGATTCTCAGAGTGGCTTGTCTTCGAGGGGATCAGTGTAGACGAAACCGGGAGACAGCATTACCTAGATGCAACAGTTGCTTACAAACGAGCAGTTCTCAACGCTATAGACTATCTCTTCAAATTCGGCTACTCGAAAGAACAGGTATTGATGATCTCTGCAACCAGCTGTGTCTATCACAAGCAGCATTGAAACGGGTAGAGAGAGAACTGATTAAGAAACTATGATGTGAACAGGTGTACCTATTACTCTCATGTTGCCCATGCGAAGGAAGAATATCAGGGATAGTCGATTCTCCAAATGCAGTTGCTACACTTGCAATACCCACTGCCATCTTTGATCAGGTTTGAAATCACATAACTACGTTTACTACTGCTTAAGTAAAAAAAAAAAAAAAAGCTTTTAGAGAAACCAGAGTTTGCACCTTGGAACATAAACATGAAATCATTTGCTTATGCTCACGCAGGATATTCGGCCAAAGACTCAAAAGGTTCCATCAGGACCTCGCTTGGTGAGGAAACCAGACGTTCTGAAGAGCACATATGATGGAAAACTTCCAATTACAAAGAATCCAAGTTCTTCGTCTTAGCTTCTACATCAAAAAAATTAGATCTAAAATACTAAAAAATCTAAATACCTAGACTGTATAATCAAAGCATATGTTCCAATAATAAAGCAATTAAACAAACTAATGAGTTGCTCCTCTAGTCACAAATGCACCATTTTCCAGAGTAAACGCATTAAATCCTTAGATTGCAAAACTGGTCAGATAATAAGTAGAATGCATCATGATGGTCCATAGAAGCTTTGAAGCCAAAACATTTTAACACTACATTCCTTTTTCTACCTATATCTCCACAAACTAAGCACAGATTTCCCAATTTTCTCAGTAATGGTTTTCTTAGTTACACTTCTTCCTCGTTGCCTCGGACTATCTCAGTACTAGAATCAATGCCGGCTGAACACGGTGATCGAATCAATTTAATAGAATTCATCAAACATCATACAGTGAATGTTTCCTCTGTATGATGTTTGATGAATTCTATGAAATTGATTCAAAAACTGCAACAAGCCTGCAACAAACATCATTACAGTGAATGGTCTCGAAGACTGAGTGCTGCTAGCAATTTGTTTTGAACAATAGGAGCAAAAACCGATACCCGGAATAATTCGGTGTAACATGAGAGGAATGAATGATTCGTCACCCAGGCAGAGGTTTAAAGGATTGAAGATTCTGGAATCTGGGTTTCGCGAGAATCAATACATTTAGTTGGATTCCAGTCGGAAACTGAAAATTTGAAGAAGAAGAAAACGAGATTTCATGTACTGCCCAGAAAACTGAAGGAAGTAAGAAGAAGAAGAAGAAGAAGAACAGAGCTCTTAATTCGAGCCGAGAAGACGCAAATTTTGCAGTGGTAGCAAACATAATTGGGCCCATAAAAGCCCATTAAAAGGCCCAAAAGTAAAACAAGACCCTCGTAGTGTTTTCATTTACAATAATCGTATCATTGCGGCTTAGTCAATCGTTATTAAAATTCTATGTATCATGTTTTCAATTCACTAAATTACCGTTGATGAATATTAGTTTCAATTAACAAATATAGGTAAGAAATGTGATGATATTACACATCCGGAATTAAATGTAGGTGTATATAACATATTAGATTAGTCCATAACCGGCAACTAAAAGTCCTCGAGACTTAGAATTACTTGAATTTCTAAATGGTAGTATACTAGTATCAGTCTTTATCCAAAAAAAAAAAAAAAAAAAATTGGTAGTATCAGAGTAAAAATAAACAGTTGGCTAATGTGAATAATTATATTTGTTAACATATAAAATTAGTTATTGAAATTCTCGAGAACGTTGTTGTTCAAAAAAGGTCTTTTGCTAATTTAAAGACAAAATTATTATAAATAACTGACGCTGCTAGGATCTTACCCTACATCAAGATTGTGATTGAAAACATTTTAAACGGTAATTAATGTTAATCAAGGCCGTCCGTATATCTCTCCAACTGCTAACCAAAGTTTTTTTTAACTAAACATGGTTACGACATCGACATGTAATAGAAAGAGAACAAATCGGTATTGAGGTTACTTGTGTCGTCTGCTCATTCTCACATGCATGCGTGGATGTGTATGGATGATGATGGTGATTTTATGGTGATCATGATATTGATAGTGATGATGGAATGGGTTTTGATTTGACAAGACGAGAGTCACGACGAGGACGTATACGTGTATATGTATATATATATATATATATATATATATATATATTATATAATTCTTACTTCAATTCTTATCGTCAGTACACTCAGTAGACATCGCTCCATGTCTTTCTCTTTTATCATCCGTATCGAAAGACATGTCGAAAGATTTTTATATATATATTACATAATGCATAATATTATGTCTTGGCATTTGTACGACTGCCGGTAGAAGCCATTATTCTGAAAAAAATATTCTACAATGATTTATACAAAAATTTACTGAACCATACCACTATAAATTCTATTCGATGTCATAATAAACGAAAAAGGGTTAGTAAAAAAAAAAAGATTAAAAAGGTAACAAGTAGATAAAATAGAACGGCTTAATTAAGCAGTTTTTCCATATAGACCTAGTTATCGTTAATGAGTATGGAAGACCTAAAATGATACTTTTACTTCTATAATTCGATAATTCACAGTAAATGTATTTTTCTTTGGCAAACAATAGATTGTTCACTGGATTTTATATATAGTAACTTTTAAAATTCGAGTTCAAAATTAATAATGTTTTGCTTTATCCTATAATCTGAGTGTACAAACAAAATAGTCCGTGGATTAAATATTAGTTAGACAAATGATATCTGCAGTACAATAATATAAGATTGTGGAATAAGAAAACGAGGGAAGCTCCGAGTTAGAGCCAAGAGGCACCGAAAGAAGCAACCTGCAACTGCAAGCAGAAGTCCCATCCTGTTCCTTTAATTTGACTATTTTCTTCTTCTCTCGAATAAGATAATCAAACCTTAACAAAGTCCAATTATTCACACACCTTATTCATGTACAATTTCTTATGCAAATATGCAATGTTCTTTTCTGTTTCAAATTCAATAACAAAAAAAAAACATAATTATTGTTTATTTGAATTTTAGTTTTAACTTTTTTTCGCCAACGCCTGTTTGTTTATTTTAAACTTATGGAATTCTTTTTATGATTATAGTTTTAAGAAACTAAATAATTCACTGTTTTATTTTTTATTTGTAATTTAAACATTCATTCGGAAGATAATTGAACTTGGGGTAATTTTTCCAGGTTTAGTTCGTTTAAATCATAATGTATGAACTATTATTGGCAAAATAGAGAAAAAAAGAGCACAAAGATAAAATATACAAATCTGTGATGCAATAAATCATTTTAAATACACTGCCGAATTAATAATTTTATGGTTTTATGATAAAAAAAAAAAAAAAAAAAAAATTGTCTATGATGCAATTTTATGGTTTTATGATAAATACACCAAACTTATTTATGTGATACAATTTTTTGTCTATATGATTATACAATTCACCTTGGAGCATAACAATTAATAGCACAACCGTTGTTCCAAAGGCAAATTTTTTTTTTTTTCTTGTTAAGCAGATTCACAACTCTGGACCAGGAGACTAGGCCAATTTGATAGACAAAGTTGTTTGTCCAAATAAAAATAAATTGAATAGATAATCACTAGTAGATATTTTAGTGTATATTGGAAAAAGTTATACAAATCTCTCTGATTTTCTTATATAGCAGATCTCTGATTGTTCCTGCCACAAACATCGTGATTCTGTATGAAACGTCATTTCAAGCACTCTTAATTATCGTCCACCATTCTCCCCATCATAATGCACTCTTACACATACTCCTATATTTACACTTTTTATATATATATATAATCACAATTAAGAAAATTAATGCCTAAAAAGTCTTAGACGAAAGCTCGCAGTAATTCTTCGAACATATATCCGGTCTTTCATGACCTCCTATACAGTTCATAATTTTGTTGTCTGAATTGTTAATTAACACCTGTCCAAAACATAAGTGTGTTCTTTTCTATTTATTTTTGTGTCGATTGCCTTTTAAAGTTTGTAAACGTTACTCTTTTCCTATAATGGCCATAGTTAAACCAATACTTGATAATAAAAAAACACTAATAAAACACAACCAATATATTACATCAGTAGAAATCTAATCTCAGCTTTGAACTCATAAAATATATATTTGATTATAGATCTATTCGTATGTGTATATCTCCGCATAGTGACATATATATAATTTTGGTATAAATGCATGAACCTAAACGTATAGAAACGATTCATCAGTTTGTTTCAGGATATAGATAAGCAACATGCACATAATCTTGGTGATCTCCCCAGGCCTAAGGCCCGTACCTGATTAAAAAAAATATATATTTTGAAAAAAAAAATATATATATATATAATTTAAAAGTTGGGGAATTTACGTTAGTGTGAAGTAAATGTTTGAATTGACACTTCCTTAGTCTCTCTGCCCGGCCGCTTTGTGCCCTCAACGTTCACATAATCATTTTACATTTTTTTTCCAGCGAAGAGATACTATACACAAAGGACACTATTGTCATTTTACTATATCCGACATAAGTCGGTAAAACAAAAGCTTTGGTCTGACTTCTGTAGGCTTTTGACCAGTCTTCTTAAGTCTCAAGTCTCGACTATATCGTTTTATCAACTTCATTTAATTAAGCTGGTTTTTTTTTCGTGTAGCTAATTACGTAAAAGTTAAATTGTTAAGTCGTTAGCCCGGATAACCATCACATGGTTATTGAATCCCGATGCATCTCTACGTACGTTATTATTGGTTGGTTCCAAATAGTAATATTGAAGACCGAACACAATTATTGATGATGATAATTTAAAAGAATATAACTACTACGAAAATTCATTACTAATATTTTACGATCGAAACGATTTTGTAGTTTGTAATTAGTTTCAATCAGTCAACAATATATATATCGTGATGGATGCATATATGTGACTAATCAGATAATTATAACCAAATGATATGATTGCTATTTGCTAATCTTTAATAGTCACTGATTATATAGGATTCAAGCCAAAGTTCTGCATAGGTAACTTTTTATTAGATTTATAATCAGATTTTGAAGGTCTCGATATTGAATTCAGATGATCTTGCAGACGTATGACAGCGACCAAGGCTTTTTCGCATATTGAGTATTGGCATAATGCGGAATATATTCTAAAATGATAATTGTTGTATTAAAATAAAATATAAGTTGACAAACAAAAAAATTGTTAATTTGGGTTAGGATGTGATAAATAATCGAAATTCCGGAAAGTTCGTAACAAACCCCACGTCACTCCTCGAGCCACTCCATCCACTAGTTTAAAATCTAGTCTTATCAATTAGTTAGATTCTCGTTATATTTCAGGATTGTGAGTCAACTTGGATGAGAAATAATAGCTCTACTTAGTATATATTTTTCAATATGACTTTTTATTTTACTTTTTATATACTTTTGTACTTTTGTCCCTAAGAAACATATTTTAATTAACCATCAGCAATTTTGATATTCCCACGAGACAAATGGCAATGTCCTAGCTACCTTATTTCCTACTTGTTATTATCCTTTACTTTTAATTTTATGATAAAAACAAAATCATATTCTTCTTTTTCGGCAATAAAATTTTATCTATTCATTTTAAACGATAAATAGTTAGAAACAAAAAAAAAACTACTATCCAAGTTTTAAAAATTAAAATAAATATACAATAGAAACCAAAAATAACAAAAAAAAAAAATTCAAAAACCAAAAACCAAGTAAGAACTATACTGCCATTCGAAGCAAAAGAATAACCCAAATTAGATCGTCTTTGTTGCTATCATTCATGAAAATAAAATTATATATTAATTAAATGGTTGATCCAGACTATATCATTTAAATAAAAAACAAAAATCTCACTCGAACTTTAAGAAACACTTTCAAAGTTTTTTCGATATGCCATCTTAATTCATCATTCAACATTTCACCTATTTTGTCCCTTAGTGATGGTTGTATCTTAGTAACCACAATGACTATAATAACCGCACCGCTTCAATATTTTCCGGGCCTATTGTGTATTATCGTATTATCAATCAATTCATGAGTTTTTTTTTTTTTGTAACTTTATCAATTCATGAGTTTACTAAACTATAAATTACGACGGCCCAAGAGAACCTACAATTGCATAGATAAATAATTTATATAATATTCAATCGTCTTCCAGAAAATGCTCATTCAAAAGGACATGCTCAAAGGACCTAGCTATTAAAATACTGTCAAAGTAAACTAAACATATTATCTTGGAATGACCAAAAACGACATGAAAAATATATGTGAATGCGAATTGTATTGCACCGGTCCTACAATAATAGCTGTCCTCTGTCAAATACAAAAATAAATGTATTGTAATTAAATTAGGGTTAAATTTGAATAAACCGTACGGGATACTATCGAGCTAAATATATCAAGGTCGTCTCATTTGATGTCTTCGAGGAATTTGTCTTAGAATTAACATGCATTCTTATGATTTGTCTAACTGTTACAGTTAATCATATTTACATAATGTGATACGATACGTGTTGAATTGTAGACAATTTAAATTTTGACCAAAAGACAATAATTTGTCTGCTAATTACTCGACACTTTGAGTCGTACGATGGTGGTCCATGCCTCCATGGTATATATATATATGTCTAAACGATCCACGTCGTTCCTTAAGTATAGTTTAACCAACATAATAAATCATACTATTGATCTTGTAACCAGACATAAAATGTATGATGTATATGTGTATGATATTATTATCATATATTGTACAGTATAGTGAGATGGAAACAAATGCCTGAAATTACGCACCGTTATATTTGTCTAATTGCGCTTATGCTTTATGATAAATGTATTTATGTCATAACGTAAGTAAGCACCTTTTTTGTCAATATCGAAAACGAAGATGATATAATTAAGTTACCACAAAAAAAGAAGAATTGTCATACATATTACTGATATAATTAAGTTAACACATGAATCTATACCGTAAATATTATCAAACTTTAAATTATCAAAAATAACATATGGATTTGTCGTAAATATTATTAAATTACTGTTTTGGAAGATGATTCACTATCTTCAAATTCTATCTACAGAAAGCAGATTAAGAAAAAAACTAATGGTGGAGGAGACGAACGATATTAGTTCCAAGTTGCTGATATTTAATACTATTGGTTGTATTGTTATTGTTCAGTGACCTTTCAAGTAATTTTATGGATTTTTTTTTGTTTTTAAACACAAATCTGCTCAAACACCCAAATAATAATCGTAAGAAAAATAAAAATAATTTTATTATTAGGCAGACTTATCATTTACTAAAATGTTAGACTTTGTTGCTTTTCAATATTTACGAAATACAAATGTCAATTATTTTCTTGACTGACTATTTTAAATTTTAAGTGGCATCACTTGCTAATATGTGGAAATAGTATTGACAATATGTAGTCCATTTACTTCGTTATATTGGTCGATATCGAATTATTAATTAATATACACTTGATGGACTTTCGATCGCTATAATAGACACGTTATTCATTTTTGTCCTAATACGAGATTTTATAGACTTTTGTTATAACTTTTCACGAAAGTCTTGATCACGTTGAAGTAAAACACTAATCTTCAGTTTGCTACAAGGTGTCCAAAACAATCTCCAGTCCAAAACAAATTTTGGTTTTAATTTGTTTTTAGCAAAATATATATTTTACTAAAGGGGTTTTTGAAAAAGCTGAAATTTTAATCAGTTTATTTATCTGATCTTATTTAGTTATATAATCACGATTTGTTTTAATTGGTTTACTCTCGTACAAATCCATTTTATATAAAATTTTTTGGCACAGATTCGATTCAATACGAATTGTTTAATGAGGTTGTATGTTCCTAAATGCTATTTAGAATAATGATCCATTGTGTTGTACACGGCTCAACCAGACTCTATGATAATGCCATGTTGAAATTTAATTCTAATATTGATTAATTCTATGTAAAATATATATAGTGCTCGACAATGTCGTAATCAGTACAATATTAATCACCTACCAACCTGAACTATATGTTATATATTTTGAGGGGCCACGTCAAGTGTGCCGTTTATTTGTCTGATTACGCTTTTATGTTATTCTTTAATTTTTGTGCGTGTGGTGTTTCTTGTCTAGTTTCCACTTATACACAACTATCAAGTGGAACTAATTTTAAAAAAATATTCTTCGAGAAGAACACTGACGGAAAACGGTAATTTGAGGCTTACCATCACCAAATGACACCAGAAAACATATTTTGTTTGCTCAACAAACATAATGTCTATCGACATCTAATGTACGATGTCCAAATAAGCGGATTATACAACCGTTTCAAACGGTTTTCAGGCATTAGACAAACTTTTACCGTAGTAATCATATTTTAAAATAGAATTAGACAAAAAAAAATTTGCAGTATATGCAGCATATAAACAGCTTTAGGTGGGACGATTTATACCATATTATAATGGTTGATCATCGAGTTTGTAATGCCTAATGTTAAAATTAATCGTAATCAACTACAAATATCGCAAACGGTTTTTATATTTCGGATTGTGAGTTGTTAAATTGTGATTATAGTAATGATGCTTCACATCGTTGCCCCCATATATACATACATACCATAATGTACTGCATGACTGAATTAGCTTTGAGAAGAATACGATTGACATAATTTGTAGGATTTTTTTTTCTTCCTGTAAATGATTTTTTTTAAAAAGTTTTTTTAGTCTATATTGTTATTCGTGGGTAAATAAGTCCACAATTAATGTCCTTTTTAATGTCTTATGGATTATTTAAGAAATTATTTTACCTTTTAAATTAAAAATTTAAATTAAATTAAAAATTTAAAATATTAAAAAGGTAAAATGAAGTGGAATTTAGTTCGATACATTTTGTTTTTCTATTATTTTCTAATTTAATATAAAAATAAAATTATAACGAAAAGATGGAACACTTTTTTTTCCTCTAGCAAAACCAGAGCTTTTTACTTTTACCCGACTGAAAATTTAATTTGGTACATATTCAGTTATTTACACTTATTAGATAATTGTAGGCAAACATAGTTCAAAAAACAAAACAAAATAAAGAAGAAGAAGAAGATAATCGCAGGCAAACGAAATAGATAATTGTATAGATGGGCTTGAGAGCAAATGATTACTTTGGAGATGGTGCAATGCATCAGACTGATGATGTGGAAGTTAATACTATGTGTGAATTTATGGGCAAAGGAAAAATAGAAAAATTAAGAGAGAGAGAGAAGCCAAACCATCATAATGAGTTAACGCAGACATAGCCGCCATTTCCACTTCTCACTCCCACTTACAACTTCTCCTTTTGGGCAAGTTTTCTACATCAATGCTCGTCTTAATCACCATTAATCTACTCATCATTAAAGCCCACGATTTTTCAGATCACTCCTATGCAACAAAAAATGACATTAAATGTCTATAATTATGAGAAATTTAATTACATATTTTCTTTTATATTACTATGAGATTTAAATTTATTTCATACCGTATAAGATTTAAATTTATTTCATAGTTTACCTTTACATTCTATAATTGCTTTTGTTTCATTTCAATAACTTATTGTAGTAAAAGGAAAATAATTTTTCTTTGGTGTGAAAATTTTAGGATTGTGACCTATAAAAAACCATTTTAGTACATTTGTGAGTCATTATAAACCAACAGAAAATAAACTGATAATCTGAATATAGCAAATTGGTGGCTAGACAAAAATAAGATTTACAAACACGACATAAACAAATATGTGAGATCTTAGACAAAGACAGTTCAATATTAAAATCTGATCAATTTTATTATTGTTCAAAGCAAAATTCAACATTATTTCAATAAACAATTTTTATATATGAATATATTAATAATGAATATTTTTAACTATTTAAAATCAACAATGTTTAAACATTCGTTTTTATCAACATATATGAATCTGGTTGCTGATGATATATTGATATAATTTTTGTATCACACATCACTAAACTAATTAAAACTACCACCAAATACTGAATTTAGTTGTATATTCTCAATGGAATATTAGACATGTTATGAATATCTTGGAATGAGCCATTCCATATAATTGTATATTCTCAAAGAAAATATCTTGGTTATATGAATTAGTCTTTTTATTTAAAAAAATTGCTGGTTAATTGTTTAGTAATTCCGAATCCGCTAAAACCCACCTTCAATTATCCAGTAAAAATCTTGTTAGATTCTACCTTCTCATTTAAAACTAATTATTTTTATTTAATGAAAAAGAGAAAAAACAAAATGGGTACACTGTAGAGACTATAAATAGGACTGAGAAGAAGAACTTTAAACCTCTTTCAATCATGAACTACTCGCCTTCTCCAACTTTTAAAACTCATCATAAATAAAAAGTAGCCGGAAAAAAAAGAAAGGTCTTTTTCTCTTTCCTTTTAAACCCAAATCCTATAAACTCATAGCTTCTCTGTTCTTTACTTATACCTCACGTTATATAAATATATATATAGCTTCTATAAATGCTTCTCTTTCCTCTCCAACAATATTCCCTCACTTCTCTCATTTCCACACTCGAAACCTTCCTCTTCTCTATATAAACCCTATCTACTTCACTCTTTCCTCTAATTCTCTCTCTACTCTGTTTTTGTTCTCTCTCTCTCTCTCTCTCTCTCTCTCTCAGAGGCAAATATGACGGTGGTTAGAGAGTACGACCCGAGCCGAGACTTAGCCGGTGTGGAGGATGTGGAGCGACGGTGTGAGGTCGGTCCAAGCGGCAAGCTTTCTCTCTTCACCGACCTTTTGGGTGACCCGATTTGTAGGATCCGACATTCGCCTTCTTTTCTTATGCTGGTAAATTACTAATTTCCCAATCTTTCTTCTTTTATGTGCTTCTCTTCTTCTTCTTCTTCCTTGTCTCTAAAAGAAATCAGATTTTTATCTCAAAAACTCTGTTTTCTTCTTTTTTTTAACCACCAACTTCCCAACCTTTGATTAATCTAAAAACCCATTTCCATAGTTTAACTAAAGTACGTATTTTTCTGTTTTTTTTTGTTCATTTCTAATTTTTTCTCCGACTCTTGATAAGATCAAAAGGCTCGTCATTTATAATTTCTGAACCAAATACATCGAGTAACAAACCATAAAAAAGTTAGAAACTTTTTAATTTATTTGAAAAGGTAAAAAAAAAAACAAAATTAGTAACGGAAAAAAATTAATATCGTTGTAACAGGTGGCCGAGATGGGTACGGAGAAGAAGGAGATAGTGGGCATGATTAGAGGTTGCATCAAAACCGTTACATGTGGCCAAAAACTCGATTTAAATCATAAATCCCAAAACGACGCCGTTAAGCCCCTTTACACTAAACTCGCCTACGTTTTGGGCCTCCGTGTCTCCCCTTCTCACAGGTACCGTCCCGTTATTTCCACTAATCACGCAATTAGAAAAGGTTCTGATTAAGGAGGGTAATTAGAACTAATTTACTCGTTAACTTTTGGTTCTTGCAGGAGGCAAGGCATAGGGCTTAAGCTCGTGAAGATGATGGAGGAATGGTTTAGGCAAAACGGTGCTGAATATTCGTATATCGCAACTGAAAACGATAATCAAGCTTCCGTTAATCTTTTCATCGGAAAATGCGGTTATTCTGAGTTCCGTANTTTATTGTTGTTCTCTTGTTGATTCTTTGCGAGTCTTAGATTTGCTAATTCACCTCTCAACGCTTTTATATCTTCCGTGTCCCAACACTCTGTGTCTTCTTCGGTGTTTGTTGATCTTGAAGCCGGGATGATCTCCGGCGTGCTGTTTCCGGTCGACGATGAACCGTTGTTGTTGGCTCTTACCTGCTCAAAGAAGAGCACTTGCCTGTCTCTTATACACATCTAGATGTGTATAAGAGACAGGTGCCACGTGGCAGCTGTTACGGATCCGGGTCTGGATCATGGCCCGGTTCGGCTAAATTCCTCGAGTACCCACCCGAGTCATGGGCGGTATTGAGTGTGTGGAACTGCAAAGACTTGTTTCGGTTAGAGGTACGTGGCGCATCGCTTTTGAGACGCGTGGTGGCTAGGACGACGCGGGTGGTCGATAAAACGCTGCCGTTTTTGAAACTCCCTTCGATCCCATCGGTTTTTAAACCGTTTGGACTTTATTTTTTGTACGGAATCGGTGGAGAAGGCCCACACGCGACGAAAATGGTGAAATCGCTGTGTGCCCACGCGCACAATCTGGCTAAGGAAGGAGGTTGCGGCGTTGTGGCGGCGGAAGTCGCCGGAAAAGAGCCGTTGCGGCGAGGGATACCGCACTGGAAAGTGCTATCGTGTGCCGAGGATCTTTGGTGTATTAAACGGCTTGGAGAAGACTACAGTGACGGTGTTGTTGGTGACTGGACTAAATCGCCACCTGGCGTTTCGATTTTTGTGGACCCCAGAGAATTTTAAAGTTTTTTTTTTAACCCTTGATAATATAGAATCTTATTAACAGCCTTTACGTCATATTACGGATTTTATTTTCTTTTTAGATCTTCATGGGTCTTTTAGTTTTATAATTAGTCTTCAATTATTATTTTTTTTTTCCTAGGTAATCTTTTGTTTTGTTTTGTTTTTTCGTTCGTGGGTGTTAAATTAGTGGTAAGAGGCAATATCTCCTACTCTTGGGTTTGTGTCTTCTTGTCTTGTAAATGGATCTAGCTTTTTAAGATACTTTTTCTCTGGCCAAATTAAAATGCCGACCTGGTTGTTTTTTAAAATTATGTAGAGAAAATTAATGAGCGTTGTTGATACGTAGAATAAAGTAATTATATTCTGTAAGATGATAATGAAAAATAACAATTATGACAATGGGAGAAGATGATGTATGTACAGAATGTATTACCAATAAATGATAACTTTAACCACTGTTGTGTCATAACCTGTGTAAACGTTTAATTTTGCCGTTTAAAAATAATAATTCAGTGAGCCACCTAATTTTCACGGAATTTTACTATCTCATTGTTTTTTCTAAATTACCAATCAAAATCATTAACTATGATACCCACTAGAAAAATCCCATTCAAAGAACTAGACAAAAACGCACATTTTCTTAAGAGTAAAAAAATATATAATATGATGTATATTAGTTTAGTTGTTCTTTTTTTAGGTGGGATTTTGGTTCTTAGTACTTTGCTAATTCGAGATTGATCATTGATGGGGATATTGGAGAATAAAAACACCTTTTGATATCGCCCGGTCTTACGTGTAAATGACATGAAAAATCAATGTCATGGACCACACTCTTTCTCCATTTTATGGTCCCAAAGAACTGATAGATTTATATGTTTCTTTTGTTGGTTTGCAGTAGCATGATTGAAACCTTTGAATCGGGCTTGAGAACGTGTCTTTGTCCACAAGAGGCATTGTCGAGTCGTGAGCACCGATCGAGTCAGGGAAAGTTTATACTATAAGGTCTTTGTTCATCGCATAATAAGACATGTGGAGATAAATTCGAGGAGTACTACTATAGCTACTTTGTGTTTGTGGATTATATTTCGGTTATAAAGATTGGCAAATACGTGCGTATGTTGACCGGATGTTTGGTTTTTAGCTGTTGTGAGTTTATTACAATTTAGCATTTCTTGGCAATATGTGTAAGGATGCTTTGATGGTAATTTGATCCTATTTGACTAGGCTCTCTAATAGGACATGTAGCCATGCAGATTAGTTATGTTTTTGTTCTCGAAGTGCAGTCTCAATGATTCATAGTTTTGTGATTTTGTGACACGATACATGAGGCTCACAGACAAATACAAGAAATAAAACAAAACAATAAATTACAGGTTTGATGGATTTGAAACCGGCTCGGGTATGACGGATTTGTTTTTTTTATCATATGTATTATATAGAGTCTAGTGATATGTATGATGAGAATTGAGAAGTGATCTATACGTATTTATTTTGGATATTCTACCATATATAATTATATAAATATATACTATCAAAGCTTGATATTGGATTTAACTTTTGAAAACTATAGACCAGTCTAAAAGAAAAACAAAAACAAAAAAACTAGTGGAAGTTAGGTTATATCATCACGGGGTTCTCCGTTCTCAAGTAGACGATCATGTGAATCTTAACGCTGAAGGATCTTAAAGCAAACATACATAGATAGGACAAGCGCCAGAAGCAAAATGAAAATTTAATGCAACAATTTAGAATTATATTTCTTTTTAATTAACGATCCACATATTATATATAGACGTGATGTGAACACAAGCACTAGGATAGAAACATCTAGACGATAGAAAAATTTACGAGCACTTTAACACTTTTTACTTTCATGTATTAAACTAAGTTAATATTCCAGTACATTCATATCTAGCATTATTTAAATCAAATTAGATTTTAAAATAGTTTTAATTGAGTTCTGTTTAATTATAGTTACATGAAAGTATATTTGATGGTGTAGTGAAATTTTACAAAACCAAATAACTAAGATCAATCTTACAGTTTTTTTGAAAACTATGATCCATTTTGAATTTATAGAAATGCATGTGGGCGACCTTGTTCAACACCCAAACATCTCATTCTCATCCCCCACAAAAATATGGCCGTGATATTTATTCGAAGGGAATATTCAATGTGCGAGTGCGTCCGTAAGGAAAATGATGTAACATTAGTGAAGCTATATATAAATATTTATTTATTTTAATAAAATAGAGAAAACGACGAAGAAGATTTTCAGTATAATGACGGTGGCGAAGTAAATTAAAAGTAAGCAATAAATAATATAGGGGATACGTAACTCAAACTTTTTTTGTTTTGCTATGAATATGTAACTCAATTTAGAGTTAAAGTAAGCTTAATAAATTATTATTTTTTAAGTACAATTTTCTTTTTTTGTAGAAAGGTTCTTCCATGGAAACATGAAATCGATACTCGTATTATCGAAAACGAGAAAACAATGAAAGTCGTATTAGAAAAGAAGAAAAAACAAACAAATGAAACTCTTAATAGAAAACCAGTTAGCAAAAGAAAAAACAACGAAACTATAAAAAAAAGTCCACGAGAGATGAGTTAACGACTTGGGCCGTAGTCCAGTCATATTGAAATCTGAAGACTGTCCGTACGCAAGTCCAAACCTAGAAGTCAAAAGTCAACAATTTTTCAAAACCATTTATTTCTTCTTTTTTGGAAGAAATATTTCTTATTAGGAAGACTTTCAAAAACATTTTGTTTTGTTTTTTTTTATATTTGTTAACATAACATGTTTTTACCATCTACAAATTTTTGCCGATATTCATGATAATTTTATGAGAATTCTTTTCGTAAGTTTTCAAAAAAAGTTTGTAATTTTTTAATAGGTGATTTTGTTGAATAACCAAAAAAAAACTATAATTCATAAACTAACCAATTTTAGAGAGAGAGATAGGGAGAGACAGAGAGAGAAAATGGTTAGTTTGTAAATTATAGTTTTTTTTTGGTTATTCACTAAATTTTCTCTTTTTTAATTTACTAAAATATGATGGACTTGCAAATAATTTTTGGAGAAGATTTGTTGAAAAACTATTCTGTTAATGGGATAATCGTAAAAAATGTTTACATGAAATCTTATTATATAAAGTAGGATGTATCAAAGTTAGTTTTTAACATGATCGTAACATGTGTCAAGTTAATCGATTAGATTTTGATACGTGTTAAAAAATTCAACCAATTAGATTTTAACATAATATCTTATTATATAAAGTATGATGCATCAAAGTTAGTTTTTAACATGATCGTGACACGTGTCAAGTTAATCGATTAGATTTTGACAAGTGTTAAAAAATTCAACCAATTAGATTTTAACATAATGTTTATATAAATCTAAAAAGTAGTTTTAAAAGTAAAAGGGAAAATAAGGTTTTTTCGATTACTAATACAAAAATGAAAATAAAAAATCTAAAAGGTAAATTAAGGAAAAGGAAAATAAGTTTTTTTATCTTTTTAATTTAAATTGAAGAAATTGTATGATCAATTACTAATACGAAAAGGAAAATCAAGAAATTAGTTTTAAAAATAGAAAAGGAAAATAAGTTCTTTTTTAATTACTAATACCAAAAAAAAATATTGAAAAGATAAATAAGAAAATTAAGAAAAAGGAAAATAAGTTTCTTTTATGTTTTTCATATATTTTTTTTAAGTAGTGGTCAGATTTTGTTTTCTATTTTCTTAAAAAATTATTTTAATAACTTTTAAATATTATTATTATAAATCTGCGTATACGCGAAAATCTAATTATGATAAAAGAANACTAAGGAAGAAGAACACCACAAAGAGAATCAGAAGACAAGAAAATGGTAACGTCTGAGAAATTGGATCTGACAAAGAGAAGGAAAAAAAAGAGTTAGTCATCGGATGAAGATTTTAGCAACTTACAAAAGATGAAATATTTTCTTTCTTTCTTCTTGCTTCTTGCTTCTGCTAATGCTTCTTGCTTGTGGAAGAAGAAGACTTAGAGTCATCATTAACAGAACCAGGACTCGAAGTCCCTGAGCTACTCATCATCTCTCCACTTCTCTCTTTACCAGACCAAAGCTTCGAGAACACTCTAGAAACTCCCAATCCTCCTCCTTTCACCAATTTCCCTTTATTGTTGTTGTTCTCTTGTTGATTCTTTGCGAGTCTTAGATTTGCTAATTCACCTCTCAACGCTTTTATATCTTCCGTGTCCCAACACTCTGTGTCTTCTTCGGTGTTTGTTGATCTAGAAGCCGGAATGATCTCCGGCGTGCTGTTTCCGGTCGACGATGAACCGTTGTTGTTGGCTCTTACCTGCTCAAAGAAGAGCACTTGCACCACCACACGCATCGGCAACCGCTCGTTCTGAACAGCGTGCGCGCAGGCTTCCACCGATAGTTTTCTACAGTCCATTAGCCTGCAGATTCTCTTCTTCTCGCTCTTGTTGATCTCCGGATGTTCCTGGTAAGACCAAACTCAAAACCTTGATTAGTAACTTGATCAAAGCTTGGATCAGTAACACTCCTCAAATCTTGCTAACAAGATCTCTGTATGGAAACTTTGTTTAGACTGAGTTCTTGATCTTACCTTGAGAAACATGTCGATTGCGCGATAAACTCCGTCATGAGACTGTCTCGGGAAGCTCGAGACCATTTCCGCAAGTGAGAGGAACTTATGAAGTGGCAAATTATCCGAATCCCTCGATTTCTCAGCTAAATAGCCATCAACGAGCTTCGCAACCGATGCTCTCGCGGTTAGATCATCCTCTCCCGAGCGGTTTCTCGGGTCCCGAGATTTCAAGAAAACCTCAACTAAGCTCTGCATCAAATCAACATCGTATAGCATAACATCGCCCAAGCTCGCGTCATCTAGTCGCTCGCCGACTCTGTTCTTTAACCCAGTTTCTTCATCACACCCGAGAAAGATCGAAGCTCGCAATAACTTCGTCAAGAAACTCGAAGAGACGCTGAGTTTCTCATCAGGAATCAGCTCAATGATCGAATCAACCAAAGCTCTGTATTTCGCAAAGTCAGTGATCTGTACCGAACCGCTTTTGCTGAATCCAGGAACACTTCTGATCGCATAAGCGTGCAATGCTTCTCCGATAACATCACCGGAAACTTTCCCACTTGCTTCGATCGTAGCGATGGCTCGTTTATACAAATCGATATGAAGATCACAAAGATCCTCGACCCACCAATCTCTAGGAACAGCCTGCGGTTTCCTCAACCCGTTGTCAAGATTCTTCTTCTTGCTGTAGGTATAAGACCATTCGACTTTCGAGGTATCGATGGAAGCTCTAGAGGCGATCGAGTCGAGACAGCGCCCCGTTAGCTTAAGCTCTTCGGCGTATGGAGACAGAGCTCTCGTGGCCTGAAGCACGATGATGGAGTCTTTCCAGCTTTGGAGTATGCTCGAGTTCAAGAAAACTTCGATCTTGTAAACAAGATTCCCCTTCTCGACGGTCTCGTACATCTCGAGGAACTCAGCGGCGCAACGAGCAGCGACTACGTTGTAAGCGTTTAGAGTAACCGTCATTCCGTAGCAGAACTTAGCGCAGATCTCAAACGAAGCGGGACCACCAGGAATCTCTGCTATTTCAATCTCATCTTCTTGATGAATCTGATTGTCCTCATTTGATGATGATGTTGTTGCCATTAGTTTCTGCAAGCGCGCGCTTTTCGACAACAACGGAAACTGAACAAAAATCAAAACATAAAACAAATATTTTGATAAGATTGAAACTTTCTCTATATAAGATTACAAATTATCAGTGTTTACCTTGTGGAGATAAAATTTGACATCGCCGATCATTACAATAACATCTGTTGCCAACTCACTTGATACATACCTTCAAAAACAGAAATTAACAAAGTAAATTGTCAGATTATAAAAACAAACATTGGTAGAACCAAGAACCAACCAAAAAAAAATGTAAAGAATGGATTTTGAACACAAACCTGACATTGTCTCCTTCGGATTGAAACGAATCAGGTTTGGATCCAAGTTTCATGAACTTCATGATCTTTGAATTAGGGAAGAGATCTCAAACAGAAAGCTAAAAAAAAAAAGAGATTTCACTCTCCCAAAAAATGTTTCCCAAGACAGAAACAAAGAAGCAAAGACTCTGGAAGAGAAAAGGGTCTCACATACACTTAAGGAAACATTGTTGATGGAGGAGTCTCACATCTCAAAGAGAAAGAACATAGAAAAAAGGAAAAGAGAAAATTATATAAAAGAGTAAAAAATAAAAAAAAAAAAAAAAACCAAAAAAAAAAAAAAATTAAAAAAAAAAAAAAAAAAAAAAAAAAAAAATAATTAATTAATTTTTAAAAAAAAATAATAAAAAATTTAAAAAAAAATAAAAAAATAAAAAAAAAAAAAAAAAAAAAAAACCATTTTTATCTCTTTTTATTTTAGTCGCCCACTGTGTGAAGTAAACAACAACAACAACAAAACGAATCCAAAGCTTGAGTCTTTGTGGGTTTATGGGCGATGGCAAAAGCGTCGTCGTTTACTAGTAAACCTGCAAGAATCAACAAAAACGGAGAAATTTTAGAAGATTGCCACTTATTCAATAGACAAGACGAATCAACTCTTTTTGGATGTTTGCTCAAAAGAATCTAACAAAAAACAATACGATTAGTGGCAGGAGAACGTTTATCTCTGTACAAGAGGGCTGGGTTTTTTTTTTTTTAAAAAAAAAAATCAGGAACCGATTCGATTCGTTAAAACCCTAACAGAAGAGAAACGGATAGTAATTTAAGATATAAATTAAAAATTGGATTCACCACAAATGTAATGAGTTCTTAAAAGAAGAAAAATCAAAATCCAAAGATAATATAATACCTTAGTTTCTTTTCTTCCTCAGAAGCCAACTTCAGTTTTTTGAAGCTCTCCTCTTAATCATGGGCCATCACCAGAAAATCTAATTGCTATATAATCGCGTAATTTGATCTTCTCTCTCTCTCTCTCTCTCTCTCTCTCTTTACAGAGCCCCACAAATTAAGATAACATCAAAAGTAGGAGCTGTGTTCTTCAACTTTAAACCCATGAACACAAAATGGCGCTACTAACCACAAAGCAAATCAGAAGCCTTTCTTCGAATTAAGCACGACCCATATCAGGTCGATGATAAAAGATGCTTCTTAAGCGATCAAACAGTGACCTTTCGTTATAATTTTGTTTTTTGAAATTGAGGAAATTAAAGAGAAAAAAAGAAAAGGAGAAAGAAGCCAAAAAACTGAAAGAGAGAAGGAAGAAGACGAGGGCGAGAGAGGGAGAGAGAGAAGGTGGTGTGTAAAGCTTTTCTGTAGAAATGCACGCGAAATCTGACAAAGCACTTACTTGTGTGCCCCCTTCTCTTCAGACAAACTTACCTTCTTTTCAGGATATGTTTTCTTCTTTCCTTTTCACTCTCTCTTCTTTTTCTCTCCACTCTTTTTTCTTTTTTTTTTTCATCAATCACATTATTTTCGACGGAAAAAAATTAGTTTAAAAAGAAATGCCTATTTAGTTACTAATGAAGTAATGAACTAATAGATTTGAAATAGTTTGTTTCATTTACTCCAATCTCTCCTACTTTGTGAAATTTATGATACTATAGGAACATGGTTTGTATCTAATAAGTAAAAGAAAAAGTCAAAAGAGTTTCAAAACCTATTTGGACCTAAAGATTTTTTTTTGGGGTTGTTGCAGGAAATCTTCTTGATTAGATTCATGACTTAAACTTTAATTTTTGTAGATCCTCAAAGATTAATTATTAGAAAAACTAGATGAAAAAGGTTGCTATGCATGTGGGCAGCCAATAAGAATCCAGTGAATGTTTAGCTTAAGAAGCTAGAAGTCGATTCATTGCCGTTTCATCTTCACATGGTTTTATACATCTCAAGAATATATTCACACTATCCAATAGATTTCCCTCTTCGATTTATTTATTGTTTTTTGTTGTTGTCGTCCTTGATCAGATTAGCATCTAGCTAAGTAAATGCTTCGAGATCACATGGATAGTTACATCTAGGGTTACATCTAGAGTGTTAACCAAGAACAAAACTAAAAATGTGACCATATTGGTTTAAGAAACATTGAAATTCCTGTTTAAACATTCGAATTTAGGCCTGTCTTCAAATTCTAATTTACATGTTTGTTGAAAAAAAAAACAATTCCTCAACAATATTCACAAAATGTTGTTACTTTGAGCTATAATGTTAGATGGGACGATAAACAGTCTAAATGTAACATCTACAATCATATACGAATGGATTTCAACATGATTGAGATAGCATATACAAGTTCTTCTTTTCTGCAAAGTTGCAAATCAATTAATCAAATCTTGATATTGAGCCTATTTATAAAATGCAAGAAAGAGTTTTTCCGTAAAAACATTCGTGTGATTATAGCAAAGCACATGGCCTCAGATTGCAAATGTGGCATAAATTTCGAAAATCGCAAAATTAATAAAAATAAAAACACCATTAGGAATACAAGCTAATGATGATTCTCTTTAAGTCTTTCACTTTTGTGTAATTCAAAAAAAAAAAAAAAAAAATTTAATCGATATGAAACTCACCTAATTTTACGGCATGCAAATTTTATCAGAAGTTTTTTATATCCTTTAATTGAAAGTAAGAAACACAACTAATTTTAGGACATGCATATTTGTTTAAAAAATCTCATGTAATAACTTTAAAAGTGATATAATTTGTTTTTATTCCTATAAGAGAATTTCGGAACTCTTTGGAGCCATAGTTTCCCTCTCGGTCCGGAATCAATTTTGTGAACTATATATCTTAATTTGATTAAAGACTTCGGACATGTCTTCCAAATAAAATTTGAGCTATACATATATATATACTTCGGACATGACCTCTGGTGCAAAGTGTAATCTCCCTTTCGGAGGGTACATACACCAGCAAAGCTATACATATATACTTGGTAAACGATATAATTTTGTATTCAGAAATCAGAACACACATTCCTCTTATCTCAAATGCGTTTCGTGTAATTTCTTATAAAGGTTAGTAATGAAATGATTAGAACCAACAATAAATTATTTCATCAGAATTTTCTTTCCCAAAGTTTTGAACGTTGAATCGATATAGGAAAGTCGAAAGCTACATGTTACCTAATTACAACAATATGAAAGAGTTGAGTACTCGTGTGATTATGGGAACCACCAAAACGTGGTCCATGCATCTCTTTTTTTAGCCAGCCTTTATCTCTTCTTTTTCCCCCCCAAATATCCTCAGGATTTATTCTATTATATACTGTTTTAATTTTTCTTTGTTTACATCGCAATTTTCTTTTGTGATATTGTAGGGTTTACTGTTGTTTAGTAGGCTGTAGAGTAAGCGTTATTTAAACTGTCCATCTCCGCTTTAATTTTGTGTCAATCAGACGAATTCTTAACTAGTTGAGTTCTCCAGACTTGTTGTTAAATTGACACTAGAAAATAAAAATGTATGATAAATATTGTATTGGAAATTACTTATTTTTCGTTTGTGTGAAAATGACAGAAACCATGGTGGACAATGAAAGTAATGGGATCTTGGATTGCATGCAAAAAAAGAAAAGAAAAAAAAGCTAGATATATTTCAAATTCGACGGTCCTGTATTAAATATTTTCCTTAGCCAATTTCGTGAATATATTTTATTTTGATGTTTTATTGTTAATTTTTTTTTTTTTTTAACTTTCTCTTATAAAAGTCAGTAGATACCTCAATTTATATATTTTCCTGACGTGGACAGTTAAAAACAGAAATTCTCCATTTTTATATTTATAATAATAATAAAAATTAAATAAGAAAAGAAGTGCTCTAGCCTAAAAAAAGGGGAATCTTCTGGCCGTGGCAGAGGGTTCTGCTTCTTGGCGGCAACGAGTGTGTTGAGAGCGAGAGGTATAAAAAGGGGTAATTTTATTTTTTCTCAAAATCGAGAAATTAGAAAAGTAAAATCTCCGAATTGATCTTCTTCGCGTAATTTCGCTCTCGTGAACAGCGATTGTTCTGCGATCTACATCGACCCGTCCGTCTCCATCCTCGAATTATTTTCTTTTTTTTAAGGTAAGATTTTTCCGATCCAATTTTTGTGTTTTTTTTTATTTTGCAGATTCGTTGTGTTTTTTTTTTTCTCCCTGGATGTTTATGGTTTTAAATTCGTCCTTGTGGATGTTGAATTGCGATGAGATGTCTAGTGGGTTGTTACTTTTATTGCAAGTATCGTTTGATATTGGTGGATTGTGATTGAAGAGAGTTATTAGGTTTTGCGCACTAAGTGCTCGATGAATTGTCCAAGTCAAGGTGTTCCTTTTCCTCGAACCGCTTTTATTATTTTATTTTTTTCGAAACAAGAAACTTTTGTGTCTTGTCGTCCTTCTTGTTCTCTAACTATTTGGATTTTTCCTCGTCTCTTTAATCTTTCTCTTCTGTATGTTTTTTCGTCCTTTGAGATTTCATCAAGAGATGCTTTTTTTTTTGTGGCAGTAAAGAGTCTCTTTTTGAAGTTGATTGTTGAGTTAAGTGTCATCTGATTCTTGTTTACACAGTTGCTTGTGCAGCTAAGCAGTGAATTTGAATATCCATATCTTGAATCGTATAATCTATTTGTATGTATGATAATCTAGAAACCAGATCCTCAAAAAGTAGAGTGTGATCTTGTTAGTGGAACGAATTATGTTTGGGAGATTTTAGCTAGTGTGCCTGATCAGATTTACTTTCGATTTATATGTCCGTAGATTTACGTAAACGATCACGAGGTCAAGATCAACGGCATTTTCATTTGCAAGAAAGCTCAATCATTTGTGAAGATGGACCCGCAACATACCGATGATCTATTGAAGTAATTCTCATTTATTTGTTTATTTCTTTGTTACCCCACTTAATAGCCGTTGTTAAACTAATTGGTTTTTGAGTGTCAAATAGGCATTTGGAGAAGCAGAAGGAGTTACTCAAGGAAGCTCATAAGGCGATGTCACAAGAACACCAAAAACTCATGGTATTATGATTAAAGAAAAACTCTTTTAACGAGCTTGTGATGTAATTAGCGGCTGGAGATTGTTTAACCGATGAGTTTCTCATTCTTTTCAGGTGGAAGAAAATATGATGATGCATAAACTCTTTGAGCTAATGATTACGCATCGTAAAAATAAGAAGGTGTGCTCTGTTCTTGAAGATACTATTTGAAATATCGATAAACAGAGAGTTTCAAAGGAATTAAGAGATCGTGCTTCTTGGTTTTGCAGAAAATGGAGGAAACTCCAAATGTGTTGGAAGGAAACGAAACAGTTGAAGCTTCTTCTCCACCTACTTTGATTACTGGCGATGAAGAAAAACATTGAGGAGGAACTCTTTTCTATATATGCTATGAAAGAGACGGGGCTCGGTTTGGGCCGGGCTTGAACGGGCCAAAGATTGGATCTTAGTTTTGAAGATAAATCGTGTCTTCCCGACAATGAATTTTGAATTTAGGATCTCTCTTTAAGAAGAATCTGCTACCTCTATGTACATGTATAATAAAACATATGCAATCTCTATTTCTGTAGGAAATGAAAAAAGAAGAAATGTCACAAAGTAACATCAATTGCCTGCAAAAAGAATGGAGATCCTCCGATTCTCTTGGTGCTCAACACATTCTTCACCAAAAGTTTCCATCTTTTCTCATCTTTCCTGCTCTGTTTCTTCATCCTCTCCTTGAAATTACTGCAAAGAGGGACTCTGCACTGTTCCGAGTCAACGCAGATACGCGAATGAAGCTCAAGAAGCTGCCACATTCTCTTACAACGGCTGCAACCACCAGGGATCGACCTCAGATTGCATCCCGCCAAATGTTTCAACAGCTTCTCAAAACCGTTGCACGCTTGAAACCCGCACGAGCCATGCGGGTTTTCGATCTTCGTTGGACCGATTTCTCTGCATCCATCTCTACATATGTGAACAAAAGCTTCCATTGCTTCGTACAGCTGAGTATATGTCTGTATCTCTTTCTGTTTCCTGCTTCTTTGCTTCAAGCTCTGCAAACAAAGACAAATATCATCAGGAAATTGAGAAAAAAACAAGACTTTATCTTTTGGGTAAACATAGTTTCAAGATTTGGTTTTTCTTACATTAAGCTCGTAAGCGACAGAGCGTAGAAGCTCTTTCTGGAGACTAGGATGGCTCTGTTTCATTGCTTGCCATCCTTGAGAAGTAGAAACTTCTTCAAAGCTCTTTAGTATCATTCTGTGACAGAGAAGACTGAGACGAGGAGCGTCGCAGAGAAGAGCTAGCTGAAATACATCAATCACGTTTTCTTTGTTGAGCAAAGCGTTTTCGAATTGCGATTCGCACACTCGTTTCAAATGCGGAACCACGTAGACGTGTGATAGCACAAGAAGATGTATTGCGAAATCTTCCATATCTTGTTTCTCGTAGCTGCAGAAACAGAGCAGTAAACAAAATGTTAAGTTTAAGTATGCGATTACTATAACGAAACCACCATTATTGGATCAAAGATTAAGTTAAATTACCAAGAAGAGTACAAGAATCGAATGAAAACTCGAACAGCGTCGTGAGGAACGCCGAGGATTGAGATTGATTTGCGATGAGGTTTTCTCTTATCTTGCTTCATCATTCCTCTGATTACATCCGAAGCCATTCCCTGATTATAGATTAAAAACAGATGCTTAGTTATAAGATTCAATATTTCAGATTTCTGAGTATTTTTGAATTTGATCGTTTTTAGCGAACTTACGATGACGTTAGAGTGTGCGTAGATCAGACCATTATCATCTGTATGAATCAAAACATCAGCTCCACGAGCTTCGTCGAACATACGATCCCATGAATCTCTTGTAGCTGTGGAAGCAAAGCTATGGCATTTTTGCAGAAACAGTTCCGTTGATTTCTTCGACTTAGGATATGATGGTGGAGGAGGAGGTAGTGATGGTGGTGCTGAAACATTTTCCGGTGAACATTCCGGTGAGAAATCGTCGATGTTCTCCATATCTTGGATTGTTTTCCTTCTGTAACAAGTTAGAGAAGAAATCTGATTCAGGAATCGTTTGTTTCAAAAAAAATTGATTCTGAATGAGAATCAGTAGTAGATCAAATGAATAAAAACCTAAATTTTGGATCTAGAGAAACAGATTGATAGTCTAAAATTCTCTTAGAAAATTCCCAAAAATTGCGAATTTTGATTTCATAGATCTATCCGAACAGAGAAAAAGAAGAGAAATATATCAACACGAAAATATACTTACAGATTTTGGATTGAATTCGCGGATTTTGAATTGATCAGTTTAATTTGTTCAACTTCACTTGGAGATCAGATTATAAATAAATAAAAAAGTCCAGAGAATGATTGTCAAATCGGATATATAATCTTTGCTTTCCTTTTTGTTATCTTTGTGATTCAAAAGGGAACAATTTTCCGGAGAAAAGAAACGCGGAGAAGATGAGCTGTGTGTTTTTTGAAGAAAGGAAACGAGAGAGAGGAGGGAGAGAAGTAATGGCAAAAGACCCATTTATATATATACCTTCGTCGGATTAATTATTTTAATGATTGATTTTTAAATAGTTTTATGTTGGAAACTCGCAAATGTGAACTGTGTAACACGTCGAAATTGGGTCCCACACAGCTGATTCGTTTCAGATAGAGAAGAGATAACTACTTGCTGCTGATTCATATCCACGTCGGACGAACTTTTCTAATCACTCACTTTTTTAATTTTATCCAATTTTTAGTTTGCAATTTCTTTTTTCCTCTGTCTAAACATTATATCCATGTATTTTTTTTTAAAAAAAATCAATAAAAGGAAAAAACAATTCCAAAATTTGCCTCTATCCATTTCTATGTTAATTTAATACAATTTTCTATATATATGAGAGTGGTTGGCGACGACGTAGTTGGAAAAGGTACACATGTGTTTTTATTTTTTATTAAAATAAATATTCACACATCATCTTAAAAGTTTGAATTTTTCATTTTGTCAAAGACATGTTTCTTTCCCCGTCGACGCTCTTTTCGCGTTTCCCTTTTCTTGTAAGAAGAATAAAAGCAATTGTTTTTACTTATTTGATCACATGTAATAGAGTAAAAATTATTGATTGAATAATTACTAATTAAATTTAGATAACTCCCCATTTAACCAAAAAAAAAAATTACTGTGTTCATTAGTATTCTTTGAAGACTGCCAAAATACATAAGCTTTCAATCATAAAGCATAGGTAGTAATGAACGTTTAACTGTTGATTGAAATTCCATTAAAACAAATCGTTCATTGTTAAATTGTTAACGTATAATTCTCACCTATTCGATTATAATTGTGAAGTGTGAACCGTTCAAATATAATGTAATATACAAAGTTCCATGTCAGCGCAATAAAATAATAAACCTAGATTATTTATTAAGGAAAATAAGTGTCAGATCCTAGTCATGTTTTATGTACATAAAACATATATTAAGCCAGAACAGAAAGACTCACTCACCCATATAAATGTTGAGCTCGTATGTTTATTTACTGGTTGAAATAAGAAAATCATTCACATTTAATCCAATGCGTATATTTATTTCTGTTGCTATCATTTAAATCATTAGAAAACATGTCATAATTTTTTTAGTAAACAAACATGTCATAATATTATTTACCAAAACTAACTTATTAGTAGTCGTGTGAATTTTGGGGCATTTTAAGACCGACCATTATTATTAAGTATTTAGGTAAGATTATGGGTAATGTTTTTTTTTTTTTTTTTTTTTCTTTGTTGGACCATGTTGTGTGCAATACGTCAGCTTGCTTCTTGAAACTACTTACAAAGTTAAACATATAGTATGCAAAAGGGTAATTAATCTAATGATTAAAATAAATGAAAAGGAAAAAGTGATTAATAATTAAAATTATTAGTCGCTGGCTCAGCGCCTCAGCCCAAAACAAGAATAAGATAGAGAGCTCTTTTAATGTACATGGTCACGAGTGTGTAAGTTGCTGGCACGGTGACCTCTTCGTGTGTTTCATGGGACACTTTCTCTTTTATAGTGCTAATATGACAAAATCAGGTAAAATTATTGATTAAAAAAAAACTCAATTATGAAACTTTAACCTGAAAACCTGATAAAATTTGACATCTTTTTAACAAAGCAAACAAAGACCTCAATATATGTTAACGAATCAGATAAAAATTCCTATAAACTAATGTAGTTACATCATAACTAGGAATCAAAACACAATTATTTATCACTTGGCTTAACGATTATACCCCCAAATGTTGAAAAGAACAAAAAACCTCGTGAACCATTTCATTATAGTTGGATACACTCAGTAGACTATAATGGATCTCAATTAGTAGATTGGCCTATACAATTACTAGTTAGCTATCTCTATTACACATGGGATGGGACAAAATCAATTAGACGGCCCGGGCTATATCTTCTGTTTGTTGTCTCATTCATATATTATGGGCCTAAATTTATAGAGGAGCTTTGATAAAGGTGGATATAAATTTACTATTAATTTAAAGCCCATTAGTAGTTACAATCCGAAATGCTGAAACTAAACCTACACATACGAATAACACTAACCTTTTCAGGTAAAAATGGTTGCAAATAGCACTATCAAATTCTAACTAATTTACGAATTATGTGATTACCATAAAGTTTTTATTTCGCTGTAACTTCTTTTAGTTTATAAGAAAGTTGAAAATAGTTATATAAATTTATTAGTGAGTTTTCTTTTTTTGTCAAAAGAAAGCAACCAGTTCGAAAGAAATCATAAAAGTATGTGTGTTTGTATTCAAAAACAAAATAAACACTTAGAGATATCTATTTAAATAAAAAGGGCCAACAGACTGTATGTGTAAGTGATAATGTGAGGAAATCAGATAACATGTAATAAATAATATTTGGTGAAGCCTCTTGTTGTTGTTTGTTACGAAATGGGAATTGCTTTCTTGTCTTCTTCATCTACATATTCCAATCAATTTTATATACAACATCACAAACATATTTATAGATTCGATAAAAAAAAAAAAGGAAAACAAACAAATATAGGATTCAAAATTATTTATATCTTTTTGTTAGCGATTATAATTCGATGGCAAGGCTTGTATATATATTGATTCCTATGAATGAGTTAGATGAAAGCGTGAACTAGGGAGAGTTCACACGAGTTTCAAGATTTCTTTTATTAGTTCGGATAAGCAGTGATGAAGTTATTTATTTTTATTTTTATTATTCATCTCATACTACATAGTGGATCAAACATGACATTTTTTACTGATAACATTAATGGTTAATATAATTAATTGCAAACTGTACACAACGGATATGAATATTGAGAGTTAGCTGGCTGATCAGTTGTTTTACTCATATGCGTACGTGAAAAAATCACTATCGTTTTTGTGATTTCGGTACAAATTAGTTTATTTATACTCTTTACTAGTAGTTTTAAGAAAAAAGATGATGTAAAACAGATACTTATCAAAGTATTTAAAATAAAAATAATATTCATAGACTTTATTTTCTCTCTCGCTAAAACCATGATGCTTCCCACCTAACACTTGTACACTTGTTAGTTGTTACACTCCAAAAAAACAAAAATCGAAAAAAAGAAAAATCGAAAAAGATGAAATTGTTTTACTTATCCAAGCTGTAAATAACCAAGTTATAAATCGGACACACGTAAATAGAAATATTTGGTCAAAGTTTGACCGTCTTGGAATCGTAAAAAAAACTTGGCAGTCAAAGGTTCCACTTAGATGGGCACTAAGCCCCAAAGGAATTCAACACATGGCACAGACTAAATGGGCACGGTAATTATTTATTTACTAGTTACGGAAACTTATCTACATGATTATATACCATATGGTTTTATTTTATGATTTTGGATTGTTACTAGTTAGGCAGAGGTGGAGCGTCTTCTTCTTCATCTTCGTTTCTGAGGCAATCCAGCCTTTTCGCACGTGACCGACGCTCCTCCACTGTAGTTATTGTCACGTGCGCCATCATTCCACCATCAATCAATTTTATATCATATCTAATACAAATGTCATTTGATATGTCATTTTAGTCATAGGGAGTTTCGGGACCTTCTTGTGGAAATAGAGGGACCGAGTTTCTTTGTTTTCGCTAGAATATAAAAAAGACTATTCTACCTCGAATGGGATAATAAATATATTAAAAATAATGTGTGCAAACGTGTTAGGTATCCTAGATTTTTTTTAGTTCATTAATAATGTTATCAAATTATATTTGGTTACGGAACTCTGTTTTTCTTTTTGTAAGTCTTAGGAATTAGCTATATTCAAATAGAACCATTTCTTTTCTCGCATTTGGTGTGTAATGTGATAATTACTAATACTACATTTTATTTTCACAGAAATACTTTTACTAAATGTGTAAAATTGACCCCAGTACTCTTTCCCTCTCAGCAAGGCAAGGAGAGACAACCATCCAAAACAAAAAAAAAACAGCAGAGAAAAACAAAAACAACTCTGTTTTTTTTTTGAACATTTACTAATAACAAAAATAACTCTTGTTTCACTGAAATCCTCCAAATAAATTGGCATAAGGATCCAAAGATATTTAGTACTCCCTCTGTTTCACAAAGAATGTCATTTTAACATTTTTCACACAAAAAAACTTGTAAATCTCTTTTATGCCCTTTATTAATACACTTAATCAGTTTCCCTCTCTAATTAATAGGTTAAAATAGTAGTTATAAAACTGAAATTTAGTTTAAAAAATTGCATTGAAAACATAAAATGACACTCTTTGTGAAACAAAAACGAAGAGTTAAAATGACACTTTTTGTGAAATGGAGGGAGTAACTGATAAAAAAAATTCTCCAAACTCATCACCATTGTTACTAATTCCGGTGAGTCTTGGAAATTGCAGATCCCAACTTCTAAAGTCATAGTTTAAGTTAGTCTATAGTTAGTAAAAGAGTTTTAAATTGATAAATTAATTTTGTAGTCCTTGGAGTATTTGGTTTTCTTCTGTCTGTGGAATCGGTCCTTCTTGGCATACTATTTTTTGCCCTTTCAAAAAAAAAACAAACAAGCATCATGTAATAGTTGTATTGTATATATTAATATAAATACATATATACATATAATATAGATACACATAGAAATGCACAATAATCAAAGTCAGAAGTTAAAAAAGAAATGCAAAATAATGTATAAAAATACGTAATGTGAGAATATTACTTGTATCTAGGGGGGAGATCGAACAAATGCTGATACTTTACTAACATACACATAAAAGTTGCAGATTTTTGGATCTTGCGTCGTCTTGGTTTAATACCCTTTTCTTACAACTCGTCTTATAAATATTGAATGAGGAAATTTATTTATCCTATGTGGAGTATCGAATGACTCGGCTCCAAAGCCATATGTCGAAAATCAAAAACTATGAGAAAGGGAAACCAGAAATATATAAAGATGGGGAGCCTCATTTGCGGATGGATAAAACAAATATTTATTTTATTTAAAATTTATTCACGACTACATCACATTACAAGTTATTAAAGTGTTTTCTTTTCTTAACATCGATATATAGTATAGTATAATTCCACTTGATTCAATTGGATAACCAGTTATTTATGTTTGATCCATTAAATACAATTGAGAGGAATTATACTATACTATATATATGGTTTAAGAATTTCATGGAATAATGTATATGGTTTATTTAGATTAATAAAATTTTACATTATCAAGCCAAATGTACAAATTCTGAAAAAATGCAAATTGTTATTTCAATTGTGATAATAGTTAAACTTATTTATATCCAAAATATATTTTCATTAAAGTAATTCTGTCCTCTACAAATATAATGGCCAGCTGAATAGAAAGATGGAGTACAAAGCCATGCTTTGTAACAATTAAATAAAAGTAAAATCCAAACAATATTTTTTTTAATACTATTTTAAAAAAATAGTATTCAAAATCCAAACATTTTATTTTTAAATAATATTAAAAAAAATATGTCACAACATTGTTATTTGACCTAATTTAGAGTTATTGTCATTAGAGGCAAATTTACTCGAAATCGTCTTTTTGTTCCCCATGGTTAATTATATTTTCTTTGGTTATTAAACGTTAATATCGGAACAGTTGATTTACGATGATAAAAAAAGAAATAACATCAGATGCCTCCAATTTCTCCTTGTACGCATCAAAACTCAAAAGGGTACCAAAATCATAAAACACATGGTAAGTTTTTTTTCTTCCCCCGCGAGTGGGACATACCAATAAATATACTCATACGGTATGTCTGTATCTACCTACTATCTAAAATACGTACATCTACTCATCTTAACTACGTATAAACTTTCATAGGCTAGACATATAGTTCGTGTATCGTCACATCTACAGGAGTCATACTAGCTCACCAAGAACGATGGAAGTCATTACTCATTGATTATTACCACCATGAACAAAAAGGTTTGCAAAGAAGAAAAAAACGAATTACAATAGAAATATAAGAAAATGTCAAAATGACACAACGGAAATAATAACGTGGAGCTGATTTGAATTTCAAATTTTGAAACGTTGAGAGGAATTATTGAGTGGGAATGGTAAGGTGTTTTCTTTCCCCACCAATTCCTATAAAACATTATTGTTAATCACTTTCTGTTTCTGGAACAAATCTAAGATCTTTTGAACTTTATTTTCGTCAATTCTAAATTGTTCATTCATTTTAAAACAAATAAATGGAAAAATATGAAAACTAACATTTCCTCTGCTTTCCTTTATCCCCAAAATACAACTACTCCTCTGTTTTCTAATTTTTATTCACTGTCTATTAATTAAAATGAAGTACATATTAATTCAAACCTCTTAAAATAGATTTCCACTTTATATAACTAGAAGAGTTACCACAAAAGCAACGAGGGGAGTACGTGGAATACACTACTGAGAAATGTTAATTAGAATGTGTTTAATTGGAATGGGATGTAACTTTCTGCAAAAATAATTCAATGGGATAACTATTCTTCGTTAATTAATGATTGATCAAAATTCAATAGATCTTAAAGATCTTAATCTCAGTGACTAAAACGAATTTGATATATACCACAGTAACAACTAAATAGATTTTGGTTCTTGGATATGTATTTCGGATTTCTCAAACTAAGCTAAGTGATTGCAAATTTTGAATTGCGAGAAAACCCATTAAACGATATTACACGAGAAAGTTATTTTAACAGAACCATACTTCCAACATGTGTGATTTTAAACATATTTTCAAAACAATTAATGGAAATAACACATAATTCTAAAAATTACCTAAATAGATTATCTTAGTAACGGAGATTCTTAGATAAAAGTAATGTTTAAAAAAAAAAAAACCATAATTGACTAGCATCAAAAAGTCTTCAAGCACAAGTAATCCTGATGGAAAATTAAAAAAAAAAAGAAGTAATCATTCCTTTAAAATATGTGATTATGTGTCGACCTCAAGAGAAAAAAAAAAAGTGAGTATATACTGTATATGGGTTAATACACGTTAATGAACAAAATAAAACGCAATTTATATGATACTCCATAATAATTTAATTTAAATGTAACCGCTAAATAACGCCCCCTCCCTCTCCCCCACTTATTTTTGGCGGCACCAGACGCGGGAGACTCCCTCTCTCTCCTCTCTCTCCCACTCTCTCTCTCTCTCTTTCTTTGTTTTTTCGCTAGATTTCATCACTCTTTAAAAAAATTTCCCCAATCGAGTATGGAAGAAAAATCAAATACGAAGATTTAGCTGCTAAATTCACTGCGATAACAAAGTCAATAAACCCACACCCATCTCTCTTCATTTCCATTTTTATATCTTCCTTTGATGTGTACGGACACACCGAAGAAGGTTTCTTCTATCTCCGCCGCCGCCGCCTCCGTCGCCTCCGTCGTCATCATCGCCGCCGTTAAATGGGTGAGCCCAGTGGTGCTAGAGACAGTCTCGCTCTCTCCAACCTCCTCCTCTGCCACGAATCCGAGTCTTCTCTAAACGAAGAAGAAGACGATGAGACCAATCCCAGGAGATATGAAGAGCCTCACTGTTTCGCCGCTGCTACAACGATCGGAGACGAAGACGAAGATTATGTGGCGGAGCTCGTTCGCAAAGAGAATCGGCGATTCGAAGCCGAACCCACGAAAACGGCGTCGTCTTTCGACAGATTGATTGCAATCGATTGGATTCTCACTGTCCGTAACACACACACCCACCCCAAAAAAAATAAAAAAAAAGTTCCCCTTTTCGATTTCTCAGTAACGTTCTTCTTCTTCTTTCTCCTTTCTCTAATCTGTTGTTGCGATTGGCTTGATTTGATTTTCAGACGAGAACGAGATTCGGATTCCAACATCAAACAGCATACATTGCGATTTCATACTTCGATCTGTTTCTCGAGAGAAGATTCATCGGTGTAAGTTTGATTTCGATTTCCCAATTTTCTCCAAAATCCTCTCTTTCAATTCCCCAATCTGACTGAAAGAAATCTCTTTTTTTTTTTGTTTTTAGTTGCAGAGAGATGAAACATGGGCGATTCGATTGTTATCAGTAGCTTGTTTATCACTAGCTGCGAAAATGGAGGAACGAGTTGTTCCTTGATTATCACAATACCCACAAGATCAAGATTTCGTTTTCAAAGCCGATGTGATTCGTAAAACTGAATTGATGATCCTATCGACATTGGATTGGAAGTTGAACTTGATCACTCCTTTTCATTACCTGAATTACTTCGTTGCTAAAATCTCTCGAGAACATAACCAATCTGTTTCTAAAGAGCTGGTCTTGTTAAGATCATCTGAATCTCTTCTCGCTTTAACAAAAGGTAATAAAAAAAGATCGATCTTATCTTAGCTATTACACATTTTGTGAAGAAAAATTCATCAATATTTTTCCTTTTCTGATTAGAGATAAGCTTTACGGATTATCGACAGTTCGCTGTTGCTGCTGCTACTACAATGTTAGCTTCTTCTACTTCATCGGATATTAGATTGACGAGAGAAGAAATGGCGAACAAGTTTGGATCAATCTCGTGGTGGACTTCTAATGAGAATGTATAACAAATCTTTTCCTTTTTATGGATTCGATTTCGATTGTTTGATCTAAAGATCATAGTTTTAGGAATGTTGGTTTTGTGTTTTTTTTGGTTGCAGGACAATGTATATTCTTGTTATCAGAGAATGCAAGAGATAGAGGAGAGGAAACATATGACACCGCCGGAAGTAGCGGTTTCCGGCGATATACAACCGGCGATAGGTTCAGAAAGTGGTGCTAAACGCCGACTGTCTTTTGATGATTCTGATCAAACTTCTCCTGCCAAGAGAATGCGTAGGCTCTGAAGAGGGTTTCTTTCTTCTTGGAGTTTTTGGTTATAAATTATATTGATTTGGTAATTTTTTTTTGGCAACATATTGATTTGGTTTCTATATTCAATCATTATTTATAGAGAAAAATGGTCTGAATACAATGGTTATTTCATGTTTTTTGAAGTAACTTATATATAGAGAGGTTCATATGAAGGTCTTTGATCATTCATTTTTGGGGCAAAATGTGTGACTATCAAAACATTAGGGGCTTCTCTGAGAGAATCGAGGAAATATGAGGGCTGAATGTAAATAAATAAGAGAGACAGAAAGAGTGAATAGTTTTTAGGCCAATAGTTGCAGCGCCAGTGATTTGGTTTCATCGGTCTTTTCTTCTTTATTTTCATGTGATTTTACAAAAAAAAATTGTCATGAAAAAATTATGTGTTTCTAGCATGAAAGTCTGTCATTTTTTCATCCCTTAACTTTTAAAAGGGCACATTCATAGCAAATGATAAATGAAGAAATTCTTTTTAAGGTAAAAGAAAAATAGTCTATATTTTTTTGATATAGTTATCCATTCATCTTTGTTATTAACATTTTGGGTCATCTCCAATGTGAAATATTTCAATTAGTATCTCAACAAACAATTCATCAAATCCAAACATTTTTTTTTTCTACTTATCTTGCAGAAAAATACTACTAATTATTTTTCTGTAAAAGAAGAAAACCCAATAATACTTTTATCAAATGACAACCAGTCGATAACAATAAACTATTAAAAACGATTTTTATTGTTATTTTCCAAATAACCTTTTTTAGCATTTTAGAGACCAACTACTTGTAGTGGAGGCACTTTGGATCAATAATGGTTGGGTGGATCCAAAGATGAAACCCTAATTTACACAGAATATATAATTTTTTTTATACGGAAAATAGCATGTGATGTTTTCAAGTTTTTGTACTCTGTAGTCTCTACTCTACGCGCAAGTCAAAAGGATATATAGTACACATAAGTTCGTCTAAAAAAAAAAAAAAAATTTAATTTTCAATTGATTGCAGTTGGAAAAAAAAAACATACTTATATGTAAAAGACCAAAGAAAGAATCCAACGACTTTGTCGAAGTGAGAAACAACTGTCTCATACAAGTAGAGATCCAAAGTGTTTGGTTTCACTAATTAAAGCTTTGATTCCAACATGGTTAGAAACTAATTAAAAACATTTCAGTACTTCCCTTATTGACATATATATTAAAAAAAAAAAACTTACAAATTAAGAAGCAAAAAGTACTGACAGTATGTTAGATAATGTGTGTGTGAGGTTTAATGCCAATGTCGTTGGCTCTAAGAGATCTGCAACAAATCAAGAAGCATAAAGAGTCGAGCTTTTTTTTCACCAAGAACTAGTAAATGCTTCTGAATTTTGTTTTTGCCTTCGTTCATTGAATATTTTGTAGGTCCCAATTGCTATTTTTCTTCTTCTTCTGATTATCATTGGGTTAAACCATTCTATTTCTGTTGAGTTTTTGTTTGACATGTGAGATTCACGGGTAACACAATTTAGTTACAAATGTCACATTGGTTAGGAGATGGATAAATCATTAGACTTGTAAAATCCAAAGATCATAAAAGAACTAATATTTGAGTAAATTATAGTTTCAGTCTAGATACTAGTCATTTATTTCTATGGAACGTTTTAGAAAATCAATTAGTCTCTATATTGATATTCTTAATAAACCATTGTGAGTTTCTTCACACAATCACATATCCAAACTATTGATGTAGACTAGAATGCTTCCTTCCGGTCTAATGTTCAACTACCTAAAGAATTTAAGGCAAAGAAATGACTATAGAATACTCATTTTTTATTTTTCTCTATAAAATCGTTTTACTTCATTTATACGAAAATATTGATCACATTAAAAATGATTTTTTATTTTTGTTTTTGTTTTTTTTAAGAACAGTATCTCTTATTTATTACAGTTTTGATATTGACAGGCTTTTAAATTGTTATATGGAATCAGTTTTGAACGATGAGATAATGTCAGGAGAAGAGGCTCCACAAAAAGCCACATGATGACTTCATTGAGAGATTTTCTCAGTAACAAATTACAGTCTGTCTAGCTAACAATCGTGTACCCAAAAAAAAAAAAGAAAACATATTTTTTCTTATTTTTAGCCGTTTGCTTCCTCTGTTTTCTTCAATGTCATTTTCTGTATTATTTTTTTTTGCATTTTTAATTCAATAGAGAGACCCAAATTAAATTCCAAATAGAAACAAAGAAGAGTCATTTCAAAGAAACAGAGAGTTTTACAAAAATGGAGATATCAGAAATCAGATGTTTGTCCTTAATATGGCCCTATCAAACTTAAATAAGAGTCAACAATGGAAAAACAGAGTAATTGCAAAAGGCAAAAAACTTTGTCAGAAGACTCTCTGTTCTAAAAAAATCCAAGAAACTGTTCTAAGAGATAAGAAGAGAGCTCTTTTAAAGAGCGTTTCTTCGCGCCAAATTTTTGATGGATCGATCAAACGGGGATCGTCTTCAATCCTGCAGCGATTGGCATACCCAAGAAACCTATGACGATACTGAAGATCCATTGGACTATTGTGAGTGGTGTTGTGCTTGCAAATGTGCCCAAGAACTCAATGATTATGATCTGAAAGAAGACCGTTGCACCGATCACAACCACAAAGACGTAGTTGTCTAGTATTCCCTTGAAAACATCGATCTCTTCCATCTCTCGCGAGCTTATCTCATTGAACACCTGGAAAATTTCAGACCAAAGTCATATGTCAAGATTCAATCAAGAATCTATCTAGCTCGAAGATTGTTATCGTGGTTTTATCTTTACCTGACAGAAGACGAAGCAGTTGAAGATAAGAGTGTTTAACATGAGAGTTGAGTCAGGACCATCGAGACCAAACATAGACTTCCCTTTAGCTTGGAGAAACCAGATGACGATGAATTGATACACAGCTTGTCCTAAAATGTTCCTCCACATCGCGTTAGTGATGAAGTTCCCTCTCCTTCCAACGGGTAAACGCTTCATCAGCTCGTTATTCGGTGGCTCTGTAGCTAAAGCAAGAGCTCCAAGTGTGTCCATGATCATGTTCACCCATAGCAGTTGAACAGCAGTTAAAGGAGCACTCCCTGAAGATTATTATTATCAACAGACAGACGTGTTAAATTAGAAATCTGAAATGATTGTTCAATGGATTGAATCTGTATTCTTTTATTCACTCACCGGTTAAGCAAGCCGAAGAGAAGTTAACAATCAGAGCAACAACATTAACCGTAAGCTGAAACTGAACGAATTTCTGGATGTTTATGTAAACAGAACGTCCCCATTTAGCAACTGTGACGATGGTGCTGAAATTATCGTCGAGAATGATGACATCGGCGCTCTCCTTCGCCACCTAAAAGGTTATAAAGAAAAGAACTTTTAGATTCTTTAGCTCACAAATGACATTGTCAGAATTCTTATACACTCACTTCAGTTCCGGCAATTCCCATTGCTAGTCCAATATCGGCTTCATGAAGCGCAGGTGCATCGTTTGTTCCATCTCCAGTCACAGCAACAACTTCATCAAATGTTGTCCTTAACTGTTTCACAAGTGTATGCTTATCCATTGGTGAAGAACGAGCCATCACCTGTATAAGAAGGAAAGGTTTTGTAATATGCTTCTAAAACTCAACAACAAAAAATCAAGTCTTTAATACAAGACACAGTAAGTACCTGAATCTTTGGAATCAGTTCAAGTAACTCTTCTTGACTCTTCTCTCTGAACACCGGACCTTCGATTGCTATACCGTCATTGGTTAAAATCCCACATTCTCTTGCAATTGCTTTCGCGGTGTTAATGTTATCTCCTGTAACCATTCTCACGGTGATTCCCGCACGGCGACAAAGCTCAACAGATTCTTTGACTCCAGGACGAACAGGATCTTTGATTCCAACAATCCCTACACAAGTAAATCCCGAAGCAGGGATTGCTTCATCTGGCGAAAACCCGTTTTCAAGATCCATGTATGCAAGGCAAAGAGTGCGAAGAGCTTCATTAGCAAACTCGTTGATTGTAACATTCAGATACTTGATTGATTCTTCATCAAGCGGAACAACCTCACCGCTCGAGTTTACAACTTTATCGCAAGCAGCCAAAACAATCTCGGAAGCTCCTTTCGTGTGAGCACGCAGACTTCCTCCCTCGGGAAGCTCGATTACAACTCCCATTCGCTTCTTTGTGGAGTTGAAAGGTTCAACTTTGACCACTCTATAAGACTTCCTCTCTTCTTGGAACTTACCACCAAGAGATAATCCAAGCTCCAATATAGCAGTCTCTGTTGGCGTCCCCAAGATCTCGGTTTTACCATGTTTGTTCACAACAACTTCGCCTCCCGTGTTATTGAAAATCGATTGAATCAACAGTTTCACAGCAGATTCCGGGATTTCAGACTGCAAGCTAGAGCCTTTGTTTGCTACATCTTGCACATTCATGCAAATGCATGACTTCACCACGGTCATGTGATTGGTTGTGAGTGTACCAGTCTTGTCGCTGCAAATCGTCGTCGCAGATCCCATAGTCTCACAAGCCGCTAAATGCCGGACAAGAGCTTTATCGTTCATCATTTTCTTCATCGCAAACGCAAGACTAAGAGTCACGGCTAAAGGCAATCCCTCAGGAACCGCAACCACAACAATTGTCACAGCAATTGCAAAGTATTCCAAGAGCTCCAATGCCTCATCACCAGACCATCTCCAGTGAGTTCCTAATGAAAGCTTCCTCATAAACATCCCTTGCACCAAAACCGCGAAGGTAACTACGGCAAAGAAAAGACCGATTTTGCCGATGATGGTAGCAACTCCATTGAGTTTCACCTGCAATGGAGTCTCGTCGTCCCCTCCTTCGGTCAAAGTCGCCATTAGCTTTCCCCATTGAGTCCTCATCCCAACTGTAGTAATCATCATCTTACAAGATCCATCCTGCACTTTGGTTCCAGACAAAAGGAAAGGATTCTGCGCATTGACCATCACAGGCTCACTCTCACCAGTCAAACTCGATTCATCTATCACCACAGAGAATCCCGAGAGGAAAAGGCCATCAGCAGGAACCTGATCTCCAATCGCCAGATGAACAATGTCACCGGGAAGCAAGTCGTAGATAGACATCTTCTGTCTAAACCCGTTCCTCGTCACCTGAACAGTGATCTTCTTCTTCTCCTTATCCAAATCACGGAACTGCAAAGACTGGCGATAATCGCTAGTCGCTGTAACAAACACAACCAAGAGGATACTAGCCGCAATGCCAAGACCATCATGTGATCCTTTAGGCCATCCTTCAGTAGCTATTCCAACAATCAAAGACACGAACGCGCAAACACCAAGAATCATAAGGGTCATGTCTTGGAGAGCTTCCCAAACAAAGACCCAGAAACTGCGCAGTTCGCTCTCCGCAAACTTGTTGATTCCGAAAAGCTCTTGCCTTTGGGATAACTGATCAGCATCCGTTGAGAGCCCATCAGTGGGAGACGCCTTGAGCTTACCTGCAAGCCCATCAACTCCACCATGGAACTTCAGTTTCTTAACGTCGTGGCTTTCCACGATCGATCCTAACTCCTCAGCGCAAATCTCAAAGCCTGCAGCTTTCACCTCTTCGGGGACAGTGTAGTCACTTGGAGCCACACCTACAAAGCCATTACAATGTGGATTTATATAGACTTATAAATAAAGAAACAAACAAACAAAATCCAAACTTTGACACAAATTATAGAGAAAAAAAAAAACTGTAAACTTTGACAAAATTGATCTGAGATAAACTCACCAGAGATAAATTGGAAGGCGGCTTTAGACACGAGAACTGCGATCCTTAATTTCTCCTGTATATAGAAAGTTTTTAAGATCCTTTAATCACTAGCTAATCTTCTATGATAATACGCTAAAAACTCAAATAGTTTCTCGGAAATCATTTCAATTTGTCATCTACAACAAAACTTGGCCAGAAACTGCAGCAAGAAAGTGACAAAAACAGCCTAGATTTAGAAGAACCAAACTCAAAAAAGGAGAAACGATGACATAGAAGAAGGAAGCAAAACCTGGTTCGTGCGGCGCATCGCGGCGGCTTCATAGCGTTTGGAGAGATTAGCGGTGAAGCGAAACCGGCGTTTAGGGTTCTTGACGACGCCGCAGAGATTCCGCCATTTCTCGAGCGCTTCCTCAGACGAATGCTTCGCCTTCACATCGAAATTCTCGTTCAAGTAACTCTCCATATTCTTCCTCCCTCTACAACTTTCTCCTTCTTCCTTCCTCCAGCTTCAATGGCTTCCGTTTTATTTTTGTTTCTAATTTTTTGTTTCTAGCTTATTTGGGGGGAGAGAACAAAGCACAAAAACTTGTGGGTGAAGAAGAAAAATCGGAAGCTTTAAAATGGAGAAAGGGAAAGTTTTTTTTTTTTTAAGATCTGAGCTTTTTGTGCTATTGATTGACCGAGTCGTCGAGTTTAATGTAGTAACATTGGGTGAAGCTGAGTTGACTCGTTGTTATTCGTGTGCCCAACAAAGTATATGATTATCATTTAACAAAAACATTCGATTATTTTTTTTAATAATAACAAACATGCACTACTACTACTACGCATTAATTGCGAACGTCAAATAATGCTTGAAACATTCATGCAGGGCATGAAGAAGAAAGAGTACACAACGCGTTATATTTATTGTTGTTTTCCGGACATGTTGAGCTTATGATTAATTGTAAACGAAGAAGGTGGCATATTTGTGGATTAAAGAAAGAAAAATTACAAAGAATTTATGGAAGAATCTTTTATGAAAAATAAAAGTGAGAAAAAATTACAAAAAATTTATCGAGTTTAATATTTTGGTATTCCTTTGTAAGCAAGTGTTACTGGATTTTTATACACAACGAAGACATTTTTAGATAATTTTTAAGATGAGAATTTTAAATAACAAATTAAATAATTAACAAGGTTTATGTAAGCATTTTAATTGAATGATATCAATATTTCCTATTAAGATCACTTTTCGTAGCTTTTGTGTTTTTTTGTATTGGCTGCTAGTACGTTGATATCACATTGACCAAATTGAATGACAATGTGGGACAAAAGTGGTGGGTGAATTTTTACAATAATAACAAGTAAGAGGGCGTTTATATAAAGAATGAGAAATGGGAGGACCGTTGACCGAGACTATTGCAAAAACCCGTCACTTACGCCACGTTGGACCAATCCCGTTTGTTCTTTTTGGACCAAAAGCATTGATTGCTTTATGTATTTAATTATTATTAGTTTTTGAAACCATTGATTGCTTAAGCTCATCCAGTTGAATAATTTTATAATTTATTTTTTATTTTGTTCCTCCTCCAATTGAATAATGAGCTCTCTCACCTTGAATCCCTCGAAGATTCCAATTTTAAAAAATTTGGTATGCGGATTTAGGCTATTTATAGGCCTTTATTGGGCTTTAAAAGCCCCTTTCAAATGAAGGCATTTTGTGAGATTTAAGAAGGCTTTCTTAAAGTATAATATTTACGAAATCTCCTTCATCATCTCCATTTGTGAGCTTCAAGTTACACACACCTTTGGTAAATTCATCACTAACACCAACTCAAAACCTTAATGAAGAGATTCTATTATTAACTCAAACCCTCAGATTCCAGAGTTTCAAAAACATTTAAGAAACAAAAAATTTCAAAAACCCAAACAAAAATTTGAACTCAAATCAAAACTCTGCTTTTAATCAACATTCTGCATCACATCCTCAGCCGTAAACTTGGTCCCTTTCTCCTTATCCGCAGCTTCACGCCCCTTCGCTTTCCTCTCGAGCAGCGACTTCCGATCTTTGTCGAGTTTCAATTTCGTGATCACAACCTTCGATGCGTTCACGCCGACAATCACCGTCGTTCCGTTCACTTTCTCCCTCGTGATTCTCTCCACGTGAATCACCCATTTCCGGCGGTAGACCTGCACGACCTTACCTTCGCGTCCTTTGAAAGATCCGCGAACCACCTGTACCTCGTCGTCTTTTCTCACCGGGATCGATCGGACGTTGTACTTTTGCCGGAGATCGGCGGAGAGCGGCGCGCTCATGATCACTCGCCTCTCGCTCGATGGCGCCGTGAAATGCGCCTTCCGGTTCTTCCGCCGCGACGATGTCACTCGTGGATTGAACTTCATCTTCTTCCTCCGCCGGCTTCTCCTTCTGACTCTGTTTGAATCGAATTTAGGGTTCTCCGGGAAAAGGATCTTATTTTTTTATATATGTGAGCGGATTTTGAATGCGACGGTGCCGTTTGAGGTTATCGAGATCTTCATTTCACGGCCTAATTAGTTATTTATTGGGCTTTGAGGCCTAACAATTTATGGGCTCTGTTATATACTAGCTTCTTTAATTTGACGAGAGAAACAAAATCAATCAGCTAAACATGTGACGCAATCATTTCTATTCATGCTGAAAGAGCTTGTTCTATATTATTATTTAACNAAATCAAAACTCTGCTTTTAATCAACATTCTGCATAACATCCTCAGCCGTAAACTTCGTCCCTTTCTCCTTATCCGCAGCTTCACGCCCCTTCGATTTCCTCTCGAGCAGCGATTTCCGATCCTTGTCGAGTTTCAATTTAGTGATCACAACCTTCGATGCGTTCACGCCGACATTCACCGTCGTTCCGTTCACTTTCTCCCTCGTGATTCTCTCCACGTGAATCACCCATTTCCGGCGGTAGACCTGCACGATCTTACCTTCTCGTCCTTTGAAAGATCCGCGAACCACCTGTACCTCGTCGTCTTTTCTCACCGGGATCGATCTGACGTTGTACTTTTGCCGGAGATCGGCGCGCTCATGATCACTCGCCTCTCGCTCGACGGCGCCGTGAAATGCGCCTTCCGGTTCTTCCGCCGCGACGATGTCACTCGTGGATTGAACTTCATCTTCTTCCTCCGCCGGCTGCTTCTTCTCCTCTTTCGACTCTGTTTGAATCGAAATTAGGGTTCTCCGGGAAAAGGGTCTTAATTATATATGGGAGCGGATTTTGAATGCTTTTGGTGTCGTTTGAGGTTATCGAGATCTTCATTTCACGGCCTAATTAGTTATTTATTGGGCTTTGAGGCCTAACAATTTATGGGCTCTGTTATATATTTGCTTCTTTAATTTGACGAGAGAAACAAAATCAATCAGCTAAACATGTGACGCAATCATTTCTATTCATGCTGAAAGAGCTTGTTCTATATTATTATTTAACTGAAAAACAAAAACAAAAAAAAATTCTCAAATTCTCTATGTTTTTCTGTTTTTCAACAATTTTTTATTTTGAGAAGAAAGAAAATTTCTTTAACAAAAAAAAAGAGAAGAAACAAAAAAACTGAAAAAGTGGTATTTAGAATTTTCCGTTATGTTAGTAAGCTCATATAGTTTTATGCTTATTGTATAAATTCGTGGAATTTTACATCAATCTTATCAACAACCTCAATAATTTTGGTATGTTAGTTACAAAATCGTACAGATTTATACAAGAACTTTAACTGTTGTCAATTATATATTTTTAGTGGGAATAGTCATGTCAAAATTATTATTTTGAGTTAGGTTGATTGAGATTGTTTTAATAATGTACGATCTTTTTAACATCATTTTTTTTCTATATTGTTCCAATATAGATTTTATATTTGGTACGAAATTGTTTACTCGAAAGTCCATTTTTACTTCTATGTGATTGATGGGAGACCTACAGTTGTTGTTTTTTGTCTATGGCCAATTCGACGATTACCAAATAGTTAAACAAATATTCGTATCATTGTACCAAAAAAGCATGAATTTAAACCTATCATCATGTCCCAACCAAAAAAAGCAACATTAACGAATTCATGAGTACAGAGCTAAACCATCACAAAAATCATAGATATATGCATTAGTCTTGGACTCTTGATTTAATGTTTTGTCCAAATATATAATACTATAGCATAACAAACAAATTATTAGTGCATAGATATGGTTTATATGTTGACAAACAAAATTAGGATATACAACACTATGTAATTTTCCATGTCGGTTGGTGTCATGTATTATAGACTATACATATATACTCCATATGAAATAAAACTGAATCTAGAGAAAATGAAGATGGGACTTTTCCTAGAATTCATGAACAGATTTCGAGGAATGATATAGGAAACTGAACTGCAAATCTCGATAGGTTTCGAAGAAAGGGACAAAGAAGCAGAGCGTGGGGTTCCTTCTAATAATTGTAGAAGAAACTCAAGAGCACTTGATCTCAACCAGAGATGGCGATGACTCGTGATAGGTATATCTATATCTACTACATTGTGTGTAGCCTATGCAATAATTTATTCTTGCACATTTATAGTATGTTCGATCGCTTTATTCATAAACTGGTCTGGAATTTTAACTTGACGACATAGCATGTATCTAAATAACTCATAAATTTTTGGTCACATAAAATATATTGGATGGTTATGTAATACTAGGTTTGATTGCTAATACACGGAATAACATCATCATTGCGAGATTTTAAGTTTTTTTTACTAATTAGTCACTTAAGTATGCGATATAACTATTTATTTGTTAGATTAATTATCATTAAAATGAAAAGAAAAAAAAACCTCATTCCGCAGATAAACATTTCAACTAATATTTTTCCGTCCAATAATTTTCTATTCGATTCCGTTAAGTTTTCAGAAGATTATGATTCCTTCCATTTGTAGTGCAACGTGACAATAAAAAAATCCACATCCGATTTCGAGACTTGGGATTTTAAACGAAATAGTATAACTCAAACTGCTTGAGCTCGGGGTAGACAAGAATGCTTTGTATCGAGACAAACGGAAAAAAATCATGATGAGCCTATGCATTAAGTGCCGTTGGTTAATTAGGGGTTCGCATATACGTAAACCAATAGACAAATGGGTTAAATGAACCAAAAAAAAAACACAATACATAAATAAGGATATAGAGAATACTAGTAATAAATTTCAGGTGGGAAATTCAAAGAGAGGACAATGAAAGGTATATATATAGACTCTATACAAAAATGGAATGATTCAGTGGGGAGAGGGGTTTTAATTAAAACAACAGAATTTAATTAAAGAAGAAGAAAACAAAGAAGCATGCCCTAGATTTCTGAGATAATAATTACACCTTGTTGTTTATATAAGGAAATAGAATATGACACATGGGTTGGTTTCTTACGGGTTGATGTGAAAAACAAAAGAAAAATATAGTATATGAATGAAATGAGAAGAAAATCTAAAATAGTAAAGAAGGTATAAATGAAGAAGAAGAGAGAAAAGAGAAAAAATGGTGGCAGAGAATGGAGAGAGGTTAGGAGGCAAAGCAAATGTGGAGCTTTGATGATGTTGATGCACGCCGTCAGCTTTTCTTCACGCCTGCTCCTCCCACTCACTCACACCTATAAACATTCTCTCTCTCTCTCTCTCTCTCTCTCTTCTCTCTATTTTATAACTATATTCACATGTCTCTATGCAAATGCTATAACCATGTATGTATACCAAGATTATAGGTACTATTATCCAAAATGTTCATGAAGCCCCGCAAAAGATATATCAAATGGTGGTTACTTATATTGTTTTGTTGGTCTTCAAGAAACTGTCATACTTGATAAAAAAAAAATCGTTTTGTGTATCGATGTCAAGAATTTATAACGTTTTTCGAAAATATTATTGTGAAAAAGTAGTTATTACAATACATTACATTGTTTGATATATATCGGTAACTTAGTCGCGGATTGTCTAAACTTTTTTAAAAGATTTTGTGTGTTTGATCGTATGGATTTAGTATTAGTAGGAATGTAGGATACTTTCTAACTTTTGTTGGTCTGCTGATTTAGGATATGTGTGATTGTGAAGAGTCTTTTTTATTTTACACCACTTAGGATGGTACTTGAACAACTTTGGTTTCATGTATTTGGCCTATATATAAAGAAACAGCGTATTTATATATACGGCTTTTTGGAAATTGCCATGTAATGTAACTGTATAACATGTATGTCGTTTTCAATTTCTAGGTGTCCAAAATCACATATATATTCATATACATATATATGCGTGAAGAACGATCCACGTAAGTACAATATTGCATGAGAGAGAGAGAGAGAGATGTACTATTAAAAATGTAGAAGAAGAAATAAAAGGGAAGGTTACTCGGGTGGATCGATGTGAAAAAAGAAGGAAAAGCGAAACCCACTAAGCCATTACATGATATCGACCTTCTTATCTTTTTCTTCTTTATTGTAAAACTTTTATTTTCTTTTTGTCACGACTTTTTTCTTCTTAATGAAACCTCCAAACTATCTAAAACTAATCCATTCCCATTTTAATTCAGAGTTTTTCTAACTAATCAATAAACAGAATAATATATAACGATTTCCCCAAACTTGTCACAAATTAGAACCTATAAAAAACATTTTATAGTAAAAACAAAAAACATTCTTGATTAGCCAAAAAGAGAAAAGGAGTATTGTTTAAGAAAACCGGTCTAGACCTATTCTCTCTCTAATTATTATGTGTTTTCCACTAAACCCAATTAGATTCAAACATGGGACAACAATTCGATGCAAAAAAAAAAAAATCATCTTTTCATTCTCCGTTCTTTCTTTAAATTACGAATAAAAACTCGCAAATCCACCAAACCCATTCTCTACAACTCATCTTCCTCGAAGATTCACCCACTCCCACCGAGAAAACAAAAGCAAAAAAAAAAAAAATTATATATACACAACAACACATGATGCTGATGCAATATACACAACAAAGTATTAAATCTTAGATATTGTGGGTCTCCCTTCTCTTCTCTGTCCTCTATTCATTTTCTTATTCATATTAAAGAGAAAAAAAAAAACAGAGATGGATACTCTCTTTAGACTAGTCAGTCTCCAACAACAACAACAATCCGATAGTATCATTACAAATCAATCTTCGTTAAGCAGAACCTCCACCACCACTACTGGCTCTCCACAAACTGCTTATCACTACAACCACAGCTTCCCACAAAACGACGTCGTCGAAGAATGCTTCAACTTTTTCATGGATGAAGAAGACCTTTCCTCTTCTTCCTCTCACCACAACCATCACCACAACAACAATCCTAGTAGTTACTACTCTCCTTTCACCACTCCCACCCAATACCATCCCGCCACGTCATCGACCCCTCCCTCCACCGCCGCAGCAGCATCCGCAACATTAGCCTCACCGTACTCCTCCTCCGGCCACCACAATGACCCTTCCGCCTTCTCCATCCCTCAAACCCCTCCTTCCTTCGACTTCTCAGCCAATGCCAAGTGGGCTGACTCCATCCTCCTAGAAGCCGCACGTGCCTTCTCCGACAAAGACACCGCACGTGCACAACAAATCCTCTGGACGCTCAACGAGCTCTCTTCACCGTACGGAGACACCGAGCAGAAACTCGCTTCTTACTTCCTCCAAGCTCTCTTCAACCGCATGACCGGTTCGGGAGAACGATGCTACCGGACCATGGTAACCGCTGCAGCCACCGAGAAGACTTGCTCCTTCGAGTCAACGCGCAAGACCGTCCTCAAGTTCCAAGAAGTTAGCCCCTGGGCCACGTTTGGACACGTGGCGGCAAACGGAGCGATCTTGGAAGCAGTAGACGGAGAGGCAAAGATCCACATCGTTGACATAAGCTCGACGTTTTGCACCCAATGGCCGACTCTTCTAGAAGCTATAGCCACGAGATCAGACGACACGCCGCATCTAAGGCTAACCACAGTGGTCGTGGCCAACAAATTCGTCAACGATCAAACGGCGTCGCATCGGATGATGAAAGAGATCGGAAACCGAATGGAGAAGTTCGCTAGGCTCATGGGAGTTCCTTTTAAATTCAACATTATTCATCACGTTGGGGATTTATCCGAGTTTGATCTCAACGAGCTCGATGTTAAACCTGACGAGGTCTTGGCCATCAACTGCGTAGGCGCGATGCATGGGATCGCGCCACGCGGAAACCCTAGGGACGCTGTGATATCGAACTTCCGACGGTTAAGGCCGAGGATTGTCACCGTCGTAGAAGAAGAAGCTGATCTTGTCGGAGAAGAAGAAGGCTTCGATGATGAGTTCTTGAGATCGTTTGGAGAGTGTTTGCGTTGGTTTAGGGTTTGTTTCGAGTCGTTAGAAGAGAGTTTTCCAAGGACGAGCAACGAGAGGTTGATGCTAGAGCGCAAGGCGGGACGTGCGATCGTTGATTTGGTGGCTTGTGAGACGTCAGATTCGACGGAGAGGAGAGAGACGGCGAGGAAGTGGTCGAGGAGGATGAGGAACGGTGAGTTTGGTGCGGTAGGGTAAAGTGATGAGGTGGCGGATGACGTCAGAGCTTTGTTGAGGAGATATAAAGAAGGTGTTTGGTCGATGGTACAGTGCTCTGATGCCACCGGAATATTCCTTTGCTGGAGAGATCAGCCGGTGGTTTGGGCTAGTGCGTGGCGGCCAACGTAAAAGGATTGTTTATTGTTTTAAAATATTCGCACGCGCGCTTTTTGCTTGAGATGGTTTTACACGTGTGGTGATGGGTTTTGAGATTGAAGAGTTAACGATATGATGATGCATTCATAATTTGGAATTTGCTTTTGGAATAGGACTAATTATAATTATGAGATCATTGAGGAGGATTTTTTATTTTATTTTGGGTCTTTTTTTCTTCTATCTTTTGGAATTAAATTTGTGATTACTTTGGTTTATGCGAAAGAATAGGGTTTTATTTTCCTTTATAATGAAGTTGTTGTTTTTCATGCAGCTAGTTACTATAACGTTCTTTTCTTTATAAATTAGTTACTGTTACATTGGATGATCGATTAGCTGGAATTCACAGTGGAGGTAGGGAATGATAGATATAGATGAATAAGACTAGCGATCGATAATTCTTCAAACTCAACAAGAATTATTACTAATCAAGATTCAAGACTATCGAGATATATCTAATCACTCCATATTTCTAATAAAGGCATTTTGAGTCAAAGAGGTGGTTCACTACTTCACTTCATCTTGGTTAATCTTGGTACATATATAGAATCTTATAGGACAGCTACTTTGGTTGAGGAATCTCTTCGTTGTAAATATCGTGAAGCTCTAGTGGCCTGCACGCTTCTGAAAATATATTAACATTTGTTTGATCGTTCATAAACATAAGCAAACTTAGGACATTGAAATTTCGAGGGAATTCAATTTGAAACAACCACTTTATAATACTAGTGGTAGTGGCAACTGGCTAAATAAATTTATATGCAACGGAAGTAAATTTTTCGTTTAGGCAATATATACGACAGTACCACGGTGGTTAATCAAAGTGTTTTTTTTTAATCAAGTTCTTACGGTTCGCATTATGGTGCATTTGTAACAAAAGAAAAAAATCAAAGTTTTATATACGACGATTAATTACTCACAACATGATACTTATTCATTTGTCGTTCTTGTGAAGTGTATACCATTTGATTATTCTAGCTTTTTAATAATGCATCTATCAACTTTTGCTTTATAAAAGAGATAAAGGGACCAGTCTTTTACTTGATTCATCACACATATATGTATGTATACATATATTATGTCTTCAATGGATTACACATGCATATACCTAAGAATGTTCATGGCCCCTCTTACCCATCATGTTTTTATTTAGAAAACAGCCCATAAAAAGTAAATAATTGAAATAAATAGTTAAGCCATTGATACCAACAATTACATAAATAGTTTTTTTTTTTGAATTTGAGAAAAAATAAAAAGATGAAAAAGTAGTGGGAACTGCTTTTGAGATATGTGGCTGGTTTCACTACAACTCTCTCTCCCTGCATCTTTTGATGAGGCTTTTGCCTCCCCCATGTTAATATTGGTACGATCTTTCTTTAGCTTCGCTTTTTAAGCTAATCTTTTTTTTTTTTAAATGTAGCTTCTTTTGGTCTGTTTTCTTGTTTATAAAGTCATGCAAAAAGCAAATTAATACAATAAAAATCTACTGGTTGGCCCATTTTTGCTTTAACTAGAATCAAAACCTTGTTGGGTCCCTTTGTACCACGACTTGACCATTATACACATCTAGCTAGAAACTGCCTAAATTGCATACAATATATGGATTTTTTGTTTGTGAACTAAAGGTTAATGATTTTTTTTTTTTTGTGTGATTAAGAGCAACGAGTTTTTGTATAATGATGAAAGAACTACCTTTTAAATGTTGTTATGAAAAAAATGATTTGATTGACATTAACAATCGCATGTTTCTTAAAAACATTTTGGTGGTTCTGTTAATCACATGCTTATGACTAACTGTGCAATGCAGCATCTTCAAATAACCGTTTTTTTAATTATGAGCAATTAATTAGTTATCTCACTGTCCCTTGTCTGTGCATCACGTCTATATAGACGATACTGTTAATTTCTTTTAAAAAACATAATTTAATTGTTAAAAAAATTATCACAGTAAACACGAATTTTCTATTTGTTTGTCAGTTTAACGTCAAGTTCAAACAGGAAAATATGACTTCATAAGCTAAGCAGTCTTTTGGTCCACAAACAAAAAAAAAAAAATCATATTTTGTATTGTCGCAAAAGATACACAAGACTTTTTAAGTTTCTATAATTTTTCCTTCTTCTTCTTTTTAGATTTGCAAGAGTTTTCTTTCCCCTTCATAATAATAAATAAATAAATACTTTTTTTCAGCTTTTCGCAATTGGTTCGGTTTGGTCTGGTGCGGTCCCTTTTTTCATCCACTGATGTTAGTCTTCTCTATGGGCCTAATTAAATGGGCCACACGCAGCCCATTCGATTTGACGAAGCAAAAAGTGTAACGGCGAACGAAATGAAATTGGACGGACGGCGAAAACCCTAAGCAAAAAACCTCCTCACCGGCGAAAATGCGTGCTCCGATCTCCGGGTTTTTGTCGAGATCCATCGGATTCCTCAACCGTAAGACGCCTCTAATCTCCGGTACTCGCCATCTATGCGCCGTCGCTTCTCCCGAGGCTAGGACGAAGAAGCTCGAGCGGATCGCCGACGACTTGCTCAAACTGAACAGGATCGAGCTTTACGACTACTCAATCCTCTTCAGCCATAAACTTGGTCTCAATCGTTACGGTTCCGCCGTGTCTGTCGCCGCCGGAGCTGGGGGCGATGCCGACGCATCTGGCTCTGCCGAGACCAAAACGGCGGAGAAGACTGCGTTCGATGTGAAGCTGGAGAAATTCGACGCGGCTTCGAAGATCAAGGTGATAAAGGAGATCAGAGCGTTCACGGAGCTGGGATTGAAAGAAGCCAAGGATCTGGTTGAGAAAGCTCCAGTTGTCGTGAAGAAAGGTATCACCAAGGAAGAAGCTGATAAGATCATGGAGAAACTCAAAGCGGTAGGTGCTACTGTAGCTTTGGAATGAAAAACGGAAAACAAAAAAAATAGAATCTGAGATTATGATCATCAAATAACTATTTGAATTTTTCCAAATCAAACAATCTGAAATGTTTTTGAGATGATGAAAATGCTGTTACAATGCTGCTATGTGTTTTGCTTGCTGTGTCATCATCTTCTTCTTCTTCTTCTTCTTCTTCTTCTTCTTCTTCCTGATGCACTCACGCTTTATATCCTCATAACTGAAATGCCACTCCTATCAGGTAGTAGCTTCTTCATGTAATACTTGGATTTTCTAGAAAGATTGATTCTTTTCCTTCTGGTCTCTGGTATCATCTCGATTGAACATTCTTGAAATCCTCGTCTCACAAACCAATCTGCTGTTCGCGTTGTAAGCAGAAACAGCCTCTCTAAACCGAGAGACGAAGCTTTCTTCTCTATGTAATCTGCAGAAAATGATTGTGTCATTGAGGATTCTCTAACTTTGCAAACTAAAACAAATGTCTGAGTTTATTTACCGAGCAATTTATCGCCTTGGCCTTGGCCGCGACAATCTGACGCAACCGCGATTGCTGCAACTTCTCCGCATTTGTCTTGAAAAAACGGAAACAGAGCCGCACAAGCGATGATCTGACCTTCTCTTTCCACAACCACGAACGAATCCAAGGCTCTCAGTAACTGCGCTCAAAGATCAAATCTTTAAACGGCGTAAGAAGTCTTAAACCGATGGAACAATGATATGCGGAAGAAAAAAGGTAAAGGCTTTTTAACCTCCTCATCGGTTCTGCGAACCAAAATCCCAGATTCCTCCAAGGGTTTGATTATATGTCTAATTCCTGCAAGATCTTCCACTTTGGAATCTCGGGTTCCTTCGTAAACATCACTGCGCGTAACAGGCAATATACAGAGTTGTAAGAACGCTAAACCGGGATGATACGCGAGTGAAGATAAGAAAAGAAGAATGCATCATCCATCATATACCTGGCAACCATAGTCCCCATACCATCTCTTTTGAAAAGCTCCAACAATAGAACTCCACTTGTAGTACCATCCAACAAATGAACTCTTTTGACTCCACCCTTTCAAGGGAAGCAAAACAACCAGTTTCAGTTATAATGATGGCAAATAGGAATCAAGACCATGGTTCCAGAAACACTCACCCTGCAGACGAACGCAGCAGCAGCCAATTCAGAAAGGTAACCGTTTAAGCGGCTTAGTCTTTCCTCTCCTCCGATAGCAAAACCTTGCTCACCAGACCACAATCCGTTTCCGTTGTCAAATCCAACACCGTTCTGAAAGAGCGGAGTGTGGTTTCCGTTTCCCCAAAATGCCGCTCTCCCGTTAGGAGGAGAAGTAACCTTGGCGTTGGGAGGTTCCTGATAAGCGATACTTCCATCTCCAACAGCCTTTACGTAATTAGCAGCAATGTCGCTTTGTTGTGCCCGTTTTCTCACTAGCATATCTGCTTCTTGAAGTGTCAAGAAACGAATAAGATGTCCACTCTCATCAAGAATTGGACCGTCCATTATGCAAATAAGCTTATCTGCTCCTATAGCTAATGCACAAGCTGTAGCAACCTCATAGGTACTGCAGAAGTAAAGGTGTGTCAGTATTATAGTGAGAAAAACTCAAATCCTTTGAATGTTGATGTAGAGACATGTCTCGGAAGTAGAGAGAGAGCTTACTTGCAATTTAAGACTTCTCCGGAGCTCGAGTGGCCCAGATTCCTTAATAAAACTACAGAACCACCGTCAAGCCTCTCACAAATCCGATCTACATCTATCTTCTTCACTTCTCCAGTCGCTCCAAAATCAACACCATCAACAACACCTCTCCTCTGCACCATCAACGAATAAAATGAGACTCAAGGCCAAACGAACCATATGAACAAATCAAAGAAAGTAGAAAACCTCACTTTTGCTGCAAAGAAGTTGCCGGTATCAACCCTGACACCTATATCATGTAAACGACTACTGTCACCATGCCTACGGATATTGCAAATGGAAGGTCCAGGAGATAGTTTGGCCTCAAGCATCACTGATATTGCTCCTGCAGCTTCCTTAGCAGCCTGCAAAGATGCTGCATCCGTTACTCTGTAACGTCCCACGTATGTAGCCTCGCGTCCTGCAACTCATACACCTTTTTAGGCTCCTAGTTTAGAATCTAACATCGTGACAAAATTAGAGGCAATGTTTATTCATTTCTGACCTCTCTCAGACAGAAGCTGGTCGATTTGCTGTTGAGTTCCAGGAACTAGAACAAATCTTATTCCCAGATGATGAAGAAACGCAATGTCCTGCACACAAATCACGATTTACTGTAACCTTGTATCCAAAATGAGAAGTGAAAACTGAAGCACGTTGCAACTGAGACAAACAGTCGAACACCTTGCGTGCTTCTTTTTCATAACTCAAACAAAAGGAATTGCATATAAAAGAGGGTGAAAGAGAAACAATGCCTTCAAAACGGGATCACAGTAAGGGCCGGAAATAATCTCGCCGGAGATAACAACGACGAAGGTGCAGCCACGGTGGGCCCACAGATAAGGCCAAGCTTCACGGAACCAACGCACGAACTGTTTGTCGTCCACAGGATGCTCAGCCTCCACATCGCCGCCTGCACTCACCGCGTAGTCAAACATATTGCATTTCGCCGCTGCCGAAGAAGACACTGAACCAACCGGCTTAAACCATGGACAGCTAAACCGGAATTGAGTAGGGTTTGGCTTGATTTTCGGCCTGAATGAAGAAAAATCTTTCCTTGTTTGCCGAAATTGGAAAGAAGGAACATAGCAGTTTGAAGAAGAAGCATAACCCACCAAAGCTCCTCGCTCCATAGTCATAAGAAAATTCAACAAAATTCCAAAAACTTAAATTTAAACAGGCAGGAGACGGCGGTCTACAATCGGCGACGGCGGCGGTAGTTGCCGAAGTGGGTCCCACCTTGAGAAGGGTCCTTATTTATTATTTTCAGCTTCGTCGTCTTCTTCCCAATCTGCCAACTCTTTGAATGTCTCTGGTCGTGAAAGTTTGAGGGTGTCCCCACGTGGAGTCAAAGTTGTTCGGTTCGGTCAATATAGTCGAAGAACGCTCGTTTAACCGGTTCGGTTATTATTACCCGAAATATAACCAAAATTCACCATTGTGGAATTTAAGGAATGTTTTAGAATACTCTACCGGCCCAAGCCCAATAACTTAATAAATGTTTTGAAAAGTATATCTTTAGTTAATTATATCTTTAACTAATTTTCGCAATATTTGTTAGTTAATTTAGTGAAATTTAAGAAATATTTTGAAAATTATATCTTTAGTTATCAACATCTTCATTTTTAAATAACTAAATATATAATTTTCTTTTTCAGGAAAAACTAACTATTTAAATTGCAAGCTTTTGTACTTTGTAGTTTTGTATATGGAGAACACAAGATTATATAATATGGATGTTTTCGCTTTTTAATTAGTGAACAATCCATAAGCCCCCTCGGAGTATCTATTTTATGCATGACGAACTTTGATCTATATAGAAACTACTATAAACAACCTTCAATTTAATTAAATCTGCTTAGTAACTTCCCGGCTAACAATTCCATATTATATATATCTTGAGTTTCTTCTAAATCGTTACACCAAAAATGAATTTCTATGTAAAACTTTATCCAATGATTTATGTAAAATTGCATATTCGTTTTGTTGGCAAGAAAATTAGCACAGTGATAATGTTGATAAAGAGTATCAGATTAGAATCCCATAATATTTTTTTAAAAAGTTGGGATTACGTAAAGACATAAAATTCAAAAGTATGAAAAAATACAAGCCAAAGAAGAAGAAAACGAATATCTCCCGGTTTATCCGAATCAAGAAAAAATAATATTCCCACGAGACACTAGGAAAGATACTCTCCTCCATGGTGATTACGACATGAATTCGCTTTACTATTTTACTATTCTACTTTCCTAGTTATTTTGCGATAAAATCATTATTAATCTTTTGTATTTGTTTCTTACATACTAATGAACGTGAATGGTAAACCGAAATTATTAACTAATAAAACTTCATATTTTAGTAAGAATCCTGTGAAATTTGAAGTTTGATTTCAGAATATTCTTGATTGCATTTTGTTTGAAACTAAATCCAAGCATAAGCTAGAGCTAAAATATTCAACTTGGTGTCGAAAATCTGAAGTACACATGTACAAAAAGTCTAAAACCAATCAAATTAATAAAAAAAAAAACCGTAATAGACATCTCTACACTTTAGTCCAAATATGATTAATGTGCTCCAAAATTAAATGCAACAAATGGCGCAATCAGCAAAGTAAGTAAGTTTTCGTTTGACCAAATTAAGTTTGCCAATCATGGAGCCCAGCTTCCGGGAATATTTGCTTCATATGCTAATGTCGCATTAATTTTCAATTTATGTACTACTTAGTATTAGATTAGCTTTCGTGGAAAATTTACATCTCATGATTCTTCGTTAATTATTTCTACTTGGAGCTAAAACTATTCGCTTAAACGAAAAAAAGAAGAAATAAAGGGGTCCCACCGTAATATGCAAACAATACTTGTGGTCCCAATTTATAAATATATAAAATTATGAAATCATAAAAGCTTGTGGCTTCAGAGCCTCCTTCATCGTCGGCTTCTTTTTTTTTTTTTTTTCCCTTTCTTCGTCTTTTTCGTCGATTTCATACCAAAACAGGAACTCTCTGTTTTTGACAAACGAAGCTTTAAAGATCTATTTTGAGTGACTTTCATTCCCTCTCTCTCTCTCTCTTGCTCCCGGGGGGATTTTAAAGATTTTAAAAGATTTTTGAGATTTTTTCTCGTCGGCATTGAAGATCGAGGTAAAATTTTCTCACCCTTTCTCGCCGAATTTCCTGTATCTTCACGACATCGAAGAAAACGTTTCCTAATTTTCTCAATTAGTTATCTCTTATTGTTAAAAACTTAAAAGGGTTGAGAATTGAGATCCGAAGAAGAACACCCATCCGGATTCGTATCGGTTTGTCTGACTTTTCCCTTCGAAATTCAGGTAATTTCCTTATTCCGTCCCGAAATTCTCTTAATTCCCTTTGCAGATTTCGAATAATGATGAATTAGCTGAATCATCTGCACGTTAACTCGATCTCTCTGTTCCCATTTCTTCGGAAGTTTTCATTTTCCAGGTGAAGTCAAGATTTATATAGCATACATGTGAAAGTTTGATCCTTTGTTTTTAAACTTGCGGAAATATTTCATCTCGAGTTAGATTTAGATCCGTTTGATTGATATGGTCTATGGTGGTTTGGTTTGGTTCTGAGCAGAGAAAAAATGGGTGGTGAGGCAGAGATCAAGGAGCGTTTGCAACCCCAAGCTCCATCTGAAACAATGGAGAAGAAGCAAAACGAACATGTGAAAGGGAAGAGATTGTGGCAGAAGGTGAAGTACCAATTGGTGGAGTTTCACGCATTGCCTGCTTATTTGAGAGACAATGAGTACATCATTGGTCATTACCGATCCGAATGGCCAATCAAACAGATCCTTCTCAGCATCTTCACCATCCACAACGAGACCTTGAATGTTTGGACGTAAGTATCGGATCCAAGCTTCTTGATTTTTTTCTTCCCCTTTGTTAAGATCCAAGAATCTTGCTTGAATGTGTGTGTGCTTGGGATTTGCAGGCACTTGATTGGGTTTTTCCTGTTTCTTGCACTTACGATATACACAGCCACGAAAGTACCTGGCGTTGTGGATCTCCACTCTCTTCAACATCGTTTACCCGATGTCCTGAGGAAAACAGATCTTCACAAACTCCACTCTGAGCTCATGTCTCGCCTTCCTTCTAGTCCGTCTAGTTGGCATGTAATGGAACTTCTTTATAACTGTTTGCCAGAAAGATTCTCTCATGGCAACTACACCGACATGTGTGTTCTGGTAAATATAAACAAAACAAAAAACTCAATCTTTCTGCTTGTTTCAAAATGTCGCCAAGTTCACATCTTTTCTCGGTTTGTGAAATTGCATTGCAGCATTCGGTGAGGGAAGATCTTGCAAACATGATAGCTCCTTTGATCTTCAGGCCAATCACTCGATGGCCGTTCTACGCATTTTTAGGCGGCGCGATGTTCTGTCTATTAGCAAGCAGCACCTGCCACCTCCTCTCATGTCACTCGGAGCGAGTCTCCTACATAATGCTCAGGCTCGATTACGCCGGAATCGCGGCTCTGATCGCGACTTCCTTCTACCCTCCGGTCTACTACTCCTTCATGTGTGATCCTTTCTTCTGCAACCTCTACTTAGGGTTCATAACGATCTTGGGGATCGCCACCGTGCTCGTCTCCCTCCTCCCGGTTTTCCAGAGCCCGGAGTTTCGGGTCGTGAGGGCCTCTCTGTTTTTCGGGATGGGGTTCTCTGGCGCGGCTCCGATCCTACACAAAGTTATCATCTTTTGGGATCAGCCCGAAGCGCTTCACACGACGGGTTATGAGATTCTGATGGGTTTGCTTTACGGGTTAGGAGCTTTGGTCTATGCGACTAGGATCCCAGAGAGATGGATGCCTGGGAAATTCGATATAGCTGGACATAGCCATCAGCTGTTTCATGTCCTAGTGGTTGCTGGTGCGTTCACACACTATAGAGCTGGGCTAGTGTATCTTAAGTGGAGAGACATCGAAGGATGCTAATGAAAGATGAAGGTTGAAGAAGATGGAGGATTACATGTTTTTGAATCTTGTTCGTAGCTTCTTCGTAAAAAGAAAATTTGACTGTGTGTGTACGTGTAAGCAATTGTTCTTTTTTTTTCCTTTCTAAAACGAGGAATTATTATTATTAATCCCATAGAAATATCCAAATTATCCAGTCTAATTATTTAATTATTTAATTATTTAAAAATTGATGTGATAACGAGTTCATTAGATTTGGAAAATATTCATTATTCGTAATTATAGGCTCAAAAATTGATTAGGGCTCTTGGGCGTTTTTGCTAGTGTTGGCTTTTCACAGCCATGAAGGGAGAAAAGCCACCGGTCACGAAAACGATGAACTTTCTTATGATGCCTGATGATTTGCTTTTAAACTGTTTGGCCCGCGTCTCTAGATTGTACTACCCGACTCTCTCCTTGGTTTCCAAGAAATTTCGTTCTCTTCTTGCTTCCCTTGATTGTTACAATACTCGAAGGCTATTGGGCTGCACCGAAAGTTGTCTTTATGTGTGTTTGAAATTGGAATCCCCTCAAGACTTAAAACGAGCGCGTTGGTTCACTCTCTGCCGGAGACCAACTCAAATCACGTGTCCTAACCCTAACCCTAGATGGTTATTTCCGTGCTTTGCACCATTTAGAACCCTAACGAATCGAACTAGAAAGAAAGAGAAGAAACTTTTGGTATCAGTCCCAACTCGCAATTCTCCTGATGTGAACTGGTGGGGACAGTGGGGTTTGATCGCAGTTGGTTGCAATATCTACAAGATTGGCGGATACTTCAATGGTTTGCCCTCCTCTAAGGTCTTTTCCATGGATTGTCGGGGGGTCACACGTGGCACGAAGCTCCAAGCATGCGAGTTGCCCGGAAGTACCCTTATGTTAGTGTTCTTGATGGGAAGATATATGTAGTTGGTAGCTCCAAAGATATCGATCCCGAGACTTGGATCGAGTGTTTCGATCCCAGAACCCAGATATGGGAGCATGTGCCAAGCCCTGACGCGGAGATACGCGAGAGTTTTGTTGCATACAGAAACTTGGGCATCCAAGGAAAGCTTTACCTGTTTGGGAGTAAGTGTTTGGTTTACAAGCCCAAGGAAGATAGATGGGATGCGGTAGGATTGATGGAGACGTCTTTTATTAAATGGGATCATGGTTCTTCTTGTGTGATAGATAACGTGCTGTACTGTTATGGACGGGCGAAAAAGCTCGGATGGTACGATCTTGATGAGGGAGGATCTTGGAGAGTTTTGAAGGGTTTGAAAAAGCTGCCTAGATTACCAGAGGGTTATAATTGTGTTAGATTGGTGGATTATGGTGGAAAGCTTGCGGTTTTGTGGGTGAAAGAGGTGGGTGAGGAAAAGAAGATTTGGTGTGCTGAGATTTCGCTTGAAAGACGCAACGAACATGAGATTCGTGGGAAAGCTGAGTGGTGTGATGTTGTGCTTACGGTCCCCAAAGCATGTTCGTTCTTGCAATGTTTGGCTGTTACGGTTTGATGAATCAAACACATGAGCCAAGTATCATCTTGTTTTCAATGTGATGGAAGGATTTTCTGCTGCTTATGACGTTACTTCACTTGTAAGTTCGAAAAACCATACTATTGCATCTGTCTTTTCTCAGTTATATGCTCTGTTTTTCTCTCTCTCTTTTAATTACTCTGTATTGGAATGTTCTCAATTATGCTATGATTCTCTCTTCTAACCAAATGTCAATATAAAAGACTGAATTTAAGATATTTTATTTCTTCATGCTTCTGTCCGAGTAGACAGTAGACACTATCAACCATGATGGATTCGATGTCTTTTTCATTTTCCATAATTATCACTTCCACTTAAAACTCCGAGCTTATTTAATTTGTTTTGGTATATCACTTTGTATAAAATCAGATTGGTATATACTTGGTTGACATCATTTTTGCGTCGACTTTGGCTCTGTACCAAACCATTCTTGTAATTCCTCAGCTGCTTTCCTTCACATAATCTTCTCTCTCCATTACATCCAATCAGTCTTCTTCATCAAATCGCCACATAAAATTGTATACTTTTTAGTGCAAAATATATAAGCCAGTAAAAAAGAGTGATAGGATTTTGATGTAATTTCAAGAACAAAAGCAGAGAAGACGTCAAACATACCTTCTAGAACTATTGCCACAGAAAGTTGTGGTGGCCACGCGAGAACTCTGAGTCCCCTCCAACAGAATTCTTAGGGGAAAAAAAAACATTATCATGAATATATCGAAAGGAACAGGAAAACAAAAGCCAAAAATATGAGTGCATTGAGCAACTATCTCACCTGTTTCATGTCCTTGTGGTTGCTGATGCGTTCACACATTATAGAGCTGGGCTTGTGTATCTTAAGTGGAGAGACATTGAAGGATGCTAATGACGATGAAGGTTGTAGAAGATGGAGGATTAGATGGAATCTTTGATGTTTTTGAAACTTGTTTGTAGCTTCGTAAATAAAAGTTTGGACTGTGTAAAGTCTACGTGTAAGCAAATATTTTTTCTAGAATTTATATTATTAAATATTAATCCCATAGATAATAATGAACAAACAAAATCCAAATTATCCAGTCTAATTAAAAAAATAGTAATGTAATTACGAGTTCATTAGATTTAGAAGATATTCATTATAGGTAAACAAAACAAACAAAAAGAAGAAATATTTAAATATTGGCTTCCACAACCATGAAGGGAGAAAAGCCACCAGTTTCGAAAACGATGAACTTTCTTATGATGCCTGATGACTTGCTTTTAAACTGTTTAGCCCGTGTCTCTAGATTGTATTACCCTACTCTCTCCTTGGTTTCCAAGAAATTTCGTTCTCTTCTTGCTTCGCTTGAGTGTTACAATACTCGAAGGCTCTTAGGCTGCACCGAAAGTTGTCTTTATGTGTGTTTGCAATTCCCTCAAGACGTAAACCAGGGGCGTTGGTTCACTCTCTGCCCTAGACCAACTCAAATCACTTATGCTAAGCCTAACCCTAGATGGTTCACTTCGTGCTTCGCACTATTTAGAACCCTAATGAATCGCATTATGAAGAAAGATGAGAAACTTTTGGTCTCGATACCAAAGAAAGAGGAGAATTTTTTGGTCTCAATCCCAACTCACAATCCTCCTAATGTGAATTGGTGGGGACAGTGGGGTTTGATCGCAGTTGGTTGTAATATCTACAAGCTTGGCGGGTACATCGATACTTGCCCCACGTCTAGGGTCTATTCCATGGATTGTAGGTCTCACACGTGGCACGAAGCTCCAAGCATGCGAGTTTACCGGAGGTTTCCTAATCTGAATGTTCTTGATGGAAAAATATATGTAGTAGATAGCTTCAAAGATATGGATCCAGCGGATTGGGTCGAGTGTTTCGATCCCATAACCCAAAAATGGGAGCTTGTGCCAAGCGCTGACGCTGAGATACGAGGGAGTTTTGTATACAGAAGCTTAGCAATCCAAGAAAAGCTTTACCTGTTTGGGGATAAGTGTTTGGTTTACAAGCCCAAGGAAGATAGATGGGATGCGGTAGGATTGTTGGAGACGTATTTTGGGTGGGATCATGGTTCTTCTTGCGTGGTAGATAACGTGTTGTACAGATGGGAGAAAAAGCTCGGATGGTACGATTTCGAGGGAGGGTCTTGGAGAGTTTTGAAGGGTTTGGAAAAACTGCCTAAATTACCAGAGGGTGATAATTGTGTTAGATTGGTGGATTATGGCGGAAAGATTGCGGTTTTGTGGGAGATAGAGGTGGGTGAGGAGAAGAAGATTTGGTGTGCTGAGATTTCTCTTGAAAGATGCAACGAACATGAGATTCGTGGGGAAGTTGAGTGGTGTGATGCTGTGCTTACGGTCCCCAAATCATGTACTTTCTTGCAATGTTTGGCTGTTACGGTTTGATGAATCAAACATGGTAGTATCATCTTGTTTACAGTATCATGAATCAAACATGATACTATCATCTTGCAATTTTTGGCTGTTACGGTTTGGTGAATCAAATACATGAGCCAAACGTGGTAATATCTTCTTGTTTAAGGTTTTTTTCTTTTTTTTCTTTTTTTTCTTTTGGGTTAAATGTGGAGATTTTTTGCTCAATAACCAAAAATAAAAACAAAACCTACAATCTAACCATTTTCTCTCACTACCTCTTCCTATCTCTCTCTAAGATTTTGGTTATTCTCTTAATTTTTTTTTGGTTTTGGTTATTCACCAAAACAACCCATAAATGTGATGAATGATTTTTTACTGCTTAAATTCGAATATATATGACGTTGCTTCTGTGAATTTGCAGTTGTATGCTCTCTTTTCCTCTCTTCTAAGGACTCTGCTTTGGTATATTATGAGTTTTTTTACTCTGTCTTCTAAGTGCACACAGTTAGATTAGACACAAGCAGTAATGTGATAACATAAAATAGATGTAATACAAGAATTTGTGAAGAACTGAAGAGTAAAAACAAACATATTATTATTAGCAGTCCTTGAAAACTTGGTAAAAAGGTTCATCTGAAACACATCGTAACGTTACAAAAGAAAAAAGAAAAAAGTAGCATGACGCAACTTGAAATTGTGAAATCTTCTGAAAGTAGCAAGACTTTCTTATTTGGTTTTTCAACATATAATAACCAATTACGAATGATTTTTTTATATAGTTTTGGTGATAAAATTGGAAACCTAAAATATCGACTTTAAACTAAACCTTTAAATCGGATTATTTATCTCTGTCTAAAATCTTATAATTCTAGTGTGGAAATAACTAAATAATTAGTTACCCGAAAATATTATTAATTGAGAAATTATTTTTTTAATAAAGTCTGTGATTGATGATCTTATCCTTTTAATATAATAGTATGTTTTTGGCCATCATGGCTCAGATTTAAAATGGAAATAAATTTGACCATCATCATTCGTTCATATCTCCCACAGTTGGATATAAATTTGACATTCAATCAAAAATGAANCATTTAAAGAAAGAAAATGGAATATTGGAATTATAAAAAAAACAATATCACTTTTACAACAATAGACAACAATATGGCAAAGTAATACACATGTGGTTGGTTCTTAATCTGTCTCTTATACACATCTAGATGTGTATAAGAGACAGGTATTTACGTATACATTATATACAGTATATGCTGTCTCTTATACACATCTAGATGTGTATAAGAGACAGCACATAACTCTTACTCCTTTGAAGCGTCTTGTGATTATTCCCAAAATCAATCAAAGGACTTGTCTCGTCAATTATCTCGAACCCATGATGACTGTCTCTTATACACATCTAGATGTGTATAAGAGACAGGTATAAAACTCTCCATTAGTAGTAAATATCAATTTACATAAAGAGAAAAAACTGAAATTTTTACTAAACGCCCATTTTGTGTTAATGATCTTATTTTCCCTTTTCTTACCATAGATTTAGCTGACTAAATCGCCTCACATCAAAGCCAATAAACCCTAAATCGGAAAAGGTCATTTCTTTACTTTACCAACAGTTTTTCAGAGTTTTACTGAAATTTCTTGTCTTTTATATCGCTGCTCCATTGTAGATTTGGAGGTTTTCGTATTTTCAGTCATCATCTTCGATGGGAAAACACGGCGGCGCAAAGACCAGAACGGCCGCCTGTTTATCAGACGGAGTCATCTTCCTCGCCGGAGCTTTCACGTCTCTTGTTCTCGTATGGTCTTACTTCTCAATGTTTTCACCTCCCTTCAATTTCACCCTAACCGGATTACGAAAAGACGGTGGACCAATTAAATGCTCCGGTTCGGACATGCAATTCGACCCACCCGATTCCAGTTTTTACGATGATCCGGATCTAAGCTACTCGATCGAGAAATCAGTCACGGGATGGGACGAGAAACGGAAGCGGTGGCTTGAATTGCACCCGTCGTTCAAAACCGGTTCTGAAAACCGGATCGTGATGGTAACCGGTTCGCAATCGGCGCCGTGTAAAAACCCAATCGGAGACCATCTAATGCTCCGATGCTTCAAAAACAAAGTCGATTACTGTCGAATCCATGGCCACGACATCTTCTACAGCAATTCGTTGCTTCATCCGAAGATGAATTCTTACTGGGCGAAACTTCCGGTGGTAAAGGCGGCGATGCTTGCTCACCCGGAGGCGGAGTGGATTTGGTGGGTTGATTCCGACGCGGTATTCACCGATATGGAATTCACGCCGCCGCTTCACCGTTACCGTCATCACAATCTGGTGGTTCACGGTTGGCCGGATATTATCTACGATAAACAGAGTTGGACGGCGTTAAATGCCGGCGTTTTCCTCATTAGAAAATGTCAATGGTCTATGGAGTTAATTGACACGTGGAAGAGTATGGGACCTGTGAGCCCTGACTACGCCAAGTGGGGTCCGATCCAACGGTCTGTATTCAAAGATAAATTGTTTCCCGAGTCAGACGATCAGACGGCTCTGATTTATTTGCTGTATAAACATAAAGAGTTGTATTACCCTAAAATATACCTCGAAGCAGAGTATTACTTCCAAGGGTATTGGATTGGCGTCGTCGGGGGTTTCGCTAACGTGACGGAGCGGTATCTCGAGATGGAACGAGAGGACGCCACGTTGCGTAGACGGCACTCGGAGAAAGTGAGCGAGCGATACGGTGCCTGTCTCTTATACACATCTAGATGTGTATAAGAGACAGATCTTATCCTTTTAATAGTATGTTTTTGGCCATCATNGGAACTCTACTCTTTGAACTCTACTCTTTCACACGACCCACCGCCCTTAATTTTGTTTTTCCCAGGTAAATTTTCATGCTTCTTTCCTCGAATTTTCCGCCGTTTTGTTCATATCATTACTTACGGTTATCTGAAATTTCTTTTGCTTGGATCTTAATAACAAGAAAGGTTATCTTAATAACTCTAAAATGTGGAGCCTATTTAATCGTAATCCCTAAATTATTAGAACCATATTAGTTGGATTCTGCAGAATCGATAGAGGATTCGGTTAGAATTTGAGAATTTTGAGATACAAACTTTGGGTGGGTGACCCAAATAATTGTTGGTTTGAATGGATGATCCGTTTTAAGTTTGGCTGGGTTGGTAAAAATCATAAGTTTTTGAGGATAAGATAGTCATTCACTTCGCATATGAGATCTATTACGGGAACTCTACTCTTTGAACTCTACTCTTTCACACGACCCACCGCCCTTAATTTTGTTTTTCCCAGGTAAATTTTCATGCTTCTTTCCTCGAATTTTCCGCCGTTTTGTTCATATCATTACTTACGGTTATCTGAAATTTCTTTTGCTTGGATCTTAATAACAAGAAAGGTTATCTTAATAACTCTAAAATGTGGAGCCTATTTAATCGTAATCCCTAAATTATTAGAACCATATTAGTTGGATTCTGCAGAATCGATAGAGGATTCGGTTAGAATTTGAGAATTTTGAGATACAAACTTTGGGTGGGTGACCCAAATAATTGTTGGTTTGAATGGATGATCCGTTTTAAGTTTGGCTGGGTTGGTAAAAATCATAAGTTTTTGAGGATAAGATAGTCATTCACTTCGCATATGAGATCTATTACGGGAACTCTACTCTTTGAACTCTACTCTTTCACACGACCCACCGCCCTTAATTTTGTTTTTCCCAGGTAAATTTTCATGCTTCTTTCCTCGAATTTTCCGCCGTTTTGTTCATATCATTACTTACGGTTATCTGAAATTTCTTTTGCTTGGATCTTAATAACAAGAAAGGTTATCTTAATAACTCTAAAATGTGGAGCCTATTTAATCGTAATCCCTAAATTATTAGAACCATATTAGTTGGATTCTGCAGAATCGATAGAGGATTCGGTTAGAATTTGAGAATTTTGAGATACAAACTTTGGGTGGGTGACCCAAATAATTGTTGGTTTGAATGGATGATCCGTTTTAAGTTTGGCTGGGTTGGTAAAAATCATAAGTTTTTGAGGATAAGATAGTCATTCACTTCGCATATGAGATCTATTACGGGAACTCTACTCTTTGAACTCTACTCTTTCACACGACCCACCGCCCTTAATTTTGTTTTTCCCAGGTAAATTTTCATGCTTCTTTCCTCGAATTTTCCGCCGTTTTGTTCATATCATTACTTACGGTTATCTGAAATTTCTTTTGCTTGGATCTTAATAACAAGAAAGGTTATCTTAATAACTCTAAAATGTGGAGCCTATTTAATCGTAATCCCTAAATTATTAGAACCATATTAGTTGGATTCTGCAGAATCGATAGAGGATTCGGTTAGAATTTGAGAATTTTGAGATACAAACTTTGGGTGGGTGACCCAAATAATTGTTGGTTTGAATGGATGATCCGTTTTAAGTTTGGCTGGGTTGGTAAAAATCATAAGTTTTTGAGGATAAGATAGTCATTCACTTCGCATATGAGATCTATTACGGGAACTCTACTCTTTGAACTCTACTCTTTCACACGACCCACCGCCCTTAATTTTGTTTTTCCCAGGTAAATTTTCATGCTTCTTTCCTCGAATTTTCCGCCGTTTTGTTCATATCATTACTTACGGTTATCTGAAATTTCTTTTGCTTGGATCTTAATAACAAGAAAGGTTATCTTAATAACTCTAAAATGTGGAGCCTATTTAATCGTAATCCCTAAATTATTAGAACCATATTAGTTGGATTCTGCAGAATCGATAGAGGATTCGGTTAGAATTTGAGAATTTTGAGATACAAACTTTGGGTGGGTGACCCAAATAATTGTTGGTTTGAATGGATGATCCGTTTTAAGTTTGGCTGGGTTGGTAAAAATCATAAGTTTTTGAGGATAAGATAGTCATTCACTTCGCATATGAGATCTATTACGGGAACTCTACTCTTTGAACTCTACTCTTTCACACGACCCACCGCCCTTAATTTTGTTTTTCCCAGGTAAATTTTCATGCTTCTTTCCTCGAATTTTCCGCCGTTTTGTTCATATCATTACTTACGGTTATCTGAAATTTCTTTTGCTTGGATCTTAATAACAAGAAAGGTTATCTTAATAACTCTAAAATGTGGAGCCTATTTAATCGTAATCCCTAAATTATTAGAACCATATTAGTTGGATTCTGCAGAATCGATAGAGGATTCGGTTAGAATTTGAGAATTTTGAGATACAAACTTTGGGTGGGTGACCCAAATAATTGTTGGTTTGAATGGATGATCCGTTTTAAGTTTGGCTGGGTTGGTAAAAATCATAAGTTTTTGAGGATAAGATAGTCATTCACTTCGCATATGAGATCTATTACGGGAACTCTACTCTTTGAACTCTACTCTTTCACACGACCCACCGCCCTTAATTTTGTTTTTCCCAGGTAAATTTTCATGCTTCTTTCCTCGAATTTTCCGCCGTTTTGTTCATATCATTACTTACGGTTATCTGAAATTTCTTTTGCTTGGATCTTAATAACAAGAAAGGTTATCTTAATAACTCTAAAATGTGGAGCCTATTTAATCGTAATCCCTAAATTATTAGAACCATATTAGTTGGATTCTGCAGAATCGATAGAGGATTCGGTTAGAATTTGAGAATTTTGAGATACAAACTTTGGGTGGGTGACCCAAATAATTGTTGGTTTGAATGGATGATCCGTTTTAAGTTTGGCTGGGTTGGTAAAAATCATAAGTTTTTGAGGATAAGATAGTCATTCACTTCGCATATGAGATCTATTACGGGAACTCTACTCTTTGAACTCTACTCTTTCACACGACCCACCGCCCTTAATTTTGTTTTTCCCAGGTAAATTTTCATGCTTCTTTCCTCGAATTTTCCGCCGTTTTGTTCATATCATTACTTACGGTTATCTGAAATTTCTTTTGCTTGGATCTTAATAACAAGAAAGGTTATCTTAATAACTCTAAAATGTGGAGCCTATTTAATCGTAATCCCTAAATTATTAGAACCATATTAGTTGGATTCTGCAGAATCGATAGAGGATTCGGTTAGAATTTGAGAATTTTGAGATACAAACTTTGGGTGGGTGACCCAAATAATTGTTGGTTTGAATGGATGATCCGTTTTAAGTTTGGCTGGGTTGGTAAAAATCATAAGTTTTTGAGGATAAGATAGTCATTCACTTCGCATATGAGATCTATTACGGGAACTCTACTCTTTGAACTCTACTCTTTCACACGACCCACCGCCCTTAATTTTGTTTTTCCCAGGTAAATTTTCATGCTTCTTTCCTCGAATTTTCCGCCGTTTTGTTCATATCATTACTTACGGTTATCTGAAATTTCTTTTGCTTGGATCTTAATAACAAGAAAGGTTATCTTAATAACTCTAAAATGTGGAGCCTATTTAATCGTAATCCCTAAATTATTAGAACCATATTAGTTGGATTCTGCAGAATCGATAGAGGATTCGGTTAGAATTTGAGAATTTTGAGATACAAACTTTGGGTGGGTGACCCAAATAATTGTTGGTTTGAATGGATGATCCGTTTTAAGTTTGGCTGGGTTGGTAAAAATCATAAGTTTTTGAGGATAAGATAGTCATTCACTTCGCATATGAGATCTATTACGGGAACTCTACTCTTTGAACTCTACTCTTTCACACGACCCACCGCCCTTAATTTTGTTTTTCCCAGGTAAATTTTCATGCTTCTTTCCTCGAATTTTCCGCCGTTTTGTTCATATCATTACTTACGGTTATCTGAAATTTCTTTTGCTTGGATCTTAATAACAAGAAAGGTTATCTTAATAACTCTAAAATGTGGAGCCTATTTAATCGTAATCCCTAAATTATTAGAACCATATTAGTTGGATTCTGCAGAATCGATAGAGGATTCGGTTAGAATTTGAGAATTTTGAGATACAAACTTTGGGTGGGTGACCCAAATAATTGTTGGTTTGAATGGATGATCCGTTTTAAGTTTGGCTGGGTTGGTAAAAATCATAAGTTTTTGAGGATAAGATAGTCATTCACTTCGCATATGAGATCTATTACGGGAACTCTACTCTTTGAACTCTACTCTTTCACACGACCCACCGCCCTTAATTTTGTTTTTCCCAGGTAAATTTTCATGCTTCTTTCCTCGAATTTTCCGCCGTTTTGTTCATATCATTACTTACGGTTATCTGAAATTTCTTTTGCTTGGATCTTAATAACAAGAAAGGTTATCTTAATAACTCTAAAATGTGGAGCCTATTTAATCGTAATCCCTAAATTATTAGAACCATATTAGTTGGATTCTGCAGAATCGATAGAGGATTCGGTTAGAATTTGAGAATTTTGAGATACAAACTTTGGGTGGGTGACCCAAATAATTGTTGGTTTGAATGGATGATCCGTTTTAAGTTTGGCTGGGTTGGTAAAAATCATAAGTTTTTGAGGATAAGATAGTCATTCACTTCGCATATGAGATCTATTACGGGAACTCTACTCTTTGAACTCTACTCTTTCACACGACCCACCGCCCTTAATTTTGTTTTTCCCAGGTAAATTTTCATGCTTCTTTCCTCGAATTTTCCGCCGTTTTGTTCATATCATTACTTACGGTTATCTGAAATTTCTTTTGCTTGGATCTTAATAACAAGAAAGGTTATCTTAATAACTCTAAAATGTGGAGCCTATTTAATCGTAATCCCTAAATTATTAGAACCATATTAGTTGGATTCTGCAGAATCGATAGAGGATTCGGTTAGAATTTGAGAATTTTGAGATACAAACTTTGGGTGGGTGACCCAAATAATTGTTGGTTTGAATGGATGATCCGTTTTAAGTTTGGCTGGGTTGGTAAAAATCATAAGTTTTTGAGGATAAGATAGTCATTCACTTCGCATATGAGATCTATTACGGGAACTCTACTCTTTGAACTCTACTCTTTCACACGACCCACCGCCCTTAATTTTGTTTTTCCCAGGTAAATTTTCATGCTTCTTTCCTCGAATTTTCCGCCGTTTTGTTCATATCATTACTTACGGTTATCTGAAATTTCTTTTGCTTGGATCTTAATAACAAGAAAGGTTATCTTAATAACTCTAAAATGTGGAGCCTATTTAATCGTAATCCCTAAATTATTAGAACCATATTAGTTGGATTCTGCAGAATCGATAGAGGATTCGGTTAGAATTTGAGAATTTTGAGATACAAACTTTGGGTGGGTGACCCAAATAATTGTTGGTTTGAATGGATGATCCGTTTTAAGTTTGGCTGGGTTGGTAAAAATCATAAGTTTTTGAGGATAAGATAGTCATTCACTTCGCATATGAGATCTATTACGGGAACTCTACTCTTTGAACTCTACTCTTTCACACGACCCACCGCCCTTAATTTTGTTTTTCCCAGGTAAATTTTCATGCTTCTTTCCTCGAATTTTCCGCCGTTTTGTTCATATCATTACTTACGGTTATCTGAAATTTCTTTTGCTTGGATCTTAATAACAAGAAAGGTTATCTTAATAACTCTAAAATGTGGAGCCTATTTAATCGTAATCCCTAAATTATTAGAACCATATTAGTTGGATTCTGCAGAATCGATAGAGGATTCGGTTAGAATTTGAGAATTTTGAGATACAAACTTTGGGTGGGTGACCCAAATAATTGTTGGTTTGAATGGATGATCCGTTTTAAGTTTGGCTGGGTTGGTAAAAATCATAAGTTTTTGAGGATAAGATAGTCATTCACTTCGCATATGAGATCTATTACGGGAACTCTACTCTTTGAACTCTACTCTTTCACACGACCCACCGCCCTTAATTTTGTTTTTCCCAGGTAAATTTTCATGCTTCTTTCCTCGAATTTTCCGCCGTTTTGTTCATATCATTACTTACGGTTATCTGAAATTTCTTTTGCTTGGATCTTAATAACAAGAAAGGTTATCTTAATAACTCTAAAATGTGGAGCCTATTTAATCGTAATCCCTAAATTATTAGAACCATATTAGTTGGATTCTGCAGAATCGATAGAGGATTCGGTTAGAATTTGAGAATTTTGAGATACAAACTTTGGGTGGGTGACCCAAATAATTGTTGGTTTGAATGGATGATCCGTTTTAAGTTTGGCTGGGTTGGTAAAAATCATAAGTTTTTGAGGATAAGATAGTCATTCACTTCGCATATGAGATCTATTACGGGAACTCTACTCTTTGAACTCTACTCTTTCACACGACCCACCGCCCTTAATTTTGTTTTTCCCAGGTAAATTTTCATGCTTCTTTCCTCGAATTTTCCGCCGTTTTGTTCATATCATTACTTACGGTTATCTGAAATTTCTTTTGCTTGGATCTTAATAACAAGAAAGGTTATCTTAATAACTCTAAAATGTGGAGCCTATTTAATCGTAATCCCTAAATTATTAGAACCATATTAGTTGGATTCTGCAGAATCGATAGAGGATTCGGTTAGAATTTGAGAATTTTGAGATACAAACTTTGGGTGGGTGACCCAAATAATTGTTGGTTTGAATGGATGATCCGTTTTAAGTTTGGCTGGGTTGGTAAAAATCATAAGTTTTTGAGGATAAGATAGTCATTCACTTCGCATATGAGATCTATTACGGGAACTCTACTCTTTGAACTCTACTCTTTCACACGACCCACCGCCCTTAATTTTGTTTTTCCCAGGTAAATTTTCATGCTTCTTTCCTCGAATTTTCCGCCGTTTTGTTCATATCATTACTTACGGTTATCTGAAATTTCTTTTGCTTGGATCTTAATAACAAGAAAGGTTATCTTAATAACTCTAAAATGTGGAGCCTATTTAATCGTAATCCCTAAATTATTAGAACCATATTAGTTGGATTCTGCAGAATCGATAGAGGATTCGGTTAGAATTTGAGAATTTTGAGATACAAACTTTGGGTGGGTGACCCAAATAATTGTTGGTTTGAATGGATGATCCGTTTTAAGTTTGGCTGGGTTGGTAAAAATCATAAGTTTTTGAGGATAAGATAGTCATTCACTTCGCATATGAGATCTATTACGGGAACTCTACTCTTTGAACTCTACTCTTTCACACGACCCACCGCCCTTAATTTTGTTTTTCCCAGGTAAATTTTCATGCTTCTTTCCTCGAATTTTCCGCCGTTTTGTTCATATCATTACTTACGGTTATCTGAAATTTCTTTTGCTTGGATCTTAATAACAAGAAAGGTTATCTTAATAACTCTAAAATGTGGAGCCTATTTAATCGTAATCCCTAAATTATTAGAACCATATTAGTTGGATTCTGCAGAATCGATAGAGGATTCGGTTAGAATTTGAGAATTTTGAGATACAAACTTTGGGTGGGTGACCCAAATAATTGTTGGTTTGAATGGATGATCCGTTTTAAGTTTGGCTGGGTTGGTAAAAATCATAAGTTTTTGAGGATAAGATAGTCATTCACTTCGCATATGAGATCTATTACGGGAACTCTACTCTTTGAACTCTACTCTTTCACACGACCCACCGCCCTTAATTTTGTTTTTCCCAGGTAAATTTTCATGCTTCTTTCCTCGAATTTTCCGCCGTTTTGTTCATATCATTACTTACGGTTATCTGAAATTTCTTTTGCTTGGATCTTAATAACAAGAAAGGTTATCTTAATAACTCTAAAATGTGGAGCCTATTTAATCGTAATCCCTAAATTATTAGAACCATATTAGTTGGATTCTGCAGAATCGATAGAGGATTCGGTTAGAATTTGAGAATTTTGAGATACAAACTTTGGGTGGGTGACCCAAATAATTGTTGGTTTGAATGGATGATCCGTTTTAAGTTTGGCTGGGTTGGTAAAAATCATAAGTTTTTGAGGATAAGATAGTCATTCACTTCGCATATGAGATCTATTACGGGAACTCTACTCTTTGAACTCTACTCTTTCACACGACCCACCGCCCTTAATTTTGTTTTTCCCAGGTAAATTTTCATGCTTCTTTCCTCGAATTTTCCGCCGTTTTGTTCATATCATTACTTACGGTTATCTGAAATTTCTTTTGCTTGGATCTTAATAACAAGAAAGGTTATCTTAATAACTCTAAAATGTGGAGCCTATTTAATCGTAATCCCTAAATTATTAGAACCATATTAGTTGGATTCTGCAGAATCGATAGAGGATTCGGTTAGAATTTGAGAATTTTGAGATACAAACTTTGGGTGGGTGACCCAAATAATTGTTGGTTTGAATGGATGATCCGTTTTAAGTTTGGCTGGGTTGGTAAAAATCATAAGTTTTTGAGGATAAGATAGTCATTCACTTCGCATATGAGATCTATTACGGGAACTCTACTCTTTGAACTCTACTCTTTCACACGACCCACCGCCCTTAATTTTGTTTTTCCCAGGTAAATTTTCATGCTTCTTTCCTCGAATTTTCCGCCGTTTTGTTCATATCATTACTTACGGTTATCTGAAATTTCTTTTGCTTGGATCTTAATAACAAGAAAGGTTATCTTAATAACTCTAAAATGTGGAGCCTATTTAATCGTAATCCCTAAATTATTAGAACCATATTAGTTGGATTCTGCAGAATCGATAGAGGATTCGGTTAGAATTTGAGAATTTTGAGATACAAACTTTGGGTGGGTGACCCAAATAATTGTTGGTTTGAATGGATGATCCGTTTTAAGTTTGGCTGGGTTGGTAAAAATCATAAGTTTTTGAGGATAAGATAGTCATTCACTTCGCATATGAGATCTATTACGGGAACTCTACTCTTTGAACTCTACTCTTTCACACGACCCACCGCCCTTAATTTTGTTTTTCCCAGGTAAATTTTCATGCTTCTTTCCTCGAATTTTCCGCCGTTTTGTTCATATCATTACTTACGGTTATCTGAAATTTCTTTTGCTTGGATCTTAATAACAAGAAAGGTTATCTTAATAACTCTAAAATGTGGAGCCTATTTAATCGTAATCCCTAAATTATTAGAACCATATTAGTTGGATTCTGCAGAATCGATAGAGGATTCGGTTAGAATTTGAGAATTTTGAGATACAAACTTTGGGTGGGTGACCCAAATAATTGTTGGTTTGAATGGATGATCCGTTTTAAGTTTGGCTGGGTTGGTAAAAATCATAAGTTTTTGAGGATAAGATAGTCATTCACTTCGCATATGAGATCTATTACGGGAACTCTACTCTTTGAACTCTACTCTTTCACACGACCCACCGCCCTTAATTTTGTTTTTCCCAGGTAAATTTTCATGCTTCTTTCCTCGAATTTTCCGCCGTTTTGTTCATATCATTACTTACGGTTATCTGAAATTTCTTTTGCTTGGATCTTAATAACAAGAAAGGTTATCTTAATAACTCTAAAATGTGGAGCCTATTTAATCGTAATCCCTAAATTATTAGAACCATATTAGTTGGATTCTGCAGAATCGATAGAGGATTCGGTTAGAATTTGAGAATTTTGAGATACAAACTTTGGGTGGGTGACCCAAATAATTGTTGGTTTGAATGGATGATCCGTTTTAAGTTTGGCTGGGTTGGTAAAAATCATAAGTTTTTGAGGATAAGATAGTCATTCACTTCGCATATGAGATCTATTACGGGAACTCTACTCTTTGAACTCTACTCTTTCACACGACCCACCGCCCTTAATTTTGTTTTTCCCAGGTAAATTTTCATGCTTCTTTCCTCGAATTTTCCGCCGTTTTGTTCATATCATTACTTACGGTTATCTGAAATTTCTTTTGCTTGGATCTTAATAACAAGAAAGGTTATCTTAATAACTCTAAAATGTGGAGCCTATTTAATCGTAATCCCTAAATTATTAGAACCATATTAGTTGGATTCTGCAGAATCGATAGAGGATTCGGTTAGAATTTGAGAATTTTGAGATACAAACTTTGGGTGGGTGACCCAAATAATTGTTGGTTTGAATGGATGATCCGTTTTAAGTTTGGCTGGGTTGGTAAAAATCATAAGTTTTTGAGGATAAGATAGTCATTCACTTCGCATATGAGATCTATTACGGGAACTCTACTCTTTGAACTCTACTCTTTCACACGACCCACCGCCCTTAATTTTGTTTTTCCCAGGTAAATTTTCATGCTTCTTTCCTCGAATTTTCCGCCGTTTTGTTCATATCATTACTTACGGTTATCTGAAATTTCTTTTGCTTGGATCTTAATAACAAGAAAGGTTATCTTAATAACTCTAAAATGTGGAGCCTATTTAATCGTAATCCCTAAATTATTAGAACCATATTAGTTGGATTCTGCAGAATCGATAGAGGATTCGGTTAGAATTTGAGAATTTTGAGATACAAACTTTGGGTGGGTGACCCAAATAATTGTTGGTTTGAATGGATGATCCGTTTTAAGTTTGGCTGGGTTGGTAAAAATCATAAGTTTTTGAGGATAAGATAGTCATTCACTTCGCATATGAGATCTATTACGGGAACTCTACTCTTTGAACTCTACTCTTTCACACGACCCACCGCCCTTAATTTTGTTTTTCCCAGGTAAATTTTCATGCTTCTTTCCTCGAATTTTCCGCCGTTTTGTTCATATCATTACTTACGGTTATCTGAAATTTCTTTTGCTTGGATCTTAATAACAAGAAAGGTTATCTTAATAACTCTAAAATGTGGAGCCTATTTAATCGTAATCCCTAAATTATTAGAACCATATTAGTTGGATTCTGCAGAATCGATAGAGGATTCGGTTAGAATTTGAGAATTTTGAGATACAAACTTTGGGTGGGTGACCCAAATAATTGTTGGTTTGAATGGATGATCCGTTTTAAGTTTGGCTGGGTTGGTAAAAATCATAAGTTTTTGAGGATAAGATAGTCATTCACTTCGCATATGAGATCTATTACGGGAACTCTACTCTTTGAACTCTACTCTTTCACACGACCCACCGCCCTTAATTTTGTTTTTCCCAGGTAAATTTTCATGCTTCTTTCCTCGAATTTTCCGCCGTTTTGTTCATATCATTACTTACGGTTATCTGAAATTTCTTTTGCTTGGATCTTAATAACAAGAAAGGTTATCTTAATAACTCTAAAATGTGGAGCCTATTTAATCGTAATCCCTAAATTATTAGAACCATATTAGTTGGATTCTGCAGAATCGATAGAGGATTCGGTTAGAATTTGAGAATTTTGAGATACAAACTTTGGGTGGGTGACCCAAATAATTGTTGGTTTGAATGGATGATCCGTTTTAAGTTTGGCTGGGTTGGTAAAAATCATAAGTTTTTGAGGATAAGATAGTCATTCACTTCGCATATGAGATCTATTACGGGAACTCTACTCTTTGAACTCTACTCTTTCACACGACCCACCGCCCTTAATTTTGTTTTTCCCAGGTAAATTTTCATGCTTCTTTCCTCGAATTTTCCGCCGTTTTGTTCATATCATTACTTACGGTTATCTGAAATTTCTTTTGCTTGGATCTTAATAACAAGAAAGGTTATCTTAATAACTCTAAAATGTGGAGCCTATTTAATCGTAATCCCTAAATTATTAGAACCATATTAGTTGGATTCTGCAGAATCGATAGAGGATTCGGTTAGAATTTGAGAATTTTGAGATACAAACTTTGGGTGGGTGACCCAAATAATTGTTGGTTTGAATGGATGATCCGTTTTAAGTTTGGCTGGGTTGGTAAAAATCATAAGTTTTTGAGGATAAGATAGTCATTCACTTCGCATATGAGATCTATTACGGGAACTCTACTCTTTGAACTCTACTCTTTCACACGACCCACCGCCCTTAATTTTGTTTTTCCCAGGTAAATTTTCATGCTTCTTTCCTCGAATTTTCCGCCGTTTTGTTCATATCATTACTTACGGTTATCTGAAATTTCTTTTGCTTGGATCTTAATAACAAGAAAGGTTATCTTAATAACTCTAAAATGTGGAGCCTATTTAATCGTAATCCCTAAATTATTAGAACCATATTAGTTGGATTCTGCAGAATCGATAGAGGATTCGGTTAGAATTTGAGAATTTTGAGATACAAACTTTGGGTGGGTGACCCAAATAATTGTTGGTTTGAATGGATGATCCGTTTTAAGTTTGGCTGGGTTGGTAAAAATCATAAGTTTTTGAGGATAAGATAGTCATTCACTTCGCATATGAGATCTATTACGGGAACTCTACTCTTTGAACTCTACTCTTTCACACGACCCACCGCCCTTAATTTTGTTTTTCCCAGGTAAATTTTCATGCTTCTTTCCTCGAATTTTCCGCCGTTTTGTTCATATCATTACTTACGGTTATCTGAAATTTCTTTTGCTTGGATCTTAATAACAAGAAAGGTTATCTTAATAACTCTAAAATGTGGAGCCTATTTAATCGTAATCCCTAAATTATTAGAACCATATTAGTTGGATTCTGCAGAATCGATAGAGGATTCGGTTAGAATTTGAGAATTTTGAGATACAAACTTTGGGTGGGTGACCCAAATAATTGTTGGTTTGAATGGATGATCCGTTTTAAGTTTGGCTGGGTTGGTAAAAATCATAAGTTTTTGAGGATAAGATAGTCATTCACTTCGCATATGAGATCTATTACGGGAACTCTACTCTTTGAACTCTACTCTTTCACACGACCCACCGCCCTTAATTTTGTTTTTCCCAGGTAAATTTTCATGCTTCTTTCCTCGAATTTTCCGCCGTTTTGTTCATATCATTACTTACGGTTATCTGAAATTTCTTTTGCTTGGATCTTAATAACAAGAAAGGTTATCTTAATAACTCTAAAATGTGGAGCCTATTTAATCGTAATCCCTAAATTATTAGAACCATATTAGTTGGATTCTGCAGAATCGATAGAGGATTCGGTTAGAATTTGAGAATTTTGAGATACAAACTTTGGGTGGGTGACCCAAATAATTGTTGGTTTGAATGGATGATCCGTTTTAAGTTTGGCTGGGTTGGTAAAAATCATAAGTTTTTGAGGATAAGATAGTCATTCACTTCGCATATGAGATCTATTACGGGAACTCTACTCTTTGAACTCTACTCTTTCACACGACCCACCGCCCTTAATTTTGTTTTTCCCAGGTAAATTTTCATGCTTCTTTCCTCGAATTTTCCGCCGTTTTGTTCATATCATTACTTACGGTTATCTGAAATTTCTTTTGCTTGGATCTTAATAACAAGAAAGGTTATCTTAATAACTCTAAAATGTGGAGCCTATTTAATCGTAATCCCTAAATTATTAGAACCATATTAGTTGGATTCTGCAGAATCGATAGAGGATTCGGTTAGAATTTGAGAATTTTGAGATACAAACTTTGGGTGGGTGACCCAAATAATTGTTGGTTTGAATGGATGATCCGTTTTAAGTTTGGCTGGGTTGGTAAAAATCATAAGTTTTTGAGGATAAGATAGTCATTCACTTCGCATATGAGATCTATTACGGGAACTCTACTCTTTGAACTCTACTCTTTCACACGACCCACCGCCCTTAATTTTGTTTTTCCCAGGTAAATTTTCATGCTTCTTTCCTCGAATTTTCCGCCGTTTTGTTCATATCATTACTTACGGTTATCTGAAATTTCTTTTGCTTGGATCTTAATAACAAGAAAGGTTATCTTAATAACTCTAAAATGTGGAGCCTATTTAATCGTAATCCCTAAATTATTAGAACCATATTAGTTGGATTCTGCAGAATCGATAGAGGATTCGGTTAGAATTTGAGAATTTTGAGATACAAACTTTGGGTGGGTGACCCAAATAATTGTTGGTTTGAATGGATGATCCGTTTTAAGTTTGGCTGGGTTGGTAAAAATCATAAGTTTTTGAGGATAAGATAGTCATTCACTTCGCATATGAGATCTATTACGGGAACTCTACTCTTTGAACTCTACTCTTTCACACGACCCACCGCCCTTAATTTTGTTTTTCCCAGGTAAATTTTCATGCTTCTTTCCTCGAATTTTCCGCCGTTTTGTTCATATCATTACTTACGGTTATCTGAAATTTCTTTTGCTTGGATCTTAATAACAAGAAAGGTTATCTTAATAACTCTAAAATGTGGAGCCTATTTAATCGTAATCCCTAAATTATTAGAACCATATTAGTTGGATTCTGCAGAATCGATAGAGGATTCGGTTAGAATTTGAGAATTTTGAGATACAAACTTTGGGTGGGTGACCCAAATAATTGTTGGTTTGAATGGATGATCCGTTTTAAGTTTGGCTGGGTTGGTAAAAATCATAAGTTTTTGAGGATAAGATAGTCATTCACTTCGCATATGAGATCTATTACGGGAACTCTACTCTTTGAACTCTACTCTTTCACACGACCCACCGCCCTTAATTTTGTTTTTCCCAGGTAAATTTTCATGCTTCTTTCCTCGAATTTTCCGCCGTTTTGTTCATATCATTACTTACGGTTATCTGAAATTTCTTTTGCTTGGATCTTAATAACAAGAAAGGTTATCTTAATAACTCTAAAATGTGGAGCCTATTTAATCGTAATCCCTAAATTATTAGAACCATATTAGTTGGATTCTGCAGAATCGATAGAGGATTCGGTTAGAATTTGAGAATTTTGAGATACAAACTTTGGGTGGGTGACCCAAATAATTGTTGGTTTGAATGGATGATCCGTTTTAAGTTTGGCTGGGTTGGTAAAAATCATAAGTTTTTGAGGATAAGATAGTCATTCACTTCGCATATGAGATCTATTACGGGAACTCTACTCTTTGAACTCTACTCTTTCACACGACCCACCGCCCTTAATTTTGTTTTTCCCAGGTAAATTTTCATGCTTCTTTCCTCGAATTTTCCGCCGTTTTGTTCATATCATTACTTACGGTTATCTGAAATTTCTTTTGCTTGGATCTTAATAACAAGAAAGGTTATCTTAATAACTCTAAAATGTGGAGCCTATTTAATCGTAATCCCTAAATTATTAGAACCATATTAGTTGGATTCTGCAGAATCGATAGAGGATTCGGTTAGAATTTGAGAATTTTGAGATACAAACTTTGGGTGGGTGACCCAAATAATTGTTGGTTTGAATGGATGATCCGTTTTAAGTTTGGCTGGGTTGGTAAAAATCATAAGTTTTTGAGGATAAGATAGTCATTCACTTCGCATATGAGATCTATTACGGGAACTCTACTCTTTGAACTCTACTCTTTCACACGACCCACCGCCCTTAATTTTGTTTTTCCCAGGTAAATTTTCATGCTTCTTTCCTCGAATTTTCCGCCGTTTTGTTCATATCATTACTTACGGTTATCTGAAATTTCTTTTGCTTGGATCTTAATAACAAGAAAGGTTATCTTAATAACTCTAAAATGTGGAGCCTATTTAATCGTAATCCCTAAATTATTAGAACCATATTAGTTGGATTCTGCAGAATCGATAGAGGATTCGGTTAGAATTTGAGAATTTTGAGATACAAACTTTGGGTGGGTGACCCAAATAATTGTTGGTTTGAATGGATGATCCGTTTTAAGTTTGGCTGGGTTGGTAAAAATCATAAGTTTTTGAGGATAAGATAGTCATTCACTTCGCATATGAGATCTATTACGGGAACTCTACTCTTTGAACTCTACTCTTTCACACGACCCACCGCCCTTAATTTTGTTTTTCCCAGGTAAATTTTCATGCTTCTTTCCTCGAATTTTCCGCCGTTTTGTTCATATCATTACTTACGGTTATCTGAAATTTCTTTTGCTTGGATCTTAATAACAAGAAAGGTTATCTTAATAACTCTAAAATGTGGAGCCTATTTAATCGTAATCCCTAAATTATTAGAACCATATTAGTTGGATTCTGCAGAATCGATAGAGGATTCGGTTAGAATTTGAGAATTTTGAGATACAAACTTTGGGTGGGTGACCCAAATAATTGTTGGTTTGAATGGATGATCCGTTTTAAGTTTGGCTGGGTTGGTAAAAATCATAAGTTTTTGAGGATAAGATAGTCATTCACTTCGCATATGAGATCTATTACGGGAACTCTACTCTTTGAACTCTACTCTTTCACACGACCCACCGCCCTTAATTTTGTTTTTCCCAGGTAAATTTTCATGCTTCTTTCCTCGAATTTTCCGCCGTTTTGTTCATATCATTACTTACGGTTATCTGAAATTTCTTTTGCTTGGATCTTAATAACAAGAAAGGTTATCTTAATAACTCTAAAATGTGGAGCCTATTTAATCGTAATCCCTAAATTATTAGAACCATATTAGTTGGATTCTGCAGAATCGATAGAGGATTCGGTTAGAATTTGAGAATTTTGAGATACAAACTTTGGGTGGGTGACCCAAATAATTGTTGGTTTGAATGGATGATCCGTTTTAAGTTTGGCTGGGTTGGTAAAAATCATAAGTTTTTGAGGATAAGATAGTCATTCACTTCGCATATGAGATCTATTACGGGAACTCTACTCTTTGAACTCTACTCTTTCACACGACCCACCGCCCTTAATTTTGTTTTTCCCAGGTAAATTTTCATGCTTCTTTCCTCGAATTTTCCGCCGTTTTGTTCATATCATTACTTACGGTTATCTGAAATTTCTTTTGCTTGGATCTTAATAACAAGAAAGGTTATCTTAATAACTCTAAAATGTGGAGCCTATTTAATCGTAATCCCTAAATTATTAGAACCATATTAGTTGGATTCTGCAGAATCGATAGAGGATTCGGTTAGAATTTGAGAATTTTGAGATACAAACTTTGGGTGGGTGACCCAAATAATTGTTGGTTTGAATGGATGATCCGTTTTAAGTTTGGCTGGGTTGGTAAAAATCATAAGTTTTTGAGGATAAGATAGTCATTCACTTCGCATATGAGATCTATTACGGGAACTCTACTCTTTGAACTCTACTCTTTCACACGACCCACCGCCCTTAATTTTGTTTTTCCCAGGTAAATTTTCATGCTTCTTTCCTCGAATTTTCCGCCGTTTTGTTCATATCATTACTTACGGTTATCTGAAATTTCTTTTGCTTGGATCTTAATAACAAGAAAGGTTATCTTAATAACTCTAAAATGTGGAGCCTATTTAATCGTAATCCCTAAATTATTAGAACCATATTAGTTGGATTCTGCAGAATCGATAGAGGATTCGGTTAGAATTTGAGAATTTTGAGATACAAACTTTGGGTGGGTGACCCAAATAATTGTTGGTTTGAATGGATGATCCGTTTTAAGTTTGGCTGGGTTGGTAAAAATCATAAGTTTTTGAGGATAAGATAGTCATTCACTTCGCATATGAGATCTATTACGGGAACTCTACTCTTTGAACTCTACTCTTTCACACGACCCACCGCCCTTAATTTTGTTTTTCCCAGGTAAATTTTCATGCTTCTTTCCTCGAATTTTCCGCCGTTTTGTTCATATCATTACTTACGGTTATCTGAAATTTCTTTTGCTTGGATCTTAATAACAAGAAAGGTTATCTTAATAACTCTAAAATGTGGAGCCTATTTAATCGTAATCCCTAAATTATTAGAACCATATTAGTTGGATTCTGCAGAATCGATAGAGGATTCGGTTAGAATTTGAGAATTTTGAGATACAAACTTTGGGTGGGTGACCCAAATAATTGTTGGTTTGAATGGATGATCCGTTTTAAGTTTGGCTGGGTTGGTAAAAATCATAAGTTTTTGAGGATAAGATAGTCATTCACTTCGCATATGAGATCTATTACGGGAACTCTACTCTTTGAACTCTACTCTTTCACACGACCCACCGCCCTTAATTTTGTTTTTCCCAGGTAAATTTTCATGCTTCTTTCCTCGAATTTTCCGCCGTTTTGTTCATATCATTACTTACGGTTATCTGAAATTTCTTTTGCTTGGATCTTAATAACAAGAAAGGTTATCTTAATAACTCTAAAATGTGGAGCCTATTTAATCGTAATCCCTAAATTATTAGAACCATATTAGTTGGATTCTGCAGAATCGATAGAGGATTCGGTTAGAATTTGAGAATTTTGAGATACAAACTTTGGGTGGGTGACCCAAATAATTGTTGGTTTGAATGGATGATCCGTTTTAAGTTTGGCTGGGTTGGTAAAAATCATAAGTTTTTGAGGATAAGATAGTCATTCACTTCGCATATGAGATCTATTACGGGAACTCTACTCTTTGAACTCTACTCTTTCACACGACCCACCGCCCTTAATTTTGTTTTTCCCAGGTAAATTTTCATGCTTCTTTCCTCGAATTTTCCGCCGTTTTGTTCATATCATTACTTACGGTTATCTGAAATTTCTTTTGCTTGGATCTTAATAACAAGAAAGGTTATCTTAATAACTCTAAAATGTGGAGCCTATTTAATCGTAATCCCTAAATTATTAGAACCATATTAGTTGGATTCTGCAGAATCGATAGAGGATTCGGTTAGAATTTGAGAATTTTGAGATACAAACTTTGGGTGGGTGACCCAAATAATTGTTGGTTTGAATGGATGATCCGTTTTAAGTTTGGCTGGGTTGGTAAAAATCATAAGTTTTTGAGGATAAGATAGTCATTCACTTCGCATATGAGATCTATTACGGGAACTCTACTCTTTGAACTCTACTCTTTCACACGACCCACCGCCCTTAATTTTGTTTTTCCCAGGTAAATTTTCATGCTTCTTTCCTCGAATTTTCCGCCGTTTTGTTCATATCATTACTTACGGTTATCTGAAATTTCTTTTGCTTGGATCTTAATAACAAGAAAGGTTATCTTAATAACTCTAAAATGTGGAGCCTATTTAATCGTAATCCCTAAATTATTAGAACCATATTAGTTGGATTCTGCAGAATCGATAGAGGATTCGGTTAGAATTTGAGAATTTTGAGATACAAACTTTGGGTGGGTGACCCAAATAATTGTTGGTTTGAATGGATGATCCGTTTTAAGTTTGGCTGGGTTGGTAAAAATCATAAGTTTTTGAGGATAAGATAGTCATTCACTTCGCATATGAGATCTATTACGGGAACTCTACTCTTTGAACTCTACTCTTTCACACGACCCACCGCCCTTAATTTTGTTTTTCCCAGGTAAATTTTCATGCTTCTTTCCTCGAATTTTCCGCCGTTTTGTTCATATCATTACTTACGGTTATCTGAAATTTCTTTTGCTTGGATCTTAATAACAAGAAAGGTTATCTTAATAACTCTAAAATGTGGAGCCTATTTAATCGTAATCCCTAAATTATTAGAACCATATTAGTTGGATTCTGCAGAATCGATAGAGGATTCGGTTAGAATTTGAGAATTTTGAGATACAAACTTTGGGTGGGTGACCCAAATAATTGTTGGTTTGAATGGATGATCCGTTTTAAGTTTGGCTGGGTTGGTAAAAATCATAAGTTTTTGAGGATAAGATAGTCATTCACTTCGCATATGAGATCTATTACGGGAACTCTACTCTTTGAACTCTACTCTTTCACACGACCCACCGCCCTTAATTTTGTTTTTCCCAGGTAAATTTTCATGCTTCTTTCCTCGAATTTTCCGCCGTTTTGTTCATATCATTACTTACGGTTATCTGAAATTTCTTTTGCTTGGATCTTAATAACAAGAAAGGTTATCTTAATAACTCTAAAATGTGGAGCCTATTTAATCGTAATCCCTAAATTATTAGAACCATATTAGTTGGATTCTGCAGAATCGATAGAGGATTCGGTTAGAATTTGAGAATTTTGAGATACAAACTTTGGGTGGGTGACCCAAATAATTGTTGGTTTGAATGGATGATCCGTTTTAAGTTTGGCTGGGTTGGTAAAAATCATAAGTTTTTGAGGATAAGATAGTCATTCACTTCGCATATGAGATCTATTACGGGAACTCTACTCTTTGAACTCTACTCTTTCACACGACCCACCGCCCTTAATTTTGTTTTTCCCAGGTAAATTTTCATGCTTCTTTCCTCGAATTTTCCGCCGTTTTGTTCATATCATTACTTACGGTTATCTGAAATTTCTTTTGCTTGGATCTTAATAACAAGAAAGGTTATCTTAATAACTCTAAAATGTGGAGCCTATTTAATCGTAATCCCTAAATTATTAGAACCATATTAGTTGGATTCTGCAGAATCGATAGAGGATTCGGTTAGAATTTGAGAATTTTGAGATACAAACTTTGGGTGGGTGACCCAAATAATTGTTGGTTTGAATGGATGATCCGTTTTAAGTTTGGCTGGGTTGGTAAAAATCATAAGTTTTTGAGGATAAGATAGTCATTCACTTCGCATATGAGATCTATTACGGGAACTCTACTCTTTGAACTCTACTCTTTCACACGACCCACCGCCCTTAATTTTGTTTTTCCCAGGTAAATTTTCATGCTTCTTTCCTCGAATTTTCCGCCGTTTTGTTCATATCATTACTTACGGTTATCTGAAATTTCTTTTGCTTGGATCTTAATAACAAGAAAGGTTATCTTAATAACTCTAAAATGTGGAGCCTATTTAATCGTAATCCCTAAATTATTAGAACCATATTAGTTGGATTCTGCAGAATCGATAGAGGATTCGGTTAGAATTTGAGAATTTTGAGATACAAACTTTGGGTGGGTGACCCAAATAATTGTTGGTTTGAATGGATGATCCGTTTTAAGTTTGGCTGGGTTGGTAAAAATCATAAGTTTTTGAGGATAAGATAGTCATTCACTTCGCATATGAGATCTATTACGGGAACTCTACTCTTTGAACTCTACTCTTTCACACGACCCACCGCCCTTAATTTTGTTTTTCCCAGGTAAATTTTCATGCTTCTTTCCTCGAATTTTCCGCCGTTTTGTTCATATCATTACTTACGGTTATCTGAAATTTCTTTTGCTTGGATCTTAATAACAAGAAAGGTTATCTTAATAACTCTAAAATGTGGAGCCTATTTAATCGTAATCCCTAAATTATTAGAACCATATTAGTTGGATTCTGCAGAATCGATAGAGGATTCGGTTAGAATTTGAGAATTTTGAGATACAAACTTTGGGTGGGTGACCCAAATAATTGTTGGTTTGAATGGATGATCCGTTTTAAGTTTGGCTGGGTTGGTAAAAATCATAAGTTTTTGAGGATAAGATAGTCATTCACTTCGCATATGAGATCTATTACGGGAACTCTACTCTTTGAACTCTACTCTTTCACACGACCCACCGCCCTTAATTTTGTTTTTCCCAGGTAAATTTTCATGCTTCTTTCCTCGAATTTTCCGCCGTTTTGTTCATATCATTACTTACGGTTATCTGAAATTTCTTTTGCTTGGATCTTAATAACAAGAAAGGTTATCTTAATAACTCTAAAATGTGGAGCCTATTTAATCGTAATCCCTAAATTATTAGAACCATATTAGTTGGATTCTGCAGAATCGATAGAGGATTCGGTTAGAATTTGAGAATTTTGAGATACAAACTTTGGGTGGGTGACCCAAATAATTGTTGGTTTGAATGGATGATCCGTTTTAAGTTTGGCTGGGTTGGTAAAAATCATAAGTTTTTGAGGATAAGATAGTCATTCACTTCGCATATGAGATCTATTACGGGAACTCTACTCTTTGAACTCTACTCTTTCACACGACCCACCGCCCTTAATTTTGTTTTTCCCAGGTAAATTTTCATGCTTCTTTCCTCGAATTTTCCGCCGTTTTGTTCATATCATTACTTACGGTTATCTGAAATTTCTTTTGCTTGGATCTTAATAACAAGAAAGGTTATCTTAATAACTCTAAAATGTGGAGCCTATTTAATCGTAATCCCTAAATTATTAGAACCATATTAGTTGGATTCTGCAGAATCGATAGAGGATTCGGTTAGAATTTGAGAATTTTGAGATACAAACTTTGGGTGGGTGACCCAAATAATTGTTGGTTTGAATGGATGATCCGTTTTAAGTTTGGCTGGGTTGGTAAAAATCATAAGTTTTTGAGGATAAGATAGTCATTCACTTCGCATATGAGATCTATTACGGGAACTCTACTCTTTGAACTCTACTCTTTCACACGACCCACCGCCCTTAATTTTGTTTTTCCCAGGTAAATTTTCATGCTTCTTTCCTCGAATTTTCCGCCGTTTTGTTCATATCATTACTTACGGTTATCTGAAATTTCTTTTGCTTGGATCTTAATAACAAGAAAGGTTATCTTAATAACTCTAAAATGTGGAGCCTATTTAATCGTAATCCCTAAATTATTAGAACCATATTAGTTGGATTCTGCAGAATCGATAGAGGATTCGGTTAGAATTTGAGAATTTTGAGATACAAACTTTGGGTGGGTGACCCAAATAATTGTTGGTTTGAATGGATGATCCGTTTTAAGTTTGGCTGGGTTGGTAAAAATCATAAGTTTTTGAGGATAAGATAGTCATTCACTTCGCATATGAGATCTATTACGGGAACTCTACTCTTTGAACTCTACTCTTTCACACGACCCACCGCCCTTAATTTTGTTTTTCCCAGGTAAATTTTCATGCTTCTTTCCTCGAATTTTCCGCCGTTTTGTTCATATCATTACTTACGGTTATCTGAAATTTCTTTTGCTTGGATCTTAATAACAAGAAAGGTTATCTTAATAACTCTAAAATGTGGAGCCTATTTAATCGTAATCCCTAAATTATTAGAACCATATTAGTTGGATTCTGCAGAATCGATAGAGGATTCGGTTAGAATTTGAGAATTTTGAGATACAAACTTTGGGTGGGTGACCCAAATAATTGTTGGTTTGAATGGATGATCCGTTTTAAGTTTGGCTGGGTTGGTAAAAATCATAAGTTTTTGAGGATAAGATAGTCATTCACTTCGCATATGAGATCTATTACGGGAACTCTACTCTTTGAACTCTACTCTTTCACACGACCCACCGCCCTTAATTTTGTTTTTCCCAGGTAAATTTTCATGCTTCTTTCCTCGAATTTTCCGCCGTTTTGTTCATATCATTACTTACGGTTATCTGAAATTTCTTTTGCTTGGATCTTAATAACAAGAAAGGTTATCTTAATAACTCTAAAATGTGGAGCCTATTTAATCGTAATCCCTAAATTATTAGAACCATATTAGTTGGATTCTGCAGAATCGATAGAGGATTCGGTTAGAATTTGAGAATTTTGAGATACAAACTTTGGGTGGGTGACCCAAATAATTGTTGGTTTGAATGGATGATCCGTTTTAAGTTTGGCTGGGTTGGTAAAAATCATAAGTTTTTGAGGATAAGATAGTCATTCACTTCGCATATGAGATCTATTACGGGAACTCTACTCTTTGAACTCTACTCTTTCACACGACCCACCGCCCTTAATTTTGTTTTTCCCAGGTAAATTTTCATGCTTCTTTCCTCGAATTTTCCGCCGTTTTGTTCATATCATTACTTACGGTTATCTGAAATTTCTTTTGCTTGGATCTTAATAACAAGAAAGGTTATCTTAATAACTCTAAAATGTGGAGCCTATTTAATCGTAATCCCTAAATTATTAGAACCATATTAGTTGGATTCTGCAGAATCGATAGAGGATTCGGTTAGAATTTGAGAATTTTGAGATACAAACTTTGGGTGGGTGACCCAAATAATTGTTGGTTTGAATGGATGATCCGTTTTAAGTTTGGCTGGGTTGGTAAAAATCATAAGTTTTTGAGGATAAGATAGTCATTCACTTCGCATATGAGATCTATTACGGGAACTCTACTCTTTGAACTCTACTCTTTCACACGACCCACCGCCCTTAATTTTGTTTTTCCCAGGTAAATTTTCATGCTTCTTTCCTCGAATTTTCCGCCGTTTTGTTCATATCATTACTTACGGTTATCTGAAATTTCTTTTGCTTGGATCTTAATAACAAGAAAGGTTATCTTAATAACTCTAAAATGTGGAGCCTATTTAATCGTAATCCCTAAATTATTAGAACCATATTAGTTGGATTCTGCAGAATCGATAGAGGATTCGGTTAGAATTTGAGAATTTTGAGATACAAACTTTGGGTGGGTGACCCAAATAATTGTTGGTTTGAATGGATGATCCGTTTTAAGTTTGGCTGGGTTGGTAAAAATCATAAGTTTTTGAGGATAAGATAGTCATTCACTTCGCATATGAGATCTATTACGGGAACTCTACTCTTTGAACTCTACTCTTTCACACGACCCACCGCCCTTAATTTTGTTTTTCCCAGGTAAATTTTCATGCTTCTTTCCTCGAATTTTCCGCCGTTTTGTTCATATCATTACTTACGGTTATCTGAAATTTCTTTTGCTTGGATCTTAATAACAAGAAAGGTTATCTTAATAACTCTAAAATGTGGAGCCTATTTAATCGTAATCCCTAAATTATTAGAACCATATTAGTTGGATTCTGCAGAATCGATAGAGGATTCGGTTAGAATTTGAGAATTTTGAGATACAAACTTTGGGTGGGTGACCCAAATAATTGTTGGTTTGAATGGATGATCCGTTTTAAGTTTGGCTGGGTTGGTAAAAATCATAAGTTTTTGAGGATAAGATAGTCATTCACTTCGCATATGAGATCTATTACGGGAACTCTACTCTTTGAACTCTACTCTTTCACACGACCCACCGCCCTTAATTTTGTTTTTCCCAGGTAAATTTTCATGCTTCTTTCCTCGAATTTTCCGCCGTTTTGTTCATATCATTACTTACGGTTATCTGAAATTTCTTTTGCTTGGATCTTAATAACAAGAAAGGTTATCTTAATAACTCTAAAATGTGGAGCCTATTTAATCGTAATCCCTAAATTATTAGAACCATATTAGTTGGATTCTGCAGAATCGATAGAGGATTCGGTTAGAATTTGAGAATTTTGAGATACAAACTTTGGGTGGGTGACCCAAATAATTGTTGGTTTGAATGGATGATCCGTTTTAAGTTTGGCTGGGTTGGTAAAAATCATAAGTTTTTGAGGATAAGATAGTCATTCACTTCGCATATGAGATCTATTACGGGAACTCTACTCTTTGAACTCTACTCTTTCACACGACCCACCGCCCTTAATTTTGTTTTTCCCAGGTAAATTTTCATGCTTCTTTCCTCGAATTTTCCGCCGTTTTGTTCATATCATTACTTACGGTTATCTGAAATTTCTTTTGCTTGGATCTTAATAACAAGAAAGGTTATCTTAATAACTCTAAAATGTGGAGCCTATTTAATCGTAATCCCTAAATTATTAGAACCATATTAGTTGGATTCTGCAGAATCGATAGAGGATTCGGTTAGAATTTGAGAATTTTGAGATACAAACTTTGGGTGGGTGACCCAAATAATTGTTGGTTTGAATGGATGATCCGTTTTAAGTTTGGCTGGGTTGGTAAAAATCATAAGTTTTTGAGGATAAGATAGTCATTCACTTCGCATATGAGATCTATTACGGGAACTCTACTCTTTGAACTCTACTCTTTCACACGACCCACCGCCCTTAATTTTGTTTTTCCCAGGTAAATTTTCATGCTTCTTTCCTCGAATTTTCCGCCGTTTTGTTCATATCATTACTTACGGTTATCTGAAATTTCTTTTGCTTGGATCTTAATAACAAGAAAGGTTATCTTAATAACTCTAAAATGTGGAGCCTATTTAATCGTAATCCCTAAATTATTAGAACCATATTAGTTGGATTCTGCAGAATCGATAGAGGATTCGGTTAGAATTTGAGAATTTTGAGATACAAACTTTGGGTGGGTGACCCAAATAATTGTTGGTTTGAATGGATGATCCGTTTTAAGTTTGGCTGGGTTGGTAAAAATCATAAGTTTTTGAGGATAAGATAGTCATTCACTTCGCATATGAGATCTATTACGGGAACTCTACTCTTTGAACTCTACTCTTTCACACGACCCACCGCCCTTAATTTTGTTTTTCCCAGGTAAATTTTCATGCTTCTTTCCTCGAATTTTCCGCCGTTTTGTTCATATCATTACTTACGGTTATCTGAAATTTCTTTTGCTTGGATCTTAATAACAAGAAAGGTTATCTTAATAACTCTAAAATGTGGAGCCTATTTAATCGTAATCCCTAAATTATTAGAACCATATTAGTTGGATTCTGCAGAATCGATAGAGGATTCGGTTAGAATTTGAGAATTTTGAGATACAAACTTTGGGTGGGTGACCCAAATAATTGTTGGTTTGAATGGATGATCCGTTTTAAGTTTGGCTGGGTTGGTAAAAATCATAAGTTTTTGAGGATAAGATAGTCATTCACTTCGCATATGAGATCTATTACGGGAACTCTACTCTTTGAACTCTACTCTTTCACACGACCCACCGCCCTTAATTTTGTTTTTCCCAGGTAAATTTTCATGCTTCTTTCCTCGAATTTTCCGCCGTTTTGTTCATATCATTACTTACGGTTATCTGAAATTTCTTTTGCTTGGATCTTAATAACAAGAAAGGTTATCTTAATAACTCTAAAATGTGGAGCCTATTTAATCGTAATCCCTAAATTATTAGAACCATATTAGTTGGATTCTGCAGAATCGATAGAGGATTCGGTTAGAATTTGAGAATTTTGAGATACAAACTTTGGGTGGGTGACCCAAATAATTGTTGGTTTGAATGGATGATCCGTTTTAAGTTTGGCTGGGTTGGTAAAAATCATAAGTTTTTGAGGATAAGATAGTCATTCACTTCGCATATGAGATCTATTACGGGAACTCTACTCTTTGAACTCTACTCTTTCACACGACCCACCGCCCTTAATTTTGTTTTTCCCAGGTAAATTTTCATGCTTCTTTCCTCGAATTTTCCGCCGTTTTGTTCATATCATTACTTACGGTTATCTGAAATTTCTTTTGCTTGGATCTTAATAACAAGAAAGGTTATCTTAATAACTCTAAAATGTGGAGCCTATTTAATCGTAATCCCTAAATTATTAGAACCATATTAGTTGGATTCTGCAGAATCGATAGAGGATTCGGTTAGAATTTGAGAATTTTGAGATACAAACTTTGGGTGGGTGACCCAAATAATTGTTGGTTTGAATGGATGATCCGTTTTAAGTTTGGCTGGGTTGGTAAAAATCATAAGTTTTTGAGGATAAGATAGTCATTCACTTCGCATATGAGATCTATTACGGGAACTCTACTCTTTGAACTCTACTCTTTCACACGACCCACCGCCCTTAATTTTGTTTTTCCCAGGTAAATTTTCATGCTTCTTTCCTCGAATTTTCCGCCGTTTTGTTCATATCATTACTTACGGTTATCTGAAATTTCTTTTGCTTGGATCTTAATAACAAGAAAGGTTATCTTAATAACTCTAAAATGTGGAGCCTATTTAATCGTAATCCCTAAATTATTAGAACCATATTAGTTGGATTCTGCAGAATCGATAGAGGATTCGGTTAGAATTTGAGAATTTTGAGATACAAACTTTGGGTGGGTGACCCAAATAATTGTTGGTTTGAATGGATGATCCGTTTTAAGTTTGGCTGGGTTGGTAAAAATCATAAGTTTTTGAGGATAAGATAGTCATTCACTTCGCATATGAGATCTATTACGGGAACTCTACTCTTTGAACTCTACTCTTTCACACGACCCACCGCCCTTAATTTTGTTTTTCCCAGGTAAATTTTCATGCTTCTTTCCTCGAATTTTCCGCCGTTTTGTTCATATCATTACTTACGGTTATCTGAAATTTCTTTTGCTTGGATCTTAATAACAAGAAAGGTTATCTTAATAACTCTAAAATGTGGAGCCTATTTAATCGTAATCCCTAAATTATTAGAACCATATTAGTTGGATTCTGCAGAATCGATAGAGGATTCGGTTAGAATTTGAGAATTTTGAGATACAAACTTTGGGTGGGTGACCCAAATAATTGTTGGTTTGAATGGATGATCCGTTTTAAGTTTGGCTGGGTTGGTAAAAATCATAAGTTTTTGAGGATAAGATAGTCATTCACTTCGCATATGAGATCTATTACGGGAACTCTACTCTTTGAACTCTACTCTTTCACACGACCCACCGCCCTTAATTTTGTTTTTCCCAGGTAAATTTTCATGCTTCTTTCCTCGAATTTTCCGCCGTTTTGTTCATATCATTACTTACGGTTATCTGAAATTTCTTTTGCTTGGATCTTAATAACAAGAAAGGTTATCTTAATAACTCTAAAATGTGGAGCCTATTTAATCGTAATCCCTAAATTATTAGAACCATATTAGTTGGATTCTGCAGAATCGATAGAGGATTCGGTTAGAATTTGAGAATTTTGAGATACAAACTTTGGGTGGGTGACCCAAATAATTGTTGGTTTGAATGGATGATCCGTTTTAAGTTTGGCTGGGTTGGTAAAAATCATAAGTTTTTGAGGATAAGATAGTCATTCACTTCGCATATGAGATCTATTACGGGAACTCTACTCTTTGAACTCTACTCTTTCACACGACCCACCGCCCTTAATTTTGTTTTTCCCAGGTAAATTTTCATGCTTCTTTCCTCGAATTTTCCGCCGTTTTGTTCATATCATTACTTACGGTTATCTGAAATTTCTTTTGCTTGGATCTTAATAACAAGAAAGGTTATCTTAATAACTCTAAAATGTGGAGCCTATTTAATCGTAATCCCTAAATTATTAGAACCATATTAGTTGGATTCTGCAGAATCGATAGAGGATTCGGTTAGAATTTGAGAATTTTGAGATACAAACTTTGGGTGGGTGACCCAAATAATTGTTGGTTTGAATGGATGATCCGTTTTAAGTTTGGCTGGGTTGGTAAAAATCATAAGTTTTTGAGGATAAGATAGTCATTCACTTCGCATATGAGATCTATTACGGGAACTCTACTCTTTGAACTCTACTCTTTCACACGACCCACCGCCCTTAATTTTGTTTTTCCCAGGTAAATTTTCATGCTTCTTTCCTCGAATTTTCCGCCGTTTTGTTCATATCATTACTTACGGTTATCTGAAATTTCTTTTGCTTGGATCTTAATAACAAGAAAGGTTATCTTAATAACTCTAAAATGTGGAGCCTATTTAATCGTAATCCCTAAATTATTAGAACCATATTAGTTGGATTCTGCAGAATCGATAGAGGATTCGGTTAGAATTTGAGAATTTTGAGATACAAACTTTGGGTGGGTGACCCAAATAATTGTTGGTTTGAATGGATGATCCGTTTTAAGTTTGGCTGGGTTGGTAAAAATCATAAGTTTTTGAGGATAAGATAGTCATTCACTTCGCATATGAGATCTATTACGGGAACTCTACTCTTTGAACTCTACTCTTTCACACGACCCACCGCCCTTAATTTTGTTTTTCCCAGGTAAATTTTCATGCTTCTTTCCTCGAATTTTCCGCCGTTTTGTTCATATCATTACTTACGGTTATCTGAAATTTCTTTTGCTTGGATCTTAATAACAAGAAAGGTTATCTTAATAACTCTAAAATGTGGAGCCTATTTAATCGTAATCCCTAAATTATTAGAACCATATTAGTTGGATTCTGCAGAATCGATAGAGGATTCGGTTAGAATTTGAGAATTTTGAGATACAAACTTTGGGTGGGTGACCCAAATAATTGTTGGTTTGAATGGATGATCCGTTTTAAGTTTGGCTGGGTTGGTAAAAATCATAAGTTTTTGAGGATAAGATAGTCATTCACTTCGCATATGAGATCTATTACGGGAACTCTACTCTTTGAACTCTACTCTTTCACACGACCCACCGCCCTTAATTTTGTTTTTCCCAGGTAAATTTTCATGCTTCTTTCCTCGAATTTTCCGCCGTTTTGTTCATATCATTACTTACGGTTATCTGAAATTTCTTTTGCTTGGATCTTAATAACAAGAAAGGTTATCTTAATAACTCTAAAATGTGGAGCCTATTTAATCGTAATCCCTAAATTATTAGAACCATATTAGTTGGATTCTGCAGAATCGATAGAGGATTCGGTTAGAATTTGAGAATTTTGAGATACAAACTTTGGGTGGGTGACCCAAATAATTGTTGGTTTGAATGGATGATCCGTTTTAAGTTTGGCTGGGTTGGTAAAAATCATAAGTTTTTGAGGATAAGATAGTCATTCACTTCGCATATGAGATCTATTACGGGAACTCTACTCTTTGAACTCTACTCTTTCACACGACCCACCGCCCTTAATTTTGTTTTTCCCAGGTAAATTTTCATGCTTCTTTCCTCGAATTTTCCGCCGTTTTGTTCATATCATTACTTACGGTTATCTGAAATTTCTTTTGCTTGGATCTTAATAACAAGAAAGGTTATCTTAATAACTCTAAAATGTGGAGCCTATTTAATCGTAATCCCTAAATTATTAGAACCATATTAGTTGGATTCTGCAGAATCGATAGAGGATTCGGTTAGAATTTGAGAATTTTGAGATACAAACTTTGGGTGGGTGACCCAAATAATTGTTGGTTTGAATGGATGATCCGTTTTAAGTTTGGCTGGGTTGGTAAAAATCATAAGTTTTTGAGGATAAGATAGTCATTCACTTCGCATATGAGATCTATTACGGGAACTCTACTCTTTGAACTCTACTCTTTCACACGACCCACCGCCCTTAATTTTGTTTTTCCCAGGTAAATTTTCATGCTTCTTTCCTCGAATTTTCCGCCGTTTTGTTCATATCATTACTTACGGTTATCTGAAATTTCTTTTGCTTGGATCTTAATAACAAGAAAGGTTATCTTAATAACTCTAAAATGTGGAGCCTATTTAATCGTAATCCCTAAATTATTAGAACCATATTAGTTGGATTCTGCAGAATCGATAGAGGATTCGGTTAGAATTTGAGAATTTTGAGATACAAACTTTGGGTGGGTGACCCAAATAATTGTTGGTTTGAATGGATGATCCGTTTTAAGTTTGGCTGGGTTGGTAAAAATCATAAGTTTTTGAGGATAAGATAGTCATTCACTTCGCATATGAGATCTATTACGGGAACTCTACTCTTTGAACTCTACTCTTTCACACGACCCACCGCCCTTAATTTTGTTTTTCCCAGGTAAATTTTCATGCTTCTTTCCTCGAATTTTCCGCCGTTTTGTTCATATCATTACTTACGGTTATCTGAAATTTCTTTTGCTTGGATCTTAATAACAAGAAAGGTTATCTTAATAACTCTAAAATGTGGAGCCTATTTAATCGTAATCCCTAAATTATTAGAACCATATTAGTTGGATTCTGCAGAATCGATAGAGGATTCGGTTAGAATTTGAGAATTTTGAGATACAAACTTTGGGTGGGTGACCCAAATAATTGTTGGTTTGAATGGATGATCCGTTTTAAGTTTGGCTGGGTTGGTAAAAATCATAAGTTTTTGAGGATAAGATAGTCATTCACTTCGCATATGAGATCTATTACGGGAACTCTACTCTTTGAACTCTACTCTTTCACACGACCCACCGCCCTTAATTTTGTTTTTCCCAGGTAAATTTTCATGCTTCTTTCCTCGAATTTTCCGCCGTTTTGTTCATATCATTACTTACGGTTATCTGAAATTTCTTTTGCTTGGATCTTAATAACAAGAAAGGTTATCTTAATAACTCTAAAATGTGGAGCCTATTTAATCGTAATCCCTAAATTATTAGAACCATATTAGTTGGATTCTGCAGAATCGATAGAGGATTCGGTTAGAATTTGAGAATTTTGAGATACAAACTTTGGGTGGGTGACCCAAATAATTGTTGGTTTGAATGGATGATCCGTTTTAAGTTTGGCTGGGTTGGTAAAAATCATAAGTTTTTGAGGATAAGATAGTCATTCACTTCGCATATGAGATCTATTACGGGAACTCTACTCTTTGAACTCTACTCTTTCACACGACCCACCGCCCTTAATTTTGTTTTTCCCAGGTAAATTTTCATGCTTCTTTCCTCGAATTTTCCGCCGTTTTGTTCATATCATTACTTACGGTTATCTGAAATTTCTTTTGCTTGGATCTTAATAACAAGAAAGGTTATCTTAATAACTCTAAAATGTGGAGCCTATTTAATCGTAATCCCTAAATTATTAGAACCATATTAGTTGGATTCTGCAGAATCGATAGAGGATTCGGTTAGAATTTGAGAATTTTGAGATACAAACTTTGGGTGGGTGACCCAAATAATTGTTGGTTTGAATGGATGATCCGTTTTAAGTTTGGCTGGGTTGGTAAAAATCATAAGTTTTTGAGGATAAGATAGTCATTCACTTCGCATATGAGATCTATTACGGGAACTCTACTCTTTGAACTCTACTCTTTCACACGACCCACCGCCCTTAATTTTGTTTTTCCCAGGTAAATTTTCATGCTTCTTTCCTCGAATTTTCCGCCGTTTTGTTCATATCATTACTTACGGTTATCTGAAATTTCTTTTGCTTGGATCTTAATAACAAGAAAGGTTATCTTAATAACTCTAAAATGTGGAGCCTATTTAATCGTAATCCCTAAATTATTAGAACCATATTAGTTGGATTCTGCAGAATCGATAGAGGATTCGGTTAGAATTTGAGAATTTTGAGATACAAACTTTGGGTGGGTGACCCAAATAATTGTTGGTTTGAATGGATGATCCGTTTTAAGTTTGGCTGGGTTGGTAAAAATCATAAGTTTTTGAGGATAAGATAGTCATTCACTTCGCATATGAGATCTATTACGGGAACTCTACTCTTTGAACTCTACTCTTTCACACGACCCACCGCCCTTAATTTTGTTTTTCCCAGGTAAATTTTCATGCTTCTTTCCTCGAATTTTCCGCCGTTTTGTTCATATCATTACTTACGGTTATCTGAAATTTCTTTTGCTTGGATCTTAATAACAAGAAAGGTTATCTTAATAACTCTAAAATGTGGAGCCTATTTAATCGTAATCCCTAAATTATTAGAACCATATTAGTTGGATTCTGCAGAATCGATAGAGGATTCGGTTAGAATTTGAGAATTTTGAGATACAAACTTTGGGTGGGTGACCCAAATAATTGTTGGTTTGAATGGATGATCCGTTTTAAGTTTGGCTGGGTTGGTAAAAATCATAAGTTTTTGAGGATAAGATAGTCATTCACTTCGCATATGAGATCTATTACGGGAACTCTACTCTTTGAACTCTACTCTTTCACACGACCCACCGCCCTTAATTTTGTTTTTCCCAGGTAAATTTTCATGCTTCTTTCCTCGAATTTTCCGCCGTTTTGTTCATATCATTACTTACGGTTATCTGAAATTTCTTTTGCTTGGATCTTAATAACAAGAAAGGTTATCTTAATAACTCTAAAATGTGGAGCCTATTTAATCGTAATCCCTAAATTATTAGAACCATATTAGTTGGATTCTGCAGAATCGATAGAGGATTCGGTTAGAATTTGAGAATTTTGAGATACAAACTTTGGGTGGGTGACCCAAATAATTGTTGGTTTGAATGGATGATCCGTTTTAAGTTTGGCTGGGTTGGTAAAAATCATAAGTTTTTGAGGATAAGATAGTCATTCACTTCGCATATGAGATCTATTACGGGAACTCTACTCTTTGAACTCTACTCTTTCACACGACCCACCGCCCTTAATTTTGTTTTTCCCAGGTAAATTTTCATGCTTCTTTCCTCGAATTTTCCGCCGTTTTGTTCATATCATTACTTACGGTTATCTGAAATTTCTTTTGCTTGGATCTTAATAACAAGAAAGGTTATCTTAATAACTCTAAAATGTGGAGCCTATTTAATCGTAATCCCTAAATTATTAGAACCATATTAGTTGGATTCTGCAGAATCGATAGAGGATTCGGTTAGAATTTGAGAATTTTGAGATACAAACTTTGGGTGGGTGACCCAAATAATTGTTGGTTTGAATGGATGATCCGTTTTAAGTTTGGCTGGGTTGGTAAAAATCATAAGTTTTTGAGGATAAGATAGTCATTCACTTCGCATATGAGATCTATTACGGGAACTCTACTCTTTGAACTCTACTCTTTCACACGACCCACCGCCCTTAATTTTGTTTTTCCCAGGTAAATTTTCATGCTTCTTTCCTCGAATTTTCCGCCGTTTTGTTCATATCATTACTTACGGTTATCTGAAATTTCTTTTGCTTGGATCTTAATAACAAGAAAGGTTATCTTAATAACTCTAAAATGTGGAGCCTATTTAATCGTAATCCCTAAATTATTAGAACCATATTAGTTGGATTCTGCAGAATCGATAGAGGATTCGGTTAGAATTTGAGAATTTTGAGATACAAACTTTGGGTGGGTGACCCAAATAATTGTTGGTTTGAATGGATGATCCGTTTTAAGTTTGGCTGGGTTGGTAAAAATCATAAGTTTTTGAGGATAAGATAGTCATTCACTTCGCATATGAGATCTATTACGGGAACTCTACTCTTTGAACTCTACTCTTTCACACGACCCACCGCCCTTAATTTTGTTTTTCCCAGGTAAATTTTCATGCTTCTTTCCTCGAATTTTCCGCCGTTTTGTTCATATCATTACTTACGGTTATCTGAAATTTCTTTTGCTTGGATCTTAATAACAAGAAAGGTTATCTTAATAACTCTAAAATGTGGAGCCTATTTAATCGTAATCCCTAAATTATTAGAACCATATTAGTTGGATTCTGCAGAATCGATAGAGGATTCGGTTAGAATTTGAGAATTTTGAGATACAAACTTTGGGTGGGTGACCCAAATAATTGTTGGTTTGAATGGATGATCCGTTTTAAGTTTGGCTGGGTTGGTAAAAATCATAAGTTTTTGAGGATAAGATAGTCATTCACTTCGCATATGAGATCTATTACGGGAACTCTACTCTTTGAACTCTACTCTTTCACACGACCCACCGCCCTTAATTTTGTTTTTCCCAGGTAAATTTTCATGCTTCTTTCCTCGAATTTTCCGCCGTTTTGTTCATATCATTACTTACGGTTATCTGAAATTTCTTTTGCTTGGATCTTAATAACAAGAAAGGTTATCTTAATAACTCTAAAATGTGGAGCCTATTTAATCGTAATCCCTAAATTATTAGAACCATATTAGTTGGATTCTGCAGAATCGATAGAGGATTCGGTTAGAATTTGAGAATTTTGAGATACAAACTTTGGGTGGGTGACCCAAATAATTGTTGGTTTGAATGGATGATCCGTTTTAAGTTTGGCTGGGTTGGTAAAAATCATAAGTTTTTGAGGATAAGATAGTCATTCACTTCGCATATGAGATCTATTACGGGAACTCTACTCTTTGAACTCTACTCTTTCACACGACCCACCGCCCTTAATTTTGTTTTTCCCAGGTAAATTTTCATGCTTCTTTCCTCGAATTTTCCGCCGTTTTGTTCATATCATTACTTACGGTTATCTGAAATTTCTTTTGCTTGGATCTTAATAACAAGAAAGGTTATCTTAATAACTCTAAAATGTGGAGCCTATTTAATCGTAATCCCTAAATTATTAGAACCATATTAGTTGGATTCTGCAGAATCGATAGAGGATTCGGTTAGAATTTGAGAATTTTGAGATACAAACTTTGGGTGGGTGACCCAAATAATTGTTGGTTTGAATGGATGATCCGTTTTAAGTTTGGCTGGGTTGGTAAAAATCATAAGTTTTTGAGGATAAGATAGTCATTCACTTCGCATATGAGATCTATTACGGGAACTCTACTCTTTGAACTCTACTCTTTCACACGACCCACCGCCCTTAATTTTGTTTTTCCCAGGTAAATTTTCATGCTTCTTTCCTCGAATTTTCCGCCGTTTTGTTCATATCATTACTTACGGTTATCTGAAATTTCTTTTGCTTGGATCTTAATAACAAGAAAGGTTATCTTAATAACTCTAAAATGTGGAGCCTATTTAATCGTAATCCCTAAATTATTAGAACCATATTAGTTGGATTCTGCAGAATCGATAGAGGATTCGGTTAGAATTTGAGAATTTTGAGATACAAACTTTGGGTGGGTGACCCAAATAATTGTTGGTTTGAATGGATGATCCGTTTTAAGTTTGGCTGGGTTGGTAAAAATCATAAGTTTTTGAGGATAAGATAGTCATTCACTTCGCATATGAGATCTATTACGGGAACTCTACTCTTTGAACTCTACTCTTTCACACGACCCACCGCCCTTAATTTTGTTTTTCCCAGGTAAATTTTCATGCTTCTTTCCTCGAATTTTCCGCCGTTTTGTTCATATCATTACTTACGGTTATCTGAAATTTCTTTTGCTTGGATCTTAATAACAAGAAAGGTTATCTTAATAACTCTAAAATGTGGAGCCTATTTAATCGTAATCCCTAAATTATTAGAACCATATTAGTTGGATTCTGCAGAATCGATAGAGGATTCGGTTAGAATTTGAGAATTTTGAGATACAAACTTTGGGTGGGTGACCCAAATAATTGTTGGTTTGAATGGATGATCCGTTTTAAGTTTGGCTGGGTTGGTAAAAATCATAAGTTTTTGAGGATAAGATAGTCATTCACTTCGCATATGAGATCTATTACGGGAACTCTACTCTTTGAACTCTACTCTTTCACACGACCCACCGCCCTTAATTTTGTTTTTCCCAGGTAAATTTTCATGCTTCTTTCCTCGAATTTTCCGCCGTTTTGTTCATATCATTACTTACGGTTATCTGAAATTTCTTTTGCTTGGATCTTAATAACAAGAAAGGTTATCTTAATAACTCTAAAATGTGGAGCCTATTTAATCGTAATCCCTAAATTATTAGAACCATATTAGTTGGATTCTGCAGAATCGATAGAGGATTCGGTTAGAATTTGAGAATTTTGAGATACAAACTTTGGGTGGGTGACCCAAATAATTGTTGGTTTGAATGGATGATCCGTTTTAAGTTTGGCTGGGTTGGTAAAAATCATAAGTTTTTGAGGATAAGATAGTCATTCACTTCGCATATGAGATCTATTACGGGAACTCTACTCTTTGAACTCTACTCTTTCACACGACCCACCGCCCTTAATTTTGTTTTTCCCAGGTAAATTTTCATGCTTCTTTCCTCGAATTTTCCGCCGTTTTGTTCATATCATTACTTACGGTTATCTGAAATTTCTTTTGCTTGGATCTTAATAACAAGAAAGGTTATCTTAATAACTCTAAAATGTGGAGCCTATTTAATCGTAATCCCTAAATTATTAGAACCATATTAGTTGGATTCTGCAGAATCGATAGAGGATTCGGTTAGAATTTGAGAATTTTGAGATACAAACTTTGGGTGGGTGACCCAAATAATTGTTGGTTTGAATGGATGATCCGTTTTAAGTTTGGCTGGGTTGGTAAAAATCATAAGTTTTTGAGGATAAGATAGTCATTCACTTCGCATATGAGATCTATTACGGGAACTCTACTCTTTGAACTCTACTCTTTCACACGACCCACCGCCCTTAATTTTGTTTTTCCCAGGTAAATTTTCATGCTTCTTTCCTCGAATTTTCCGCCGTTTTGTTCATATCATTACTTACGGTTATCTGAAATTTCTTTTGCTTGGATCTTAATAACAAGAAAGGTTATCTTAATAACTCTAAAATGTGGAGCCTATTTAATCGTAATCCCTAAATTATTAGAACCATATTAGTTGGATTCTGCAGAATCGATAGAGGATTCGGTTAGAATTTGAGAATTTTGAGATACAAACTTTGGGTGGGTGACCCAAATAATTGTTGGTTTGAATGGATGATCCGTTTTAAGTTTGGCTGGGTTGGTAAAAATCATAAGTTTTTGAGGATAAGATAGTCATTCACTTCGCATATGAGATCTATTACGGGAACTCTACTCTTTGAACTCTACTCTTTCACACGACCCACCGCCCTTAATTTTGTTTTTCCCAGGTAAATTTTCATGCTTCTTTCCTCGAATTTTCCGCCGTTTTGTTCATATCATTACTTACGGTTATCTGAAATTTCTTTTGCTTGGATCTTAATAACAAGAAAGGTTATCTTAATAACTCTAAAATGTGGAGCCTATTTAATCGTAATCCCTAAATTATTAGAACCATATTAGTTGGATTCTGCAGAATCGATAGAGGATTCGGTTAGAATTTGAGAATTTTGAGATACAAACTTTGGGTGGGTGACCCAAATAATTGTTGGTTTGAATGGATGATCCGTTTTAAGTTTGGCTGGGTTGGTAAAAATCATAAGTTTTTGAGGATAAGATAGTCATTCACTTCGCATATGAGATCTATTACGGGAACTCTACTCTTTGAACTCTACTCTTTCACACGACCCACCGCCCTTAATTTTGTTTTTCCCAGGTAAATTTTCATGCTTCTTTCCTCGAATTTTCCGCCGTTTTGTTCATATCATTACTTACGGTTATCTGAAATTTCTTTTGCTTGGATCTTAATAACAAGAAAGGTTATCTTAATAACTCTAAAATGTGGAGCCTATTTAATCGTAATCCCTAAATTATTAGAACCATATTAGTTGGATTCTGCAGAATCGATAGAGGATTCGGTTAGAATTTGAGAATTTTGAGATACAAACTTTGGGTGGGTGACCCAAATAATTGTTGGTTTGAATGGATGATCCGTTTTAAGTTTGGCTGGGTTGGTAAAAATCATAAGTTTTTGAGGATAAGATAGTCATTCACTTCGCATATGAGATCTATTACGGGAACTCTACTCTTTGAACTCTACTCTTTCACACGACCCACCGCCCTTAATTTTGTTTTTCCCAGGTAAATTTTCATGCTTCTTTCCTCGAATTTTCCGCCGTTTTGTTCATATCATTACTTACGGTTATCTGAAATTTCTTTTGCTTGGATCTTAATAACAAGAAAGGTTATCTTAATAACTCTAAAATGTGGAGCCTATTTAATCGTAATCCCTAAATTATTAGAACCATATTAGTTGGATTCTGCAGAATCGATAGAGGATTCGGTTAGAATTTGAGAATTTTGAGATACAAACTTTGGGTGGGTGACCCAAATAATTGTTGGTTTGAATGGATGATCCGTTTTAAGTTTGGCTGGGTTGGTAAAAATCATAAGTTTTTGAGGATAAGATAGTCATTCACTTCGCATATGAGATCTATTACGGGAACTCTACTCTTTGAACTCTACTCTTTCACACGACCCACCGCCCTTAATTTTGTTTTTCCCAGGTAAATTTTCATGCTTCTTTCCTCGAATTTTCCGCCGTTTTGTTCATATCATTACTTACGGTTATCTGAAATTTCTTTTGCTTGGATCTTAATAACAAGAAAGGTTATCTTAATAACTCTAAAATGTGGAGCCTATTTAATCGTAATCCCTAAATTATTAGAACCATATTAGTTGGATTCTGCAGAATCGATAGAGGATTCGGTTAGAATTTGAGAATTTTGAGATACAAACTTTGGGTGGGTGACCCAAATAATTGTTGGTTTGAATGGATGATCCGTTTTAAGTTTGGCTGGGTTGGTAAAAATCATAAGTTTTTGAGGATAAGATAGTCATTCACTTCGCATATGAGATCTATTACGGGAACTCTACTCTTTGAACTCTACTCTTTCACACGACCCACCGCCCTTAATTTTGTTTTTCCCAGGTAAATTTTCATGCTTCTTTCCTCGAATTTTCCGCCGTTTTGTTCATATCATTACTTACGGTTATCTGAAATTTCTTTTGCTTGGATCTTAATAACAAGAAAGGTTATCTTAATAACTCTAAAATGTGGAGCCTATTTAATCGTAATCCCTAAATTATTAGAACCATATTAGTTGGATTCTGCAGAATCGATAGAGGATTCGGTTAGAATTTGAGAATTTTGAGATACAAACTTTGGGTGGGTGACCCAAATAATTGTTGGTTTGAATGGATGATCCGTTTTAAGTTTGGCTGGGTTGGTAAAAATCATAAGTTTTTGAGGATAAGATAGTCATTCACTTCGCATATGAGATCTATTACGGGAACTCTACTCTTTGAACTCTACTCTTTCACACGACCCACCGCCCTTAATTTTGTTTTTCCCAGGTAAATTTTCATGCTTCTTTCCTCGAATTTTCCGCCGTTTTGTTCATATCATTACTTACGGTTATCTGAAATTTCTTTTGCTTGGATCTTAATAACAAGAAAGGTTATCTTAATAACTCTAAAATGTGGAGCCTATTTAATCGTAATCCCTAAATTATTAGAACCATATTAGTTGGATTCTGCAGAATCGATAGAGGATTCGGTTAGAATTTGAGAATTTTGAGATACAAACTTTGGGTGGGTGACCCAAATAATTGTTGGTTTGAATGGATGATCCGTTTTAAGTTTGGCTGGGTTGGTAAAAATCATAAGTTTTTGAGGATAAGATAGTCATTCACTTCGCATATGAGATCTATTACGGGAACTCTACTCTTTGAACTCTACTCTTTCACACGACCCACCGCCCTTAATTTTGTTTTTCCCAGGTAAATTTTCATGCTTCTTTCCTCGAATTTTCCGCCGTTTTGTTCATATCATTACTTACGGTTATCTGAAATTTCTTTTGCTTGGATCTTAATAACAAGAAAGGTTATCTTAATAACTCTAAAATGTGGAGCCTATTTAATCGTAATCCCTAAATTATTAGAACCATATTAGTTGGATTCTGCAGAATCGATAGAGGATTCGGTTAGAATTTGAGAATTTTGAGATACAAACTTTGGGTGGGTGACCCAAATAATTGTTGGTTTGAATGGATGATCCGTTTTAAGTTTGGCTGGGTTGGTAAAAATCATAAGTTTTTGAGGATAAGATAGTCATTCACTTCGCATATGAGATCTATTACGGGAACTCTACTCTTTGAACTCTACTCTTTCACACGACCCACCGCCCTTAATTTTGTTTTTCCCAGGTAAATTTTCATGCTTCTTTCCTCGAATTTTCCGCCGTTTTGTTCATATCATTACTTACGGTTATCTGAAATTTCTTTTGCTTGGATCTTAATAACAAGAAAGGTTATCTTAATAACTCTAAAATGTGGAGCCTATTTAATCGTAATCCCTAAATTATTAGAACCATATTAGTTGGATTCTGCAGAATCGATAGAGGATTCGGTTAGAATTTGAGAATTTTGAGATACAAACTTTGGGTGGGTGACCCAAATAATTGTTGGTTTGAATGGATGATCCGTTTTAAGTTTGGCTGGGTTGGTAAAAATCATAAGTTTTTGAGGATAAGATAGTCATTCACTTCGCATATGAGATCTATTACGGGAACTCTACTCTTTGAACTCTACTCTTTCACACGACCCACCGCCCTTAATTTTGTTTTTCCCAGGTAAATTTTCATGCTTCTTTCCTCGAATTTTCCGCCGTTTTGTTCATATCATTACTTACGGTTATCTGAAATTTCTTTTGCTTGGATCTTAATAACAAGAAAGGTTATCTTAATAACTCTAAAATGTGGAGCCTATTTAATCGTAATCCCTAAATTATTAGAACCATATTAGTTGGATTCTGCAGAATCGATAGAGGATTCGGTTAGAATTTGAGAATTTTGAGATACAAACTTTGGGTGGGTGACCCAAATAATTGTTGGTTTGAATGGATGATCCGTTTTAAGTTTGGCTGGGTTGGTAAAAATCATAAGTTTTTGAGGATAAGATAGTCATTCACTTCGCATATGAGATCTATTACGGGAACTCTACTCTTTGAACTCTACTCTTTCACACGACCCACCGCCCTTAATTTTGTTTTTCCCAGGTAAATTTTCATGCTTCTTTCCTCGAATTTTCCGCCGTTTTGTTCATATCATTACTTACGGTTATCTGAAATTTCTTTTGCTTGGATCTTAATAACAAGAAAGGTTATCTTAATAACTCTAAAATGTGGAGCCTATTTAATCGTAATCCCTAAATTATTAGAACCATATTAGTTGGATTCTGCAGAATCGATAGAGGATTCGGTTAGAATTTGAGAATTTTGAGATACAAACTTTGGGTGGGTGACCCAAATAATTGTTGGTTTGAATGGATGATCCGTTTTAAGTTTGGCTGGGTTGGTAAAAATCATAAGTTTTTGAGGATAAGATAGTCATTCACTTCGCATATGAGATCTATTACGGGAACTCTACTCTTTGAACTCTACTCTTTCACACGACCCACCGCCCTTAATTTTGTTTTTCCCAGGTAAATTTTCATGCTTCTTTCCTCGAATTTTCCGCCGTTTTGTTCATATCATTACTTACGGTTATCTGAAATTTCTTTTGCTTGGATCTTAATAACAAGAAAGGTTATCTTAATAACTCTAAAATGTGGAGCCTATTTAATCGTAATCCCTAAATTATTAGAACCATATTAGTTGGATTCTGCAGAATCGATAGAGGATTCGGTTAGAATTTGAGAATTTTGAGATACAAACTTTGGGTGGGTGACCCAAATAATTGTTGGTTTGAATGGATGATCCGTTTTAAGTTTGGCTGGGTTGGTAAAAATCATAAGTTTTTGAGGATAAGATAGTCATTCACTTCGCATATGAGATCTATTACGGGAACTCTACTCTTTGAACTCTACTCTTTCACACGACCCACCGCCCTTAATTTTGTTTTTCCCAGGTAAATTTTCATGCTTCTTTCCTCGAATTTTCCGCCGTTTTGTTCATATCATTACTTACGGTTATCTGAAATTTCTTTTGCTTGGATCTTAATAACAAGAAAGGTTATCTTAATAACTCTAAAATGTGGAGCCTATTTAATCGTAATCCCTAAATTATTAGAACCATATTAGTTGGATTCTGCAGAATCGATAGAGGATTCGGTTAGAATTTGAGAATTTTGAGATACAAACTTTGGGTGGGTGACCCAAATAATTGTTGGTTTGAATGGATGATCCGTTTTAAGTTTGGCTGGGTTGGTAAAAATCATAAGTTTTTGAGGATAAGATAGTCATTCACTTCGCATATGAGATCTATTACGGGAACTCTACTCTTTGAACTCTACTCTTTCACACGACCCACCGCCCTTAATTTTGTTTTTCCCAGGTAAATTTTCATGCTTCTTTCCTCGAATTTTCCGCCGTTTTGTTCATATCATTACTTACGGTTATCTGAAATTTCTTTTGCTTGGATCTTAATAACAAGAAAGGTTATCTTAATAACTCTAAAATGTGGAGCCTATTTAATCGTAATCCCTAAATTATTAGAACCATATTAGTTGGATTCTGCAGAATCGATAGAGGATTCGGTTAGAATTTGAGAATTTTGAGATACAAACTTTGGGTGGGTGACCCAAATAATTGTTGGTTTGAATGGATGATCCGTTTTAAGTTTGGCTGGGTTGGTAAAAATCATAAGTTTTTGAGGATAAGATAGTCATTCACTTCGCATATGAGATCTATTACGGGAACTCTACTCTTTGAACTCTACTCTTTCACACGACCCACCGCCCTTAATTTTGTTTTTCCCAGGTAAATTTTCATGCTTCTTTCCTCGAATTTTCCGCCGTTTTGTTCATATCATTACTTACGGTTATCTGAAATTTCTTTTGCTTGGATCTTAATAACAAGAAAGGTTATCTTAATAACTCTAAAATGTGGAGCCTATTTAATCGTAATCCCTAAATTATTAGAACCATATTAGTTGGATTCTGCAGAATCGATAGAGGATTCGGTTAGAATTTGAGAATTTTGAGATACAAACTTTGGGTGGGTGACCCAAATAATTGTTGGTTTGAATGGATGATCCGTTTTAAGTTTGGCTGGGTTGGTAAAAATCATAAGTTTTTGAGGATAAGATAGTCATTCACTTCGCATATGAGATCTATTACGGGAACTCTACTCTTTGAACTCTACTCTTTCACACGACCCACCGCCCTTAATTTTGTTTTTCCCAGGTAAATTTTCATGCTTCTTTCCTCGAATTTTCCGCCGTTTTGTTCATATCATTACTTACGGTTATCTGAAATTTCTTTTGCTTGGATCTTAATAACAAGAAAGGTTATCTTAATAACTCTAAAATGTGGAGCCTATTTAATCGTAATCCCTAAATTATTAGAACCATATTAGTTGGATTCTGCAGAATCGATAGAGGATTCGGTTAGAATTTGAGAATTTTGAGATACAAACTTTGGGTGGGTGACCCAAATAATTGTTGGTTTGAATGGATGATCCGTTTTAAGTTTGGCTGGGTTGGTAAAAATCATAAGTTTTTGAGGATAAGATAGTCATTCACTTCGCATATGAGATCTATTACGGGAACTCTACTCTTTGAACTCTACTCTTTCACACGACCCACCGCCCTTAATTTTGTTTTTCCCAGGTAAATTTTCATGCTTCTTTCCTCGAATTTTCCGCCGTTTTGTTCATATCATTACTTACGGTTATCTGAAATTTCTTTTGCTTGGATCTTAATAACAAGAAAGGTTATCTTAATAACTCTAAAATGTGGAGCCTATTTAATCGTAATCCCTAAATTATTAGAACCATATTAGTTGGATTCTGCAGAATCGATAGAGGATTCGGTTAGAATTTGAGAATTTTGAGATACAAACTTTGGGTGGGTGACCCAAATAATTGTTGGTTTGAATGGATGATCCGTTTTAAGTTTGGCTGGGTTGGTAAAAATCATAAGTTTTTGAGGATAAGATAGTCATTCACTTCGCATATGAGATCTATTACGGGAACTCTACTCTTTGAACTCTACTCTTTCACACGACCCACCGCCCTTAATTTTGTTTTTCCCAGGTAAATTTTCATGCTTCTTTCCTCGAATTTTCCGCCGTTTTGTTCATATCATTACTTACGGTTATCTGAAATTTCTTTTGCTTGGATCTTAATAACAAGAAAGGTTATCTTAATAACTCTAAAATGTGGAGCCTATTTAATCGTAATCCCTAAATTATTAGAACCATATTAGTTGGATTCTGCAGAATCGATAGAGGATTCGGTTAGAATTTGAGAATTTTGAGATACAAACTTTGGGTGGGTGACCCAAATAATTGTTGGTTTGAATGGATGATCCGTTTTAAGTTTGGCTGGGTTGGTAAAAATCATAAGTTTTTGAGGATAAGATAGTCATTCACTTCGCATATGAGATCTATTACGGGAACTCTACTCTTTGAACTCTACTCTTTCACACGACCCACCGCCCTTAATTTTGTTTTTCCCAGGTAAATTTTCATGCTTCTTTCCTCGAATTTTCCGCCGTTTTGTTCATATCATTACTTACGGTTATCTGAAATTTCTTTTGCTTGGATCTTAATAACAAGAAAGGTTATCTTAATAACTCTAAAATGTGGAGCCTATTTAATCGTAATCCCTAAATTATTAGAACCATATTAGTTGGATTCTGCAGAATCGATAGAGGATTCGGTTAGAATTTGAGAATTTTGAGATACAAACTTTGGGTGGGTGACCCAAATAATTGTTGGTTTGAATGGATGATCCGTTTTAAGTTTGGCTGGGTTGGTAAAAATCATAAGTTTTTGAGGATAAGATAGTCATTCACTTCGCATATGAGATCTATTACGGGAACTCTACTCTTTGAACTCTACTCTTTCACACGACCCACCGCCCTTAATTTTGTTTTTCCCAGGTAAATTTTCATGCTTCTTTCCTCGAATTTTCCGCCGTTTTGTTCATATCATTACTTACGGTTATCTGAAATTTCTTTTGCTTGGATCTTAATAACAAGAAAGGTTATCTTAATAACTCTAAAATGTGGAGCCTATTTAATCGTAATCCCTAAATTATTAGAACCATATTAGTTGGATTCTGCAGAATCGATAGAGGATTCGGTTAGAATTTGAGAATTTTGAGATACAAACTTTGGGTGGGTGACCCAAATAATTGTTGGTTTGAATGGATGATCCGTTTTAAGTTTGGCTGGGTTGGTAAAAATCATAAGTTTTTGAGGATAAGATAGTCATTCACTTCGCATATGAGATCTATTACGGGAACTCTACTCTTTGAACTCTACTCTTTCACACGACCCACCGCCCTTAATTTTGTTTTTCCCAGGTAAATTTTCATGCTTCTTTCCTCGAATTTTCCGCCGTTTTGTTCATATCATTACTTACGGTTATCTGAAATTTCTTTTGCTTGGATCTTAATAACAAGAAAGGTTATCTTAATAACTCTAAAATGTGGAGCCTATTTAATCGTAATCCCTAAATTATTAGAACCATATTAGTTGGATTCTGCAGAATCGATAGAGGATTCGGTTAGAATTTGAGAATTTTGAGATACAAACTTTGGGTGGGTGACCCAAATAATTGTTGGTTTGAATGGATGATCCGTTTTAAGTTTGGCTGGGTTGGTAAAAATCATAAGTTTTTGAGGATAAGATAGTCATTCACTTCGCATATGAGATCTATTACGGGAACTCTACTCTTTGAACTCTACTCTTTCACACGACCCACCGCCCTTAATTTTGTTTTTCCCAGGTAAATTTTCATGCTTCTTTCCTCGAATTTTCCGCCGTTTTGTTCATATCATTACTTACGGTTATCTGAAATTTCTTTTGCTTGGATCTTAATAACAAGAAAGGTTATCTTAATAACTCTAAAATGTGGAGCCTATTTAATCGTAATCCCTAAATTATTAGAACCATATTAGTTGGATTCTGCAGAATCGATAGAGGATTCGGTTAGAATTTGAGAATTTTGAGATACAAACTTTGGGTGGGTGACCCAAATAATTGTTGGTTTGAATGGATGATCCGTTTTAAGTTTGGCTGGGTTGGTAAAAATCATAAGTTTTTGAGGATAAGATAGTCATTCACTTCGCATATGAGATCTATTACGGGAACTCTACTCTTTGAACTCTACTCTTTCACACGACCCACCGCCCTTAATTTTGTTTTTCCCAGGTAAATTTTCATGCTTCTTTCCTCGAATTTTCCGCCGTTTTGTTCATATCATTACTTACGGTTATCTGAAATTTCTTTTGCTTGGATCTTAATAACAAGAAAGGTTATCTTAATAACTCTAAAATGTGGAGCCTATTTAATCGTAATCCCTAAATTATTAGAACCATATTAGTTGGATTCTGCAGAATCGATAGAGGATTCGGTTAGAATTTGAGAATTTTGAGATACAAACTTTGGGTGGGTGACCCAAATAATTGTTGGTTTGAATGGATGATCCGTTTTAAGTTTGGCTGGGTTGGTAAAAATCATAAGTTTTTGAGGATAAGATAGTCATTCACTTCGCATATGAGATCTATTACGGGAACTCTACTCTTTGAACTCTACTCTTTCACACGACCCACCGCCCTTAATTTTGTTTTTCCCAGGTAAATTTTCATGCTTCTTTCCTCGAATTTTCCGCCGTTTTGTTCATATCATTACTTACGGTTATCTGAAATTTCTTTTGCTTGGATCTTAATAACAAGAAAGGTTATCTTAATAACTCTAAAATGTGGAGCCTATTTAATCGTAATCCCTAAATTATTAGAACCATATTAGTTGGATTCTGCAGAATCGATAGAGGATTCGGTTAGAATTTGAGAATTTTGAGATACAAACTTTGGGTGGGTGACCCAAATAATTGTTGGTTTGAATGGATGATCCGTTTTAAGTTTGGCTGGGTTGGTAAAAATCATAAGTTTTTGAGGATAAGATAGTCATTCACTTCGCATATGAGATCTATTACGGGAACTCTACTCTTTGAACTCTACTCTTTCACACGACCCACCGCCCTTAATTTTGTTTTTCCCAGGTAAATTTTCATGCTTCTTTCCTCGAATTTTCCGCCGTTTTGTTCATATCATTACTTACGGTTATCTGAAATTTCTTTTGCTTGGATCTTAATAACAAGAAAGGTTATCTTAATAACTCTAAAATGTGGAGCCTATTTAATCGTAATCCCTAAATTATTAGAACCATATTAGTTGGATTCTGCAGAATCGATAGAGGATTCGGTTAGAATTTGAGAATTTTGAGATACAAACTTTGGGTGGGTGACCCAAATAATTGTTGGTTTGAATGGATGATCCGTTTTAAGTTTGGCTGGGTTGGTAAAAATCATAAGTTTTTGAGGATAAGATAGTCATTCACTTCGCATATGAGATCTATTACGGGAACTCTACTCTTTGAACTCTACTCTTTCACACGACCCACCGCCCTTAATTTTGTTTTTCCCAGGTAAATTTTCATGCTTCTTTCCTCGAATTTTCCGCCGTTTTGTTCATATCATTACTTACGGTTATCTGAAATTTCTTTTGCTTGGATCTTAATAACAAGAAAGGTTATCTTAATAACTCTAAAATGTGGAGCCTATTTAATCGTAATCCCTAAATTATTAGAACCATATTAGTTGGATTCTGCAGAATCGATAGAGGATTCGGTTAGAATTTGAGAATTTTGAGATACAAACTTTGGGTGGGTGACCCAAATAATTGTTGGTTTGAATGGATGATCCGTTTTAAGTTTGGCTGGGTTGGTAAAAATCATAAGTTTTTGAGGATAAGATAGTCATTCACTTCGCATATGAGATCTATTACGGGAACTCTACTCTTTGAACTCTACTCTTTCACACGACCCACCGCCCTTAATTTTGTTTTTCCCAGGTAAATTTTCATGCTTCTTTCCTCGAATTTTCCGCCGTTTTGTTCATATCATTACTTACGGTTATCTGAAATTTCTTTTGCTTGGATCTTAATAACAAGAAAGGTTATCTTAATAACTCTAAAATGTGGAGCCTATTTAATCGTAATCCCTAAATTATTAGAACCATATTAGTTGGATTCTGCAGAATCGATAGAGGATTCGGTTAGAATTTGAGAATTTTGAGATACAAACTTTGGGTGGGTGACCCAAATAATTGTTGGTTTGAATGGATGATCCGTTTTAAGTTTGGCTGGGTTGGTAAAAATCATAAGTTTTTGAGGATAAGATAGTCATTCACTTCGCATATGAGATCTATTACGGGAACTCTACTCTTTGAACTCTACTCTTTCACACGACCCACCGCCCTTAATTTTGTTTTTCCCAGGTAAATTTTCATGCTTCTTTCCTCGAATTTTCCGCCGTTTTGTTCATATCATTACTTACGGTTATCTGAAATTTCTTTTGCTTGGATCTTAATAACAAGAAAGGTTATCTTAATAACTCTAAAATGTGGAGCCTATTTAATCGTAATCCCTAAATTATTAGAACCATATTAGTTGGATTCTGCAGAATCGATAGAGGATTCGGTTAGAATTTGAGAATTTTGAGATACAAACTTTGGGTGGGTGACCCAAATAATTGTTGGTTTGAATGGATGATCCGTTTTAAGTTTGGCTGGGTTGGTAAAAATCATAAGTTTTTGAGGATAAGATAGTCATTCACTTCGCATATGAGATCTATTACGGGAACTCTACTCTTTGAACTCTACTCTTTCACACGACCCACCGCCCTTAATTTTGTTTTTCCCAGGTAAATTTTCATGCTTCTTTCCTCGAATTTTCCGCCGTTTTGTTCATATCATTACTTACGGTTATCTGAAATTTCTTTTGCTTGGATCTTAATAACAAGAAAGGTTATCTTAATAACTCTAAAATGTGGAGCCTATTTAATCGTAATCCCTAAATTATTAGAACCATATTAGTTGGATTCTGCAGAATCGATAGAGGATTCGGTTAGAATTTGAGAATTTTGAGATACAAACTTTGGGTGGGTGACCCAAATAATTGTTGGTTTGAATGGATGATCCGTTTTAAGTTTGGCTGGGTTGGTAAAAATCATAAGTTTTTGAGGATAAGATAGTCATTCACTTCGCATATGAGATCTATTACGGGAACTCTACTCTTTGAACTCTACTCTTTCACACGACCCACCGCCCTTAATTTTGTTTTTCCCAGGTAAATTTTCATGCTTCTTTCCTCGAATTTTCCGCCGTTTTGTTCATATCATTACTTACGGTTATCTGAAATTTCTTTTGCTTGGATCTTAATAACAAGAAAGGTTATCTTAATAACTCTAAAATGTGGAGCCTATTTAATCGTAATCCCTAAATTATTAGAACCATATTAGTTGGATTCTGCAGAATCGATAGAGGATTCGGTTAGAATTTGAGAATTTTGAGATACAAACTTTGGGTGGGTGACCCAAATAATTGTTGGTTTGAATGGATGATCCGTTTTAAGTTTGGCTGGGTTGGTAAAAATCATAAGTTTTTGAGGATAAGATAGTCATTCACTTCGCATATGAGATCTATTACGGGAACTCTACTCTTTGAACTCTACTCTTTCACACGACCCACCGCCCTTAATTTTGTTTTTCCCAGGTAAATTTTCATGCTTCTTTCCTCGAATTTTCCGCCGTTTTGTTCATATCATTACTTACGGTTATCTGAAATTTCTTTTGCTTGGATCTTAATAACAAGAAAGGTTATCTTAATAACTCTAAAATGTGGAGCCTATTTAATCGTAATCCCTAAATTATTAGAACCATATTAGTTGGATTCTGCAGAATCGATAGAGGATTCGGTTAGAATTTGAGAATTTTGAGATACAAACTTTGGGTGGGTGACCCAAATAATTGTTGGTTTGAATGGATGATCCGTTTTAAGTTTGGCTGGGTTGGTAAAAATCATAAGTTTTTGAGGATAAGATAGTCATTCACTTCGCATATGAGATCTATTACGGGAACTCTACTCTTTGAACTCTACTCTTTCACACGACCCACCGCCCTTAATTTTGTTTTTCCCAGGTAAATTTTCATGCTTCTTTCCTCGAATTTTCCGCCGTTTTGTTCATATCATTACTTACGGTTATCTGAAATTTCTTTTGCTTGGATCTTAATAACAAGAAAGGTTATCTTAATAACTCTAAAATGTGGAGCCTATTTAATCGTAATCCCTAAATTATTAGAACCATATTAGTTGGATTCTGCAGAATCGATAGAGGATTCGGTTAGAATTTGAGAATTTTGAGATACAAACTTTGGGTGGGTGACCCAAATAATTGTTGGTTTGAATGGATGATCCGTTTTAAGTTTGGCTGGGTTGGTAAAAATCATAAGTTTTTGAGGATAAGATAGTCATTCACTTCGCATATGAGATCTATTACGGGAACTCTACTCTTTGAACTCTACTCTTTCACACGACCCACCGCCCTTAATTTTGTTTTTCCCAGGTAAATTTTCATGCTTCTTTCCTCGAATTTTCCGCCGTTTTGTTCATATCATTACTTACGGTTATCTGAAATTTCTTTTGCTTGGATCTTAATAACAAGAAAGGTTATCTTAATAACTCTAAAATGTGGAGCCTATTTAATCGTAATCCCTAAATTATTAGAACCATATTAGTTGGATTCTGCAGAATCGATAGAGGATTCGGTTAGAATTTGAGAATTTTGAGATACAAACTTTGGGTGGGTGACCCAAATAATTGTTGGTTTGAATGGATGATCCGTTTTAAGTTTGGCTGGGTTGGTAAAAATCATAAGTTTTTGAGGATAAGATAGTCATTCACTTCGCATATGAGATCTATTACGGGAACTCTACTCTTTGAACTCTACTCTTTCACACGACCCACCGCCCTTAATTTTGTTTTTCCCAGGTAAATTTTCATGCTTCTTTCCTCGAATTTTCCGCCGTTTTGTTCATATCATTACTTACGGTTATCTGAAATTTCTTTTGCTTGGATCTTAATAACAAGAAAGGTTATCTTAATAACTCTAAAATGTGGAGCCTATTTAATCGTAATCCCTAAATTATTAGAACCATATTAGTTGGATTCTGCAGAATCGATAGAGGATTCGGTTAGAATTTGAGAATTTTGAGATACAAACTTTGGGTGGGTGACCCAAATAATTGTTGGTTTGAATGGATGATCCGTTTTAAGTTTGGCTGGGTTGGTAAAAATCATAAGTTTTTGAGGATAAGATAGTCATTCACTTCGCATATGAGATCTATTACGGGAACTCTACTCTTTGAACTCTACTCTTTCACACGACCCACCGCCCTTAATTTTGTTTTTCCCAGGTAAATTTTCATGCTTCTTTCCTCGAATTTTCCGCCGTTTTGTTCATATCATTACTTACGGTTATCTGAAATTTCTTTTGCTTGGATCTTAATAACAAGAAAGGTTATCTTAATAACTCTAAAATGTGGAGCCTATTTAATCGTAATCCCTAAATTATTAGAACCATATTAGTTGGATTCTGCAGAATCGATAGAGGATTCGGTTAGAATTTGAGAATTTTGAGATACAAACTTTGGGTGGGTGACCCAAATAATTGTTGGTTTGAATGGATGATCCGTTTTAAGTTTGGCTGGGTTGGTAAAAATCATAAGTTTTTGAGGATAAGATAGTCATTCACTTCGCATATGAGATCTATTACGGGAACTCTACTCTTTGAACTCTACTCTTTCACACGACCCACCGCCCTTAATTTTGTTTTTCCCAGGTAAATTTTCATGCTTCTTTCCTCGAATTTTCCGCCGTTTTGTTCATATCATTACTTACGGTTATCTGAAATTTCTTTTGCTTGGATCTTAATAACAAGAAAGGTTATCTTAATAACTCTAAAATGTGGAGCCTATTTAATCGTAATCCCTAAATTATTAGAACCATATTAGTTGGATTCTGCAGAATCGATAGAGGATTCGGTTAGAATTTGAGAATTTTGAGATACAAACTTTGGGTGGGTGACCCAAATAATTGTTGGTTTGAATGGATGATCCGTTTTAAGTTTGGCTGGGTTGGTAAAAATCATAAGTTTTTGAGGATAAGATAGTCATTCACTTCGCATATGAGATCTATTACGGGAACTCTACTCTTTGAACTCTACTCTTTCACACGACCCACCGCCCTTAATTTTGTTTTTCCCAGGTAAATTTTCATGCTTCTTTCCTCGAATTTTCCGCCGTTTTGTTCATATCATTACTTACGGTTATCTGAAATTTCTTTTGCTTGGATCTTAATAACAAGAAAGGTTATCTTAATAACTCTAAAATGTGGAGCCTATTTAATCGTAATCCCTAAATTATTAGAACCATATTAGTTGGATTCTGCAGAATCGATAGAGGATTCGGTTAGAATTTGAGAATTTTGAGATACAAACTTTGGGTGGGTGACCCAAATAATTGTTGGTTTGAATGGATGATCCGTTTTAAGTTTGGCTGGGTTGGTAAAAATCATAAGTTTTTGAGGATAAGATAGTCATTCACTTCGCATATGAGATCTATTACGGGAACTCTACTCTTTGAACTCTACTCTTTCACACGACCCACCGCCCTTAATTTTGTTTTTCCCAGGTAAATTTTCATGCTTCTTTCCTCGAATTTTCCGCCGTTTTGTTCATATCATTACTTACGGTTATCTGAAATTTCTTTTGCTTGGATCTTAATAACAAGAAAGGTTATCTTAATAACTCTAAAATGTGGAGCCTATTTAATCGTAATCCCTAAATTATTAGAACCATATTAGTTGGATTCTGCAGAATCGATAGAGGATTCGGTTAGAATTTGAGAATTTTGAGATACAAACTTTGGGTGGGTGACCCAAATAATTGTTGGTTTGAATGGATGATCCGTTTTAAGTTTGGCTGGGTTGGTAAAAATCATAAGTTTTTGAGGATAAGATAGTCATTCACTTCGCATATGAGATCTATTACGGGAACTCTACTCTTTGAACTCTACTCTTTCACACGACCCACCGCCCTTAATTTTGTTTTTCCCAGGTAAATTTTCATGCTTCTTTCCTCGAATTTTCCGCCGTTTTGTTCATATCATTACTTACGGTTATCTGAAATTTCTTTTGCTTGGATCTTAATAACAAGAAAGGTTATCTTAATAACTCTAAAATGTGGAGCCTATTTAATCGTAATCCCTAAATTATTAGAACCATATTAGTTGGATTCTGCAGAATCGATAGAGGATTCGGTTAGAATTTGAGAATTTTGAGATACAAACTTTGGGTGGGTGACCCAAATAATTGTTGGTTTGAATGGATGATCCGTTTTAAGTTTGGCTGGGTTGGTAAAAATCATAAGTTTTTGAGGATAAGATAGTCATTCACTTCGCATATGAGATCTATTACGGGAACTCTACTCTTTGAACTCTACTCTTTCACACGACCCACCGCCCTTAATTTTGTTTTTCCCAGGTAAATTTTCATGCTTCTTTCCTCGAATTTTCCGCCGTTTTGTTCATATCATTACTTACGGTTATCTGAAATTTCTTTTGCTTGGATCTTAATAACAAGAAAGGTTATCTTAATAACTCTAAAATGTGGAGCCTATTTAATCGTAATCCCTAAATTATTAGAACCATATTAGTTGGATTCTGCAGAATCGATAGAGGATTCGGTTAGAATTTGAGAATTTTGAGATACAAACTTTGGGTGGGTGACCCAAATAATTGTTGGTTTGAATGGATGATCCGTTTTAAGTTTGGCTGGGTTGGTAAAAATCATAAGTTTTTGAGGATAAGATAGTCATTCACTTCGCATATGAGATCTATTACGGGAACTCTACTCTTTGAACTCTACTCTTTCACACGACCCACCGCCCTTAATTTTGTTTTTCCCAGGTAAATTTTCATGCTTCTTTCCTCGAATTTTCCGCCGTTTTGTTCATATCATTACTTACGGTTATCTGAAATTTCTTTTGCTTGGATCTTAATAACAAGAAAGGTTATCTTAATAACTCTAAAATGTGGAGCCTATTTAATCGTAATCCCTAAATTATTAGAACCATATTAGTTGGATTCTGCAGAATCGATAGAGGATTCGGTTAGAATTTGAGAATTTTGAGATACAAACTTTGGGTGGGTGACCCAAATAATTGTTGGTTTGAATGGATGATCCGTTTTAAGTTTGGCTGGGTTGGTAAAAATCATAAGTTTTTGAGGATAAGATAGTCATTCACTTCGCATATGAGATCTATTACGGGAACTCTACTCTTTGAACTCTACTCTTTCACACGACCCACCGCCCTTAATTTTGTTTTTCCCAGGTAAATTTTCATGCTTCTTTCCTCGAATTTTCCGCCGTTTTGTTCATATCATTACTTACGGTTATCTGAAATTTCTTTTGCTTGGATCTTAATAACAAGAAAGGTTATCTTAATAACTCTAAAATGTGGAGCCTATTTAATCGTAATCCCTAAATTATTAGAACCATATTAGTTGGATTCTGCAGAATCGATAGAGGATTCGGTTAGAATTTGAGAATTTTGAGATACAAACTTTGGGTGGGTGACCCAAATAATTGTTGGTTTGAATGGATGATCCGTTTTAAGTTTGGCTGGGTTGGTAAAAATCATAAGTTTTTGAGGATAAGATAGTCATTCACTTCGCATATGAGATCTATTACGGGAACTCTACTCTTTGAACTCTACTCTTTCACACGACCCACCGCCCTTAATTTTGTTTTTCCCAGGTAAATTTTCATGCTTCTTTCCTCGAATTTTCCGCCGTTTTGTTCATATCATTACTTACGGTTATCTGAAATTTCTTTTGCTTGGATCTTAATAACAAGAAAGGTTATCTTAATAACTCTAAAATGTGGAGCCTATTTAATCGTAATCCCTAAATTATTAGAACCATATTAGTTGGATTCTGCAGAATCGATAGAGGATTCGGTTAGAATTTGAGAATTTTGAGATACAAACTTTGGGTGGGTGACCCAAATAATTGTTGGTTTGAATGGATGATCCGTTTTAAGTTTGGCTGGGTTGGTAAAAATCATAAGTTTTTGAGGATAAGATAGTCATTCACTTCGCATATGAGATCTATTACGGGAACTCTACTCTTTGAACTCTACTCTTTCACACGACCCACCGCCCTTAATTTTGTTTTTCCCAGGTAAATTTTCATGCTTCTTTCCTCGAATTTTCCGCCGTTTTGTTCATATCATTACTTACGGTTATCTGAAATTTCTTTTGCTTGGATCTTAATAACAAGAAAGGTTATCTTAATAACTCTAAAATGTGGAGCCTATTTAATCGTAATCCCTAAATTATTAGAACCATATTAGTTGGATTCTGCAGAATCGATAGAGGATTCGGTTAGAATTTGAGAATTTTGAGATACAAACTTTGGGTGGGTGACCCAAATAATTGTTGGTTTGAATGGATGATCCGTTTTAAGTTTGGCTGGGTTGGTAAAAATCATAAGTTTTTGAGGATAAGATAGTCATTCACTTCGCATATGAGATCTATTACGGGAACTCTACTCTTTGAACTCTACTCTTTCACACGACCCACCGCCCTTAATTTTGTTTTTCCCAGGTAAATTTTCATGCTTCTTTCCTCGAATTTTCCGCCGTTTTGTTCATATCATTACTTACGGTTATCTGAAATTTCTTTTGCTTGGATCTTAATAACAAGAAAGGTTATCTTAATAACTCTAAAATGTGGAGCCTATTTAATCGTAATCCCTAAATTATTAGAACCATATTAGTTGGATTCTGCAGAATCGATAGAGGATTCGGTTAGAATTTGAGAATTTTGAGATACAAACTTTGGGTGGGTGACCCAAATAATTGTTGGTTTGAATGGATGATCCGTTTTAAGTTTGGCTGGGTTGGTAAAAATCATAAGTTTTTGAGGATAAGATAGTCATTCACTTCGCATATGAGATCTATTACGGGAACTCTACTCTTTGAACTCTACTCTTTCACACGACCCACCGCCCTTAATTTTGTTTTTCCCAGGTAAATTTTCATGCTTCTTTCCTCGAATTTTCCGCCGTTTTGTTCATATCATTACTTACGGTTATCTGAAATTTCTTTTGCTTGGATCTTAATAACAAGAAAGGTTATCTTAATAACTCTAAAATGTGGAGCCTATTTAATCGTAATCCCTAAATTATTAGAACCATATTAGTTGGATTCTGCAGAATCGATAGAGGATTCGGTTAGAATTTGAGAATTTTGAGATACAAACTTTGGGTGGGTGACCCAAATAATTGTTGGTTTGAATGGATGATCCGTTTTAAGTTTGGCTGGGTTGGTAAAAATCATAAGTTTTTGAGGATAAGATAGTCATTCACTTCGCATATGAGATCTATTACGGGAACTCTACTCTTTGAACTCTACTCTTTCACACGACCCACCGCCCTTAATTTTGTTTTTCCCAGGTAAATTTTCATGCTTCTTTCCTCGAATTTTCCGCCGTTTTGTTCATATCATTACTTACGGTTATCTGAAATTTCTTTTGCTTGGATCTTAATAACAAGAAAGGTTATCTTAATAACTCTAAAATGTGGAGCCTATTTAATCGTAATCCCTAAATTATTAGAACCATATTAGTTGGATTCTGCAGAATCGATAGAGGATTCGGTTAGAATTTGAGAATTTTGAGATACAAACTTTGGGTGGGTGACCCAAATAATTGTTGGTTTGAATGGATGATCCGTTTTAAGTTTGGCTGGGTTGGTAAAAATCATAAGTTTTTGAGGATAAGATAGTCATTCACTTCGCATATGAGATCTATTACGGGAACTCTACTCTTTGAACTCTACTCTTTCACACGACCCACCGCCCTTAATTTTGTTTTTCCCAGGTAAATTTTCATGCTTCTTTCCTCGAATTTTCCGCCGTTTTGTTCATATCATTACTTACGGTTATCTGAAATTTCTTTTGCTTGGATCTTAATAACAAGAAAGGTTATCTTAATAACTCTAAAATGTGGAGCCTATTTAATCGTAATCCCTAAATTATTAGAACCATATTAGTTGGATTCTGCAGAATCGATAGAGGATTCGGTTAGAATTTGAGAATTTTGAGATACAAACTTTGGGTGGGTGACCCAAATAATTGTTGGTTTGAATGGATGATCCGTTTTAAGTTTGGCTGGGTTGGTAAAAATCATAAGTTTTTGAGGATAAGATAGTCATTCACTTCGCATATGAGATCTATTACGGGAACTCTACTCTTTGAACTCTACTCTTTCACACGACCCACCGCCCTTAATTTTGTTTTTCCCAGGTAAATTTTCATGCTTCTTTCCTCGAATTTTCCGCCGTTTTGTTCATATCATTACTTACGGTTATCTGAAATTTCTTTTGCTTGGATCTTAATAACAAGAAAGGTTATCTTAATAACTCTAAAATGTGGAGCCTATTTAATCGTAATCCCTAAATTATTAGAACCATATTAGTTGGATTCTGCAGAATCGATAGAGGATTCGGTTAGAATTTGAGAATTTTGAGATACAAACTTTGGGTGGGTGACCCAAATAATTGTTGGTTTGAATGGATGATCCGTTTTAAGTTTGGCTGGGTTGGTAAAAATCATAAGTTTTTGAGGATAAGATAGTCATTCACTTCGCATATGAGATCTATTACGGGAACTCTACTCTTTGAACTCTACTCTTTCACACGACCCACCGCCCTTAATTTTGTTTTTCCCAGGTAAATTTTCATGCTTCTTTCCTCGAATTTTCCGCCGTTTTGTTCATATCATTACTTACGGTTATCTGAAATTTCTTTTGCTTGGATCTTAATAACAAGAAAGGTTATCTTAATAACTCTAAAATGTGGAGCCTATTTAATCGTAATCCCTAAATTATTAGAACCATATTAGTTGGATTCTGCAGAATCGATAGAGGATTCGGTTAGAATTTGAGAATTTTGAGATACAAACTTTGGGTGGGTGACCCAAATAATTGTTGGTTTGAATGGATGATCCGTTTTAAGTTTGGCTGGGTTGGTAAAAATCATAAGTTTTTGAGGATAAGATAGTCATTCACTTCGCATATGAGATCTATTACGGGAACTCTACTCTTTGAACTCTACTCTTTCACACGACCCACCGCCCTTAATTTTGTTTTTCCCAGGTAAATTTTCATGCTTCTTTCCTCGAATTTTCCGCCGTTTTGTTCATATCATTACTTACGGTTATCTGAAATTTCTTTTGCTTGGATCTTAATAACAAGAAAGGTTATCTTAATAACTCTAAAATGTGGAGCCTATTTAATCGTAATCCCTAAATTATTAGAACCATATTAGTTGGATTCTGCAGAATCGATAGAGGATTCGGTTAGAATTTGAGAATTTTGAGATACAAACTTTGGGTGGGTGACCCAAATAATTGTTGGTTTGAATGGATGATCCGTTTTAAGTTTGGCTGGGTTGGTAAAAATCATAAGTTTTTGAGGATAAGATAGTCATTCACTTCGCATATGAGATCTATTACGGGAACTCTACTCTTTGAACTCTACTCTTTCACACGACCCACCGCCCTTAATTTTGTTTTTCCCAGGTAAATTTTCATGCTTCTTTCCTCGAATTTTCCGCCGTTTTGTTCATATCATTACTTACGGTTATCTGAAATTTCTTTTGCTTGGATCTTAATAACAAGAAAGGTTATCTTAATAACTCTAAAATGTGGAGCCTATTTAATCGTAATCCCTAAATTATTAGAACCATATTAGTTGGATTCTGCAGAATCGATAGAGGATTCGGTTAGAATTTGAGAATTTTGAGATACAAACTTTGGGTGGGTGACCCAAATAATTGTTGGTTTGAATGGATGATCCGTTTTAAGTTTGGCTGGGTTGGTAAAAATCATAAGTTTTTGAGGATAAGATAGTCATTCACTTCGCATATGAGATCTATTACGGGAACTCTACTCTTTGAACTCTACTCTTTCACACGACCCACCGCCCTTAATTTTGTTTTTCCCAGGTAAATTTTCATGCTTCTTTCCTCGAATTTTCCGCCGTTTTGTTCATATCATTACTTACGGTTATCTGAAATTTCTTTTGCTTGGATCTTAATAACAAGAAAGGTTATCTTAATAACTCTAAAATGTGGAGCCTATTTAATCGTAATCCCTAAATTATTAGAACCATATTAGTTGGATTCTGCAGAATCGATAGAGGATTCGGTTAGAATTTGAGAATTTTGAGATACAAACTTTGGGTGGGTGACCCAAATAATTGTTGGTTTGAATGGATGATCCGTTTTAAGTTTGGCTGGGTTGGTAAAAATCATAAGTTTTTGAGGATAAGATAGTCATTCACTTCGCATATGAGATCTATTACGGGAACTCTACTCTTTGAACTCTACTCTTTCACACGACCCACCGCCCTTAATTTTGTTTTTCCCAGGTAAATTTTCATGCTTCTTTCCTCGAATTTTCCGCCGTTTTGTTCATATCATTACTTACGGTTATCTGAAATTTCTTTTGCTTGGATCTTAATAACAAGAAAGGTTATCTTAATAACTCTAAAATGTGGAGCCTATTTAATCGTAATCCCTAAATTATTAGAACCATATTAGTTGGATTCTGCAGAATCGATAGAGGATTCGGTTAGAATTTGAGAATTTTGAGATACAAACTTTGGGTGGGTGACCCAAATAATTGTTGGTTTGAATGGATGATCCGTTTTAAGTTTGGCTGGGTTGGTAAAAATCATAAGTTTTTGAGGATAAGATAGTCATTCACTTCGCATATGAGATCTATTACGGGAACTCTACTCTTTGAACTCTACTCTTTCACACGACCCACCGCCCTTAATTTTGTTTTTCCCAGGTAAATTTTCATGCTTCTTTCCTCGAATTTTCCGCCGTTTTGTTCATATCATTACTTACGGTTATCTGAAATTTCTTTTGCTTGGATCTTAATAACAAGAAAGGTTATCTTAATAACTCTAAAATGTGGAGCCTATTTAATCGTAATCCCTAAATTATTAGAACCATATTAGTTGGATTCTGCAGAATCGATAGAGGATTCGGTTAGAATTTGAGAATTTTGAGATACAAACTTTGGGTGGGTGACCCAAATAATTGTTGGTTTGAATGGATGATCCGTTTTAAGTTTGGCTGGGTTGGTAAAAATCATAAGTTTTTGAGGATAAGATAGTCATTCACTTCGCATATGAGATCTATTACGGGAACTCTACTCTTTGAACTCTACTCTTTCACACGACCCACCGCCCTTAATTTTGTTTTTCCCAGGTAAATTTTCATGCTTCTTTCCTCGAATTTTCCGCCGTTTTGTTCATATCATTACTTACGGTTATCTGAAATTTCTTTTGCTTGGATCTTAATAACAAGAAAGGTTATCTTAATAACTCTAAAATGTGGAGCCTATTTAATCGTAATCCCTAAATTATTAGAACCATATTAGTTGGATTCTGCAGAATCGATAGAGGATTCGGTTAGAATTTGAGAATTTTGAGATACAAACTTTGGGTGGGTGACCCAAATAATTGTTGGTTTGAATGGATGATCCGTTTTAAGTTTGGCTGGGTTGGTAAAAATCATAAGTTTTTGAGGATAAGATAGTCATTCACTTCGCATATGAGATCTATTACGGGAACTCTACTCTTTGAACTCTACTCTTTCACACGACCCACCGCCCTTAATTTTGTTTTTCCCAGGTAAATTTTCATGCTTCTTTCCTCGAATTTTCCGCCGTTTTGTTCATATCATTACTTACGGTTATCTGAAATTTCTTTTGCTTGGATCTTAATAACAAGAAAGGTTATCTTAATAACTCTAAAATGTGGAGCCTATTTAATCGTAATCCCTAAATTATTAGAACCATATTAGTTGGATTCTGCAGAATCGATAGAGGATTCGGTTAGAATTTGAGAATTTTGAGATACAAACTTTGGGTGGGTGACCCAAATAATTGTTGGTTTGAATGGATGATCCGTTTTAAGTTTGGCTGGGTTGGTAAAAATCATAAGTTTTTGAGGATAAGATAGTCATTCACTTCGCATATGAGATCTATTACGGGAACTCTACTCTTTGAACTCTACTCTTTCACACGACCCACCGCCCTTAATTTTGTTTTTCCCAGGTAAATTTTCATGCTTCTTTCCTCGAATTTTCCGCCGTTTTGTTCATATCATTACTTACGGTTATCTGAAATTTCTTTTGCTTGGATCTTAATAACAAGAAAGGTTATCTTAATAACTCTAAAATGTGGAGCCTATTTAATCGTAATCCCTAAATTATTAGAACCATATTAGTTGGATTCTGCAGAATCGATAGAGGATTCGGTTAGAATTTGAGAATTTTGAGATACAAACTTTGGGTGGGTGACCCAAATAATTGTTGGTTTGAATGGATGATCCGTTTTAAGTTTGGCTGGGTTGGTAAAAATCATAAGTTTTTGAGGATAAGATAGTCATTCACTTCGCATATGAGATCTATTACGGGAACTCTACTCTTTGAACTCTACTCTTTCACACGACCCACCGCCCTTAATTTTGTTTTTCCCAGGTAAATTTTCATGCTTCTTTCCTCGAATTTTCCGCCGTTTTGTTCATATCATTACTTACGGTTATCTGAAATTTCTTTTGCTTGGATCTTAATAACAAGAAAGGTTATCTTAATAACTCTAAAATGTGGAGCCTATTTAATCGTAATCCCTAAATTATTAGAACCATATTAGTTGGATTCTGCAGAATCGATAGAGGATTCGGTTAGAATTTGAGAATTTTGAGATACAAACTTTGGGTGGGTGACCCAAATAATTGTTGGTTTGAATGGATGATCCGTTTTAAGTTTGGCTGGGTTGGTAAAAATCATAAGTTTTTGAGGATAAGATAGTCATTCACTTCGCATATGAGATCTATTACGGGAACTCTACTCTTTGAACTCTACTCTTTCACACGACCCACCGCCCTTAATTTTGTTTTTCCCAGGTAAATTTTCATGCTTCTTTCCTCGAATTTTCCGCCGTTTTGTTCATATCATTACTTACGGTTATCTGAAATTTCTTTTGCTTGGATCTTAATAACAAGAAAGGTTATCTTAATAACTCTAAAATGTGGAGCCTATTTAATCGTAATCCCTAAATTATTAGAACCATATTAGTTGGATTCTGCAGAATCGATAGAGGATTCGGTTAGAATTTGAGAATTTTGAGATACAAACTTTGGGTGGGTGACCCAAATAATTGTTGGTTTGAATGGATGATCCGTTTTAAGTTTGGCTGGGTTGGTAAAAATCATAAGTTTTTGAGGATAAGATAGTCATTCACTTCGCATATGAGATCTATTACGGGAACTCTACTCTTTGAACTCTACTCTTTCACACGACCCACCGCCCTTAATTTTGTTTTTCCCAGGTAAATTTTCATGCTTCTTTCCTCGAATTTTCCGCCGTTTTGTTCATATCATTACTTACGGTTATCTGAAATTTCTTTTGCTTGGATCTTAATAACAAGAAAGGTTATCTTAATAACTCTAAAATGTGGAGCCTATTTAATCGTAATCCCTAAATTATTAGAACCATATTAGTTGGATTCTGCAGAATCGATAGAGGATTCGGTTAGAATTTGAGAATTTTGAGATACAAACTTTGGGTGGGTGACCCAAATAATTGTTGGTTTGAATGGATGATCCGTTTTAAGTTTGGCTGGGTTGGTAAAAATCATAAGTTTTTGAGGATAAGATAGTCATTCACTTCGCATATGAGATCTATTACGGGAACTCTACTCTTTGAACTCTACTCTTTCACACGACCCACCGCCCTTAATTTTGTTTTTCCCAGGTAAATTTTCATGCTTCTTTCCTCGAATTTTCCGCCGTTTTGTTCATATCATTACTTACGGTTATCTGAAATTTCTTTTGCTTGGATCTTAATAACAAGAAAGGTTATCTTAATAACTCTAAAATGTGGAGCCTATTTAATCGTAATCCCTAAATTATTAGAACCATATTAGTTGGATTCTGCAGAATCGATAGAGGATTCGGTTAGAATTTGAGAATTTTGAGATACAAACTTTGGGTGGGTGACCCAAATAATTGTTGGTTTGAATGGATGATCCGTTTTAAGTTTGGCTGGGTTGGTAAAAATCATAAGTTTTTGAGGATAAGATAGTCATTCACTTCGCATATGAGATCTATTACGGGAACTCTACTCTTTGAACTCTACTCTTTCACACGACCCACCGCCCTTAATTTTGTTTTTCCCAGGTAAATTTTCATGCTTCTTTCCTCGAATTTTCCGCCGTTTTGTTCATATCATTACTTACGGTTATCTGAAATTTCTTTTGCTTGGATCTTAATAACAAGAAAGGTTATCTTAATAACTCTAAAATGTGGAGCCTATTTAATCGTAATCCCTAAATTATTAGAACCATATTAGTTGGATTCTGCAGAATCGATAGAGGATTCGGTTAGAATTTGAGAATTTTGAGATACAAACTTTGGGTGGGTGACCCAAATAATTGTTGGTTTGAATGGATGATCCGTTTTAAGTTTGGCTGGGTTGGTAAAAATCATAAGTTTTTGAGGATAAGATAGTCATTCACTTCGCATATGAGATCTATTACGGGAACTCTACTCTTTGAACTCTACTCTTTCACACGACCCACCGCCCTTAATTTTGTTTTTCCCAGGTAAATTTTCATGCTTCTTTCCTCGAATTTTCCGCCGTTTTGTTCATATCATTACTTACGGTTATCTGAAATTTCTTTTGCTTGGATCTTAATAACAAGAAAGGTTATCTTAATAACTCTAAAATGTGGAGCCTATTTAATCGTAATCCCTAAATTATTAGAACCATATTAGTTGGATTCTGCAGAATCGATAGAGGATTCGGTTAGAATTTGAGAATTTTGAGATACAAACTTTGGGTGGGTGACCCAAATAATTGTTGGTTTGAATGGATGATCCGTTTTAAGTTTGGCTGGGTTGGTAAAAATCATAAGTTTTTGAGGATAAGATAGTCATTCACTTCGCATATGAGATCTATTACGGGAACTCTACTCTTTGAACTCTACTCTTTCACACGACCCACCGCCCTTAATTTTGTTTTTCCCAGGTAAATTTTCATGCTTCTTTCCTCGAATTTTCCGCCGTTTTGTTCATATCATTACTTACGGTTATCTGAAATTTCTTTTGCTTGGATCTTAATAACAAGAAAGGTTATCTTAATAACTCTAAAATGTGGAGCCTATTTAATCGTAATCCCTAAATTATTAGAACCATATTAGTTGGATTCTGCAGAATCGATAGAGGATTCGGTTAGAATTTGAGAATTTTGAGATACAAACTTTGGGTGGGTGACCCAAATAATTGTTGGTTTGAATGGATGATCCGTTTTAAGTTTGGCTGGGTTGGTAAAAATCATAAGTTTTTGAGGATAAGATAGTCATTCACTTCGCATATGAGATCTATTACGGGAACTCTACTCTTTGAACTCTACTCTTTCACACGACCCACCGCCCTTAATTTTGTTTTTCCCAGGTAAATTTTCATGCTTCTTTCCTCGAATTTTCCGCCGTTTTGTTCATATCATTACTTACGGTTATCTGAAATTTCTTTTGCTTGGATCTTAATAACAAGAAAGGTTATCTTAATAACTCTAAAATGTGGAGCCTATTTAATCGTAATCCCTAAATTATTAGAACCATATTAGTTGGATTCTGCAGAATCGATAGAGGATTCGGTTAGAATTTGAGAATTTTGAGATACAAACTTTGGGTGGGTGACCCAAATAATTGTTGGTTTGAATGGATGATCCGTTTTAAGTTTGGCTGGGTTGGTAAAAATCATAAGTTTTTGAGGATAAGATAGTCATTCACTTCGCATATGAGATCTATTACGGGAACTCTACTCTTTGAACTCTACTCTTTCACACGACCCACCGCCCTTAATTTTGTTTTTCCCAGGTAAATTTTCATGCTTCTTTCCTCGAATTTTCCGCCGTTTTGTTCATATCATTACTTACGGTTATCTGAAATTTCTTTTGCTTGGATCTTAATAACAAGAAAGGTTATCTTAATAACTCTAAAATGTGGAGCCTATTTAATCGTAATCCCTAAATTATTAGAACCATATTAGTTGGATTCTGCAGAATCGATAGAGGATTCGGTTAGAATTTGAGAATTTTGAGATACAAACTTTGGGTGGGTGACCCAAATAATTGTTGGTTTGAATGGATGATCCGTTTTAAGTTTGGCTGGGTTGGTAAAAATCATAAGTTTTTGAGGATAAGATAGTCATTCACTTCGCATATGAGATCTATTACGGGAACTCTACTCTTTGAACTCTACTCTTTCACACGACCCACCGCCCTTAATTTTGTTTTTCCCAGGTAAATTTTCATGCTTCTTTCCTCGAATTTTCCGCCGTTTTGTTCATATCATTACTTACGGTTATCTGAAATTTCTTTTGCTTGGATCTTAATAACAAGAAAGGTTATCTTAATAACTCTAAAATGTGGAGCCTATTTAATCGTAATCCCTAAATTATTAGAACCATATTAGTTGGATTCTGCAGAATCGATAGAGGATTCGGTTAGAATTTGAGAATTTTGAGATACAAACTTTGGGTGGGTGACCCAAATAATTGTTGGTTTGAATGGATGATCCGTTTTAAGTTTGGCTGGGTTGGTAAAAATCATAAGTTTTTGAGGATAAGATAGTCATTCACTTCGCATATGAGATCTATTACGGGAACTCTACTCTTTGAACTCTACTCTTTCACACGACCCACCGCCCTTAATTTTGTTTTTCCCAGGTAAATTTTCATGCTTCTTTCCTCGAATTTTCCGCCGTTTTGTTCATATCATTACTTACGGTTATCTGAAATTTCTTTTGCTTGGATCTTAATAACAAGAAAGGTTATCTTAATAACTCTAAAATGTGGAGCCTATTTAATCGTAATCCCTAAATTATTAGAACCATATTAGTTGGATTCTGCAGAATCGATAGAGGATTCGGTTAGAATTTGAGAATTTTGAGATACAAACTTTGGGTGGGTGACCCAAATAATTGTTGGTTTGAATGGATGATCCGTTTTAAGTTTGGCTGGGTTGGTAAAAATCATAAGTTTTTGAGGATAAGATAGTCATTCACTTCGCATATGAGATCTATTACGGGAACTCTACTCTTTGAACTCTACTCTTTCACACGACCCACCGCCCTTAATTTTGTTTTTCCCAGGTAAATTTTCATGCTTCTTTCCTCGAATTTTCCGCCGTTTTGTTCATATCATTACTTACGGTTATCTGAAATTTCTTTTGCTTGGATCTTAATAACAAGAAAGGTTATCTTAATAACTCTAAAATGTGGAGCCTATTTAATCGTAATCCCTAAATTATTAGAACCATATTAGTTGGATTCTGCAGAATCGATAGAGGATTCGGTTAGAATTTGAGAATTTTGAGATACAAACTTTGGGTGGGTGACCCAAATAATTGTTGGTTTGAATGGATGATCCGTTTTAAGTTTGGCTGGGTTGGTAAAAATCATAAGTTTTTGAGGATAAGATAGTCATTCACTTCGCATATGAGATCTATTACGGGAACTCTACTCTTTGAACTCTACTCTTTCACACGACCCACCGCCCTTAATTTTGTTTTTCCCAGGTAAATTTTCATGCTTCTTTCCTCGAATTTTCCGCCGTTTTGTTCATATCATTACTTACGGTTATCTGAAATTTCTTTTGCTTGGATCTTAATAACAAGAAAGGTTATCTTAATAACTCTAAAATGTGGAGCCTATTTAATCGTAATCCCTAAATTATTAGAACCATATTAGTTGGATTCTGCAGAATCGATAGAGGATTCGGTTAGAATTTGAGAATTTTGAGATACAAACTTTGGGTGGGTGACCCAAATAATTGTTGGTTTGAATGGATGATCCGTTTTAAGTTTGGCTGGGTTGGTAAAAATCATAAGTTTTTGAGGATAAGATAGTCATTCACTTCGCATATGAGATCTATTACGGGAACTCTACTCTTTGAACTCTACTCTTTCACACGACCCACCGCCCTTAATTTTGTTTTTCCCAGGTAAATTTTCATGCTTCTTTCCTCGAATTTTCCGCCGTTTTGTTCATATCATTACTTACGGTTATCTGAAATTTCTTTTGCTTGGATCTTAATAACAAGAAAGGTTATCTTAATAACTCTAAAATGTGGAGCCTATTTAATCGTAATCCCTAAATTATTAGAACCATATTAGTTGGATTCTGCAGAATCGATAGAGGATTCGGTTAGAATTTGAGAATTTTGAGATACAAACTTTGGGTGGGTGACCCAAATAATTGTTGGTTTGAATGGATGATCCGTTTTAAGTTTGGCTGGGTTGGTAAAAATCATAAGTTTTTGAGGATAAGATAGTCATTCACTTCGCATATGAGATCTATTACGGGAACTCTACTCTTTGAACTCTACTCTTTCACACGACCCACCGCCCTTAATTTTGTTTTTCCCAGGTAAATTTTCATGCTTCTTTCCTCGAATTTTCCGCCGTTTTGTTCATATCATTACTTACGGTTATCTGAAATTTCTTTTGCTTGGATCTTAATAACAAGAAAGGTTATCTTAATAACTCTAAAATGTGGAGCCTATTTAATCGTAATCCCTAAATTATTAGAACCATATTAGTTGGATTCTGCAGAATCGATAGAGGATTCGGTTAGAATTTGAGAATTTTGAGATACAAACTTTGGGTGGGTGACCCAAATAATTGTTGGTTTGAATGGATGATCCGTTTTAAGTTTGGCTGGGTTGGTAAAAATCATAAGTTTTTGAGGATAAGATAGTCATTCACTTCGCATATGAGATCTATTACGGGAACTCTACTCTTTGAACTCTACTCTTTCACACGACCCACCGCCCTTAATTTTGTTTTTCCCAGGTAAATTTTCATGCTTCTTTCCTCGAATTTTCCGCCGTTTTGTTCATATCATTACTTACGGTTATCTGAAATTTCTTTTGCTTGGATCTTAATAACAAGAAAGGTTATCTTAATAACTCTAAAATGTGGAGCCTATTTAATCGTAATCCCTAAATTATTAGAACCATATTAGTTGGATTCTGCAGAATCGATAGAGGATTCGGTTAGAATTTGAGAATTTTGAGATACAAACTTTGGGTGGGTGACCCAAATAATTGTTGGTTTGAATGGATGATCCGTTTTAAGTTTGGCTGGGTTGGTAAAAATCATAAGTTTTTGAGGATAAGATAGTCATTCACTTCGCATATGAGATCTATTACGGGAACTCTACTCTTTGAACTCTACTCTTTCACACGACCCACCGCCCTTAATTTTGTTTTTCCCAGGTAAATTTTCATGCTTCTTTCCTCGAATTTTCCGCCGTTTTGTTCATATCATTACTTACGGTTATCTGAAATTTCTTTTGCTTGGATCTTAATAACAAGAAAGGTTATCTTAATAACTCTAAAATGTGGAGCCTATTTAATCGTAATCCCTAAATTATTAGAACCATATTAGTTGGATTCTGCAGAATCGATAGAGGATTCGGTTAGAATTTGAGAATTTTGAGATACAAACTTTGGGTGGGTGACCCAAATAATTGTTGGTTTGAATGGATGATCCGTTTTAAGTTTGGCTGGGTTGGTAAAAATCATAAGTTTTTGAGGATAAGATAGTCATTCACTTCGCATATGAGATCTATTACGGGAACTCTACTCTTTGAACTCTACTCTTTCACACGACCCACCGCCCTTAATTTTGTTTTTCCCAGGTAAATTTTCATGCTTCTTTCCTCGAATTTTCCGCCGTTTTGTTCATATCATTACTTACGGTTATCTGAAATTTCTTTTGCTTGGATCTTAATAACAAGAAAGGTTATCTTAATAACTCTAAAATGTGGAGCCTATTTAATCGTAATCCCTAAATTATTAGAACCATATTAGTTGGATTCTGCAGAATCGATAGAGGATTCGGTTAGAATTTGAGAATTTTGAGATACAAACTTTGGGTGGGTGACCCAAATAATTGTTGGTTTGAATGGATGATCCGTTTTAAGTTTGGCTGGGTTGGTAAAAATCATAAGTTTTTGAGGATAAGATAGTCATTCACTTCGCATATGAGATCTATTACGGGAACTCTACTCTTTGAACTCTACTCTTTCACACGACCCACCGCCCTTAATTTTGTTTTTCCCAGGTAAATTTTCATGCTTCTTTCCTCGAATTTTCCGCCGTTTTGTTCATATCATTACTTACGGTTATCTGAAATTTCTTTTGCTTGGATCTTAATAACAAGAAAGGTTATCTTAATAACTCTAAAATGTGGAGCCTATTTAATCGTAATCCCTAAATTATTAGAACCATATTAGTTGGATTCTGCAGAATCGATAGAGGATTCGGTTAGAATTTGAGAATTTTGAGATACAAACTTTGGGTGGGTGACCCAAATAATTGTTGGTTTGAATGGATGATCCGTTTTAAGTTTGGCTGGGTTGGTAAAAATCATAAGTTTTTGAGGATAAGATAGTCATTCACTTCGCATATGAGATCTATTACGGGAACTCTACTCTTTGAACTCTACTCTTTCACACGACCCACCGCCCTTAATTTTGTTTTTCCCAGGTAAATTTTCATGCTTCTTTCCTCGAATTTTCCGCCGTTTTGTTCATATCATTACTTACGGTTATCTGAAATTTCTTTTGCTTGGATCTTAATAACAAGAAAGGTTATCTTAATAACTCTAAAATGTGGAGCCTATTTAATCGTAATCCCTAAATTATTAGAACCATATTAGTTGGATTCTGCAGAATCGATAGAGGATTCGGTTAGAATTTGAGAATTTTGAGATACAAACTTTGGGTGGGTGACCCAAATAATTGTTGGTTTGAATGGATGATCCGTTTTAAGTTTGGCTGGGTTGGTAAAAATCATAAGTTTTTGAGGATAAGATAGTCATTCACTTCGCATATGAGATCTATTACGGGAACTCTACTCTTTGAACTCTACTCTTTCACACGACCCACCGCCCTTAATTTTGTTTTTCCCAGGTAAATTTTCATGCTTCTTTCCTCGAATTTTCCGCCGTTTTGTTCATATCATTACTTACGGTTATCTGAAATTTCTTTTGCTTGGATCTTAATAACAAGAAAGGTTATCTTAATAACTCTAAAATGTGGAGCCTATTTAATCGTAATCCCTAAATTATTAGAACCATATTAGTTGGATTCTGCAGAATCGATAGAGGATTCGGTTAGAATTTGAGAATTTTGAGATACAAACTTTGGGTGGGTGACCCAAATAATTGTTGGTTTGAATGGATGATCCGTTTTAAGTTTGGCTGGGTTGGTAAAAATCATAAGTTTTTGAGGATAAGATAGTCATTCACTTCGCATATGAGATCTATTACGGGAACTCTACTCTTTGAACTCTACTCTTTCACACGACCCACCGCCCTTAATTTTGTTTTTCCCAGGTAAATTTTCATGCTTCTTTCCTCGAATTTTCCGCCGTTTTGTTCATATCATTACTTACGGTTATCTGAAATTTCTTTTGCTTGGATCTTAATAACAAGAAAGGTTATCTTAATAACTCTAAAATGTGGAGCCTATTTAATCGTAATCCCTAAATTATTAGAACCATATTAGTTGGATTCTGCAGAATCGATAGAGGATTCGGTTAGAATTTGAGAATTTTGAGATACAAACTTTGGGTGGGTGACCCAAATAATTGTTGGTTTGAATGGATGATCCGTTTTAAGTTTGGCTGGGTTGGTAAAAATCATAAGTTTTTGAGGATAAGATAGTCATTCACTTCGCATATGAGATCTATTACGGGAACTCTACTCTTTGAACTCTACTCTTTCACACGACCCACCGCCCTTAATTTTGTTTTTCCCAGGTAAATTTTCATGCTTCTTTCCTCGAATTTTCCGCCGTTTTGTTCATATCATTACTTACGGTTATCTGAAATTTCTTTTGCTTGGATCTTAATAACAAGAAAGGTTATCTTAATAACTCTAAAATGTGGAGCCTATTTAATCGTAATCCCTAAATTATTAGAACCATATTAGTTGGATTCTGCAGAATCGATAGAGGATTCGGTTAGAATTTGAGAATTTTGAGATACAAACTTTGGGTGGGTGACCCAAATAATTGTTGGTTTGAATGGATGATCCGTTTTAAGTTTGGCTGGGTTGGTAAAAATCATAAGTTTTTGAGGATAAGATAGTCATTCACTTCGCATATGAGATCTATTACGGGAACTCTACTCTTTGAACTCTACTCTTTCACACGACCCACCGCCCTTAATTTTGTTTTTCCCAGGTAAATTTTCATGCTTCTTTCCTCGAATTTTCCGCCGTTTTGTTCATATCATTACTTACGGTTATCTGAAATTTCTTTTGCTTGGATCTTAATAACAAGAAAGGTTATCTTAATAACTCTAAAATGTGGAGCCTATTTAATCGTAATCCCTAAATTATTAGAACCATATTAGTTGGATTCTGCAGAATCGATAGAGGATTCGGTTAGAATTTGAGAATTTTGAGATACAAACTTTGGGTGGGTGACCCAAATAATTGTTGGTTTGAATGGATGATCCGTTTTAAGTTTGGCTGGGTTGGTAAAAATCATAAGTTTTTGAGGATAAGATAGTCATTCACTTCGCATATGAGATCTATTACGGGAACTCTACTCTTTGAACTCTACTCTTTCACACGACCCACCGCCCTTAATTTTGTTTTTCCCAGGTAAATTTTCATGCTTCTTTCCTCGAATTTTCCGCCGTTTTGTTCATATCATTACTTACGGTTATCTGAAATTTCTTTTGCTTGGATCTTAATAACAAGAAAGGTTATCTTAATAACTCTAAAATGTGGAGCCTATTTAATCGTAATCCCTAAATTATTAGAACCATATTAGTTGGATTCTGCAGAATCGATAGAGGATTCGGTTAGAATTTGAGAATTTTGAGATACAAACTTTGGGTGGGTGACCCAAATAATTGTTGGTTTGAATGGATGATCCGTTTTAAGTTTGGCTGGGTTGGTAAAAATCATAAGTTTTTGAGGATAAGATAGTCATTCACTTCGCATATGAGATCTATTACGGGAACTCTACTCTTTGAACTCTACTCTTTCACACGACCCACCGCCCTTAATTTTGTTTTTCCCAGGTAAATTTTCATGCTTCTTTCCTCGAATTTTCCGCCGTTTTGTTCATATCATTACTTACGGTTATCTGAAATTTCTTTTGCTTGGATCTTAATAACAAGAAAGGTTATCTTAATAACTCTAAAATGTGGAGCCTATTTAATCGTAATCCCTAAATTATTAGAACCATATTAGTTGGATTCTGCAGAATCGATAGAGGATTCGGTTAGAATTTGAGAATTTTGAGATACAAACTTTGGGTGGGTGACCCAAATAATTGTTGGTTTGAATGGATGATCCGTTTTAAGTTTGGCTGGGTTGGTAAAAATCATAAGTTTTTGAGGATAAGATAGTCATTCACTTCGCATATGAGATCTATTACGGGAACTCTACTCTTTGAACTCTACTCTTTCACACGACCCACCGCCCTTAATTTTGTTTTTCCCAGGTAAATTTTCATGCTTCTTTCCTCGAATTTTCCGCCGTTTTGTTCATATCATTACTTACGGTTATCTGAAATTTCTTTTGCTTGGATCTTAATAACAAGAAAGGTTATCTTAATAACTCTAAAATGTGGAGCCTATTTAATCGTAATCCCTAAATTATTAGAACCATATTAGTTGGATTCTGCAGAATCGATAGAGGATTCGGTTAGAATTTGAGAATTTTGAGATACAAACTTTGGGTGGGTGACCCAAATAATTGTTGGTTTGAATGGATGATCCGTTTTAAGTTTGGCTGGGTTGGTAAAAATCATAAGTTTTTGAGGATAAGATAGTCATTCACTTCGCATATGAGATCTATTACGGGAACTCTACTCTTTGAACTCTACTCTTTCACACGACCCACCGCCCTTAATTTTGTTTTTCCCAGGTAAATTTTCATGCTTCTTTCCTCGAATTTTCCGCCGTTTTGTTCATATCATTACTTACGGTTATCTGAAATTTCTTTTGCTTGGATCTTAATAACAAGAAAGGTTATCTTAATAACTCTAAAATGTGGAGCCTATTTAATCGTAATCCCTAAATTATTAGAACCATATTAGTTGGATTCTGCAGAATCGATAGAGGATTCGGTTAGAATTTGAGAATTTTGAGATACAAACTTTGGGTGGGTGACCCAAATAATTGTTGGTTTGAATGGATGATCCGTTTTAAGTTTGGCTGGGTTGGTAAAAATCATAAGTTTTTGAGGATAAGATAGTCATTCACTTCGCATATGAGATCTATTACGGGAACTCTACTCTTTGAACTCTACTCTTTCACACGACCCACCGCCCTTAATTTTGTTTTTCCCAGGTAAATTTTCATGCTTCTTTCCTCGAATTTTCCGCCGTTTTGTTCATATCATTACTTACGGTTATCTGAAATTTCTTTTGCTTGGATCTTAATAACAAGAAAGGTTATCTTAATAACTCTAAAATGTGGAGCCTATTTAATCGTAATCCCTAAATTATTAGAACCATATTAGTTGGATTCTGCAGAATCGATAGAGGATTCGGTTAGAATTTGAGAATTTTGAGATACAAACTTTGGGTGGGTGACCCAAATAATTGTTGGTTTGAATGGATGATCCGTTTTAAGTTTGGCTGGGTTGGTAAAAATCATAAGTTTTTGAGGATAAGATAGTCATTCACTTCGCATATGAGATCTATTACGGGAACTCTACTCTTTGAACTCTACTCTTTCACACGACCCACCGCCCTTAATTTTGTTTTTCCCAGGTAAATTTTCATGCTTCTTTCCTCGAATTTTCCGCCGTTTTGTTCATATCATTACTTACGGTTATCTGAAATTTCTTTTGCTTGGATCTTAATAACAAGAAAGGTTATCTTAATAACTCTAAAATGTGGAGCCTATTTAATCGTAATCCCTAAATTATTAGAACCATATTAGTTGGATTCTGCAGAATCGATAGAGGATTCGGTTAGAATTTGAGAATTTTGAGATACAAACTTTGGGTGGGTGACCCAAATAATTGTTGGTTTGAATGGATGATCCGTTTTAAGTTTGGCTGGGTTGGTAAAAATCATAAGTTTTTGAGGATAAGATAGTCATTCACTTCGCATATGAGATCTATTACGGGAACTCTACTCTTTGAACTCTACTCTTTCACACGACCCACCGCCCTTAATTTTGTTTTTCCCAGGTAAATTTTCATGCTTCTTTCCTCGAATTTTCCGCCGTTTTGTTCATATCATTACTTACGGTTATCTGAAATTTCTTTTGCTTGGATCTTAATAACAAGAAAGGTTATCTTAATAACTCTAAAATGTGGAGCCTATTTAATCGTAATCCCTAAATTATTAGAACCATATTAGTTGGATTCTGCAGAATCGATAGAGGATTCGGTTAGAATTTGAGAATTTTGAGATACAAACTTTGGGTGGGTGACCCAAATAATTGTTGGTTTGAATGGATGATCCGTTTTAAGTTTGGCTGGGTTGGTAAAAATCATAAGTTTTTGAGGATAAGATAGTCATTCACTTCGCATATGAGATCTATTACGGGAACTCTACTCTTTGAACTCTACTCTTTCACACGACCCACCGCCCTTAATTTTGTTTTTCCCAGGTAAATTTTCATGCTTCTTTCCTCGAATTTTCCGCCGTTTTGTTCATATCATTACTTACGGTTATCTGAAATTTCTTTTGCTTGGATCTTAATAACAAGAAAGGTTATCTTAATAACTCTAAAATGTGGAGCCTATTTAATCGTAATCCCTAAATTATTAGAACCATATTAGTTGGATTCTGCAGAATCGATAGAGGATTCGGTTAGAATTTGAGAATTTTGAGATACAAACTTTGGGTGGGTGACCCAAATAATTGTTGGTTTGAATGGATGATCCGTTTTAAGTTTGGCTGGGTTGGTAAAAATCATAAGTTTTTGAGGATAAGATAGTCATTCACTTCGCATATGAGATCTATTACGGGAACTCTACTCTTTGAACTCTACTCTTTCACACGACCCACCGCCCTTAATTTTGTTTTTCCCAGGTAAATTTTCATGCTTCTTTCCTCGAATTTTCCGCCGTTTTGTTCATATCATTACTTACGGTTATCTGAAATTTCTTTTGCTTGGATCTTAATAACAAGAAAGGTTATCTTAATAACTCTAAAATGTGGAGCCTATTTAATCGTAATCCCTAAATTATTAGAACCATATTAGTTGGATTCTGCAGAATCGATAGAGGATTCGGTTAGAATTTGAGAATTTTGAGATACAAACTTTGGGTGGGTGACCCAAATAATTGTTGGTTTGAATGGATGATCCGTTTTAAGTTTGGCTGGGTTGGTAAAAATCATAAGTTTTTGAGGATAAGATAGTCATTCACTTCGCATATGAGATCTATTACGGGAACTCTACTCTTTGAACTCTACTCTTTCACACGACCCACCGCCCTTAATTTTGTTTTTCCCAGGTAAATTTTCATGCTTCTTTCCTCGAATTTTCCGCCGTTTTGTTCATATCATTACTTACGGTTATCTGAAATTTCTTTTGCTTGGATCTTAATAACAAGAAAGGTTATCTTAATAACTCTAAAATGTGGAGCCTATTTAATCGTAATCCCTAAATTATTAGAACCATATTAGTTGGATTCTGCAGAATCGATAGAGGATTCGGTTAGAATTTGAGAATTTTGAGATACAAACTTTGGGTGGGTGACCCAAATAATTGTTGGTTTGAATGGATGATCCGTTTTAAGTTTGGCTGGGTTGGTAAAAATCATAAGTTTTTGAGGATAAGATAGTCATTCACTTCGCATATGAGATCTATTACGGGAACTCTACTCTTTGAACTCTACTCTTTCACACGACCCACCGCCCTTAATTTTGTTTTTCCCAGGTAAATTTTCATGCTTCTTTCCTCGAATTTTCCGCCGTTTTGTTCATATCATTACTTACGGTTATCTGAAATTTCTTTTGCTTGGATCTTAATAACAAGAAAGGTTATCTTAATAACTCTAAAATGTGGAGCCTATTTAATCGTAATCCCTAAATTATTAGAACCATATTAGTTGGATTCTGCAGAATCGATAGAGGATTCGGTTAGAATTTGAGAATTTTGAGATACAAACTTTGGGTGGGTGACCCAAATAATTGTTGGTTTGAATGGATGATCCGTTTTAAGTTTGGCTGGGTTGGTAAAAATCATAAGTTTTTGAGGATAAGATAGTCATTCACTTCGCATATGAGATCTATTACGGGAACTCTACTCTTTGAACTCTACTCTTTCACACGACCCACCGCCCTTAATTTTGTTTTTCCCAGGTAAATTTTCATGCTTCTTTCCTCGAATTTTCCGCCGTTTTGTTCATATCATTACTTACGGTTATCTGAAATTTCTTTTGCTTGGATCTTAATAACAAGAAAGGTTATCTTAATAACTCTAAAATGTGGAGCCTATTTAATCGTAATCCCTAAATTATTAGAACCATATTAGTTGGATTCTGCAGAATCGATAGAGGATTCGGTTAGAATTTGAGAATTTTGAGATACAAACTTTGGGTGGGTGACCCAAATAATTGTTGGTTTGAATGGATGATCCGTTTTAAGTTTGGCTGGGTTGGTAAAAATCATAAGTTTTTGAGGATAAGATAGTCATTCACTTCGCATATGAGATCTATTACGGGAACTCTACTCTTTGAACTCTACTCTTTCACACGACCCACCGCCCTTAATTTTGTTTTTCCCAGGTAAATTTTCATGCTTCTTTCCTCGAATTTTCCGCCGTTTTGTTCATATCATTACTTACGGTTATCTGAAATTTCTTTTGCTTGGATCTTAATAACAAGAAAGGTTATCTTAATAACTCTAAAATGTGGAGCCTATTTAATCGTAATCCCTAAATTATTAGAACCATATTAGTTGGATTCTGCAGAATCGATAGAGGATTCGGTTAGAATTTGAGAATTTTGAGATACAAACTTTGGGTGGGTGACCCAAATAATTGTTGGTTTGAATGGATGATCCGTTTTAAGTTTGGCTGGGTTGGTAAAAATCATAAGTTTTTGAGGATAAGATAGTCATTCACTTCGCATATGAGATCTATTACGGGAACTCTACTCTTTGAACTCTACTCTTTCACACGACCCACCGCCCTTAATTTTGTTTTTCCCAGGTAAATTTTCATGCTTCTTTCCTCGAATTTTCCGCCGTTTTGTTCATATCATTACTTACGGTTATCTGAAATTTCTTTTGCTTGGATCTTAATAACAAGAAAGGTTATCTTAATAACTCTAAAATGTGGAGCCTATTTAATCGTAATCCCTAAATTATTAGAACCATATTAGTTGGATTCTGCAGAATCGATAGAGGATTCGGTTAGAATTTGAGAATTTTGAGATACAAACTTTGGGTGGGTGACCCAAATAATTGTTGGTTTGAATGGATGATCCGTTTTAAGTTTGGCTGGGTTGGTAAAAATCATAAGTTTTTGAGGATAAGATAGTCATTCACTTCGCATATGAGATCTATTACGGGAACTCTACTCTTTGAACTCTACTCTTTCACACGACCCACCGCCCTTAATTTTGTTTTTCCCAGGTAAATTTTCATGCTTCTTTCCTCGAATTTTCCGCCGTTTTGTTCATATCATTACTTACGGTTATCTGAAATTTCTTTTGCTTGGATCTTAATAACAAGAAAGGTTATCTTAATAACTCTAAAATGTGGAGCCTATTTAATCGTAATCCCTAAATTATTAGAACCATATTAGTTGGATTCTGCAGAATCGATAGAGGATTCGGTTAGAATTTGAGAATTTTGAGATACAAACTTTGGGTGGGTGACCCAAATAATTGTTGGTTTGAATGGATGATCCGTTTTAAGTTTGGCTGGGTTGGTAAAAATCATAAGTTTTTGAGGATAAGATAGTCATTCACTTCGCATATGAGATCTATTACGGGAACTCTACTCTTTGAACTCTACTCTTTCACACGACCCACCGCCCTTAATTTTGTTTTTCCCAGGTAAATTTTCATGCTTCTTTCCTCGAATTTTCCGCCGTTTTGTTCATATCATTACTTACGGTTATCTGAAATTTCTTTTGCTTGGATCTTAATAACAAGAAAGGTTATCTTAATAACTCTAAAATGTGGAGCCTATTTAATCGTAATCCCTAAATTATTAGAACCATATTAGTTGGATTCTGCAGAATCGATAGAGGATTCGGTTAGAATTTGAGAATTTTGAGATACAAACTTTGGGTGGGTGACCCAAATAATTGTTGGTTTGAATGGATGATCCGTTTTAAGTTTGGCTGGGTTGGTAAAAATCATAAGTTTTTGAGGATAAGATAGTCATTCACTTCGCATATGAGATCTATTACGGGAACTCTACTCTTTGAACTCTACTCTTTCACACGACCCACCGCCCTTAATTTTGTTTTTCCCAGGTAAATTTTCATGCTTCTTTCCTCGAATTTTCCGCCGTTTTGTTCATATCATTACTTACGGTTATCTGAAATTTCTTTTGCTTGGATCTTAATAACAAGAAAGGTTATCTTAATAACTCTAAAATGTGGAGCCTATTTAATCGTAATCCCTAAATTATTAGAACCATATTAGTTGGATTCTGCAGAATCGATAGAGGATTCGGTTAGAATTTGAGAATTTTGAGATACAAACTTTGGGTGGGTGACCCAAATAATTGTTGGTTTGAATGGATGATCCGTTTTAAGTTTGGCTGGGTTGGTAAAAATCATAAGTTTTTGAGGATAAGATAGTCATTCACTTCGCATATGAGATCTATTACGGGAACTCTACTCTTTGAACTCTACTCTTTCACACGACCCACCGCCCTTAATTTTGTTTTTCCCAGGTAAATTTTCATGCTTCTTTCCTCGAATTTTCCGCCGTTTTGTTCATATCATTACTTACGGTTATCTGAAATTTCTTTTGCTTGGATCTTAATAACAAGAAAGGTTATCTTAATAACTCTAAAATGTGGAGCCTATTTAATCGTAATCCCTAAATTATTAGAACCATATTAGTTGGATTCTGCAGAATCGATAGAGGATTCGGTTAGAATTTGAGAATTTTGAGATACAAACTTTGGGTGGGTGACCCAAATAATTGTTGGTTTGAATGGATGATCCGTTTTAAGTTTGGCTGGGTTGGTAAAAATCATAAGTTTTTGAGGATAAGATAGTCATTCACTTCGCATATGAGATCTATTACGGGAACTCTACTCTTTGAACTCTACTCTTTCACACGACCCACCGCCCTTAATTTTGTTTTTCCCAGGTAAATTTTCATGCTTCTTTCCTCGAATTTTCCGCCGTTTTGTTCATATCATTACTTACGGTTATCTGAAATTTCTTTTGCTTGGATCTTAATAACAAGAAAGGTTATCTTAATAACTCTAAAATGTGGAGCCTATTTAATCGTAATCCCTAAATTATTAGAACCATATTAGTTGGATTCTGCAGAATCGATAGAGGATTCGGTTAGAATTTGAGAATTTTGAGATACAAACTTTGGGTGGGTGACCCAAATAATTGTTGGTTTGAATGGATGATCCGTTTTAAGTTTGGCTGGGTTGGTAAAAATCATAAGTTTTTGAGGATAAGATAGTCATTCACTTCGCATATGAGATCTATTACGGGAACTCTACTCTTTGAACTCTACTCTTTCACACGACCCACCGCCCTTAATTTTGTTTTTCCCAGGTAAATTTTCATGCTTCTTTCCTCGAATTTTCCGCCGTTTTGTTCATATCATTACTTACGGTTATCTGAAATTTCTTTTGCTTGGATCTTAATAACAAGAAAGGTTATCTTAATAACTCTAAAATGTGGAGCCTATTTAATCGTAATCCCTAAATTATTAGAACCATATTAGTTGGATTCTGCAGAATCGATAGAGGATTCGGTTAGAATTTGAGAATTTTGAGATACAAACTTTGGGTGGGTGACCCAAATAATTGTTGGTTTGAATGGATGATCCGTTTTAAGTTTGGCTGGGTTGGTAAAAATCATAAGTTTTTGAGGATAAGATAGTCATTCACTTCGCATATGAGATCTATTACGGGAACTCTACTCTTTGAACTCTACTCTTTCACACGACCCACCGCCCTTAATTTTGTTTTTCCCAGGTAAATTTTCATGCTTCTTTCCTCGAATTTTCCGCCGTTTTGTTCATATCATTACTTACGGTTATCTGAAATTTCTTTTGCTTGGATCTTAATAACAAGAAAGGTTATCTTAATAACTCTAAAATGTGGAGCCTATTTAATCGTAATCCCTAAATTATTAGAACCATATTAGTTGGATTCTGCAGAATCGATAGAGGATTCGGTTAGAATTTGAGAATTTTGAGATACAAACTTTGGGTGGGTGACCCAAATAATTGTTGGTTTGAATGGATGATCCGTTTTAAGTTTGGCTGGGTTGGTAAAAATCATAAGTTTTTGAGGATAAGATAGTCATTCACTTCGCATATGAGATCTATTACGGGAACTCTACTCTTTGAACTCTACTCTTTCACACGACCCACCGCCCTTAATTTTGTTTTTCCCAGGTAAATTTTCATGCTTCTTTCCTCGAATTTTCCGCCGTTTTGTTCATATCATTACTTACGGTTATCTGAAATTTCTTTTGCTTGGATCTTAATAACAAGAAAGGTTATCTTAATAACTCTAAAATGTGGAGCCTATTTAATCGTAATCCCTAAATTATTAGAACCATATTAGTTGGATTCTGCAGAATCGATAGAGGATTCGGTTAGAATTTGAGAATTTTGAGATACAAACTTTGGGTGGGTGACCCAAATAATTGTTGGTTTGAATGGATGATCCGTTTTAAGTTTGGCTGGGTTGGTAAAAATCATAAGTTTTTGAGGATAAGATAGTCATTCACTTCGCATATGAGATCTATTACGGGAACTCTACTCTTTGAACTCTACTCTTTCACACGACCCACCGCCCTTAATTTTGTTTTTCCCAGGTAAATTTTCATGCTTCTTTCCTCGAATTTTCCGCCGTTTTGTTCATATCATTACTTACGGTTATCTGAAATTTCTTTTGCTTGGATCTTAATAACAAGAAAGGTTATCTTAATAACTCTAAAATGTGGAGCCTATTTAATCGTAATCCCTAAATTATTAGAACCATATTAGTTGGATTCTGCAGAATCGATAGAGGATTCGGTTAGAATTTGAGAATTTTGAGATACAAACTTTGGGTGGGTGACCCAAATAATTGTTGGTTTGAATGGATGATCCGTTTTAAGTTTGGCTGGGTTGGTAAAAATCATAAGTTTTTGAGGATAAGATAGTCATTCACTTCGCATATGAGATCTATTACGGGAACTCTACTCTTTGAACTCTACTCTTTCACACGACCCACCGCCCTTAATTTTGTTTTTCCCAGGTAAATTTTCATGCTTCTTTCCTCGAATTTTCCGCCGTTTTGTTCATATCATTACTTACGGTTATCTGAAATTTCTTTTGCTTGGATCTTAATAACAAGAAAGGTTATCTTAATAACTCTAAAATGTGGAGCCTATTTAATCGTAATCCCTAAATTATTAGAACCATATTAGTTGGATTCTGCAGAATCGATAGAGGATTCGGTTAGAATTTGAGAATTTTGAGATACAAACTTTGGGTGGGTGACCCAAATAATTGTTGGTTTGAATGGATGATCCGTTTTAAGTTTGGCTGGGTTGGTAAAAATCATAAGTTTTTGAGGATAAGATAGTCATTCACTTCGCATATGAGATCTATTACGGGAACTCTACTCTTTGAACTCTACTCTTTCACACGACCCACCGCCCTTAATTTTGTTTTTCCCAGGTAAATTTTCATGCTTCTTTCCTCGAATTTTCCGCCGTTTTGTTCATATCATTACTTACGGTTATCTGAAATTTCTTTTGCTTGGATCTTAATAACAAGAAAGGTTATCTTAATAACTCTAAAATGTGGAGCCTATTTAATCGTAATCCCTAAATTATTAGAACCATATTAGTTGGATTCTGCAGAATCGATAGAGGATTCGGTTAGAATTTGAGAATTTTGAGATACAAACTTTGGGTGGGTGACCCAAATAATTGTTGGTTTGAATGGATGATCCGTTTTAAGTTTGGCTGGGTTGGTAAAAATCATAAGTTTTTGAGGATAAGATAGTCATTCACTTCGCATATGAGATCTATTACGGGAACTCTACTCTTTGAACTCTACTCTTTCACACGACCCACCGCCCTTAATTTTGTTTTTCCCAGGTAAATTTTCATGCTTCTTTCCTCGAATTTTCCGCCGTTTTGTTCATATCATTACTTACGGTTATCTGAAATTTCTTTTGCTTGGATCTTAATAACAAGAAAGGTTATCTTAATAACTCTAAAATGTGGAGCCTATTTAATCGTAATCCCTAAATTATTAGAACCATATTAGTTGGATTCTGCAGAATCGATAGAGGATTCGGTTAGAATTTGAGAATTTTGAGATACAAACTTTGGGTGGGTGACCCAAATAATTGTTGGTTTGAATGGATGATCCGTTTTAAGTTTGGCTGGGTTGGTAAAAATCATAAGTTTTTGAGGATAAGATAGTCATTCACTTCGCATATGAGATCTATTACGGGAACTCTACTCTTTGAACTCTACTCTTTCACACGACCCACCGCCCTTAATTTTGTTTTTCCCAGGTAAATTTTCATGCTTCTTTCCTCGAATTTTCCGCCGTTTTGTTCATATCATTACTTACGGTTATCTGAAATTTCTTTTGCTTGGATCTTAATAACAAGAAAGGTTATCTTAATAACTCTAAAATGTGGAGCCTATTTAATCGTAATCCCTAAATTATTAGAACCATATTAGTTGGATTCTGCAGAATCGATAGAGGATTCGGTTAGAATTTGAGAATTTTGAGATACAAACTTTGGGTGGGTGACCCAAATAATTGTTGGTTTGAATGGATGATCCGTTTTAAGTTTGGCTGGGTTGGTAAAAATCATAAGTTTTTGAGGATAAGATAGTCATTCACTTCGCATATGAGATCTATTACGGGAACTCTACTCTTTGAACTCTACTCTTTCACACGACCCACCGCCCTTAATTTTGTTTTTCCCAGGTAAATTTTCATGCTTCTTTCCTCGAATTTTCCGCCGTTTTGTTCATATCATTACTTACGGTTATCTGAAATTTCTTTTGCTTGGATCTTAATAACAAGAAAGGTTATCTTAATAACTCTAAAATGTGGAGCCTATTTAATCGTAATCCCTAAATTATTAGAACCATATTAGTTGGATTCTGCAGAATCGATAGAGGATTCGGTTAGAATTTGAGAATTTTGAGATACAAACTTTGGGTGGGTGACCCAAATAATTGTTGGTTTGAATGGATGATCCGTTTTAAGTTTGGCTGGGTTGGTAAAAATCATAAGTTTTTGAGGATAAGATAGTCATTCACTTCGCATATGAGATCTATTACGGGAACTCTACTCTTTGAACTCTACTCTTTCACACGACCCACCGCCCTTAATTTTGTTTTTCCCAGGTAAATTTTCATGCTTCTTTCCTCGAATTTTCCGCCGTTTTGTTCATATCATTACTTACGGTTATCTGAAATTTCTTTTGCTTGGATCTTAATAACAAGAAAGGTTATCTTAATAACTCTAAAATGTGGAGCCTATTTAATCGTAATCCCTAAATTATTAGAACCATATTAGTTGGATTCTGCAGAATCGATAGAGGATTCGGTTAGAATTTGAGAATTTTGAGATACAAACTTTGGGTGGGTGACCCAAATAATTGTTGGTTTGAATGGATGATCCGTTTTAAGTTTGGCTGGGTTGGTAAAAATCATAAGTTTTTGAGGATAAGATAGTCATTCACTTCGCATATGAGATCTATTACGGGAACTCTACTCTTTGAACTCTACTCTTTCACACGACCCACCGCCCTTAATTTTGTTTTTCCCAGGTAAATTTTCATGCTTCTTTCCTCGAATTTTCCGCCGTTTTGTTCATATCATTACTTACGGTTATCTGAAATTTCTTTTGCTTGGATCTTAATAACAAGAAAGGTTATCTTAATAACTCTAAAATGTGGAGCCTATTTAATCGTAATCCCTAAATTATTAGAACCATATTAGTTGGATTCTGCAGAATCGATAGAGGATTCGGTTAGAATTTGAGAATTTTGAGATACAAACTTTGGGTGGGTGACCCAAATAATTGTTGGTTTGAATGGATGATCCGTTTTAAGTTTGGCTGGGTTGGTAAAAATCATAAGTTTTTGAGGATAAGATAGTCATTCACTTCGCATATGAGATCTATTACGGGAACTCTACTCTTTGAACTCTACTCTTTCACACGACCCACCGCCCTTAATTTTGTTTTTCCCAGGTAAATTTTCATGCTTCTTTCCTCGAATTTTCCGCCGTTTTGTTCATATCATTACTTACGGTTATCTGAAATTTCTTTTGCTTGGATCTTAATAACAAGAAAGGTTATCTTAATAACTCTAAAATGTGGAGCCTATTTAATCGTAATCCCTAAATTATTAGAACCATATTAGTTGGATTCTGCAGAATCGATAGAGGATTCGGTTAGAATTTGAGAATTTTGAGATACAAACTTTGGGTGGGTGACCCAAATAATTGTTGGTTTGAATGGATGATCCGTTTTAAGTTTGGCTGGGTTGGTAAAAATCATAAGTTTTTGAGGATAAGATAGTCATTCACTTCGCATATGAGATCTATTACGGGAACTCTACTCTTTGAACTCTACTCTTTCACACGACCCACCGCCCTTAATTTTGTTTTTCCCAGGTAAATTTTCATGCTTCTTTCCTCGAATTTTCCGCCGTTTTGTTCATATCATTACTTACGGTTATCTGAAATTTCTTTTGCTTGGATCTTAATAACAAGAAAGGTTATCTTAATAACTCTAAAATGTGGAGCCTATTTAATCGTAATCCCTAAATTATTAGAACCATATTAGTTGGATTCTGCAGAATCGATAGAGGATTCGGTTAGAATTTGAGAATTTTGAGATACAAACTTTGGGTGGGTGACCCAAATAATTGTTGGTTTGAATGGATGATCCGTTTTAAGTTTGGCTGGGTTGGTAAAAATCATAAGTTTTTGAGGATAAGATAGTCATTCACTTCGCATATGAGATCTATTACGGGAACTCTACTCTTTGAACTCTACTCTTTCACACGACCCACCGCCCTTAATTTTGTTTTTCCCAGGTAAATTTTCATGCTTCTTTCCTCGAATTTTCCGCCGTTTTGTTCATATCATTACTTACGGTTATCTGAAATTTCTTTTGCTTGGATCTTAATAACAAGAAAGGTTATCTTAATAACTCTAAAATGTGGAGCCTATTTAATCGTAATCCCTAAATTATTAGAACCATATTAGTTGGATTCTGCAGAATCGATAGAGGATTCGGTTAGAATTTGAGAATTTTGAGATACAAACTTTGGGTGGGTGACCCAAATAATTGTTGGTTTGAATGGATGATCCGTTTTAAGTTTGGCTGGGTTGGTAAAAATCATAAGTTTTTGAGGATAAGATAGTCATTCACTTCGCATATGAGATCTATTACGGGAACTCTACTCTTTGAACTCTACTCTTTCACACGACCCACCGCCCTTAATTTTGTTTTTCCCAGGTAAATTTTCATGCTTCTTTCCTCGAATTTTCCGCCGTTTTGTTCATATCATTACTTACGGTTATCTGAAATTTCTTTTGCTTGGATCTTAATAACAAGAAAGGTTATCTTAATAACTCTAAAATGTGGAGCCTATTTAATCGTAATCCCTAAATTATTAGAACCATATTAGTTGGATTCTGCAGAATCGATAGAGGATTCGGTTAGAATTTGAGAATTTTGAGATACAAACTTTGGGTGGGTGACCCAAATAATTGTTGGTTTGAATGGATGATCCGTTTTAAGTTTGGCTGGGTTGGTAAAAATCATAAGTTTTTGAGGATAAGATAGTCATTCACTTCGCATATGAGATCTATTACGGGAACTCTACTCTTTGAACTCTACTCTTTCACACGACCCACCGCCCTTAATTTTGTTTTTCCCAGGTAAATTTTCATGCTTCTTTCCTCGAATTTTCCGCCGTTTTGTTCATATCATTACTTACGGTTATCTGAAATTTCTTTTGCTTGGATCTTAATAACAAGAAAGGTTATCTTAATAACTCTAAAATGTGGAGCCTATTTAATCGTAATCCCTAAATTATTAGAACCATATTAGTTGGATTCTGCAGAATCGATAGAGGATTCGGTTAGAATTTGAGAATTTTGAGATACAAACTTTGGGTGGGTGACCCAAATAATTGTTGGTTTGAATGGATGATCCGTTTTAAGTTTGGCTGGGTTGGTAAAAATCATAAGTTTTTGAGGATAAGATAGTCATTCACTTCGCATATGAGATCTATTACGGGAACTCTACTCTTTGAACTCTACTCTTTCACACGACCCACCGCCCTTAATTTTGTTTTTCCCAGGTAAATTTTCATGCTTCTTTCCTCGAATTTTCCGCCGTTTTGTTCATATCATTACTTACGGTTATCTGAAATTTCTTTTGCTTGGATCTTAATAACAAGAAAGGTTATCTTAATAACTCTAAAATGTGGAGCCTATTTAATCGTAATCCCTAAATTATTAGAACCATATTAGTTGGATTCTGCAGAATCGATAGAGGATTCGGTTAGAATTTGAGAATTTTGAGATACAAACTTTGGGTGGGTGACCCAAATAATTGTTGGTTTGAATGGATGATCCGTTTTAAGTTTGGCTGGGTTGGTAAAAATCATAAGTTTTTGAGGATAAGATAGTCATTCACTTCGCATATGAGATCTATTACGGGAACTCTACTCTTTGAACTCTACTCTTTCACACGACCCACCGCCCTTAATTTTGTTTTTCCCAAGTAAATTTTCATGCTTCTTTCCTCGAATTTTCCGCCGTTTTGTTCATATCATTACTTACAATCCGATTTACGATGGTGACACGTGTTGGAATGAGATGATCAGAGCCCTTAATTTCGCTGATAATCAGGTGATGCGCACGTACGGATACGTGCACTCCGATCTGAGCAAGACTTCTCCTCTCCAACCTGTGCCGTTCGATTATCCCGACGAGCCATGGTGATTTTGGTTATTTATTCTAACTTTTAGTATTTTTTTTCTTTTAAGTACTTCTTTGATATATAAATGGTTGGATATCTTTTCTAGTTAATTACATTAACTTACTCTTGATCAGAAATCAAATAGAAAGAGGAAAAAACGAGGATCATTAACTTTGAATTGTATATTTTATATATTTGATGGACATATGGGAAAGACGAAAATAAAACTAAAATGAATTGGTCGTAGAATTTTGTCCATGAAAGTATGAAACACATTATGATGTATATAAATCAAAATTATTTTGTATGTTTAACCACATGATGTTCTGCATATAGTCCAAATTTAAACTATTCAGTATCAAATCACGGTTCAACATGAACAAACATCGTCAGTAAGAACCGGATTAGTCCATCGCAGGAAACAAAAATGTTTGGCCAATTCTATTTCCTCAAATTATCCACATCATTGTGAACCCTCACATCGACAGTCCATCATAATTATTGGGTTGGTGATGTACTTATCTAGTTGATTAGTTATCATATCACGATCACATGTATATATAAACTTATTGTATACTTATGTATTTACGTATACATTATATACAGTATATGAGTTTGAGAGAAGACTAATTCATTTAAAGAAAGAAAATGGAATATTGGAATTATAAAAAAAACAATATCACTTTTACAACAATAGACAACAATATGGCAAAGTAATACACATGTGGTTGGTTCTTAATTACATGAGGACATCCCAAGTACCCAACATCTCAATCATTGAATCACACATAACTCTTACTCCTTTGAAGCGTCTTGTGATTATTCCCAAAATCAATCAAAGGACTTGTCTCGTCAATTATCTCGAACCCATGATGATGACCATCACAACTTCTCACACTCTTAGCCTTCCGCAGCAGTTTCGTGGACGGTCCATGCCGCGTGTCAATGGTCATATTCCTAGCTGATGCATGCGGCTCTTACAAGCTGATTCTCTTTGGCCCTCACGGAATTTTGTGAGTAGCTCGCGCTGAAACTTCGTGGGAGAGCGTTTACGTGGCAGACTGGTATCCCAAAACCAATGCCACCACCGAGAAGGTCATGGGAAGATAATTGATTCATGCTTTTAATGTACAAGTCTCTAGCTTTCACCACCATCTTTAGGGGAACCTTCATGTACTTGCTTAGTTTCGTCTCCTTCTTCTTGCTCATATTTTTTCTGAACAAAATCAAAAAGAAAAAAAATTGTCACAAAAGAGAGAAGAGAAACTAAGAGGCTGAGCAATTACAAGGTTTTTTCGCTCATATATATACACACGGGAAAATCTAACAGTGTTAAACTTAAAATATGGATTGATGGCATTTGCGTACCGAGATGCATCACGTATTTAATAAGTATAGCCCACACAAAGTTTTTTTTGTTGATTAAATTTATATAACACGAGTCGTTGAGACTTGAGAGATTGATGGAATCCATACCAAACAAAAGCTAAAATTTGATTATGATAACAAGAAAGGTTATCTTAATAACTCTAAAATGTGGAGCCTATTTAATCGTAATCCCTAAATTATTAGAACCATATTAGTTGGATTCTGCAGAATCGATAGAGGATTCGGTTAGAATTTGAGAATTTTGAGATACAAACTTTGGGTGGGTGACCCAAATAATTGTTGGTTTGAATGGATGATCCGTTTTAAGTTTGGCTGGGTTGGTAAAAATCATAAGTTTTTGAGGATAAGATAGTCATTCACTTCGCATATGAGATCTATTACGGGAACTCTACTCTTTGAACTCTACTCTTTCACACGACCCACCGCCCTTAATTTTGTTTTTCCCAGGTAAATTTTCATGCTTCTTTCCTCGAATTTTCCGCCGTTTTGTTCATATCATTACTTACGGTTATCTGAAATTTCTTTTGCTTGGATCTTAATAACAAGAAAGGTTATCTTAATAACTCTAAAATGTGGAGCCTATTTAATCGTAATCCCTAAATTATTAGAACCATATTAGTTGGATTCTGCAGAATCGATAGAGGATTCGGTTAGAATTTGAGAATTTTGAGATACAAACTTTGGGTGGGTGACCCAAATAATTGTTGGTTTGAATGGATGATCCGTTTTAAGTTTGGCTGGGTTGGTAAAAATCATAAGTTTTTGAGGATAAGATAGTCATTCACTTCGCATATGAGATCTATTACGGGAACTCTACTCTTTGAACTCTACTCTTTCACACGACCCACCGCCCTTAATTTTGTTTTTCCCAGGTAAATTTTCATGCTTCTTTCCTCGAATTTTCCGCCGTTTTGTTCATATCATTACTTAC
>JAHZTW010000002.1:42648678-42880870 GCA_020283515.1 Alliaria petiolata | reverse complement strand
ACGAACCATATGAACAAATCAAAGAAAGTAGAAAACCTCACTTTTGCTGCAAAGAAGTTGCCGGTATCAACCCTGACACCTATATCATGTAAACGACTACTGTCACCATGCCTACGGATATTGCAAATGGAAGGCCCAGGAGATAGTTTGGCCTCAAGCATCACTGATATTGCTCCTGCAGCTTCCTTAGCAGCTTGCAAAGATGCTGCATCCGTTACTCTGTAACGTCCCACGTATGTAGCCTCGCGTCCTGCAACTCATATAGCTTTTAGGCTCCTGGTTTAGAATCTAACATCGTGACAAAACTAGAGGCAATGTTTATTCATTTCTGACCTCTCTCAGACAGAAGCTGGTCGATTTGCTGTTGAGTTCCAGGAACTAGAACAAATCTTATTCCCAGATGATGAAGAAACGCAATGTCCTGCACACAAATCACGATTTACTGTAACCTTGTATCCAAAATGAGAAGTGAAAACTGAAGCACGTTGCAACTGAGACAAACAGTCGAACACCTTGCGTGCTTCTTTTTCATAACTCAAACAAAAGGAATTGCATATAAAAGAGGGTGAAAGAGAAACAATGCCTTCAAAACGGGATCACAGTAAGGGCCGGAAATGATCTCGCCGGAGATAACAACGACGAAGGTGCAGCCACGGTGGGCCCACAGATAAGGCCAAGCTTCACGGAACCAACGCACGAACTGTTTGTCGTCCACAGGATGCTCAGCCTCCACATCGCCGCCTGCACTCACCGCGTAGTCAAACATATTGCATTTCGCCGCTGCCGTAGAAGACACTGAACCAACCGGCTTAAACCATGGACAGCTAAACCGGAATTGAGTAGGGTTTGGCTTGATTTTCGGCCTGAATGAAGAAAAATCTTTCCTTGTTTGCCGAAATTGGAAAGGGGGAACATAGCAGTTTGAAGAAGAAGCATAACCCACCAAAGCTCCTCGCTCCATCGTCTTAAGAAAATTCAACAAAATTCCAAAAACTTAAATTTAAACCGGCAGGAGACGGCGGTCTACAATCGGCGACGGCGGCGGTAGTTGCCGTAGTGGGTCCCACCTTGAGAAGGGTCCTTATTTATTATTTTCAGCTTCGTCGTCTTCTTCCCAATCTGCCCACTCTTTGAATGTCTCTGGTCGTGAAAGTTTGAGGGTGTCCCCACGTGGAGTCAAAGTTGTTCGGTTCGGTCAATATAGTCGAAGAACGCTCGTTTAACCGGTTCGGTTATTATTACCCGAAATATAACCAAAATTCACCATTGTGGAATTTAAGGAATGTTTTAGAATACTCTACCGGCCCAAGCCCAATAACTTAATAAATGTTTTGAAAAGTATATCTTTAGTTAATTATATCTTTAACTAATTTTCGCAATATTTGTTAGTTAATTTAGTGAAATTTAAGAAATATTTTGAAAATTATATCTTTAGTTATCAACATCTTCATTTTTAAATAACTAAATATATAATTTTCTTTTTCAGGAAAAACTAACTATTTAAATTGCAAGCTTTTGTACTTTGTAGTTTTGTATATGGAGAACACAAGATTATATAATATGGATGTTTTCGCTTTTTAATTAGTGAACAATCCATAAGCCCCCTCGGAGTATCTATTTTATGCATGACGAACTTTGATCTATATAGAAACTACTATAAACAACCTTCAATTTAATTAAATCTGCTTAGTAACTTCCCGGCTAACAATTCCATATTATATATATCTTGAGTTTCTTCTAAATCGTTACACCAAAAATGAATTTCTATGTAAAACTTTATCCAATGATTTATGTAAAATTGCATATTCGTTTTGTTGGCAAGAAAATTAGCACAGTGATAATGTTGATAAAGAGTATCAGATTAGAATCCCATAATATTTTTTTAAAAAGTTGGGATTACGTAAAGACATAAAATTCAAAAGTATGAAAAAATACAAGCCAAAGAAGAAGAAAACGAATATCTCCCGGTTTATCCGAATCAAGAAAAAATAATATTCCCACGAGACACTAGGAAAGATACTCTCCTCCATGGTGATTACGACATGAATTCGCTTTACTATTTTACTATTCTACTTTCCTAGTTATTTTGCGATAAAATCATTATTAATCTTTTGTATTTGTTTCTTACATACTAATGAACGTGAATGGTAAACCGAAATTATTAACTAATAAAACTTCATATTTTAGTAAGAATCCTGTGAAATTTGAAGTTTGATTTCAGAATATTCTTGATTGCATTTTGTTTGAAACTAAATCCAAGCATAAGCTAGAGCTAAAATATTCAACTTGGTGTCGAAAATCTGAAGTACACATGTACAAAAAGTCTAAAACCAATCAAATTAATAAAAAAAAAAACCGTAATAGACATCTCTACACTTTAGTCCAAATATGATTAATGTGCTCCAAAATTAAATGCAACAAATGGCGCAATCAGCAAAGTAAGTAAGTTTTCGTTTGACCAAATTAAGTTTGCCAATCATGGAGCCCAGCTTCCGGGAATATTTGCTTCATATGCTAATGTCGCATTAATTTTCAATTTATGTACTACTTAGTATTAGATTAGCTTTCGTGGAAAATTTACATCTCATGATTCTTCGTTAATTATTTCTACTTGGAGCTAAAACTATTCGCTTAAACGAAAAAAAGAAGAAATAAAGGGGTCCCACCGTAATATGCAAACAATACTTGTGGTCCCAATTTATAAATATATAAAATTATGAAATCATAAAAGCTTGTGGCTTCAGAGCCTCCTTCATCGTCGGCTTCTTTTTTTTTCCTTTCTTCTTCTTTTTCGTCGATTTCATACCAAAACAGGAACTCTCTGTTTTTGACAAACGAAGCTTTAAAGATCTATTTTGAGTGACTTTCATTCCCTCTCTCTCTCTTGCTCGCGGGGATTTTAAAGATTTTTAAAGATTTTTGAGATTTTTTCTCGTCGGCATTGAAGATCGAGGTAAAATTTTCTCACCCTTTCTCGCCGAATTTCCTGTATCTTCACGAAATCGAAGAAAACGTTTCCTAGTTTTCTTAATTAGTTATCTCTTATTGTTAAAACTTACAAAGGGTTGAGAATTGAGATCCGAAGAACACCGATTCGTATCGTTTGTCTGACTTTTCCCTTCGAAATTCAGGTAGTTTCCTTATTCCGTCCCGAAATTTTCTTAAATCCCTTTGTAGATTTTAAGCTTATTTCGAATAATGATGAATTAGCTGAATCATCTGCACGTTAACTCGATCTCTCTGTTCCCATTTCTTCGGAAGTTTTCATTTTCCAGATGAAATCAAGATTTATATAGCATACATGTGAAAGATTGATCCTTTGTTTTTAAACTTGCGGAAATATTTCGTCTCGAGTTAGATTTAGATGCGTTTGATTGATATGGTCTATGGTGGTTTGGTTTGGTTCTGAGCAGAGAAAAATGGGTGGTGAGTCAGAGATCAAGGAGCGTTTGCAACCCCAAGCTCCATCTGAAACAATGGAGAAGAAGCAAAACGAACATGTGAAAGGGAAGAGATTGTGGCAGAAAGTGAAGTACCAATTGGTGGAGTTTCACGCATTGCCTGCTTATTTGAGAGACAATGAGTACATCATTGGTCATTACCGATCCGAATGGCCAATCAAACAGATCCTTCTCAGCATCTTCACCATCCACAACGAGACCTTGAATGTTTGGACGTAAGTATCGGTTCCAAGCTTCTTGATTTTTTTTCCTTTAGTTAAGATCCAAGAAACCTTGCTTGAATGTGTGTGTGCTTGGGATTTGCAGGCACTTGATTGGGTTTTTCCTGTTTCTTGCACTTACGATATACACAGCCACGAAAGTACCTGGCGTTGTTGATCTCCACTCTCTTCAACATCGTTTACCTGATGTCCTGAGGAAAACGGATCTTCACAAACTCCACTCTGAGCTCATGTCTCGCCTTCATTCTAGTCCGTCTAGTTGGCATGTAATGGAACTTCTTTATAACTGTTTGCCTGAAAGATTCTCTCATGGCAACTACACCGACATGTGTGTTCTGGTAAAAACAGAAAAACTCAATCTTTCTGCTTGTTTCTGTCTGTTTCAAAGTGTCGCCAAGTTCATGTCTTTTCCCGGTTTGTGAATTTGCATTGCAGCATTCGGTGAAGGAAGATCTTGCAAACATGATAGCTCCTTTAATCTTCAGGCCAATCACTCGATGGCCGTTTTACGCATTCCTAGGCGGCGCGATGTTCTGTCTATTAGCAAGCAGCACTTGCCACCTCCTCTCATGCCACTCGGAGCGAGTCTCCTACATAATGCTCAGGCTCGATTACGCCGGAATCGCGGCTCTGATCGCGACTTCCTTCTACCCTCCGGTCTACTACTCCTTCATGTGTGATCCTTTCTTCTGCAACCTCTACTTAGGGTTCATAACGATCTTGGGGATCGCCACCGTGCTCGTCTCCCTCCTCCCGGTTTTCCAGAGCCCGGAGTTTCGGGTCGTGAGGGCCTCTCTGTTTTTCGGGATGGGGTTCTCTGGCGCGGCTCCGATCCTACACAAAGTTATCATCTTTTGGGATCAGCCCGAAGCGCTTCACACGACGGGTTATGAGATTCTGATGGGTTTGCTTTACGGGTTAGGAGCTTTGGTCTATGCGACTAGGATCCCAGAGAGATGGATGCCTGGGAAATTCGATATAGCTGGACATAGCCATCAGCTGTTTCATGTCCTAGTGGTTGCTGGTGCGTTCACACACTATAGAGCTGGGCTAGTGTATCTTAAGTGGAGAGACATCGAAGGATGCTAATGAAAGATGAAGGTTGAAGAAGATGGAGGATTACATGTTTTTGAATCTTGTTCGTAGCTTCTTCGTAAAAAGAAAATTTGACTGTGTGTGTACGTGTAAGCAATTGTTCTTTTTTTTTCCTTTCTAAAACGAGGAATTATTATTATTAATCCCATAGAAATATCCAAATTATCCAGTCTAATTATTTAATTATTTAATTATTTAAAAATTGATGTGATAACGAGTTCATTAGATTTGGAAAATATTCATTATTCGTAATTATAGGCTCAAAAATTGATTAGGGCTCTTGGGCGTTTTTGCTAGTGTTGGCTTTTCACAGCCATGAAGGGAGAAAAGCCACCGGTCACGAAAACGATGAACTTTCTTATGATGCCTGATGATTTGCTTTTAAACTGTTTGGCCCGCGTCTCTAGATTGTACTACCCGACTCTCTCCTTGGTTTCCAAGAAATTTCGTTCTCTTCTTGCTTCCCTTGATTGTTACAATACTCGAAGGCTATTGGGCTGCACCGAAAGTTGTCTTTATGTGTGTTTGAAATTGGAATCCCCTCAAGACTTAAAACGAGCGCGTTGGTTCACTCTCTGCCGGAGACCAACTCAAATCACGTGTCCTAACCCTAACCCTAGATGGTTATTTCCGTGCTTTGCACCATTTAGAACCCTAACGAATCGAACTAGAAAGAAAGAGAAGAAACTTTTGGTATCAGTCCCAACTCGCAATTCTCCTGATGTGAACTGGTGGGGACAGTGGGGTTTGATCGCAGTTGGTTGCAATATCTACAAGATTGGCGGATACTTCAATGGTTTGCCCTCCTCTAAGGTCTTTTCCATGGATTGTCGGTCTCACACGTGGCACGAAGCTCCAAGCATGCGAGTTGCCCGGAAGTACCCTTATGTTAGTGTTCTTGATGGGAAGATATATGTAGTTGGTAGCTCCAAAGATATCGATCCCGAGACTTGGATCGAGTGTTTCGATCCCAGAACCCAGATATGGGAGCATGTGCCAAGCCCTGACGCGGAGATACGCGAGAGTTTTGTTGTACACAGAAGCTTAGCCATCCAAGGAAAGATTTACCTGCTTGGGAATAAGTCTTTGGTTTACAAGCCCGATGAAAATAGATGGGATGCGTCAGGATTAATGGAGACGTATTATTTTTGGGATCCTTGTTCTTCTTGCGTGATAGATAACGTCTTTTACTGTTGTAAATGGGCGACAAAGCTCGCTGTTGGAGGGGACTCAGAGTTCTCGCGTGGCCACCACAACTCCAAGATAATGTATATCAGTAGTATATGTAAACAAGAAGGAAACAACTTTCTGTGGCAATAGTTCTAGAAGATATGTTTGACGTCTTCTCTGCTTTATTGTTTAATGTTGTCATGTCTTAACTCTTTTTTACTGGCTTATATATTTTGCACTAAAAAGTATACAATTTTATGTGGTGATTTGATGAAGAAGACTGATTGGATGTAATGAAGAGAGAAGATTATGTGAAGGAAAGCAGCTGAGGAATTACAAGAATGGTTTGGTACAGAGTCAAAGTCGATCCAAAATATGATGTCAACCAAGTATACCAATCTGATTTTATACAAAATGATATACCAAAACAAATTATAAATAAGCTCGGAGTTTTAAGTGGAAGTGATATTATGGAAAATGAAAAAGACATCGAATCAATCATGGTTGATAGTGTCTACTGTCTACTCGGACAGAAGCACGAAGAAAGAAAATATCTTAAATTCAGTCTTTTATATTGACATTTGGTTATATGCAGCACCTTATTGACATTTACTTAGAAGAGAGAATCATAGCATAATTGAGAACATTCCAATACAGAGTAATTAAAAGAGAGAGAGAAAAACAGAGCATATAACTGAGAAAAGACAGATGCAATAGTATGGTTTTTCGAACTTACAAGTGAAGTAAGAAAATCCTTCCATCATATTGAAAACAAGATGATATATCAAACCGTAACAGCCAAACATTGCAAGAAAGAACATGATTTGGGGACCGTAAGCACAACATCACACCACTCAACTTTTCCACGAATCTCATGTTCGTTGCGTCTTTCAAGCGAAATCTCAGCACACCAAATCTCCTTCTCCTCCTCCTCACCCACCTCTCTCTCCCACAAAACCGCAAGCTTTCCACCACAATCCACCAATCTAACAGAATTATAACCCTTTGGTAATTTAGGCAGTTTTCCCAAACCCTTCAAAACTCTCCAAGATCCTTCCTCATCAAGATCGTACCATCAGAAAGAAAAAAAACATTATCATGAATATATCGAAAGGAACAGTAAAACAAAAGCCAAAAATATGAGTGCATTGAGCAACTATCTCACCTGTTTCATGTCCTTGTGGTTGCTGATGCGTTCACACATTATAGAGCTGGGCTTGTGTATCTTAAGTGGAGAGACATTGAAGGATGCTAATGACGATGAAGGTTGAAGAAGATGGAGGATTAGATGGAATCTTTGATGTTTTTGAAACTTGTTTGTAGCTTCGTAAATAAAAATTTGGACTGTGTAAAGTCTAGGTGTAAGCAAATATTTTTTCTTTTTTTTCCTAAAACGAGGAATTTATATTATTAAATATTAATCCCATAGATAATAATGAACAAACAAAATCCAAATTATCCAGTCTAATTATCCAGTCTAATTAAAAAATAGTAATGTGATTACGAGTTCATTAGATTTAGAAGATATTCATTATAGGTAAACAAAACAAACAAAAAGAAGAAAAATATTCAAATATTGGCTTCCACAACCATGAAGGGAGAAAAGCCACCGGTTTCGAAAACGATGAACTTTCTTATGATGCCTGATGACTTGCTTTTAAACTGTTTAGCCCGTGTCTCTAGATTGTACTACCCTACTCTCTCCTTGGTTTCCAAGAAATTTCGTTCCCTTCTTGCTTCGCTTGAGTGTTACAATACTCGAAGGCTCTTAGGCTGCACCGAAAGTTGTCTTTATGTGTGTTTGCAATATCCTCAAGACGTAAACCAAGGGCGTTGGTTCACTCTCTGCCGTAGACCAACTCAAATCACTTATCCTAACCCTAGCCCTAACCCTAGATGGTTCACTCCATGTTTCGCACTATATAGAACCCTAATGAATCGCATTATGAAGAAAGAGGAGAAACTTTTGGTCTCGATCCCAAAGAAAGAGGATAATTTTTTGGTCTCAATCCCAACTCACAATCCTCCTAATGTGAATTGGTGGGGACAGTGGGGTTTGGTCGCAGTTGGTTGTAATATCTACAAGCTTGGCGGGTACATCGATACTTGCCCCACGTCTAGGGTCTATTCCATGGATTGTAGGTCTCACACGTGGCACGAAGCTCCAAGCATGCGAGTTTACCGGAGGTTTCCTAATCTGAATGTTCTTGATGGAAAAATATATGTAGTTGATAGCTTCAAAGATATGGATCCTGCGGATTGGGTCGAGTGTTTCGATCCCATAACCCAAAAATGGGAGCTTGTGCCAAGCGCTGACGCTGAGATACGAGGGAGTTTTGTATACAGAAGCTTAGCAATCCAAGAAAAGCTTTACCTGTTTGGGGATAAGTGTTTGGTTTACAAGCCCAAGGAAGATAGATGGGATGCGGTAGGATTGTTGGAGACGTATTTTGGGTGGGATCATGGTTCTTCTTGCGTGGTAGATAACGTGTTGTACAGATGGGAGAAAAAGCTCGGATGGTACGATTTCGAGGGAGGGTCTTGGAGAGTTTTGAAGGGTTTGGAAAAACTGCCTAAATTACCAGAGGGTGATAATTGTGTTAGATTGGTGGATTATGGCGGAAAGATTGCGGTTTTGTGGGAGATAGAGGTGGGTGAGGAGAAGAAGATTTGGTGTGCTGAGATTTCTCTTGAAAGATGCAACGAACATGAGATTCGTGGGGAAGTTGAGTGGTGTGATGCTGTGCTTACGGTCCCCAAATCATGTACTTTCTTGCAATGTTTGGCTGTTACGGTTTGATGAATCAAACATGGTAGTATCATCTTGTTTACAGTATCATGAATCAAACATGATACTATCATCTTGCAATTTTTGGCTGTTACGGTTTGGTGAATCAAATACATGAGCCAAACGTGGTAATATCTTCTTGTTTAAGGTTTTTTTCTTTTTTTTCTTTTTTTTCTTTTGGGTTAAATGTGGAGATTTTTTGCTCAATAACCAAAAATAAAAACAAAACCTACAATCTAACCATTTTCTCTCACTACCTCTTCCTATCTCTCTCTAAGATTTTGGTTATTCTCTTAATTTTTTTTTGGTTTTGGTTATTCACCAAAACAACCCATAAATGTGATGAATGATTTTTTACTGCTTAAATTCGAATATATATGACGTTGCTTCTGTGAATTTGCAGTTGTATGCTCTCTTTTCCTCTCTTCTAAGGACTCTGCTTTGGTATATTATGAGTTTTTTTACTCTGTCTTCTAAGTGCACACAGTTAGATTAGACACAAGCAGTAATGTGATAACATAAAATAGATGTAATACAAGAATTTGTGAAGAACTGAAGAGTAAAAACAAACATATTATTATTAGCAGTCCTTGAAAACTTGGTAAAAAGGTTCATCTGAAACACATCGTAACGTTACAAAAGAAAAAAGAAAAAAGTAGCATGACGCAACTTGAAATTGTGAAATCTTCTGAAAGTAGCAAGACTTTCTTATTTGGTTTTTCAACATATAATAACCAATTACGAATGATTTTTTTATATAGTTTTGGTGATAAAATTGGAAACCTAAAATATCGACTTTAAACTAAACCTTTAAATCGGATTATTTATCTCTGTCTAAAATCTTATAATTCTAGTGTGGAAATAACTAAATAATTAGTTACCCGAAAATATTATTAATTGAGAAATTATTTTTTTAATAAAGTCTGTGATTGATGATCTTATCCTTTTAATATAATAGTATGTTTTTGGCCATCATGGCTCAGATTTAAAATGGAAATAAATTTGACCATCATCATTCGTTCATATCTCCCACAGTTGGATATAAATTTGACATTCAATCCAAAAAAAATGAAAATAATTAATTAGATATTTATCTATAGATATAACTATTTATTTGTGGATTTGCTAAACAATTATATTGTATAGAAATAAGGAAATCTAAAATTGGCATATAAATTTGAAATCACAGACTGAGAATCTAGTTTTTCTTTGACAGCATGATGAGAACCTAGTTTTCAGTAGCCTTGAAATTATGAAAGGATATAATCTAGTATTGAAAAAATATATAATATCATCACTATGAAAAAAAATTAACAGCCTAAAAAAATTTAGAATTAAGTTTTACCTTTTCTTTTAAATTTCTGGATTTTATCAAAATACACAAGAAATGATCCAATCCTGCCCATTCATAACCTTACTCTTACGTATAAAACTCTCCATTAGTAGTAAATATCAATTTACATAAAGAGAAAAAACTGAAATTTTTACTAAACGCCCATTTTGTGTTAATGATCTTATTTTCCCTTTTCTTACCATAGATTTAGCTGACTAAATCGCCTCACATCAAAGCCAATAAACCCTAAATCGGAAAAGGTCATTTCTTTACTTTACCAACAGTTTTTCAGAGTTTTACTGAAATTTCTTGTCTTTTATATCGCTGCTCCATTGTAGATTTGGAGGTTTTCGTATTTTCAGTCATCATCTTCGATGGGAAAACACGGCGGCGCAAAGACCAGAACGGCCGCCTGTTTATCAGACGGAGTCATCTTCCTCGCCGGAGCTTTCACGTCTCTTGTTCTCGTATGGTCTTACTTCTCAATGTTTTCACCTCCCTTCAATTTCACCCTAACCGGATTACGAAAAGACGGTGGACCAATTAAATGCTCCGGTTCGGACATGCAATTCGACCCACCCGATTCCAGTTTTTACGATGATCCGGATCTAAGCTACTCGATCGAGAAATCAGTCACGGGATGGGACGAGAAACGGAAGCGGTGGCTTGAATTGCACCCGTCGTTCAAAACCGGTTCTGAAAACCGGATCGTGATGGTAACCGGTTCGCAATCGGCGCCGTGTAAAAACCCAATCGGAGACCATCTAATGCTCCGATGCNCGAATGTTAATTAAGTTGCTAGATTTAATATTCAAATGTTGCCGTTTGAAAAAGATGAATCAAAAGAAAAATAAAGGAAAAGAAATAAAAAATAATTAGCAACATTGGTTGCTCAACACGTCTCGAGACGCACCATTGCGCGTGTTAGTTAAAAGGTTGGTAGAACGCCCAATAAATTTCAATTGGCTTTAAGATATCATACAAGCAACTAAATTAACTAGATGACTTATGTAAAGAAATACCTAATCATCATGATTTATTTCTCAGACCTTGTATTTTCTAAAATATGGTCATCGATGGTAGGTATATATTTTTGGAGTTTTATGCTAGGTATATTTATAATATGTTAAAAGGTATATATCAATAATAATCACACGTAGTATAAAAAAAAAACCAATCTATGCTTTCGTGACCGCTGATTTATCATCCGGGTACATATATAAATATGATTTTATCCGTAATCACTATAATGATTTAAGAGAAACTTATAATTCGTTCAAATTGACATATGATTAGTACCTCTTTAGTTTCTATATGTCATTTTTAGCTGTAACTGGATTCGAACCGGTGTAAGGAGTGTTTAAAAGTACCACTAGACTAGAAGACGGATGATTCATATATAAAATTTTCCTTCCAATTATGTAACATCATAGACCACATGCTGTCGGGTTAACTAGATATCTATCAACATAGAGCTAGTCTAAAAGCCTATATATATACATTATAGTTTTTGTCGACGAAATGAGTTTCAGACTTCAATAACAGAGGAAGAAAATGAGACAATTGAACAATTGGAACTTAGTAAAATTATTAGATGCGGCTCATATATAGCATATGATAAGATATAATATATTGTCAAAAAAGCAACATATGTGGTAGTGTATGCCCATTTTGCTTCACTTGTGATGTGCCATATTAAAAGAACTTTGAACTCTTTTAAGTAAATTGATTGATGCATAAAATGTGGAGAACCATGTGATTTTGTTCCTCCTCCTCCGGAATTTCTGTCAATTCTAAATACACTCGAACTTGAAAATTTAATTTCAAACATAAATTTTCATATCATAAATTTTAAAAGTATGGATCATAATTATTTAAATATTCAAAATTGTTCAACTAATGTAAGAACATATTTTTTAGAGTTATAGAGCAACATGTTAAATTAGTTTTAACACACAAAAAAGTGTGCACGTTAGAAAATGAGTTATAACTACAAGAAATCGTTTTGATTCGTTAGCATTCAAAACCATTTTTTAAAAATGTCAAAAGTAAGTTCTAAGTTATATTCCGTCTTATGGTCGTGCAGTTAGTCTATTTAATCAAGTAAAGTAGGTTTTGTAGATCTAATTAGTTAATACTTTATTTTTTGGTTAAAATCTAATTAGTTAATGTTGAATGGTTTTAAGGGAAATATAAATAAGCCTATAAATAATTCTTGTTTTTTTAACTAAAATTTCTTTTTTTTTGCATGGACATATTTCATCATCACTATAACTTCATCTTGCTTACGATTATAGATATCAAAATATATTCGTAACCTCAATTCATAACATATCATATTTATTTTTTGCAAATAAACCCCTCTCGTAACCTTAACTACAAGTAAAAAAAGAACTTCTCTCGTAGTTAGTTTGCAAAATAACCTCCATACTTTTCAATTCTAAAAAAACTTGCAAGATTTAGTGATAGATTGCATTTAGTTGATCGTTTCATGTGACAAAATCTCCAAATAACACGCGGATCTCATGAGTTTCATGAGCCAATTGGTCAAACCATAAACCATTTTATGGTTTGAACCCCCGTTCTAAAACTCGGACGTGGAGACCGCTTAGGCGTTGAAAAATCGTTGGGCGGACCGGAGCCGTGGCGATTTCACTACACTCGGCCACAGAACTCGGGAATTTTGAAAACCCTCTTTTTTTACTTGTTTTAAGTCTAAAATTGATTGTCTTGTGATGGATCTACAATATTAAAGTGCAAACTATAAAAAAAAATGCAAGGAAGTGATCCACATGTTGAGAAGATGAACGGAGGCTGGTTTTCAGGGGTGGAGAAGTTGCAGAGAATTCACGTTCAATAAAGAAGATGATGTTGAAATTACTTTTTTATCCTTTAATGAAGGACAAAATCCCAAAAAATCAAATAAAATGGTGTTAAAATGGTTCGAACTCAAGTTTATGAAGTCCATTTACGGCAACCCACCAACTGAGCAAACTTAGTTTTATATTTAGTCCTCTCAAAAGTACAATATATATTTAAAATATTAAATTTTTAAAAAATTATCCCCCAATTACTTTCCGATTTATTTCCGATTTTTGAAAAAATCGCTAGGCCCGAACCGACCGCCCGACTAACGCCTAGCGCATTCCCGAACAAGGACTTTGAACTTTGAAATCCAATTGACACGTGGAACATTTTCCTTTTGTGTCAAGACCACATGTGGATATGTTCCTCTAATAATTACATCCTTATAATAGAATACTGTCTTTTCTGCATAAAAAGTTAGAAGATACGTCTAAATTTCTACTAATGAAACTTGAAGTACAAAAGCATTTGATGTATACCACAAAAATCCCAGTAACTGATAACGAAATGGATTATACGTGTTGTTGATCAGTAAGGAAGTGTTATTAATTCGTTTTTCTGACAAAAAAAATAGTTTTTTATTGTCGTTATTAACTTGTTAGATGTAAGTGATTACGATATTATAATGACCGAATCAAGATAAAAAATTCTTAGCTAAAATCCTTATTATTTTTAAAGATTAGAAACAATATTAATACGTGTGTTAGCGTGCTTAAACAATGATTTTTTTTTTCTTTCAAAAATTGCTTGCAAAATGTGGAGTGTTTAGTAAAATTTGCCATAAACTTAGAAACTATGCAAATACATATTTTTCTTTTTATGACAGCTCAAATTACATTGAAAAATTGAATATATAATATTTTTGTATATGGACTTGGCTAATATTGACAAAAGAAAAAAATCTTTTAAACCAAGGATCAAGAGAGAGTATCAATCATAATGAGCGTAATAATCGTATGCACAGACAAATCTTCCGGAGTGTGGATACGATTGTCGCTCTCATCGATCATCTTGTTCGCAACAGAATTGCAAGTTTCAGGGATAATAACCCCTCTTTTGCCTCTTCCCTTCTTCAGCTCTGGCTTACTACAGCACCGTCGGCGTTGCCGTCAACGAATTGAGCTATCGTGTTTGGTGATCCGACTACTTCCTCATACATCCTTCTGGTTCTTCGATTCTATGGGTTCAAGTTTAGATCTTTAAAACTTCATTTGGTTTGGGCTTTGCCCTTTTCTTTATAATTCGTTGCTCTGTACTAGGCCCATAATACTTTAACCTTGATTGGGTTTGTAATTTTTTTCTTTTTTTTTATGCATTTAAATACGAAGGCCCGTTTCAAAAAAAAAAAAAAGAGAGAGTATGAAATTATTTCATTTATGTTCTTTATCCGATAGAATTGTGAAAAACTTTTTTTTTTTCAAAAATTTATCCGTCTAATTAAGTATAGCTAAAAACATGATTACAAATTAAATACTTGATGTTTTTTTTTTTTGAAAATATTAAATACTTGATGTTAACCTAAAAAAAAAACAAAAGGAGATGGTGAAGGTAATTAAAGGTTTTCACAAATTTACATAATGTCCCAACTTTTGATACAAGTATGAGCTGTTACAATACAGTTTGTGTTACATCAAATTACATCATCACTTTTCATTTCCTTATCGCTATTTAGAAACGAATATCTATTTTTTGTTATAAACATTTGATAAAAGATATGGAAACAGCCAAACAACAGGTCAATTTGGAAGTTTCAAGTTGTATGTATAGAAAAGAAAAGAAAAAGCATTAGCTTAGTCACACCACACATCAATTCATTCGAGAAAGTTACAAGTTTGGACAATTTCAATTATCTTTAATGGACCCCAATAATCTTATATTTTCGCTGATTTATCCCATTACTTACTTTTTGATAAAATCAAACCCTATATTGTAGCCACTCGTAAATCTCAAGAGCAGAACTCACTTTGCATTCACACCCACCGCCCTTATTTCATCTTCTTCACAATCCCATTCTTCACCGAGTTGTTTGTTCCCAGACGGAACGGAATCACAAGTTTGAATTTTGGTGATCAAATTGTGCGCAGAACCTCCAGATCTAGGGTTCGTCGCTTCAATTTCTCTTGTATCTCTTGTAGCTGATTTCAATGGATTGCAAGAAAGAAGAGGGTGCGAAAAAACAAGCAGCCATAAGTGAAGTGCTTCCATGTGCTGATAAGAGAATCCATGGCTTTCACGACTGGTATGGTCTCCTCCAGCTTCGTCGCTTCAATTTCATGTTACATATATGAAATGCATTTCTAAAGCCATGTTAGAGATGTGAAATGCATTTATTGTTGAAGAAAAATATAATCGGTTACAAAGAACAACATAAATATTGAATGATTAAAACACATTGACTATGAATCACACTTAAATACAAAAATTTTATTTCAAATAATTCAGATATTTTTACGAATTTTGAAAATTTTTGAAAAAAATTGAATTGAATTTAGGAAGCTTGTCTTGACTCCCCTATATCACAAAAAATTATTGAGGCAATATATTTTCTACTTCGTACACATTTTGCACATATTCAGAAGAAAATAAACGAAAGAAAATGGAGGATAAACCAGAGGAAAAAGAGAAGAAGAAGGAAGTGGCAAAATCAAGTTGTTACGCAGAAGATATTCTTATCAACAACTATACCATGGTTTACTTTCTGATCCGTCAAGCTCAGATCAATTGAGATTAAAAGAAAACTATATTCTTTTAGTTTTTTACACAACTAATTAATACTTAGAAACAAATTAACATGTTCAACAATTTCATATTATCATTACTTAAATATTTGTATTGTCAATATTTGACATTTTTAAATGGCTTATCAAAAAAAAAAAAAACATTCAAAGAAACATTAAAAAAAATTGTTTATTACTCCCTCTGTTTTTAATTAAGTGTCATTTGGAGAAAATGTATCTGGATGTATTAAACTCAAAACACATCCAAATACATTCAATTATATTCCAGATACATTTCTCCAAACGACACTTAAATCAAAACGGAGGGAGTAATTAACAAGACCCCAATAAATAGTAATTTTTAAAAATATGTAGAGGTTGATGGGCTTAAGTATATTCAGCCTGTCTAGCCTCAATTTCATTGAGTGGGCTTTGGGCTGTGGTCCACGTTTCATCGAATAATTTCTTTTATCTTCAAAAGCATTTCATTTAGAAACAGACCATTTGTATATAGCTCCGGAGTTGGTTCGGAAATATATGAACTACCAAGGAAGATATCTGGAGCTATATGCTCGTTTTTTTATTAAAAATTTAATTACAAATATATAAAACAAAGAGTATTAAATGAGCAAATACATTAAATTTTTATGTAATATAGTGTTTTTAGATTTGTAAGTTTAATAAATAATTTATGTCTGCACTGCTGCACATGCTTCCCCTTCTTTCTTTACTTTAATCCACAGTACTTCTAGAAATCAAATAATAGATTGATAAGAAAAATCAAACCATAGATCATAGACTCCGATTCAGATTCAAATCCGAAGGCTATTGATAAGTAATAATTAATCTTCTCATTATTACAAATAACAAATTCTCACGTGGACGGCCTTCTTTATTCTATTCGACAGAAATTGCTCAAGTTGATAAATTCCTGTTTTCCACACAGAACATTTAAAAAAAAAAAAAAAAACTCAAAATTTAATAAAATATTTAGAACACACACGTTGAAAACTTCCTTTTTCTTCACTTATATGATTCACATAAACAACACTAACAAAAAAAAACAATGTTCTCAAAAGTCAAACCCTACGAAGAGTCAAAAACCAAAGGCTTGACTCACGNAAATTATCCACATCATTGTGAACCCTCACATCGACAGTCCATCATAATTATTGGGTTGGTGATGTACTTATCTAGTTGATTAGTTATCATATCACGATCACATGTATATATAAACTTGTATTTACGTATACATTATATACAGTATATGAGTCTGAGAGAAGACTAATTCATTTAAAGAAAGAAAATGGAATATTGGAATTATAAAAAAAAACAATATCACTTTTACAACAATAGACAACAATATGGCAAAGTAATACACATGCGGTTGGTTCTTAATTACATGAGGACATCCCAAGTACCCAACCTCTCAATCATTGAATCACACATAACTCTTACTCCTTTGAAGCATCTTGTGATTATTCCCAAAATCAATCAAAGGACTTGTCTCGTCAATTCTCTCGAACCCATGATGACGACCATCACAACTTCTCACACTCTTAGCCTTCCGCAGCAGTTTCGTGGACGGTCCATGCCGCGTGTCAATGGTCATATTCCTAGCTGATGCGGCTCTTACAAGCTGATTCTCTTTGGCCCTCACGGAATTTTGTGAGTAGCTCGCGCTGAAACTTCGTGGGAGAGCGTTTACGTGGCAGACTGGTATCCCAAAACCAATGCCACCACCGAGAAGGTCATGGGAAGATAATTGATTCATGCTTTTAATGTACAAGTCTCTAGCTTTCACCACCATCTTTAGGGGAACCTTCATGTACTTGCTTAGTTTCGTCTCCTTCTTCTTGCTCATATTTTTTTCTGAACAAAATCAAAAAGAAAAAAAAAAATGTCACAAAAGAGAGAAGAGAAACTAAGAGGCTGAGCAATTACAAGGTTTTTTCGCTCATATATATACACACGGGAAACTCTAACAGTGTTAAACTTAAGATATGGATTGATGGCATTTGCGTACCGAGATGCATCACGTATTTTATAAGTATAGCCCACACAAAAATTTTTTGTTGATTAAATTTATATAACACGAGACGTTGAGAGTTGAGAGATTGATGGAATCCATACCAAACAAAAGCTAAAATTTGATTATGATAACAAGAAAGGTTATCTTAATTACTCAAAAATGTGGAGCCTATTTAATCGTAATCCCTAAATTATTAGAACCATATTAGTTGTATTATATTTTTATATCATATGCTAAAAAAATGTTAAGTCAACAGTTGACTTCAGAACATGAAATAGGAGATGTGAACATATTATTCCATGAAACTAATTGAAACATGACTTAAGTTTTTGGTAAACTTGGATACAAAATTTTAAGGAAAAAACAATTGGCAAATTGCGGCAATGAGAGGACAATAGACCTGGTTAATCACAAGATGATTCATGTTTACAGATTTTGTGTTTGTCTTTGAAGATCTACCTATATCGTTTCGGTCTGCTCTCCAAAAAATATGGATATCTGATTTAGGTATTGAAGTATTAGATGTCTCCTAGCATAGCTAGTATTTGTATATATGTTTTGTGTGTATGTATGCAGTGATGATTAATTAACTTATAATTTTCTCAAATTTAATATTACCAATTATTTTAGTTCTTCATTGTAAAGCTTTTCCAGCTTAGCAAGTTGGGCTCCTTGCTTCTTCAGCATGGCAGCTGTTTGTTCATTCTTTCGGTCGAAGTTGTAAAACATAAAATTGAAAGGTAAACTCCTCACGTCTAAAGCCATGTAACCATGTTACATATATGAAATGCTATTCTGAAGCCATGTTAGAGATGTGAAATGTATTTATTGTTGAAGAAAAACATAATCGGTTACAAAGAACAACATAAATACTCAATGATTAAAGCACATTGACTATGAATCACACTTAAATACAAAATATTCATTTCAAATAATTCAGATATTTTTACGAGTTTTGAAAAATTTTGAAAAAAAAATTGAATTGAGTTTAGGAAGCTTGCCTTAACTCCCCTATATCACGAATAATTATTGAGTCAATATATTTTCTACTTCGAACATATTTTGTACACATTGAAAAGAAAATAAGCGAAAGAAACATTGTAGCCAGAGCAGCAGAGGTCTGAGAAGAGTATGTCTCTACTGTGCGAGGGACAACAACATGTAGAGAGTCTTTCCAATCCACATAGACACATGCTTCTCTGTTTGAAAATTTCAAAACAGCTGAAAGACTAAAAATTCAGAAGCATCAGGACAAAATGAAAAACAAACCAGAAGAAAAAGAGACGAAGAAAAAGGAAGTGGCAAAATCAAGTTGTTACGCAGAAGATATTCTTATCAACAACTATACCATGATTTACTTTCTGATCCGTCAAGCTCATATCATTTGAGATTAAAAGAAAACTATATTCTTTTAGTTTTTTACACAACTAATTAATACTTAGAAACAAATTAACATATTCAACAATTTCATATTATCATTACTTAAATATTTGTATTGTCAATATTTGACATTTTTAAACGGCTTATCAAAAAAAAAAAATAGACAACGAAACATTAAAAAAAAATTGTTTATTAATTAACAAGACCCCAATAAATAGTAATTTTTAAAAATATGTAGAGGTTGATGGGCTTCAGTATATTCAGCCTGTCTAGCCTCAATTTCATTGAGTGGGCTTTGGGCTGTGGTCCACGTTTCATCGAATAATTTCTTTTATCTTCAAAAGCATTTCATTTAGAAACAGAGCATTTGTATATAGCTCCGGAGTTGGTTCGGAAATATATGAACTACCAAGGAAGATATCTGGAGCTATATGCTCGTTTTTTTATTAAAATTTTAATTACAAATATATAAAACAAAGAGTATTAAATGAGCAAATACATTAAATTGTTATGTAATATAGTGTTTTTAGATTTGTAAGTTTAATAAATAATTTAAATGTCTGCACATGCTTCCCCTTCTTTCTTTACTTTAATCCACAGTACTTCTAGAAATCAAATAATAGATTAATAAGAAAAATCAAACCATAGATCATAGACTCTCAGATTCAAATCCGAAGGCTATTGATAAGTAATAATTAATCTTCTCATTATTACAAATAACAAATTCTCACGTGGACGGCCTTCTTTATTCTATTCGACAGAAATTGCTCAAGTTGATAAATTCCTGTTTTCCACACAGAACATTTAAAAAAAAAAAAAAAAACTCAAAATTTAATAAAATATTTAGAACACACACGTTGAAAACTTCCTTTTTCTTCACTTATATGATTCACATAAACAACACTAACAAAAAAAAACAATGTTCTCAAAAGTCAAACCCTACGAAGAGTCAAAAACCAAAGGCTTGACTCACGCTGAAACTTGAAAATGTTGCACATGAATGATATATCATATATATATATACTCATCAATATCAAAACGCTCAACTTCACATTCAAAGAATTTCGTGTGATCCGGAAAATATTCTAAAGCTATAATCTCAAAGTCTCCATGGACACTATATCACAGCCGTTTATATCTCAGAGTTACCTTAACTCTCAAGAAACCGCGATAAGGGCAACGAAAAATTACTTAACTTCGCTCCATTCGACCCGAAGGCAACCTGCGAAGCCCTTGAAAAGGCCTGCAACATCATCAATATCATCTCCTTTGAAGCCAATGCATCCCCAAGTTTACCGAGTCGAACCAGTAAACTTCAAAGAGTTGGTTCAGAGGCTCACCGGTGCACCTAAGCACGAGGCTGTGGCTAAACCGCTTAAGAGTTTGGATGATGCAGCAAAAGAGACTTCTTCGTCATTTGCTTTTGATCTGTCATCGTCATCATGGGGAGATTTATCACTTTAAAATCCTGCAAATCTCTCCAGATGCTAGTTGTTGTTTTTTATATATATATATAGGACATAACATTTTACTTGGGGATGCATGTTAAAAATAAAAATAAAAAACATTTTACCTGCAAAATGCTTACTTTAATTGTAATTCTTGAAAATCTTTTTTTGTTTTTAACATTTGAAAATCTTTTTATTCTTTTAGCTCTTTAATCAAGCAAAGGAAAAATTATGTTTGTTAACTTGATTGATAACTTGCAGATTGGCGGAATAATTCCGGGATTTTGCAGAGTTCTATTAATATTATATATATTTCATAATTGTGTTTTAGACTTATTCAGTTTTACGCAATGATTTTTTTGAACTATCTTCCTTGAATAAACGTCATTTAGAAAAATGAATCACATGTTGTTAGTTACTTCAAGTTTTTCTCGCTTATTTCATTCTACAGTTTTTCTCATTTTCTCTATGGTTCAATACCATTCTGGAATATTGCTTATCCGAGTTTATTATATACAGTAGAACCTTTATAAATTAATACTCGATAAATTAATAATCACTATAAATTAATAAATTTTGTTGGTCCCGAGTCGGAGCGGTGTAAAAATTAGCAAATTTCGATAAGATAATAAGATAATAATTTTTTTGAACTTCTATGTAAAAATATGGTCCCAATAACTATATAAATTAATAATTATACATTTATGTATATATAAATAATGTAATATAGTAAAATGTGATTATATTGTTGTTTCAAGTTTATAAATGTCGTTTGACTTATCTTTCAAATTTATTGATATGATATTTTCTGAATGAATTTTACATTGTTGAAAACATTTTTTTATTGTTTCTTGATGAAAGTTAAAAGTTCAAACTGAAAATATCTCTATAAATTAATAATTCTATAAGATAATAAAATCTCGAAGTCCTAACATTATTAATTTATATAGGGAAAATTTTGACTCTTTCCATAAAAATAAAATAAACATAATCTGAATTCATTAATGATTCTACATACATATAACCTACATAAAGGAAGTCATTTGAGATTTCCTTTAAAAATCAATTGAATTAGTTAAATGATTCTATATACATATACACATATATAACATGTGGAAATGATTTGAAATTGAGCGAATGGACGACAATGAGAATATTAATCTAAGGATTATCATTCTTCTGTGTATAGATATAATCAAGATGAGCCGTCAATGTTCTTCTCAATCAAGCAATCTTCGTCGTCGTCTTTCTCGCAGCTCTCTCCCGCCACTTCATGTAGTTTTGATTCTATCATTTCCTGAAATGTAATAAAACATAAATTACCAATGGAAATAGAAATTTACGTATAAGATCTACATAATAACTGGGTACGTATATATGACTTACCAGACTAAGTATGTCGGCCGGAGAGATCGTGAAGGAGGCGAAATCGGCCGGTTCAGGGCGGGCGGTGCACGTTAGCGTGGCGGGGAAAAGGAGAAGAGCTATCATGAGCAAAGTAGAGAGATTTTCCATTTTGTGATTGATTTTTGGATATTGACACCAATTACCAAACCATCTTTATATAGAGTCGATCTTGGTCAACTCTTTTCTTAATCTAGTCTTTATTTTAAGAAACAAAAAATAGTCTGTTTTGTTCTTATCTTTTATTTTATCAATGTTCTTATCTTTTCCGATGAAAAAAAAATAGTAGTAGATAAACATTAAACATATATATATATATCTCTTCACTCGTTTTGGAAAGAGAAAAGAAGAGGAATTTGTAGTTTTTTTTTTTTTGGTTAAAACGAATGTGTAGTTTTCAGTTTTTGTTTTTTCAAGTTTTTTAGATTGTATATAGTAGTATACAGTACACAGAAAATTCGATTTGATTAAAATGATCAGATTATGCCAATATACGTTTCTAAAGATTAACCATGTATCAGACTAAGAATTTTTAGCTGTATATATATATTCCATTCAACAACATATTAATTTTCTTTTTTAAGTAACTACCTTAACTCTTTTTTTTTTTGGACCAATAACTACCTTAACTTCTTTATATTGAAACATATATATATATATAGAGGTTGATGGAGAGACGTATGAATATTTTTGCCTCTACTGGCTACTGTTAAGTGAGTGGAGTGGAGGAGATTGTAATTGAACCGAAACCAAAATACACATCAAAAAGAACATCAAAAATGTTGGCGTGGTACGTGAGGTAAAAGTCAACCTTTGAATTTTATTTTGGGCCAAAATATTCAATGTAAAGCCAGGCCCTATGCAATTCAGGCAACTCCATTAAGAACTCGAACATCACAGATTCACAGGTGGTCCATTTCAAATTTTTTCTCTCGGCCAATGGTTCAGCCATGATGGAGGTACACTCGGAAAAAACATAAAACCTAAAACATAGCTTAACCCTAATTTTGTTGATCAATAGCAAAATGCAGAAAACTATTTTTATTGTATAAGATATCTAAAACAGTGGAGACAAACACTAGCTATAGTTTATTAACTATTAGTTTCTAATTTTCAACGCGTCAAATGTACATGTTTAATCAAAACCTTGCACTACATGCATGACATTCACACAGTTTGAGATAATCCTAATAAAACACATTGAAACATATATTTGGAAAAATCATCGGTCTCTTAATTAAGTCCGAAACCGAAAACCATTTATGTTTACGTAGATGAATAAAATCTCATAATCAAAATTATAGTTATTACACAAATATTCTCAACAATATCTATCTATCCGGATAATTTTACTATTTTCTAAACAAAAATTTAATAGTTATGATATATATAATTGTTCATGTCGTTAGTACAATAATCGCAATCGATCATCACTATATAATGTTAATACCACGAGAAACCGATCGACCTTTAAAGTTGTAAAGCAAAAGAAAAAAAAAATCGAGAACTATTTAACTAAAGCTAACCTTTTAGAAAAAAAAAACTATTTAACTAAAGCTAGCGCACGTCACGTAGCTAGCGATATGATAAATAACATTTGACCTTATGCATGGACATATACGAAACACATTCTCCTGTCCATAATCAAGCTATAAGGAGAACCTAATGACGCACCAAATGACGCCACGCGATAAATCTCAACAAACACTCCACCACAATCATATAGAAAACAAAAAGAGCTGTCTAAAAAGCCATAATTAGTGGATTCAGAACGTTACTTGGCATCCATTTACTCATATATAAACACGCATACACATAAAAATATGTGTTATGGAGATGAAACTGACGTTTGAAGGGGACAAAAACTTAAAAACATTAATTCTTCATTCGTTTCGGATATATATATCTTCAAATCATAAATGCCAACAAACCCAACTCCGTTATAAATTCGTAACATTTCCTAACTGAATAACAGCAGGTTAAGTAGTCTTACAAATTTGGTGATTTAGGGTGATATCTTTCTTCGTCGCCAGTCGCCACTGATGATAGACTTATTGATATAATTGTGACGTATTTCTAGTAAGGGACTTGCTATGAATTATTATTTTTTGTTTGGGTTACTAGCTATAATGAACTATATATTGCTCAAATATGCGACGAAATGGAGATTAAACTAATTATCTTAAACAGCAGTACATATATTGTTTATTACAATCCGTACGTCGTAGTTTTTTATTCTTATGAAAACATTTGCATCTCATTTTCATAGAAACGACAAATGTTGTTGAAGACGATTTAAAAGGGATTAGTGTTGCATGTTAACATCCATTGCCAAATATGATTTAGCGACAGATTTCGGTTTTTACCATTTTACGAAATTTGTCGTTATATGGCCTATTTTTGGTAGTGGGTTAATAACTTTACATGCTTAGTTTAAATTACGATTTATATGAAAAAAAATTATAGAAGATATAGGATTTGCCCAAACTTTTTATTAAAGTTTTTCCCCTCGACTTTAATTAAAGATTTAAACTTCTTTATCTAAAATATGGCCTAACCGACTAACCGTATAGCCGTCGGCTAATAGCATATACAAGCGGTGAGATTACGTTAGAAACCTAAATTGGAAAATTCTATTCGAATTATAATTATATACATTATTAAATTGGGCTAAGTTGGACTTTAAATTGGGGTAAAGTTCTAAGAAGAAAGTGTACACATTAAATTTACTAAAATCTTACAAAATAAGTATTTAAATGTTGTAACAGTATTTTACACGATTCCAAGTATGTGTTATGATAATTAGAATCATTTGTGAAATATTTATAAAGGATCAACTGATATAGTTCCGCCACATTCCAATGATATATACATAGTCTTCGTGGATTCTATTAACTTCTTTAAGAAATTACTAAAACTTTAAAATAAACGTTTACTTTTACTCACCAGAATGATCTAGTCAAATCGATCTACTATATATTGGAAAAACAAAATTTGGTGAATTTTTCGTTAGTATTTAACTGTATGTATAAATCACGCATCAAAATGTATACATAGATCCCTATTATATACGCATCAAAACTGTATGTCTTTCTCAAGCAAAGGGAAGTTCGTTGATTAACATAAGGGTAAAGAATAATATATTCTTATTGATTCGCACAGACATTATATATTTGAGTTAAACCCAACAAACTATATACAAAGCTTCTTCATAAGTATACAAATATGTAAAAGATCGTACTATTAACGTAATTCTATAATTTTCTAACAATTTTGATGGGAGATTTGTAGTGGTTTGTATCAACAATAAGAAATCTACATAATATCATATCTATGTATATGTGCAATGGAATGTTGGTCGATATTATGATAATTGAAATTTGGATATTATCGAAAAGCTAATATGTGAAGCTAAAAAAAAAAAAAGACACTAAAGTTTGATTTCACATTTGAGACCGAACCATAGACTTTAGATGTGCAGATTCATTATATAGTATATCTATGCATATTTGCAATGGAGTGTTGAATTATATATATTATGATTAAATGAAATTGGGATTATTATTGAAAAGCTAATATGTGAAGCTTTTTTATTGGGCATTAAAGTTTGATTTCACATGATACCGAACCAAACATAGTCTGGCTAATTAGAAAGGTTCGTGTATGTAAAAAAGGTATATATGTATTTGTCCTCTCTACTCTATTTTATATGAAATGCATGTGGCCGTTGCTCCACTTTTTTTTTTCTTCTCCTAAAACTAAAGGTATTCAATGTTCTGATATAATTATAATAAATTGTATAGATTAATAATAAAAATATTTTTTATCATAACTTTGTAATTGGCTTGTGTGATTTAAAGTAAACGCACATTTTTTCCATCCTCCATAATTATTTTCCTTACTAAAAACAATAATAATTGTGAAGTTTTGAAATGAAAACTAATTAACGCTGTGAATATGTGTGACATTATCAATGATGCTGCATTTTAAACCCAAAAAAATGATTCAGCATTAAAATTATAAAAGGCAATCTGAATCTCTATGTATTTTCTTTGACTTTTTTTTTTTTGCGAAAGATTCTTTGGTTTTCTTTTTTTAATTAAATAATGGTTCCAAAATTTAAAAAATTTATTTACAAAATAGTTTATTTTGATTCAAGATTTAATAATACGTTATCGAATTTTCACATTTCTCTATGTTTCAATATTTATATTGAATAAAATACAAATTTTCAATATAAATCGAATCGGAATATTACTGGTTTTTATTTCATTGTTTCCGTGTAGCAAGCAAGTATATACTTTTGGGTCGTAGTTCATATAGGGTTCTTTACAAAAAGCATTGGTCTCGTCTCTCATGCAAAGCACCAGTTTGGTTCAGTTAATTGGAAAGTGTTCCTTAGATTCTTTATTTTTTTTCGTTTTAATTAATTTTACTCCACTCTTTGTCTACTTTTTAGTTTTAGGTTGAAATGATGATTCTAGCCTCTCTCCAGTGTACATCCCGTGTAAAAAGAAATTAAGAACAAAATAAAGAAAGATTTTCTTTTTCTTTCTTTTTTAGATGAAGAAGATTTTCTTTTTCTTTACGAAAGATGATTAAACAGTGAACCAACCAAAATTACTCTCTCGTGGCTGCCAATATCATAACAAGTATATATGTTCACATACAAATTTCGGGGTGGGGGAAGTTACTTACAAAAAATGGTTATTATTATTTTGAAGTAATGGTAAACCCGTAAATGCAATGAAAAAATGTCGATGCGAGAGAAATAAAAAGAGTTATGACCAATGAGTTCGTGGAATGTTTTCTTGAATGTATGTAATATTTTGAGATAAACTATCTAACTGTTCATCAATTTTTGTGTTGAACATTCTAGCTAGCCACAAACAAAAATATATTCCCTCCGTTCCCTCCGTTCCCTCCGTTCCGTATTGTTTGTTGTTTTAACATGATTCACGCATATTAAGAAACTCATTTAATTACAAAAAAGTAATTATAATCATCTTTTAAATAAAGCTATTATTAACTAGTTAGTAAAAAATAATCACTTTTTGGAAATAGAATCGTTGGAAAAAGTTTTTATCCATATTCCAATAATACTTTATTAACTTTACATAAAAAATATCAAAAACAACAAATAAATTGAAACAAAAATGAATCTCTAAAACAACAAATATAAAGGAACATAGGGAGTATATATAGACGAAGTATCCAATTTCAATTTGAAAGGTAATCTTTTTCTAGGAATATACATAAATATGCCATTCTTAGTTTGGTTCTGTATAAATATTAAAACGTGTGAAATGTGGACTGTTTTCTTCATCACTAAGCTATTACAGACATTTTGGTTACTGAAATTTCAAATAGGACCCAAAACGAGCAATGGTGCCCCACAAATTTTTTTCATGCTTTTACAAAAGATGTCTCTACAAATTAAAATTTTCAAGTTTTTAACCCCACCACAGTGCAACGTGACTCAAAAGCTGTTTATACAGTTTAATATATTTTCAAAAATGACCAAAATATCCCTCTTCGTTTGTCCATAAATATCAAGCTCCAACAATGCAATTCTTCCCTTTTCCCCTTCTAATCTCTCTCTCATCTCTCTATTAGACAAAATAAGCAATTATGTTGTCCACTGTACCGGCATTTTCTTTCTCTGAACCGGGTTTGGTTAATCAATTTTCGGGTTTCCAAACCGGGTTCACTCCTTGGGAGTGGGACTGCTCTGATCTCTTCTCCGTGAACCAATTGCCTCTTGAACCGGCCGTCCCTAGCCCTTGTTATGGTGAATCCGACACTGGTCTCGTCAGAACTAATTCTGGTTTCTATGACATCAAAACCGGTTCTGACGAATCTTGTGCCGGTTTCACTAAAATCAAACCCGGTTTTGACGACGCCGACAGTTCACACGGTCTACCTTGCTCTCAGGCAGACGAGCCGGACTCGGACGACCCGAAACAATGGACAGCCATTGCGAATTTCGATTCTGGAGAGCAGAATCATAACCGGAATAAATTAAGCAAACCAGAGATGACCGACGAGAGGAAGAGGAAGAGGATGGAATCGAACCGGGAATCAGCGAGACGGTCGAGAATGCGCAAACAGAGTCACATTGATAACTTACGGAACCAAGTGAACCGGCTTGATCTGGAAAACCGTGAGCTCGGGAACCGACTCCGGTTAGTTATATACCAGCTTCAACGAGTGAATACGGACAATAACCGACTCGTGACGGAACAAGAGATTCTCCGGTTAAGATTGTCGGAGATGCGGCGGATTCTAATTATCAGACAACTTCAACAACAGCAACATTGGGAGNCTCTATTAGACAAAATAAGCAATTATGTTGTCCACTGTACCGGCATTTTCCTTCTCTGAACCGGGTTTGGTTAATCAATTTTCGGGTTTCCAAACCGGGTTCACTCCTTGGGAGTGGGACTGCTCTGATCTCTTCTCCGTGAACCAATTGCCTCTTGAACCGGCCGTCCCTAGCCCTTGTTATGGTGAATCCGACACTGGTCTCGTCAGAACTAATTCTGGTTTCTATGACATCAAAACCGGTTCTGACGAATCTTGTGCCGGTTTCACTAAAATCAAACCCGGTTTTGACGACGCCGACAGTTCACACGGTCTACCTTGCTCTCAGGCAGACGAGCCGGACTCGGACGACCCGAAACAATGGACAGCCATTGCGAATTTCGATTCTGGAGAGCAGAATCATAACCGGAATAAATTAAGCAAACCAGAGATGACCGACGAGAGGAAGAGGAAGAGGATGGAATCGAACCGGGAATCAGCGAGACGGTCGAGAATGCGCAAACAGAGTCACATTGATAACTTACGGAACCAAGTGAACCGGCTTGATCTGGAAAACCGTGAGCTCGGGAACCGACTCCGGTTAGTTATATACCAGCTTCAACGAGTGAATACGGACAATAACCGGCTCGTGACGGAACAAGAGATTCTCCGGTTAAGATTGTCGGAGATGCGGCGGATTCTAATTATCAGACAACTTCAACAACAGCAACATTGGGAGCTTCATAATCGGAGAATGATTATGACTGAACAAAACCCATCTTCGATCATCGATCATATGATATAAGAAAAGAAAAAAAAAAAAATCTAAAATTTAGAACAATACCCAACAGATCAAAGAAAATCTCTTTCTGTGTCTCTCTATCTCTCTATGTAAATGAAATGAAAGGTTAGGGAGAGAAAATGATAGTTTTCGAATTTTCCACTTTCTCTTTGTATTTTGCACTGCAAGAGAAGAGGAAGAAAAGGTTTTTTTTTGGGTCTTTTTTTTTTTTTCCTCTCTCGCAGGAATGAATGAATAATGATCGTTGTCGTGTTATGATGATAAATAACTAAAAGAGTTATTAAATTAAGGGAAGATTACTTAAATAGCACAAATTCATAAGTTTATTACTAAAGTGACTCTTATTTTATTTTTATTACTTATTAAATTTTTATACCAAAAATATCCTTAAATCCTTTGTTACCAAAAAACTAATTACAAGAATGCTATTATTATTATTTTCCACCTCAGCAAAAAAATTCTTAATAATTACAAAATTGCCACCTTATGGCAAAAGTCTGTCATAATAAGTCTGTGGAATTAATAACGACATATTTAATTTCATATACAGATTTGTTTTGAATATTAGATTTTTTCACATATTTATTTTAACTGCCACAAATTTATTTTAACTGACAGACTTATGGACACAAGTCTGTCACATGAAACAACAATTTTATTTTCTCTAATAGATTTATTTTTAATGACTGTATTGATAAGTCTGTCGCATGAAACAACAGTTTTATAGATTTTGATAGATTTTTTTCATAGACTTGTTGTGTTTGATCACATATTTACTTATTTTTGACAGACTTGATTTTCGTAACAGATTTAAATAATAGACTTATTTTCGTAGAACTGACTTATGTATGCCATTGCTAGCAGATTTATGTTTTTAGGGTTTAAATGATGACAGATTTAGTTTTAGTATGTCAATCTGTCATCATTCACAAACTTATTTCACACAAAAACTTAAGTACTATAATAGCATCTACCAGCGTGGTAGCAGACATATATTAACGTGATAGCAGATTTATATTTTTGAATCAATATCACTTGATTTATTTGATAACAGACTTACATCTTATTAGAATGTATTTTACTGATCGTTTATATGTTAACAAACTTAAGAAGTCCACGTTTATATGTTAACAAACTTAAGAAGTCCACTTCAAAACAAGTCGCGCATCTTAAAAGGTCACCTCTCGAATCATATGGTAGCAACCATTCCATTTTTTTGGTTTCTATAATATTACTTTGTATTTGGCAATCATATGTTGCAAGTTTGACAACATATGCACTTGTCATGATAACGTTCTGGCTTTTGCTTATATTGATGTGCTTTTTGAATCTATATAACTTGAAAATGTCTTACGATCTATATCAAAATTTAAGAAATTGGTTTCCCAATCTATTTAGTGTAAGTGAAGTATCTGTCATGTATTAAAACATCCAGAAAAGGACAAAATAGCCTACCAAAAAGTAAAATAGATGAATTGCTGTGAAGGATAGATACTTTATTTCACTCTACGCTAAAAGACGAACAACAAAAATATGCAGTAGACAGAAAATGGAAATTTTATATTAACACTTGAACGTAGTTGGAATACGTTTCAAACTGTACGCTCCAACAGCAAGCCAACCTTTATTGGTGAAAAGGAGCAGAAGATTAAGGAAAAGTACTATAAGAACACAAGTTTCCCAGAATCAAGGCTACTTTGTGCGGCGATTTGATTCGTAACACAGTTTTTAATTTCTTGACACGAAATTCATATGCCTGAGATTTTGCAGTAGATCAAGTTCACAAAGATATAACCAGAGATAGTTTATTTCAGACTCGTATTATATTTTAAGAAACTATTCCTTGTGGTATGAGGTGTTGGTTGTCAATGCCACGAGAGCAACCTGCATCATAAACAAAAATAAATCTTAAGCGTAGATTGTTTCAAACACATTCATTTACAAGTGAGATTTTTAAAATAAGATCAGTTTCGATTTCTATTTTATTTTCTAGCATGGATAGTGCGATAAAGACACGAAAAAGTGGGAAGAATTCGTACAAAGTTATTGATACTGTATCCGAGGGAGAGGCTCACAAAATAAGAGACTTCGATTCAGCAATTGGGTGAAGACGACACATGAAAAAGCTGGGCAGGTTAGGAGAAGAAGAGTAGGTGAATGGATTGTGGGGACTCGACCTCTACGTCAGTCGCGGCTGTAGATTTCCCAGGCTTAAATCAATCGGAGATTGTCAGATTAGTACTTCGATGGTGTATAAATGATGGCTATGGCGTGAGACAAACGACGGTGGTGGTGTTAGGGATTTGTGTATTTTACCAAATGAGTTTTAGTTTTGTTATGGTGTATAGGTTTATCGTTTATGTTTATAATCATTTAACTAAAATTATTAATGAGATTTTATCATTTAATTTTTTTTATTTTAGTTTAAAATTAATCATAATGGCATAACTATTATTATTAAAAAAAAACATTGGGTATTATGTCTTTTATCAGAAAATATATGTTTTCTCTTTGTTAGGTGTTAAACTAGTAATAAACTGATAAATTTGTGCTAATCTGAGTAATTTCCTTTAAATTAATACAATGATTAATGTATTAGTAAGTGGAAAGGCTTTGTGCGCGGTGACATCATGCATGCCCAATGAGGCTCATGAGTCATGATGGTTAAAGACTTAAAGTACTCATTTATTTTATTTTTTTATTAAATTCGAGCATAATAAAACGGTTCACACTATACCGAATAATAAAAAGAAACCATTAGTTCATTACCCATCTCGGCCCAAAACGATTTTTGGATCTGTAAGCCCAATGAGAGTTTAGATCTTCAAGTCCATATACATTTGAAGAGCATCTCAATTCTCAACTCAAATCCCGACTCTCTCCCTGATCAAGAGGAACCGCTTTGCGTCTAACTAGCGACCCACAATGAAAGAGCAATTAAACCCTAATCAAAGGTTTTTACTATTTTTCTTTCATGGATGGACGACGGTTAGAATCAAGATTGTGATTATATTAGATCATACTATGAAACAAATACATATTCAGAAATCGGAAACGAAGAAAGAATCGAGTTTTGAAAGAACAACAATTTCTCCTTTTTCTCTCCTCTAACTTCTTCCTCTCTAAGCTTAGAAAGAAACACGACAGACCAAAAAGAAGAGCAAATGCATCAAGAAAGGAACCAAAAAAAAAAAACAGAGCTTCTTCTTTTTCCCACATCAGGACTAGTTTCAGTTTTAGTTTCAGGTTGTGTAATGGAAGTAGTCGGCATTGTTTCTGTTGTTCTCTGCAATGGGGCTGCTTACAGAGCTGCTGTTAGAGAGTGAGCAAAACGTAGACTTTTGCAAAACCCCTGTAGGAGAGGATCCCAGAGTGGGGCTATTCGTTGTGCTGTTAAGTACTTCGCCTAGAGGACCTCCTAACGAGTTTCCCCACGAGATTGGTATCCAAGAATTCACCTTTTTGGCAGGCTCGCGTGTTTCCTCGGTCTGGATCGAAAGGTCAAATTCGCGCGATAGCCTGAGAGGCGAGAGTGTGGCTCTCTCTTGACCAGTGTTGTCTGTGGCGGAAGGAGATGATGCTATTGGGATTGACATTGAAAGCTGCGTCCAATCCGATTTCAGCTCTTCGGGCCATGAGCTGTGATTGTGATTTCCCGGATGCTTATCTTGGTTGCTGCTGAACTCCAAGTAGGATGATCCGTAGCTCTTTGCGGAATTCGGGTGGAGTAGTGAATCAGAGGATATGTGTCCAAACTCAAAAGGATTGTTGTTGTTTCTGTGTTTCTGATGAGCAACTGGAGATTCCTTGGGTTGTAAATCGACGGTGGATGGATATACCGAGCTTCGGACTCTGTTTTGCAAGAATCAGTAAATCAAGTTATATGAACATGAACCAACGAAGAATATTGCAAAGTGTCGAAATGCATAAATACGTTTTCACCTGTTGTTAGGAAGAGAATCTGTAGAAGGATTGATGTATTGAGCTCCAGCGGCGAGGCTGCGGTTACGCGATGCACGGGCATTGCTCTTGTTACCACCACCAGCGACCACAGGCTGTTGTGGGGTTGTAACCGCTTTGGACGCAGCGGCGGCGGCGGCGGTCTGGCCAGATTGGACTTCCACAGGCTTTCTTGAACGGTGACGGCCTCTGTTGATGTGTCTTTCACAGTATTTCTGATCAGGAACAGCGTCTCTTGAGCACCGCCATTTCTTCCCATCTGTTCTACGGCACCTCCCAGGCTCGGGATCCATGTTACCGCCTGCGAAACCAAGGTGGAAAGTTCCCCATCCGACTGCACAAGGACATAGAGAAACATTCATTTCACCATCGTTAACAAGAATCCCCTAAATCTTGAAAAACCCCAAGAGCAATCAATGTTTTGAACCAAAAATGACGTCAAATAACACACCCATTGGCAACAAATCACCTAAAAGCACAATTTTTTAAAACGCTAAAGAGTCTAAGAGTAGTGTTATGAAGGACTTTGCACCAAAATGACATTAACGAACAACTAGAGAGACAGAAGCATTGGCAACGAATCCTTAAAAGCGCAATTCTTGAAATTTTTAGATTCTTGGATTGATGTTGTTTGAGTTAAAGCAGCCAAACCACAGAGAAGGTTTGATCAAAAATCCTAACACTTTCATAAACAAATGATCATCAATCTGCAAACTAGAAACGGTGTGAAGAGAATGGGAGCTTACAAGAACTGGGAGGCATAGATCCATAAGGATAAAAGGACTTCTTGATGGAGATGAGCAAGCTAGAAGGAACAGGGACATTGGCTGTGATATACTTATAGATCAACGCCTGTTGCTCTAGCTCAGCCCATTGGGTCAATGTAAAAGGTCCTTTCACACCTGTGAAGTTCCCTTGCATGCTCATGTTCATCATCATCCCACCAGAGCCATATCCTCCTGCATTTCCACAATCAAAATGTGTGTGTTTTCAGAAATCGAAATTTGAGATTTTTACATAAAACCCATTTCACCAAACCCACTCTAAACAAACATGTTCTGAATTTTTCAAAAAAGAAAGAAATAAACTTCTCAGACCTCCTGAGCTTCTGCAATAAGGAGGTGGAATCTGGTGAAGAAACGGCGAGAGAGAGTTCTTGTTGTTATTATTGTTATCCAATCCGACATATTTACTGAAATCCAGAGCTTCTGGTTTATCTGAGAAGCTAAGCATGTGTTCTTGCCGGCGAGAGTCAGAGGAGAGAAGAGAAGCAGATCTCGCAAGAGGAATGCCTTGGTGAAACGACATCGTTTTGCAATACGCAGCTGCGTAAGAGGAAGAGAAGTTTTCTTCTTCTGCTATAGCTGCTGTTGTTCTTGCTAGCTTCGAGCTTCGCTGCAAGCAATCCTCACCGCCGAATCCGGATCTGTCTTGTTTAGAACCTCCAAGCTCTTTTTGACCCGGTGACCCGTTATCATGGCTAGTAAACGACCCGAGAAAATGAGTCCCAATATCCATAAAAAAAGTGTAAAGGTAAGTAATAAAAAAAAGAAAGCTAGATAATGACTTGAGAGAGAGTTGCCATGGGAGGAAGAAAGCTTGAGTAAAAGCTCAGAAGAGAGAAGAGAGAGAGACAGAGGGAGAAGAACGAGGCGGAAGTTTTATTTTTGTTTATACTATTAGAGATTATTTTTTGTTTCTCTCTTTTATGTGAAAGAGATATACTTTTAAAATAAAATGAAACTATATGATAAATTGATAATTGGTAGAGAGAGATGAAGCTTTGGGAGGAGACAAGAATGGTACCTAAAAACACAATCCGGATCTCGGACATGTTAGAACATATTTATCCTTGCTTTTTAAATCATTTGATTTTGCTTTAAATTCTTCTTCTTCTTTGTTTATATAGTTTTGCTTTAAAGGTACAACAAACTTTAGCTTACGATTTTTTCCTCGTTTTTCATTTGAAATTATTTGTAAAAGTAAATTATATATGTATTAGTCGATGTTTTTAATATTCGGCTTGGAACCTAAGTTTTGTAAAATATGGTCCCAAAATCTCATTCATTTAAGTATGGTCGTAGTTTCTCTATTATGTTTTAAATGTAGGCTATTTGAAGTATTGGGACATTTTTCCCAATTTGTATGCGATTTCTTTATCGGGTTTTTGTTTTTGTTTTTACTAATTTTATTTTTTTGTGGTTTTTATGCATCTAGGGAAAGCTAGCTGTAACGTTGTTGGAAAAAAAGGGAAAACTAGCTGTAACCTGTGGAGTTATTAGATAATTTTGGTAATATTCGTAAGAAAAATATTAATGATCTATAAAATAAAGCAACACATTTACTTACTACTACACTTGATTAATCGAGCCGGTGAATATTGATATGTTTTGTTTTTTGTTTCAACGTAATATGTAATGCCTTTTTACAAGAATTTGCAGAAGGAAACAAAGGGTATACTTTAAGTGAGATATACAATATATATATATATATACAGTGTACATATATATACACAATTACACTTTAACTGAGATTTTTTAATCTAGGAAAACAAACAATAGAATTGTCCTATTCAAATAATAAATCATTTATTGAGTGGAGTACCAAAAATTTATCAAGATTCACGTGGTTCCAATGATATTTTTGGACCATCTTGGTCTTCTCCCCGAGGATTTTGGTTATATGGAATGGGCCATTTTATTCTTGATTCAATGTCTTCAGTGATATAACATCAACGGTGACTTATTACTACATGTACGGACACATCAAATAAGCGTAATAAAGCGAAAATAGTTTGGTTATAAGTTATAACTTTGTTGGATTGTGCTTAGTAAGCGTTTCAAGGGTCGACTTGCAGTGCCTTTAATTCAATTGTAATTATGCGAAACAGTTTTGCTTTTAACTATTCGGCTTTTGGTTTTGGCAATAATTTATTTGATAATAATTGCGAAAAACTCTTATCGTAAGATTTGTTCATATGTCATAAAATNATTTAAGTATTTGTAGAATAAAATCCCTTAGCCAAGGAAAAAAACGTGTAACTGTGGAGTATATACAGTATGCTGTATGCATGCAAATATTATTATATCTATTAACAATATTTTTTTTATTAATTGAACGTTATAAATGATATTTTCAGCGAAAGCTGAATTTGGTTTTGAGATCTAAATATTACTCACTCCGTTTTGATTTAAATGTCGTTTGGAGAAATGTATCAGCAATATAATTGAATGTATCTGGATGTGTTTTGAGTTTAATACATCCAGATACATTTTCTCCAAATGACACTTAATTAAAAACAGAGGGAATACTTAATAATTATTGGACACAGGCGGAAAATATATTTAGGGTGCAACTGGTGGTAAGTAGAAGAATAATTATTAGTGGAAAAAAATTAGTGGAATAATGTATTTTTCCTCTAATTTTGTTTAACTCATTATTCTCCTATTTTCTAAAGTAACAAAATTTAGAGGAATAAAACTTATTTTTCAACTTTTTAATGGGACTCATTATAATTGAGAGGAATAATTTTTACTATTAAATGGTTGATTTTTGGAGAAATGTAAAAAAATAATCATTTTCACCCAATTTTATTCCTCTATGTGTCAATCAGTTACACCCTTAGTTTTCTCCAAAAAGGAATGAAAAATAATAATTAGCCCAAAACAAACAAATACATTGGGAACAAGGGAAAAAAAATAGTGGGTAAAAAGGTAAATTTGGGTAAGATGTGGTGAATAATGAAGTAGAGCATTGGGTGTCGTGAGGGGGAAGTGGGACCCACAGAGAGTGTCGACATGATAGGTGAGAGATATGATAGTCTCTCTTAGCTTAGGGTTAGACTTTTAGATTAGCAGAACACCTAAGTTAGCTGTTTTGTCGTCAAATCCGTTTTTAGGACTTTGGTAATTGTTTTTTTTTATTTTTTAGTCAAAGCCTAAAAGCTCATGCGCTACTCTACTACTACTACTATACATGTGGACTAACCTTATTTAATTTCGTCTCTTTTTAGTTTGGTGTGCATTTACGCCTAGAGAAGATAACTAAGACAGGAAAATTACTGTTATCTTATGTTATGCAACCCATTAATTAGGCAAATGTAGATCCAAGCATAAAACATGAAATCTAATCGAAGGTTGTATTAGCATCATAACTGTAAATTTCTCCAAATTCAAATATATAAATGGTAATTGTTGACAAATAAAACTCCTTAAGTTCCAAAAAATTATAAAACGTTAGAATATGTAATATAAAGTATTAAAATGAGTTGGTGGTAGAGATGTGGATAAAATATACTCTCGTGAGTTGAGATTCAATGAGAAATCCAATTTGACCTACTCTAAAAAGGATTTTTCGTCACGTTTGGGTCTTGACCGCGGTATATATATAATGTAATAAATATAAAAATATTTTAAAATATTATATAAGATTTTTTTTTCTGAAGTGTAGTTTTTTTAACTACCTCTAATAAATATGTTGTACAATGTTTATGAAAATAAATTTGAAAACTTCAATAAAATATTTGTTTATCTATTTTGTTTTTGTGATTTAAATTTTTCATTAATTTTACCTTTTGTAATTCCTAATATATATTAATTGATGAACATTTTTAGAATTTAACTTCCTCTTAAAGTGTGATTTATAAAAATATCATTACCACATAGACTCTCAAATTTATATATGTTCTTTTTATCATAATTTTATCTATATATATATATGGTTTTTTCACATATCTTGTGATTTATTTATTTTTAAACAAATATAAATTACAAATCTATGAAAAAGCAAATAATATGTTAAAACTCTCGTATCAGATTTTTATTTTTATTTTTTTTGGACCAACTCTCATGTCAGATTTAAGAATGAGCGATGATGGTACAAATTTTGTTTTAAGAGAATATTGCTTTACTATTTATAGCGTTCTATTGTACATCATGTTTTTGAATTACGACAGTGAAATTTCATAATTTTTATTATTATTTTTGAACTAATTGAAACCGAGTGGATTAATCGATGTTCGCACTTATATATATTAGTATTGTCCTTGTCATTTACAATGTGAAAATTTTAACAACAACAACATTTGTTAATTAAAGTTACACTAATTCACGAATAACATTCTTGTATTACATTACAGAATTTTAATCCTAATTAACTAAATTTAAAATCTTCATCAAACTCAATATTATCTTCAATATGAAAATGATCAGCTATCAATGTCATAGTTTTGTTCAAATATACTACTAGCGTGGTTAAGGTGAATCAATTTGGTTTATGTTTGCTGGTAGGAAGCATAGTCGCATAAACATGCATGGGTCCAGATCATATCTTCAAAACAAGTTTCTTACTTTAAAAAAAAAACAAATTATAATAAAGAGAGACCAAAATGAACACAACTTTTACATCAAAATGGAAGGTTCATTCGTAGAGAAGAGACGTAGGGAGACATGGGACACAATAAGACACCAAAGCATGGGCTCCATTCCATAATATTTTCATATTCTCCTTCTTTTTATTGTTATTGTTAATAATTATGCGAAATAAATAGTATTCATATGGGTCTCCATTTCAGTTTCATCCATTGTGTCTAGATTACACACATACAACGTACATTTCGCTCTTTCTCGTTCTATTTTTCCATACTCTTGGCGATATTTTTGTTCATGCACATACTCGACAAGTATCCTTTATCCACGACAAAAGAAAGAAAATAATACATGAAGATATTAGGAAAGATATATAGTGACGTCGTATTGTTAAGTGTGCAAGACATGGCTCTGCTTAATGATAGGATTGCCTAAGCGCCAAAGTAACCATGGCATCAAATATAAAATCTACATTCAAAAACAAAAATTCAGATTGAAAGTTAATGAAAATTTGGGGAAGAGATTAATTAAAAAGGAACTGTAACATATTAATGGAGTTTTTTTTTTCATTTTAACCTACAAAATAAGAATGTTTGATTTGGAATTACACCAGATCGTTTTTTTTTTCATGCATAAAAAACAAACAATAAAGTTCAAAAAAAAAAAAAAAAAAAACAAACAAACAATAGAGCCTTCATATTCTCTTTAGTACAAAAAACAATAATTTGGACTATACAAATAGTTATTCGTAGTACATGTAGCTGCTCTGGAAAGAGTACGTATGATTTGTACTCAATCTTTCGTAAGGCCGTATCGAAACTCGGATCAAACAAAAACTGTTTTCGTAAAGTTACCCTCTAATTCCACATAAAAGGAAGATGCTTCTTTAAAAAAAAAAAAAAAAAAACCTTGTTAAGAAATTACTCAGATGAATAGTAATAATCAGGGTCAGTTCTGAGCATAAGCCCAGATGGCCCAAATATTGTTTAACAATTTAGGGCCCAAATTAAATAGAATAAATAATTTACTAAAGGCCTTTACATCAAGGCCCAAAAAATAAAATGGGTACTGATTCTTTCGTAACCAAATTATACAGTGGGCTTAGTAAGCCTCTAAACAGCTTCTATTATCATCTTTCGAGTGTCGGCCATCCGCAATTTACTATTTTTCAAATAATACTTTTTTGACGTTTCTCAAAACATTTTTTTTTTTATAAAATGGAACTACAAACGATCGTTATATATTGCTTTGTAAGTTATATAACAACAATAAGTGGGTAGTATTATCAAACTTGTGTTCACTTCGTAAAAGATCTCACCAGCAAAATGGATATGAAGACTTATTTTTCCTCGGTGTCGTACTGTAATTTTAATACCGTAAAATACAATTCTCAAGGAATTTCATCTTTGTAATTAATTAATTTAACTCAACACGCAAAAAACTTTCTATATATATGAACCATAAATATGGATGCAGAATTTGAAGACCAGGTCTGTTTGGGGATAGAATTTAACAAATGACCACCCGACCTGTCCACCATAAAATTAAAATATTGATTGACAAATTTAAAACTATTAATAACGCAGAATGAAAGAAAAAAAAATTGGATGGCTGTCATATTCAGTACATTCCATTTCAAACTATTGGCTATTTTTATTTTGTTTTATTATAAATTAATTAAATAAAAAGGGTAAAACCAGACACAAAGCCCTCTCTTTGGTCTCATTCTTATTGCTTTTTTCATGAAAAGCCAAAGCCAATAAACAGTGTAAAGAAAAATTTGAAAAAATATCAGAATATAAAATTTTGGAAGACAATTCAAAGGGGATCTTGCAGAACTCATGAGAGGCATGTATCAGTAACAGAGGCACCTTCATAATTTGTTAGGGTTTTGGAGTTTTTTTCTATTTATGAGTTTACTTTAGGATTAATTTTGTGATTATAGTCAGAATAGCAGGATATATATATATGAACACTAGAAAATATGCGAAAATTCAACATACTACTTTGATTTGTGATCAGGTATGTTTGTGATAATCAAAGCTTGTTCTTAATATCTGGAGTTAGATTCATAACATCTTGAAGATTTGTCAAACGATACCGATTCATACCTTTTAATTTTAATTTCAAAACTAGTAAAAGTTTATGTGTTGGTAACGTATTATTACTGAATAGTGTTATTTTGGTTAAACATTTTAATTGTATAGTGGTTTTGGTTTGGATAGAATCTAAAATAGCACATAAAAATGGTTGCTAATAACGCTATAGAATACAAATGATCAAATAATAAACTCTTACTATTGAATAGGTTACTGCATTGAAGTGTTGACCAGGAAAAAAAGTAACTGCATTGAAGTCTGCGAATTAGTGGTTCGAGATAGATTGTTTAATTACAAACATAAATAATTTGTAATCCAATTATCACAAGTTTAATTTGATAGAGGTGATAGGTTTCAAGCTGGATTTCAACGTTGATTTTGAGGGGAAAAAAATGTTTATATCTTTTAAATTTGTTTAATGTATCATTAGCAGCTACTAGTATCTTAAAAAAAAGGATAGAAGACATAGAATCTTGGATCTACAAAAATGAAATTTCGAAACTGATAAAGAATTGCGGACCATGGATTGCTGGTATGCATGGTTTTTTTTTTCCATTAGTTGAATTTTCTTAATAAAAATAAATAAATCATAATTTTGTTACCCTTTAGACAAAGGAGAGCGACTTAGTTAGCTTTACATACCCTCAGTGCCTTTTTGTCAATTTTTGCGAAAGAATAATATCTAACTAATAAAAATTATTTTAAGAAAACAAGAATCTCTGATTACAGAGTTTCTTTTCAACGAAGACAAAAAAAAAGAAAAAAACATTTATTTTCAACGGAGTCGAATAGCTATGACCTTTTTGCTATTCTAAAAATACATTACAAAATTGTATAGTATACGTAGGTGGCTTTATAGAGAAAAATACTCCACTTTTTTTTTAATCCATTAACAACAATAAATGTGAGTGAATCTAATAACTAATAGGAATAAATTTTGTATATCAGTAGAGATGACGCCAAAGGATGGATCCAATCCATGGTTAATGGATATGCAGAATAAAGAGAGAATGACATAAGAATTCAGATGTGACGTGACATATTGGCCTCGATTACTTGGACTATGACATTCAGACCCCCTACCAATTTTTACAAATTTTTATTCCCCAGTTTTTTAAACAATAATAAGTTAAAATACTAATCAAATAACCTATAGTTTATAGACTATTTTTTCTTTTATCAATTAAAATGTTCCATCTTTCCAGTTTATTTTATGGTTTCCTGTTTTGTTTCAGTTACATTTTGTGTAATTCTTTAAAGAGATTTCACCAGTTGTAGCACTTAAAAGTCTACCAATCTTGCAGGTTTTGAGACTAGTGTTGTACCAAAAAGCTATAAAATTAATTTAGTTAGTTGAATTAAGTGAAAAGTAGTGTCACTAGTGGCTTAAAGTTATAATCTAGCAACAATCCAGATTAGACCCGGTATAAAACAAAAACAGAGGAAAAAGAAAGAGTTAAATCAATAGTATCAGTCCTATCGGGAACATCTGATCAAAATCAGTAGTAGTAGTATCGTTTGTGATAAATATAATTAAAAAGGCCCAATGGGCTATTTATTTTCTTTTTTATTTCTCAAGCATGCGAATCGTAATGAAAACTCAGAAAAAGAAAAAGAAAAAAAGAAAGAAAAAAAAAGTAGAAGACATGCTCTGTTAAGTGGTCGCTGTCTTCACTCTCTAATCTTCTCTGTGTATTTGGCAGTTGAATTTCTCTGCATGCAAAATCTAATTTTAGATTTCGTGTTGGATTCTCAAGACCTTATTAAATTCCCAATCTACCCCTGTCTGCAAACGTCAACGTTAATATCTCTCTCTCTCTCTCTCTCACATACATCGTGTTGTATTTATTTATTTAATTTAATTGTATATCGTGATTTTAATGATTTGTCTATTATTGTGTTTCTCCTTTCTCTTTCACCATACATGCAAAATCTCCTGCATTTCTGTCTCGTTCGGGTAATTATGTAAATAATAGTGGTCCTAATTCCTAACTTCTTCAATTTGATCCTTTAGAACAAATTTTTTTTTTTTTTTTTTTTTTTGCACCGTGTGTTTTTTTATGATCAATAACTACTCACATGTGAGATAAGATATATTTTGAAATTGGAATTATATATGTAAATGAGTTGGCATTAATTTATATACGCTGACATTACCAACCAAATGTTTCTGCTTTTATGGATAGTTCTATATGTTGCACTTGATTATAGATACTAGATACAACTGGTTTATTCAAACCCGTACCAAACAAAACTGGACCAGAATGAGATCCGTGGATTTGTTTTGCTTTGTTTAACCAACTAATGTGATTCTGAGATAATATGTTGTGTTTAAAAAAAAAAAAAAGAAATTGATGACGTTGAGTTTGTTCAGCGTTTAAAAAAAAAGTATCGTGTGTTCTCTACTTGAAATGATGAGGTCGATATACATAAACACGTGTATTAACCTAATACAAATCCCGATGAGAGTAGAACTCGAGAAGATATGGAAGATATAATGAATTGTACGGTTAGATAGGTACAAGAATTTATTAAATATATTATATATATACTACTAAGATTAGATAAGTTAATCAAAAAAATTAAATTGAGTATTTTATCAATCAAACTAAAAATCATGTACTATTCAGGGGTACAATAGTCATTGCAGAATTAGCATGAAGCCAAAGAGTCGTCTCTGTCCTAAAGATCTACAGCTGCTTCGCTTGTGAATAGAGAGAAAATTGAATGATGAGAGATCTCATGTGGCGTTGCCCGCTAGCGTCTCTGTGTCGCGATTTTGGCGTTTGTGAGATTAAAAGTTTCAACGTTTAACAAAGGATTTGAGAAAAACAAAAAAAAATAGGGAAAATACATAAATAAAACTAATTAGAGTTTTTTTTTTAAAAATGGTACTATCTAATTTTGATGTTTGGTGGAATTGTTAATCATTGCCAAAATCAAAGGAAGGAAAGAGGGACCTCTTCGTGCATATGATTTCCCTCCAAAACAACTGCTCCCACTATCCTTTTTTCCTTCCAACAAAATCATTCACACGAGAAAATCTGTCTCTTAATCACTTTCATGCAAAAATAAATTATTTCGGTAATCTTTTTTGTAACCTCAAATTATTGCCGTTTCCGGTGTACTATTTGATGATACTATATTTGGGTTAACATCCAATCTTATCAATAATTATTCTTCCGTAGCTTTTTTTCTTATCGTTTTTTTGTTTTTTTGATAAATTTTTCTTATCGTTTCTTGAAGGATTAGTGTTTTCATATTCGTAATTGATCGTATATTTGTACGCAATATAAAATATAAAGATAGATTTGTCGCTTGAATTTCTACTAATCCCTCAATTAATTTCTTCGTTTTTGTGCTACCTTGAAGTTTGTTTGTCAGTGAAAAGTGAAAACCATGAGTCGCAAAACTAAAAAAAAACATAGCCGAGAGAAATACGTCATGTAAACTATATAGAAGAGCCGAAAAATACTGTGAGTCTGTAAAAAAAGTTGTCGTTGCCTTCTAGTCGAAGGAATTCTTGATATATGATATATCCCTCGTGGGAGAAAAAACAAGCCTAATATGCTCATTTCAAGGATAATTCAGTTTAATGCTTTATTCATTAAAATAAAAGGCATTTGCTTTTATAGGTTACCACCGCTTAATCCATCATTAGGAGAATATTAACTTTGATCAAAAACTCTTTATCCAAAGTAACCCTTTTTACCCGGAAGAAAATTTGAGCATTTTCAAATAAATAACATCTGATGGGGTTCAATAATTACACGTTTCAACGTAAAATTCTATCGGTTAACCAAATAACTTTTTTTTAGTAAACAAATACCTACTTAGACAGTTCTACCTCGTCGATCAAGATTGTTATAAGTCGAGAAATAACATTTAGTATTTTATAATTATTTAAATTTCCTATGCTGCATGCTGCAGGTATTTGACCAACGACTATACATTGAAAGCAAATTATCCAACAGCAAAAAAAAACGTTTATAGTACTAGCGGTAAGATAATAGCAAAATTATATTTTTAGATTGCAGGAACAAAATCTTCTGAAAATCATAAGGTTTAAAAACGATAAACCAAACCGTTTCAAAGAAACAAAAAGAATTTATTTCAACGTCTCTAACAGTTCTATACAAAATTATGTTTTATTTGGCTACTATTTTTATCGTAAAATAAAAAACCAGAAATTTAAATATAGAAAATACCAATCAATCAATTACAATACTACAATACGAAATTTGATCAACAATTATTGACTAAACTATTTCCATTTTAAAATTGGAAAGGAAAGATGTTTAAGTCAAAGTGCCTAAAGATGATGGGTGGTGGTTCTTCAGCAAAACGGCGCCGTAGAGATGTCTTATCCTACATTACAGCTGGTTGTGGCAGACATCATAGGGCCTACGTATATTTGAGCTTTACTGTACGTAAAGCTTTAACATATCTAGTTAGTTCTCACTTGTACAAACAAATCTGATTCGTAGTATATATATATATATATGCACACACATCCATTACGTATATAAATCAGTTTTCGCAAAATTCTAAACTAATATACGCGATCTGTAGAGACATGTTCAACAAATTTGATTTTTTTTTTTAATTACAGTTAAATTTGAAACGATTTTTTTTTTCTCGTGCATCGGGATCTAGTTCGCCACTTTCCAAAAAAAACTCCTTAATACAATCAGTTAAACTATTAACTATAATTTGTTGCTGAAGGTACAAACATGTCACATATATAGAGACAGCATCGTGTACACATAATATTGTTTTGATGTATTGCAAAATCAAATAAAAATACGAGTAGCGACCCACTTGGTTTGAGATTTTGGAAGATAACGAAATAAAAAGATGGATTCAAAGGATGCAGAGTTATATATGTCGGGTCATTTAGAGCCGTGACCAAAAGTTTCGTCGTAATTTCTACGGTCGGTCATGAGAAATTTTGGACTTTTCTTTACCCTTTTGTGGACTTCTGTATAGATTTTGTCGGTTTATAGATTTGTATTCGTATTTCTCTCTCTTTTGATTTCCTAATAATGAAACGTATGTTCACGATAAGAAAAAACGTTATTTTCAATTTCAAAATTTTAAATTTTGTGTTCGGAAATGAGTCATATACAAGATTAAAGTCTAATGGTATCCAATTTATAAAATGTTCCGAGAGTGCGTTTGAGTGTCCTACCACTATTGTACCAAATCGTATGGGGTTTATCTAGTACATGTTTTTGTTTGGTCAGGTCTCTTTATAATTTAACCACTCTTGATTTTTAGTTAATAAATAAGGTTATGAATCTCAACTTCTCGTTGTTTGAAACCTAATATCTTTAATTCGTAAAGAATCTTGAATCTGTGAGTTTAAGAGCTGAATGATTATTAAAAAAAAAAGGTTATGAATGATTGCAATAGAATGGTCGATGTAGTAGAACATGCCAAATGCATAAAAGATGTGTTTTGTGCTAAACAAGAAAAACGATAAAAAACCTAACATAACATTTAATATGTAAAACCAGTATATTTCTCAAGCAACAATTTTTTTTTTTGTAAGAGTGTGAACTGTTATAAGCTATAAAAATATACATCTTTTATGATGCGTCCCATTGCAACTAAAGAGTGTTTTTGCGGTTAGTTTGTATCTCACAGCCATAGTGTTGTGTATTAACTTCGAAATGTTTCCAAAGACTTTATAAATAATAATATAATAATGAGGTGGAAGATGGGGAATTTGTAGGGCTAAAAGCGAAAATGAAAAAAAAAGAAAAAACGAGAAATAAAAGTAAAGAAATGTCTTTCTCAATAAGAACACAGATCCCAACGGATTCAAACAGCAAATTTGTGCTTCGTTCTTCTCTCTTATAATAATATCCTCTCAAAAACCCTCTCTATATCCTAAAGCCCCTTCCTTTTTTCTCTTCTCATCCGAAACAAAGAAAAAACAAAACTTTGATTTTGCAGATAAGCTTAAGAAAAAAGATGATGGTGTGTTCGTTGTTTAGCCAATGATTGCTATTTAGCTTACCACTTCTTTTTTTTTTTAAAAAAAAAAAAAAAATAGAGAGAGAGTGAGAGCTAAGATACATTATCGTAAGAAGAGAAGCAGAAAAAAAAAATGAAGTCTTTTTGCGATAATGATGATAATAATCATAGCAATACGACTAATTTGTTAGGTTTCTCATTGTCTTCTAATATGATGAAAATGGGAGGAAGAGGAGGAGAAGCTCTTTACTCATCTTCGTCTTCTTCAGCTGCAACTTCCTCTTCTTCTGTTCCACCACAACTTGTTGTTGGTGATAACAGTAGCAACTATGGAGTTTGCTATGGATCTAACTCAGCAGCAGCTACAGCTGGGGAAATCTATTCTCACATGTCTGTGATGCCACTCAGATCTGACGGTTCTCTTTGCTTGATGGAAGCTCTCAACAGATCTTCTCACTCAAATCATCACCATCAAGGTTAGTAACAATGTGATTTAATTAACGATAAGTTGAGAATCTTTAAGGCCTTTTTTTTTTTTTTTTCTTGGAGTTGTTGCTGTGTCTTGTTTGATGGGAACATGTTTTGTTTTAAGGATTTATGTTTTTTTTTTTTTAACGTTTCTTTTTTTTTTCTTTCTGGTTTATTGGTTGTTTTAGATTCATCTCCAAAGATGGAGGATTTCTTTGGGACCCATCACAACAACACAAGTCACAAAGAAGCCATGGATCTTAGCTTAGATAGTTTATTCTACAATACCTCTCATGAGACCAACAACAACACAAACTTTCAAGAGTTCTTTAGCTTCCCTCAAACTAGAAACCACCATGAGGAAGAAACAAGAAACTACGGGAATGACCCTGGTTTGACAAACGGAGGGTCTTTTAATGTAGGGGTATATGGGGAATTTCAACAGTCACTGAGCTTATCCATGAGCCCTGGCTCACAATCCAGCTGCATCACTGGCTCTCACCACCACCAGAACCAAAGCCAAACTCAAAACCACCAAAACCAAAGCCAAAACCAAAACCACCATCAGATCTCTGAAGCTTTGGTGGAGACAAGTGTTGGATTCGAGACAACAACAATGGCGGCTGCTGCGAAGAAGAAGAGAGGACAAGAGGAAGTTGTGGTTGTTGGACAGAAACAGATTGTTCATAGAAAATCTATTGATACTTTTGGACAACGAACTTCCCAATACCGAGGCGTTACAAGGTTTTATTTTAAATATCATTTGACTTTTGGTTTGTAAAGTTTCTTGTACTTATTCTAAGGATTTAATCATGTGAAACAGGCATAGATGGACTGGTAGATATGAAGCTCATCTATGGGACAATAGTTTCAAGAAGGAAGGTCATAGCAGAAAAGGAAGACAAGGTTTAATGCTTTTTTAATTTTTATATAATATACTCGTCTCTAAGCTAAATACTGAAACTTTTGTGATATAATTTTTTATTAAATTTGTTACTGACATTGGGTTTTTTTCTTTTTCTTCCCTATGTGTGATTATGATTTGATGATCTTCTTATCAGTTTATCTTGGTAAGTACACACTTCAATCTTCATGGATTCATGATTTCCCCCTAAATTTTCTCGGGAAATAATGATGGATTTTGACTGCTTTTTTTGTTTGATTAAATCTTTTTAGGAGGTTATGATATGGAGGAGAAAGCTGCTCGAGCATATGATCTTGCTGCACTCAAGTACTGGGGTCCCTCTACTCACACCAATTTCTCTGTAAACCATTTTCTCATCCTTTAATTGTTTTTTATTTCCAACTTTATATCTCTTTGACCTTAATGTTTTATATTATGCTAATGGAGTTTGTATGGTTTATAAAAGGCGGAGATTTATCAGAAAGAGATTGAGGACATGAAGAACATGTCTCGACAAGAATATGTTGCTCATTTAAGAAGGAAAAGCAGTGGTTTCTCTAGGGGTGCTTCCATATATAGAGGAGTCACAAGGTCCTTTAAATTACATATATATAACTTTATAAAATATATAGTTTTTACTTCATAGAAAAAAAATGTGAATATTGACTTTGTGTTTGTCTTGTAATAGACATCACCAGCATGGAAGGTGGCAAGCTCGGATCGGTAGAGTCGCTGGAAACAAAGATCTCTACCTTGGAACTTTTGGTAATTTTCACTGATGATTCTTAGTAATTAAAAAACCGTTTTGAGTTTGCTTGTGTCTCACGGTATCTTTTAACTCTGTTAGGAACTCAAGAAGAAGCTGCAGAAGCCTATGACGTAGCAGCCATCAAGTTCCGTGGCACAAACGCTGTGACTAACTTTGATATAACAAGGTACGATGTTGATCGCATAATGTCTAGTAACACACTCTTGTCTGGAGAGTTAGCTCGAAGGAACAACAACAGCATCGTCGTCCGCAACAATAGCGACGAGCAAACCGCTTTAAACGCTGTCGTGGACGGTGGTTCCAATAAAGAAGTGAGTACTCCCGAGAGAGTTTTGAGTTTTCCGGCGATTTTCGCGTTGCCTCAAGTTGGGCCGAAGATGTTTGGAGCAAATGTGGTCGGAAATATGGGTTCTTGGACTACGAACCCTAATGCTGAGCTTAAGACCGTTTCTCTTACTTTGCCTCAGATGCCGGTTTTCGCTGCTTGGGCTGATTCTTGATCGAATCTAATGTCTAACTATGGTTTCTTGGTTTAGTTGCCAAGTGTTTCTGTTTATCTCCGGTTTGAATTTTAATTCGGTTTTAGTTTATCGGTATAAATAGTATTGCTTAGGATCGGTATATGTTTCTTTTGAGTAGTATTCATGTGAAACAGAATGAATCTCTCTATAACATATGATTTCAATGAAGATCTTTTGCTATTCCTTCGCTCTTCGTTATATATATATATATTTATATACGCACGTATTACCGATAGATAAATTTAATATATATAGTATTCATGTGACTAAAAAAATATTGAAAAAACAAGGAAAATGTGTTGGAACAAACACCAAACGTTTATTTCTTATTTTAATGATATGACGAGCATGAATATTTATAACTGTACGAACTTACATATGGTCATTTACTCGGAACGCGAACATTTAGTAACTGATTTGCTAGTTTTGGCGATTGATTAGAATGTTAATTTCTTATAAAGATATGGTAAGAAAGTATGAAAAAGAGAATGTGCATGGAGATGAAATGACCCATATCTAATAATTAGGTTTCATGCCACTTTATATTTTTTTTTGATACATTGTTCTTTTAAGTACACAGAAATAATAAGATGAATGTAAATATGTAATGTCTCTCCAATAATGCGATTTGCTTTATTGACCATATCGTCCCACAACAATCCAACATACCTCACCACCTCATTTCTAAATTCCCTCCTTTTGTCTCTTTTTCACACCCCACCGTATCAGCTTTTCCCTAAAGTTTCACCAAAATTTTAAAATATTCCCTCCTCCGTGATATTTAGGGAACTTTTTAAAATAAATAAAAAATATAATCGTTAATTTTTTTAAAAAAATTAATATTTCAAAAAGTTGGAGAATTTATTGCTTCGAAACTTTTAAGAGCCACTTACTATGAAATAATTATGCCGGCAGCAAAATTACTGTAACCCAGACGTGGGGTGGTAAATGAATGAGAGTGGTTCAATGTTGAAACCTTTGATTACTTACGTAATGTTACGCACATGTTTTTCCAGTTTTTTCACACGTGTGGATGAGTTGGCCCAAACTCGGAAGCAAAAAGTTGCCTATTGGGCCGTGGATGAGTATAATTACAAATTTGACCCACTTTATCTTATTCGGAAAACACGTGTGAAGAACTATGATTTTTATGTCTTTTATACGTGTGGAAGAGTTTGGTTTTAAACCCGGAGGCAAACGCAGCCTATTGGGCCACGGCCCAAGTTTGATTCAAAAATTCACGTCTCATTTCATTTCAGCAGATTCCACTCGTTTAGATTTGGTTAACCAATTTGATAATTATGTAAAGTTTATCAGTATTTCAGAGTTGTTAATGGTTTAGTAGGATCCTATTTTGTTTGTGTGGAAATGTGACTTTTGTTTGTTATGAGATATATGAAGGCAATATTCTTCCACGTCTCTCCTTCTGAGTACTATTGTTGTCACATGGGGTCATCGATAGATTTGGTTATATTTATTTAAACACCAAACTGGACAATAACTGTTCGTAAAATTGGTAATTAGCTTTTTATCAAAATGGCATCATCATTTGAAAAGTTAAGGCCAATAACTTAAAACACACGAGATATGTCATGTGTTTAGGTTGAGACGTTATGTTAGTGTTCTATTTATTTCCAACTTTATAATTTTAAAATCAATGATTTGGGTTTGTAACGTTGGCTATTTTCTTCAGGTATTTATTGTAGCTCACAACCATATTTTAATTTTTTTTGTTCGTCCCTCAACAATATGAAAAAATTGACATAATAGAGAAGAAGCCACGATTTCGCTTCACAGCCACAATCTCTTGCTTGAAAATAATAATATATCATCAAAATCGTTTTCATTCTCTTCCTCCTTACAACCAAACCTACGCGTCGTTTCGTAAAAACCTACATCGAGTCACCGGCATTGATTGGCCGCTTGCGAGCGGCGGAGGAGAATGGCGGCGCCGACGATTGTCGTCGATCACTTAATCCTGACAACATTCTTCGCCTCTCTGTTAGCGTTTCTGCTTCTCTACCTCTTGCGACGCCGGAGCAGCGAGAGTCGGAATCTTAGGAACAAAATTGGGAGCAAAACCAACGGAACCCTAACGGTGAAATCTGGAAACGACGTCGATATTATCATCGTCGGTGCTGGTGTCGCCGGCGCCGCCCTCGCTCATACCCTCGGCAAGGTAATTTTGATTTTCCTTTCGCTCGACATTCAATTTCGATTGGAACATTTTGGGAAAATCCCCTTTTTCGTTCAAAAATTGTTTTTAATCATTTTTTTGGGAAATTCTGGCTTTTTTCGAATTGTTTATTAATATTTTCATCGTATGCGCTTGATCAAACCCTTGCAACACAAGCTATTCGGTTTCTCTGTGGACAATAATCATCTCAAGAATAAAGTTGCGAACTTTCGGCTTAAAATTTTCACATACGAAAATCCTCGTGATTCTTGATTCCCGGGGGAAATGGGTTTTGCTTGTTGCGATTTCGTGGTTTCTCATTGCCGTCACGGAATCAAATTTAAGCTCTTTGGCTATTGTGTTTGTGTGTGTAGGAAGGAAGAAGAGTTCACGTTATAGAAAGAGACTTAACCGAACCGGATCGAATCGTTGGTGAATTGCTTCAACCCGGTGGATACTTGAAGTTAATCGAACTCGGGCTTGAAGGTAAACCAAAATCAACCAACAAAAACCATATCTTTTTGTTAGATTATTACACTTCTGAGTTGTGTGTATTGATTTGGTACTACTTGATTTGTAGACTGTGTGAAGGAGATAGATGCGCAGAGAGTTCTTGGTTATGCTCTCTTCAAAGATGGGAAACACACCAAACTTTCTTACCCTTTGGAACAGTTTGATTCCGATGTTGCGGGTCGTAGCTTTCACAATGGGAGATTTGTGCAGAGGATGCGAGAGAAAGCTTCTACACTTCCCAAGTAAAAGTTTTGATTTTTTTTTCTTTCCTTTACTTGTTTTGCTTATTGTAATAGAATCTGATTTGAGTCTTGGAGACTTGGTTTCAGCGTTCGAATGGAGCAAGGAACAGTGACATCGTTGGTTGAAGAAAACGGAGTAATCAAAGGCGTTCAATACAAAACAAAAGATGGACAAGAGCTTAAATCACTTGCTCCACTCACCATCGTATGTGATGGTTGTTTCTCCAACTTGCGTCGCTCTCTCTGCAAACCCAAGGTGTGTAGTATCATTTTCAATCCAAGCTTCGCGATTTAAACATTTTCTTTATACATAACCTTCTCTCTCAACTGTTTCTTGGCACTCACTTGATCGGATATCTCTCTTCTAATCAGGTGGAAGTTCCATCGAATTTCGTGGGACTCGTCTTGGAGAACTGCGAGCTCCCGTTTCCGAATCATGGCCACGTTGTTCTCGGCGACCCGTCGCCCATTTTGTTCTATCCAATCAGCAGCTCGGAAGTCCGTTGCTTGGTCGATGTACCGGGCTCAAAACTCCCTTCAGTCGCAAGCGGCGAAATGGCTAACCACCTCAAAACGACCGTCGCGCCGCAGGTGCCGGTCCAAATCCGCGGCGCGTTCGTCTCCGCTGTCGAAAAGGGTAACATAAGAACAATGCCGAACCGGAGCATGCCTGCTGATCCGATCCCTACCCCCGGAGCTCTGCTTCTAGGCGACGCTTTCAACATGCGCCATCCTCTAACCGGAGGCGGTATGACCGTTGCTTTATCCGATATCGTTATCCTCCGCGATCTGTTAAACCCGCTCGTAGACTTAACCGATAAAGAGTCTTTATCCAAATACATCGAGTCGTTCTACACATTGCGGAAACCGGTTGCGTCGACCATCAACACGCTCGCGGGAGCTCTTTACAAAGTGTTTTTGGCGTCTCCCGATGACGCGAGGAGCGAAATGCGGCGAGCTTGCTTCGATTATCTTAGCCTCGGAGGCGTTTGCTCGTCGGGACCGGTGGCTTTGCTCTCCGGTTTGAACCCGAGGCCGATGAGCCTTGTTCTTCATTTCTTCGCGGTCGCGATATTCGGGGTTGGTCGTTTGCTCGTGCCTCTTCCTTCCGTTAAACGGTTATGGCTCGGAGCTAGACTAATATCGGTACGTCGTCGTAAGGACGTTATATACTCTTGAAATACTTCTCTTTTGGTTTTGTGTAAAATATAAAATCTTGAATCTTTTTTGTTGGTTCTTGTTGTGAAACAGAGTGCTTCAGGGATTATATTTCCGATAATAAAAGCAGAAGGTGTGAGGCAGATGTTCTTCCCTCGAACGATTCCTGCCATTTACAGAGCTCCTCCTACTCCTACTCCTTCTTCTTCTTCTCCTCGATGATGAATCAGAGAACCAACCTCTGAAGATTTCGCAGGTGTGTATAGCTACTTTGCGGTTACGATTCGATGAACCGGTTGGTTTGATTTGGTTTTTTTACGAGCTGTGGTTTGAAGTGTGTCCCATCTACTGAGAAGAAAATATCCTAAAAGTAAAAGAAAATGTAATTTGTTAATTGTTAGAAACATGTGTTTTGTCAAGCACAAATAATATTTGTGAAAACAAACAAAAAATATATTTGAAACTTCTTATTTTTTTTTTGTTTCTCTATTTGGATTTTTTGCTCTTATAACATAAACCAATTTTTTTTTTTTTTTGTTACTTGAACCATAAAACAAAAGTTGGCGGTCAAACAAGTGTTGTATACGTTGAAATTAGCAGTTAACTGTTTGATGAAACTCTCTGTTGATTATCTCTAATAAAAACAGAAGTAAATAGACCGTTAAATTTTGTGCCCGTAGTTTTATCATCCAAATTATTTTATAACCCCACTAATATAAAGAAAATTATATTATCCAAAAAGCGGATGCATGTAGTGTACCATTTATATGTTTCTTACGACGAGTTTGTTTGTTAGGGGCCTCTAGGCTGAAAACTGGCAGTATGGGCTGAAAATGCAAGCGTGTTATTTATGGGCCATTCACTTGTGCATATGATTTATATGGCTTTGGATTGTCATCATTGGATTTGTCTTTAGGGTTCAAAATCAGTTTTGTTTTAATAATCGTTAAAACCTAAGGATAATCTCCAGAAGTTGCAGTCATATTTATGTGAATTCTGCAGTGACTTAGAATGATGTTCTATATCGGTTTGAATTTGGTTCTCTCTATCAATCACCTTCAATTTAGAAACAAGAGGGAATGGGCGATGAATGATATGAAAACAATTGAAAGGGGTCAAAAATGGATTGGAGCTATATACATTAAGGAGTGGAGCCCATAATTAGCCCAAATCTAACTGCTACATCTTTATTGCGATGTTGTAGTCTCTTTATTATCATCATCATCATAATTCATCCTTCCTAGGGGCTAGATTGTTTTCTTTCACGTTTGGGTTAATGTGGAGTATATTTTTTTTTTTTACTGCAATTATTATATTTATTTAGAAACTAGAGAAAATATTGAGCTATAATTTTTATTTTTCGTAACTATTTTCTCTCTTTCAAAACTATTATCGATTTTACATTTTTCACACAAATTAAGATATATTCTTACAAACACCATTTTGTTTTTTATAACTTTTACAAGCACCAACTTGACTTTGGTATTTTGTTTTATCTTACACATTTTTATATTAGTTTTGACTTGAAGTGGAATTAGATATTCTATCTTGAAATGTATATATATATATATATATATATTTTGACGACAGCTATTCTAAACAGAAAAACAATACCAGAACGACATTTGGTTAACGAAAGTGTATACTACTAGATTCAACATTTGGTTTCTCAATCTATCGCTCCCTCCCATACACAAACAAGCCCACACGCACGCACCTACCTAACGTCTCCCATAAATTAAACTCTCTTTTTCCCAACTAAATATTTCCTCACACATTGCTGTAAACCATTAATATCTTTGTTGACATTTTGAAGTTTTATTGTTCGGTCAATTAATTTCCTGTCTGTCCTTATTTGATATATATCCTTAGCGACAAAGTTTCCAATTTTAAGAGTATATATCATCGTAGACAAGGTTAAACCCACATATATAAAACTATATTTTTATATGAAAACATATACAATTTGATAATGGTAACTAAATTTTAATGGTGCAACAAGAATTTTTGGTTTGCGGTAAATGTGCGATAAGAAAGTTCTTCTTAGTTGTAAAAGATAATGCATGCATTGCTATTAGCTAGAGACGGTACTAAAAAAATCCTGTGATAAGAGTTAGCGATTCAGTTATAATTTTGATTTTATTGTCACGGTTTTGAAAGATAAGTCTTAGATTAAGTAAAAAAAAAGAAAAGAAACATAAGTCTTAGATTTTATGGATAATATAAAGATTTAGTTGACCCAAACCCAATATGTGTGATTTTTCGTTGACTTGGACAACGTAGGGTTACATATCGACCAAGTCTGCGACTTGTGAACAACACACAAGAGGGACACATCAAAGCCTAAACACTACACAAATACGCAAGCTTCCAGGAAATCGCGTTTTGTTACTGGATATATCATTCCGAGTACATGTTGCGTGTTTTCATTTCCTCCAACTTGTACGGACATCTCTTAATTAGCTCAACTTAAAAATCTCTCATGTTTTCTTTTAGCTAATCAATAAATCTAATCTCAGAATTTTCGAGACCTAAAGTTTGTTACACGAATATCGCGATATTAAATTTTAGACGCAACAAAAATTAAAACATATAATCGCGCGTTCAACATGATGAATTTCATAGACACTAATTTTTTTGTAATTAGGAATTGCAATTCTCATTTTTAAAGCGGCCAAAAATGACATGCGTCTAAATAGAAAATTAACTTTTGACTTCAACCAAAACAACGACCAGTTAAACTCTGGAGATCAAGTTTATTCAACGGTACCAAATGCTATTGACTTTTTTTCTTTGGTTTGTCGCTTGCCAAATAGTATTTGCCATCCGAGTCAAAAGTACGACATATATAATGGGATAATATTTGAAAATTTTGTCACAATGAAAATTATCGAGCTGTTTTTGTTTTTATTTAGAAACGAAGAAGAGACAAAAGAAGTAATGTAAAATTGAAGATGGAGGGGTTGAAGTAAGGGTCCTACGTTATGGAGGAGGTGAAGCAAATTGGTCCATAGAGTGTCTCTCCATGTTTATAACAAAAAAAAAAAAAAAAAAATTATGCCAAGCTATTAAATGTATTGATTCTGACCATGGTTTGACTAAATCGACCTATAATCAATGAATATCAAACTAAACATTCATATATTTGGCAATTCCGGTCGTTCCTAAGGGCAAATCGTACAAGAGCATTATATAGTCAAAAGTTTGTCGCAAAATACCTCTTTTATAATTTTCAAACTCTGAACGTCTCGAAAAGTGAGAGAACGAAGCAACTCTGAAGATGCGAATGGAAAACCGAATATTAAATAATTGAGAAAAAAATACATAGAGGACCACCAATCAAATATATATATATATTTTACCAATCAAATATTATATATATTTTTTTTACTAATTTTTTTTTTGTTTCTTATAAATTCAAATATCGAAATATCACATATTAGTCATAGTTTAAAATACATTATTAACTAACTACCTTCAGAATGCAATTACCAAAACTCAACGATTAAAATTTATAAATATTAGTTTTCATATGGTAACTATAAACATGAACTATACGGGTCAAGAACATTAGAGGTACTATCAAATTATTTTCTGTATCAGTAATTTAAGACACTGTTACAAAATACAAAGCCGATTATAATGTGACTAACAGTGTCTTTAAATTAATGTCAGTTTCGACCGTAAATTATACAGACGTGTTCGCATTGGGATCAAATTTACGTGCGCTGCTACAAAACTTTCGAAAAAGTCAAAAACTTATCGTAATCAAACTTTAATTCCGTTGTTATATCTATATTTTCTCTTAACTTTTTCATCCGTGTGTGTGTGTGTTCACTTTTCCTAATCTTTTAATATATTGGCTAAGAAAGAGAAGCCTAAAGCCAAAGGAGGATTAAAAAAACGGGATTCTAATGGTTCCAATCACGTTACACTTCGCCTAACTTTGATATTTCTGTTCGCGGCAAACTATGATCATGTCAATCAGTAACATTCATTACTCACATTTTGAAGCGAGTATTTTTAGTAATAGCGTTAACGTGTTGATTGATATGATGAATGAGTTGTAGAAAAAAAAGGAGCATATAAATAATAAAATCGAAATGATTATTGAAGCCAATATAATTATGAGAAAATAAAAAAAATTTACGGAGATGATGTATAACAACTTATAATATATAAGATTACTATGTTTAGCTTTCAAATAATACGACTTTTTTCTTAATTAAAACACCATAACTTTTGGAGGAAAGATTTCTAAACGTTTATGAACTCTTTATACAACTGATTTTTTTTCTATCATTTTATAAAAGATGGAATTACAAAAAGTAAAATTTAAAAGAAAACAAAAAAGTGCTTGATATCTTGAATCGGTTAATAAGGTGTGGTGATCACAATGATATGCTTACAATGGGACACTGATTAATCAGGGAGCTACAAACTAAGGGCGCGTTTACTGGACCGGTTTACTAAGTTGTTGAACAATAATAATTGTTGTCCCATTTTTATTTTATTTTCATTACTGTTTTTAGCATTTTATCAGCTGGAACAATACACACAATATCTTCACACAGAAACACAATTATAAAGTAAAATTAAAGTAACAAAAAAAAAAATTAAAAGAAGAGGCAAAAGCAATCGTTGAACCGACATGTGGTTAAACGTTAATGATAATATGCGTCAAGATGGATCGATTTTTCAATTTCGGGAAATACAAAATGAGAATGAGATATGAAATCAAAAAGCAGATAATGATTTTCACACCTTAAATAAGTTAATTAATTACTGGTCCGATATCCAACTATATTTATTTTTCCTAAAATAGGCACATATGCATTTATTAATGATAGAATTTAGAAATTTAAGTGAGTGGTCATCATTACGCAAAAAAGAAAATTAAAAAACGCGAATTGGACTTGGAAATTGGTATGTTCCGACACGTTTCCGGCGAGAGAACTAACTATATCATTCGTTCAAAGATTTCATCTTATTCTTGTTCCCATTGGTTTTAGAACGTTTTAATTTCGTTTGTACACGTCATCAAGCATATTTTGATTTGGTTAGAGAAAAAAAATTATTTCGGTTTTATCTGATTCAAGTAAGAGAAAGACTATGTAATGTAATAAGCATAATCGCATTCTTTCCTTCCGCTGTGTAAAAAATATCCACAGTTTTTTGTACATATGAAAAAAATTATTCCAAAAATCCATTAAATTTTAAAAATTTAGTGCTTGATTTGGAAATCAAAGAATGAAATAGTTTTATAGTTAACTATAACTAGTGTTCTAATATTTTTTGTATTCTAAATTTTTGGAAATAGATTAAATAGATACAGATATTTCAATGATGTAAGAAATTTTTAATTCTTAAGTAACAATGCTTAGTGAAAGTCCCCTTAATCTAGTAGTTGACTTAACGGTTCTATAATGCTTCTACACTATGAGGTATGAGTTTCGATTCCCAGCCGATGCGATTTTCCCAGATTATTAGAAGTGGCAAGATACGGATGAACGGATCTACAGCACCTTATTGGAAATATCCAGATAAGAAAATGACGGACATAAGATATTCATGGTGGATTCACATATCGATTGTGGATCTTTGGAGAATAATTAATTTGTTCGTTAAAAATATTTTTGTAATTGTTTCCATAATTTGCGTTCAGACAATTAAAAAAAAAAAAAATAACAATGCTTAATGAGTTTTAGAACCTTAGAAATGATGTTCCATTATCATCCCAATATTTTTTAAGCCTTTCATTTGTACTATTGTGAAAAATCCTATACAGATATATATTTGAAAATGTAATTTTAGTTTTACATAAATAAATATTATTTTTAGAAAAATAAATCTATTTGCTGAGTAGAAATAAGAATACTGCCGACACAGTACAAACTACAATACATGTATAGATTATGGAGCAGCGTGGACCAGCATTACATTAACACGGCCCAAAGAGTTCCTAAAATGAAACAATGACAATTTCACATATTCCTTTTCTTAATTTACTTGTTATTTTTATGCGTTGCCAATATATTTTTATTTTTATTTAGATTTGAATTTGTTTTCTTTCTCTGTGGGTCGCATTATATCCCATTTTACATGGAGATTTATTGTCGGTATGGGCATGATGGTATCTCATTACTGTTTCTCTCTTTATTCTACATAACTTTTTCTTTATTTATTAACCAAAATAAATTTAATCTGATGACAGTAATAATAATAAGTAAAATAACTTAAAACTCACACAATCCAAACGCCTTTACAAGAGATGCATAGACCGTTGTGGTAAGCGTAATAATAACTCTTGAAGCTGAGCTTATTTGAGTGATCAGGGACGGTGGATGGAAACGCGTGAATTAATTAATATTCTTTAAATTAATTAATACAAAAGAAACGTTTAAAAATTCGAATATCTGACCGGTCAAATTTCTGTCGTGGCTATGAAAACTATATATAAACATCCCCACATGCCTAGTGACCTCTCGATTGTAGCTTACCTACAACATCACTCACAATCCAATCAAAACACCACCTTTTTTTTTATTCTCTCGCAAATCTCCGAATCTTCATTTTCGTATCTACTTTCTCTCTCCTACTCTAGAGCTAAAAGAAAATGGGTCTATTGTCAAGAAAAGCTACTTGTAACACTCATGGTCAAGATTCTTCGTATTTTTTGGGTTGGGAAGAGTATGAGAAGAACCCTTACGACGAGATCAAGAACCCAGACGGCATTATCCAAATGGGTCTCGCAGAAAATCAGGTAACTAATTTACACTAATCACCAAAACGCAGCGTATTGTAGATAGATTCTATATAATGTACAGGATACAGTGTATTCATATCTTACTAATGATCTTGCCTCTTTTCTTGCAGTTATCTTTCGATCTCATTGAGTCATGGCTTGACAAGAACCCGGACGCAGCCAATTTCCAAAGAGAAGGCCAATCTATTTTCCGGGAACTAGCTCTCTTTCAAGATTATCATGGCCTTCCTTCCTTCAAAAATGTAAGATATTATCCGGATCGAGTTATTTAAAATGATCGGATAATTAAAGATTATCCTGTCTGTTAAACCACAGTTTACTAAATCGGTTTGTTTTTGTCTCTGTTTTCAGGCTATGGCGGATTTCATGTCGGAAAATAGAGGAAACCGAGTTTCTTTTGATCCGAAAAAGCTTGTCCTCACCGCGGGTGCTACTTCGGCTAACGAAACTCTTATGTTCTGTCTCGCTAATCCCGGAGACGCTTTCTTGCTCCCTACGCCATATTATCCAGGGTTAGTTAACTTTTTGTCAAACCGTTGCTTCATTCACAAGTAACATGAAAACTTACGCTAACTAAAACACTTTTCTTTACATTTATCAATTGCAGATTTGATAGGGATTTGAAATGGAGAACCGGAGTAGAGATTGTACCGATCCAATGCACGAGTTCAAACGGATTCCGCATCACCAAAGCCGCACTCGAAGAAGCCTACGAGCAAGCTCAAAAACTTAACCTAAAAGTTAAAGGAGTCCTTATAACCAACCCATCTAACCCGTTGGGTACTACGACAACAAGAACCGAACTAAACCATCTCTTAGACTTCGTCTCACGTAAGAATATACATTTGATAAGCGACGAAATCTACTCGGGTACCGTTTTCACTTCTCCCGGATTCATCAGCGTAATGGAAGTCCTCAAAGAAAAAAAACTCGAAAACACCGATGTTTTTAAACGTGTCCACATCGTTTACAGTTTGTCTAAAGATCTAGGCCTTCCTGGTTTTCGCGTTGGAGTGATTTACTCCAACGATGATATTGTTGTCGCTGCAGCGACAAAAATGTCCAGTTTCGGTCTAATCTCTTCTCAAACACAATACCTCTTATCCGCATTGTTATCCGACAAAAACTTCACCAAGAACTACCTCAAAGAGAACCAAATCCGGCTCAAGAACCGACACCAGAAGCTCCTGTCGGGTCTAGAGGCTGCAGGCATCGATTGTCTAAAGAGCAACGCCGGACTCTTCTGTTGGGTGGACATGAGACACTTACTGAGATCTAACACGTTTGAGGCCGAGATCGAGCTATGGAAAAAGATCGTTTACGAGGTTAAGCTCAATATCTCTCCCGGTTCTTCGTGCCATTGCAACGAACCGGGTTGGTTTAGGGTATGTTTCGCGAATATGAGTGAGGAGACACTAAAGGTTGCGCTGAACAGACTGAAGATGCTCGTTGATGGACCGTCGTCTACTACAAGAAGTCAAAGTGAACATCAAAGACTAAAAAGTTTAAGGAAGATGAAAGTCTCTAATTGGGTTTTCCGGCTATCGTTTCACGACCGTGAACCCGAAGAACGATAGTCTGGTTTTATTTTAATTAAAGTGTAATAAGTATGATTGTTTTTTGTCATTATTTACGAGAGTGATTGTTCGTCAAATGTATTTTTTTCATTAGAATTTTATACTTTGGTATAGTTTTTAGAGAGAAAGTTCACTCAGTCCGTACGTGAAAACGGATAATGCAGTCTGGCTTTTTTGTATAAACTATTTTTCATATTCTAATGATATTTGAAAAGAAAAACAAAATTGTCAAAAAACTTGCTTCAAAATTACGTTAAAAAGTGCCACGTGTTAAATATTTTCCCGCTACCTTTCTAGTTGAGAAGCAGTAATTTACGTCCGGCCAATAAATTTCGCTTATTAATTATTATGTAGTTAATTAGAACCTACTTCTTAGCACTGTATTCAGTTATTCACATTTGATAATTGTTTTGAACAATAGAGATATATTGGTGCGTTCAATATTTGATTCTCTCTAATCGCTTTAATTGATTTCGAAGTGATCGATTTCGTTTAAATGACTTGTAAGTCAACGAAAACTACCATTGAAAGTCAAAAGATGAATCCAAGTTATACACTCACAGCCACGTGGGCTTACACAGACGTGGCGATCTATCTTTATTCGTGTAAATTCGAATAATCTTCAGTAAATGATTGCCGATAAAAAAAAAAGAACTAAGCGGCAAATACAAGTAAAATGTGACCATAGATTATCAAAAATGCTTCGACCAACAAAAATAAAGATTAACAAAAATGCAATCTTCGACGTATTACTTAATTATTATAATAGCTGATTATATAAGGGAGTAAATAGGCGCGATTACATTACATGTTTGGTAGCAGAAATAAAACCAATCTCAACTAACTACTTTCTCTAATCAGAAACTTTAAGTTAGAGTGGGAAATAGTTTATTGGTATGTATTGTATTGAAGGCGAAACAAACTTTTAAAAGGAATCATGGATTATTAGTATATATGTAATCAACATGGGAAATTAAAAACTATCTATATATTGGTCTTTTTAGAATTCACATGACTGTTCCGAAAGTGGAAAACTAATGCCTGTTCAATTTGTGAAACACTCAAATAATATTGATTAAACATTTGTATCTCTTTTTTTGGGTGAGAAAACATTTGTGTATATCATCTGGTGTTTTTTAAATTACTAAAGGAATATTGTAAATCAGAACAACGACCACAAACTCTCTTCAAGAACAGTCTTACTCTTATCCTTGATTATGAAAATAGAAAGCAAAAAACTAAACATTTGATCATATCACAATTCCTTGATCTCAAACCTTAACGCATATATAGTATTGCGCAAATAATTTATACTAACTATTAATGAGTTTCTTACAGAAAAATATTTTAATATATCTATATAACCGTTAACCGGTAAATAATGCACAGAGCGAAATCAAATAAAATTAATAAGGACGGATGTCTTGCGGATAGTTGTCAATGTGTCATGTGGGTTTCACATGGCAAAAGAAAACAGAGAACATCTGCTAATATTTTCTGATTGGTCACTTTGCAAATATATTTTACCATATACTTATCATATATTTTCGACCAACCTTTGTATATTTCTCATTGGTGTTGATATGTTATGTTTGTGTTGATCGATGCACCCGGGGGCCACATGACCATGGTCCATGGGCCTCGTTTGCTTCCACGTTTTCAAGTATATAATATATGAATGTTAATATGTTAATACATACTATTTCCTTTTATTTTTATAATATGTTACATAGATAGCGAAGGCCAGTAAATTTTTGCGATTCTTTTAGTCAAAAAACTATGCGGTTTTGTGATTTAATTTTAGTCATTTCACTATAATAAAAAAAAGATTATCCATTTTACCCAAAAAAATATTTTTATTTATTTTGTTGTTTTGCAATTAATTAAATTTAAAAATTTGTTTACTGGGCTATTTCACTCCGCATTTATTTTTCTACAACTCTTTCACTATGTACATAGTATTGTAAAGTACAATCATTATAGCAATAAGACTGTACATTTGGTTTAGTATTGGCAGTAAGTAGTAGCTCAAAATTGATATCAGGTTGTATTTTCACATTCTTAAAAGTAGATATAAATTAAGATATCATCTGGTTTTGGTTCACTCGGATTTTACTTATTTTTTAAGTAGGTTGAATGTTAACCGAAATCTAAATACCTTTTTGAGTAAAGAACATTAGTCAGACAAAAAATATTCATAGTCACATTTTTGTGTTGGAAACTAATGGCATTGTTTTCATCGTGGAATAGTATATGTTTTGGTGTTTGGAACTTTGAGGACATGACATTATGTTTTTCAAAGAGCTTTAAGCCTTTGTTGGTTTTAGGGTTTTCTCTACAGTTTCAGTATCTTAATTAATTTTGTAATCGACATTATATTAATATCAAACTTTGGGTTTGAAGTCACGATTAATGTAAACTCTGTTGTGTATATCTAAGTTTTTTAAACTACATTGTATGTACCAAATCAAAATAATTATCGCATATATTGTTGTAATAAGTCGTTGAACTTCAAATCATGTTATAATAAGGGATGCACTCAATAATAACAGATCTTTTGTAATATATTAAAGATCTTTGTATATTATCCATAAAATGTTGGCATGGCATGAGGATTCAAAGTTGGATCTTTTTTAAACATTCAAAGTTGTATATAATTCAAAAACAAAAGGCCGAAAGCAAAACTCTTGTCTTTGCAGAAGCTTTCTCCAACACAAAAAGGTTACCTTTATTCGTCTTTTCGAATAAAGAGATTTTATATATCTTTTTTCTTTTTATTGTTGATCATGCATTTCATGTATTTTCAGGTATCCTTCACTTTTAAACATTTGATATTTTGTGGATCATGTTACATGAACTAAACAATGGGATTAGGTGGAAATTATTAGGCCATTAGCCATAATTTTGTTTTATTATGTGAGAAAATTTTTACATCATCAGAAGTGGGAAGAGACCTCAAAATAGTATAGAAAGACTTGGATCAATCCATTTTTTATTAATTAGTTTTGAATTGGAACCCTGTAAGACTTATCGTAGTTACAATATAATAAAATATTATATTTTATTTAAAAATAATAATTTCTCAGTTCTTACGATGTAAAAACAAAATTATATACATTATATATCGTAGTTATAATGTAAGAGAACGAAAAAAAATTAGGGCCAAAATCCTATGTAATATATATGTAATTGAAGCGTGATCCCAAACATAGAAAACCCACAAGGAATTAGGGATATTAAACTGATATACTTTTTTGATCAAAAAAAAAAAAAAAACTGATATGCTTTTTGTTTTGGGCTTAACCCGTTGTAAACTTCTATTGTCTGAGACTAAGGCCCATTAAAAATTGTTCAAAAACTTGTGTGGCTTATAAACCTGAGAGGCTGAGATATGTGATCGGGTCGATGCGCAAGTTGCTAACTTTGCTATATGCGGAAAGAAGTAGACGAAACCGAAAACCAGAATCATGTGATATTTTTTATTTGTCTTTTTTTCTTATGTTAAAAGCAAATTGGGTCTTTTAAAAAAAAAAAGGTAAAAGCAAATTGGTGGCAAAATTAATTTGTCCATTTCAAACATTGCATCACCACTATTCACACTTCATGCACCTATATTACATGTATATTTCATGGGAATTTATTTGTACTTTTGTCACAAAATTTAAATTATAAAATACAGTATCTTGATATTTTCTCGGCTTAACAAAAACGGATGAGCTCAAAGAATCATTTATATTCAGTGTAAATTAATTGTATATTTGACTCAATAGAGTTTTAAGTAGTTGTCTTTATCATCTACCTAATTATACACTCTAATGTTGTTTTTGAGCTAAATGACTCTATATATACAATACGATATGTGATGGTCATATGTTTATAAAAAATTTAAAAAAAAAAAAAAAATCAAGAAAAAATTAACATCCATTTACTCATGATAATTATAAAAAGTATTGTGACAATTATAAAATAGTTTAAATTCATATAAAATTAAGAAAACAGTCTATATTTTTTCTATAATTAACAAAACAGATTATATTTAAACTTTGAACTCTAATTCTAACTCTAAACTTCAACCCCTAATTCTCAAACTTCTTATTCTTAAATCTAAACAAAATTATACATTTCCTTAATTTTTAAATGAGTTAGCATATGTTTTAAATTTAGTTTATTTAAGCATCCCAAGTATATTAATATACCACTTAAATATTTACCAGTATGCTACATAAATTTTTTACCGACAAAAATAAATAATATAGGCGTAACGACAATATTCAAGGACCCAGAGAAATCCAAGATTTACAAAAGAAACATTTAACAAATAATTGAAAGTGATAAGGATTTGACTTTGGTTACAATATGACGAGCTAATCTAGGGTTCATATGAAATGTCTAAAATTTATATATTTATTTTTAGACCCAACGACTCCCGAATAAAGTTGAAAACAATGTTTTGACTTTGGGGAATACACACTACTGTTTCACAAACAGATTTTATCAAAGTCTCCTTAGTCTATTTGTGGTCAATTGCTTCTCGACTTTTATGGTATTGATGATCTCTAATGGTTTCCTACTCACCGCAACATCGCCAAGAAATAATACTATGATTTCTTTTGGTTAATATACTTTTATGATTTATGGAGTTATAATTTTGATATTTCAAAAATTATCCATATTATTGTTTGCAGTCTGTGATTGCTAGACTAATGATGAACATCTTTGTAGTAACATTTGTGATCTTTATATTCAATTTTTTTTTTTTTTCAGGAACTGTAGAAACATCAAGTCCTAGGATTCCCATTCTTTCAGCATCTACCTTGAGCTCTTTATTCACGACTCACGAGATCATAAAGTAGCTTTTTCACATTAAAAAATTACCAATGATAATTTGATAAAGAAAAATGACCAATGATAAGTGAAAAACTAAACAATAAAACAAAAGAAATATATGATAAAACGACATCATTTATTCATATTGCAAATGATAACTGTTATACACCTCTAGGGTTTTGGTTCTTCCACGCCTTCAAGATTTTAAGAGATAACACACACACAAAATAAGATGATCCAACCTAAAGTACACTGCATCATATCTATATCTAATATTCAACATCTAAATAATCATCTACTCATTACTGAATAGAGGATAATCAATGAAGGAGCTAATATCATGATCTAAGCAGTTGTTGCTCAGCGTCTCGGTACCACGAAGTCCCATTTCTTGCGTATTGTTGTTGGCTATCTCATCGAACAGCTCGGCCTGGATATTATCAAACCCGCTCATGAAGAACACATCTTGATGATCACCATGATCACTGTTATTGATGGTGAAGTGAGATATTTGTAGAGATGAATTTGTACCAGCAATGCTACTACTGCCACTACTCATGGAGTTCAAAGATGGAGATGAATGATGATGATAAGATGAAGAAGCTGCGTCATGATCAATATCAAACCAAATCTTGTTTTGTTCCCAAGAAAATGTTTCCAATATCGGATTATTGATCATGCTTTGTTCTTCCATGGAGAAATATGTTATTGATGGATCCACCACCTCGTTATATAAGGTTTGGTTCAACGGCCATTTGGTGTTCTCATCACGAAACATTAGGATCTGGTTTTGACTCGATGATGATGATGATATCTTCAACGTTGTTTTTTGGGGCTCGAGTTTGACATTAAGTTGTTGATGAAATGCCTTTCCTTGCCTGCTCAATAGCTTCTTCTTAAGCCTCGTGTTCCAATAGTTTTTGATATCGTTGTCTGTTCTTCCCGGTAATTGTGAAGCAATGATAGACCACCTTCATCAACAAAAGTTAATTAATACACACACCAATTTAGATGCAGCGTTGTAAATAAAATTTCATGAATCATATGTATTTACATATTATAGCTAGGAACAAGAAATATATATATATAATAAACCTGCTTCCAATAGTAATGTAAAGGCTGCAGATGATGTAATCTTCTTCATCAGTGAAGCCTCCATGCTTTAAGTTAGGCCTCAAGTAATTAAGCCATCTCAAACGACAACTCTTCCCACATCTCTTAATCCCTTTTATCAAAATGTACAATTGTTAATATTATATGTCACAAACTATATATTATATGAAAAAAAAAATTGCTTTTATATAAATACCGATTCTGTGAGGGAGGGAAATCCAATTGTTGCCGGTACCGTGTTTTTCGATGTAGGACTTAAGCACGGCGTCTTCCTCCGGCGACCATGGCCCTTTTTTCACTGCCGTCTTGTCGCAACACGGTGCTCTTCCCATTTTTTTTTTTTTAATAAAAAATTGGGTTAAATTTATCTTTTCTCTTCTTCTCAATGGGGTTTCTTGTTGTCAAGGTATTCATCTTCTGTAGTCTCTATCTATATGTATATATATGAGGAAACTTAATGAAGAATGATGACAAGTGGATTTCTGTTTGTATACGTATGTATGATGAGGAAAAGTTATCAGTAGTATCGGTCTCCTAAAATTCCAATAAATGTGAATATGATTAAGAAAAAAAATCAAAAAATGCAAACTTTATAAAAAGTAATAATATGTTATAAGTTTTTTCAAGACTGAAAAGAGTAAATATATTACAGAGACAAACAAAAAAAATGAAGAAAAGCAAAAGTGACAACAAATGGTTTTGTTATTCCATTTCCAGCATATGTGATGACAGTTGTATTTTTATTTAATGTGAATGATTGTATTATATACTGCAACAAATCCTTTAACTTCTTGGGTTTGATTCAATAAAGAATAAACAATCGCTGACCACATAACTTAGTTGTATTTAATCCGTAACTAAGTTATTTGGTAAATTACCAGTTATATATAACACCTTGATCATTACAATGATTTCATCTAATAGTTAAAATATTAGTAATTGTTTCAATTTTTTGAATAAAGATGCCTACTCCAGTATTTTCAACAAGTTTTTTGTTTGAGAAGTATAGGATCCACAGTTTGGTTGTTTCGGTTATCTACTGTTTTGATTTGATTCCGGTTCATTGTCTTGTTAAAAATGCAGCTTTACTACAAAAGTTTTAAAAACTTAGAATGTTTCATATGGTCTTTCTCCGGTTTAATTTTGGCTATAAGAAAAAAAATAAAAATAGAAAACCCTGAATTAGTTTTTTTTTGTTTGAACATAAAAACCCTGAATTAGTTGTTCATCTATTTTGGATTATGTTTCATTATGTAAAGCAGAACCATCATAGTCTTCTAGATGAAAAAGCAAATGGCTGACTTGACCTGAGACCCAGAAAGTTAGTTCTGAAAATTTGAAAAAGCAAATGGCTGACTTGACTAGATTATGAGCCATTATGTTCGAACGTGAATTTTTCGAATTCGACCAATTTTTGGCACCTAACTTTTGGAATCTCCTTATTTAATGGGGTAATTCTCTGATGGGATCAAATTTGATTTATTATAATTGGGCTGTACTTATACCCCTGGGTCTTGCAATGCGACCTACTAAGTAAAGTTATTTCATAGTCCTAAAATTGAATGGAAGTATTTTGTTTTTAAAAAAAAACAAATAACTTCAAAAAACCTTTCAACAATGTAATCCCGTTAAAACAAATATTTTATTTTTAAACAAGTAACTTGAAAAAATCTTTTAAACTCAAACAAAAACTTAAATTCAGTGCGTTGATACATAAAGAAAAATGAGAAACAATGCAAAAAAAAAGGTTAATTTTAATTGTTATAGTTAAAAAGCACAGTTTGTTTTCCTAAATAACCCAGTTAATATAATCCGTAACGAATCAATTTTCTCATCAGCATACAATTTTACCAAAAAAGCATACCATTTATCCTTTTTCAATATATATTTTTTGGTCTATATATTAACATATCCGAATAATAATAATAAGATGATAGTGACTGTTATTTTAGAAGAAAATGTGTACCAAAAAGACAATCGATGTGAAAATCACCGTCAGGAGTCAGGCCCAGATATCTTCCAGATCTTTGGTGGCAAAAAGACAAAATTGCACTATGTGTTTTTTTATGAATGGTCCCTCTTCAAATTGGGGGTAATTTTGTTATTTCAGTTTTTTTTTCAATCACTTGCGATCCTTAATATAGTTCATAATATATACGTTTTAATGACAAAATTTCACTATGTGTCTTTGTTTCACTTTCTAATTTTTTGTTTTTTTTCACTTTCCAATTTCATTATCATATTATTACACAAATGCAAAATTATCTGACTATATATAGCAACTTATCAAACAAAACAAAATTTCAAAATGATTATATATAGCAATAAGTTGAGTATAACCTTTAGTAAAAAAAATAAGTTGAGTATAAGTTTTTTTTTTGACAAATCCTATGAAATTTATTTTCAAAATTTCAAAAAAAAAAACAAAAAAATTATTTCCAAAAAAAAAACAAAAACTTGTAGACAATTCAATTTATCTAAAACGACGCAGATAATATATATTTGTCGAACTAACTAAAACACTCAAATTTAGTTTTTAAAAGAAAAGTTCGTTGAATCGTATATGTAGGGGACCTATATACAAGACTTGACAAAGAAAAATTGTGATACCTAACAAAATGGAAAGACCTCACAGTGATGATAAAAAGACTATTACAAGGACGAAGACACGAAGAGACACACCGACTTTATTACGCCGAATCAAAAGCGAAAAGAAAGGTCATCGTTTCTCTTTCATCTCTTTTAAGTTTTTAACTTTCTTTAATTTCTTTTCACAACCACACACAAATATACACACTCATACACACATACGTATAAAAATTGCATCATGGCTTGCGTTTACAAAGTCTTTCGAGACACGAGAGTCTATAGTCACTAATCCACCACAGTGACTCGCTCTTTCCCCTAAATGTGTATGTATATTTTTTGTTGAAAAGTGTATATGTATGTTACACCCCAACAATTTCAAAAATTTATGCGCTTAATCGAATACCTGATTTCGAAATATTTTTTTTTTGTTATGTAGAATATTAGTTGTTGTTTTTTTGCTTAACCTGCATAGTGTAGAATATTAGAGTTGAGAGAAGAAAAAATGAAATATTTGATGTATAGTATCATAATTCTTTTTGCTAAAATATCATAATTCTGTGAGTTACTTTACTACTTAAAACCATTTTTCTCACAGAAATTTTATGGAAAGGCACCAGAATCAACTCAAATTAAACCAAAATAATTGATTTGAGTCGTTCATCTACTACAAATAATTATTCTTTTTCATGTGATCAAAGACAAGACATAAAAAATGTATATGAGTTCTGTACTCTGGTCATCGGCTTGCACATTACGTATTCTCTAATCTAGTCCATCTATTTTTGCCAATGATACTACGACCCCAGAACTCGTAATTTATTTTTTTATTTACCCTGATTATTTCGTAATAGTTAATGATAGATATTCTTAGAGTGGACTTTTGTTGTCAAAGGCTCAATGATTCGTCTCTTTACAGAGTCAAGATCTCGACGTGATCGACAGAATATTTACTTATATTCCTATTAATCATGCAGTTTTTTTTATCCTATATATGCTTTAATGTGGTTATTCATTTAAATAATCAAAACCATTCCCTTCTTTTTCCCCAATATGGTTCAATTATTCGAGCCCGTTTACATTTGAGGGTAATATTCGTTACGAGCTTTTGAATTTTAGAACCTACGAATAGTTGATATTTTTTCACAAAAAGACAGAAACCTCTTCGTTCCTAGCTAGATGCTTTTTATTAATCAAAAACAAAAAATAAGCAAAATAAAAGAGAGTTTTTGTATGGTTTATTAAGCGTGCAAACTATGATAAAACATCACGAATATAATATGAATATGATAGCCTTTAATAAGCACACGCTTAAGGTATGATATATATACAGTTAGAATAAATTTCGTTCGACAAATCTTCTTATTTGTGTATGATACCATCATAATATTCTTTTTGACATTCTGCAAAAAATCATTTGAAAAAGGAAAATCTATTTCAAATTCGAATATTTTCGCATATAATTTAAGTATATATTCTGATTAAAATTGATAAAACTAGACCGTCAAATTTGGTGGCTTTTTTAGAATTTATAAAGTTATGAGAGAGGGGACTTTTTGGGTCATTATAATTACCCGAAATTGAGTGGATATTTGAAACGGGATTATAACAAATAAAGAAGCATCATCCATAATTTGACTGATGCATAGTTTATATAAATAGAAAAGGAAAATAAATAGAAAAAGAACAAAATAAAGACATGAAAAGCAACATGTCTGGTTGGCCGCAGAGCCGGGGAGGTGACAAAAAAAGAATCAGACAATCCTTCTATCATTCATCCAACTTAGTCCCTCCTTTACTATACAAAATTATTATCCAAATTTTTTTTATATATATCATAAATTTCCCACTAGCTATTATATCTGCTTAACCACGTCTTTTTAAAAAAAACTAATCTACTTAGCCAATCGAGAAATTTCGGACATGTTTTCCACGGGTTTAAACAAAACAATTCGTTATTATAAATATATCTCTTGATGATTTTTTCCATTTTATATATGAATTAGTTATTTGTTAGTTTTAGCTTTTAACTTTTTTATTTTTCTTCATTTTTAGTTACTAAACGGAGAAAACAAATAAAACATGTTTCAGAATTATCATCTGCTTTATTTTTCTTTAAACATGCGGTTCATATCTAAAACTTTTTATCATCTTTTAAGCAACATATCCTTATCAAAAAAAATTTGGTTTTATCCCTGATTAACGTTTTAAAGAAAATTACTCGGATTATATTTCATATTGTTTCAAATATTAATCTTTTTTTCTTAATTAACCCAGATTAGATGGATTTTCTTTGGTTATATATATTTTTTTTAACAAACCTTAAAACGTACCTAACTAAACCAGTTGAACCAAACATATTTTATTTAGAAACAATTCTCAACATTAAATTTGTATAAAAAGAAAAAGAGACAAATCAAATCATATCACATATTTGCAAACCAAATTAAATCGGATTAAACCTATAGCAAAACTTATCCTAATTCTCCGTATGCTTCACTTTCTCATAAACTAAATAATCGATATTTAAATTAACCAAAAAGATATATATTTAAATTAACCGGACAAACAATATTTAAACAGCCGTAATGTGGGGGCTGAATCGGAATTAGATACTCAATCATAACAAATCATTGAAGGGACCTACATGTCTGAAACTGACACGTGTCGGACCGAACAGACAATTATACTGTTTTCGAGTTTCGTAATTGGTCTCTTTCTCTCTCTCTCTTTCTCTCGTGTCGTGTGGATAAGACTGTGAGGGATCGCATGATGGATGGCGAGTGTTGATGACATGAGAACCACCACTTTAATTTCTCTCTTTTTATCTATTTTTCTCCTAATCTTTTCCTACGCTTATATTCCAATTTTATTATTAATTACTCTTTTGTTATCAACAAACGTATACTTATATACTTTTTCTTTTCTATTGTTGTGGTTGTGGATGAGGTTTGTTTTGTTTTTCTCGTCGAGGTTTTGATTAGTCCAAACCTAATTTTTTAATTGTCTTCCAACCATCTAAACCAATCCGAAAAGGTACTCCAGATTGGGGTCACACCGTTATTTCAATTAAAAAATTTGTGTGTATCAATATTTTATTTTATAATATGACTCTATTTTTTACCCTTTTTACTTTTATTCTCTCCTTTTTTCACATACTTTTCAATTGATACCATTTCCTAATCCTTTTCCAGAAGTCAATGTTTATCTATATTCCTGCCAATAATTTTTAAAAATCACATTATTTATAACTTAATACCGACAAATTCTTTAATTTAAAAAATGGTATCTACAGTATATATATACTAACATTAATTTCTTCTTTGATTTTGCATTTCCAGCTAACATGTCGTAGTATATCTGACAAATTTACAAACATAAGTTGTCATGATCAAAAGAAAATATTTTTGCCCCTTTCGTTTCACATATGACTTCCAACAATTAAAGAATTAACCTAAAAATGTTAAGAAGATTAGAAAATTAGGAAGGAAATAGTTATACATTTATCAAGTGTCTTTACTTCAATTAAAAAAAATATTTTAGGAAAATTCTATAAGTTACATGATCGAATAACGATTAAAACGAAATTAATATTATATGTTGTGATTCCAGACCTGCAGAGATTACAAATTTTACCTCTAAAATCTTCTGATAATACAAAAATAGTTATACAATTAAAAAAATAAAGTTCATCAAATCAATATTTTCTATATTTTTATCAGTTAAATTGAACAAAATCTGATAAAATGAAAGATATTTTTAAAGTTTTATCATTTGGGTTAAAAATATAATAAATAATTCAATTTATTCTACTTAAAATTTTGAAAAATGAACAAATTTCAAAAAAACATTTTCTTCAATTTTGAAAAAAAATGAAAAAGTAAATTGGAAAGTTTTACTTTTTTTATTCAATTCAATTTTATTATATTAGTTCTATAAGTAATTGCTATCTAGATATTGCGATCAAAATAACTATTTGTTTATTTTAAACAATTAAAGTGACTTTTTAGAAAATGAATAAAAATTAATCTATAGTAAGAGTTAATAAATTTTAAATTTAGTTCATTGTAATATAATTAGTTGTATATTATAGTTATAATAACCAGAGTTGATAAATTTTAAATGTAGTGTATTATATGTATATTATAAATTAGAGGTATATTATAAAACCATATTTGAAAATATTTTAAAAAAAAATAAATCCGGAGAAAGAATATTTAAGCAACACACTCTTCGTAAGATAGAAGTAGTTTTATCCGTAAACGATTTCTTTGTTTACGTGTAAAAAAAAAAATTTCTCTTGTATTCATATCACACAAAGCTTATTCATCATCGTTATCTTACATACGAACATAATAATAATTAAAAAAAAGAGAGTAAAATCTGGTCTTTGAAGCTGACCTTTTTTCCGCGTTCTATTTCTTTGTCGTATAATGTGGTTATTTTGATATGATTAATAGAACCCATGCTTCATAAAACAAAAAGCGATAATATTTTAAATTCGAAAAATAAGTAAGATCAAATAAAATAAAATCATGACGTATGGTTATTGGGAGATCGCCTAAATCATTAGATTAAATGATCGCGTCAATTCAATTACTAGTTTGTCTTCTCGTCCTTGCTTTGAAAATTTTATTTTGTGTCTTTGTTGAAAAATATTATATATTGGAACTTTTTAATCATGAGTCATGATTTTTTCCAATGTTGACACCTCGAGTCTTAAATACAACACTAGGACTAATTAATTAAATACTGTAGTAACGATATGTAACTAATAAATACATGTGTCGTGTAAATGAGTTTCCCACACCTTTCCCCTTTGGAGACTGGTCTGGCCGCCGGGGACCGATACCATAACCAAATTATTTTTATAATAGTTTGTATTATACGTATTATATTATATGTATGCAATTTATTATTTTCACCCCTTTTTTTTAAAAAAAAGCTCTCGTTAATTGGAATACGTATCTATATATCATCCACATTCCACATCCTCGGAATATTCTAAAGTTTCAATTATTTTCGTTCCAACTTCCAAACGACAAAATTGACCCCTTTAAACAAGTCAGAAAGATTTTCGTTATGGCAATTGCAATTTTTTCTAGTCAAAAGACATCAGCAAAATGATCAAAAGGACTTTCAAGAAATTGCAATTCTAACTTTTAACGCTTCGAGTATTCTAGCTGTTAAGGGCTTTAGGGGTCACCATATAAATAAATGGTGTACATAATTCACAAAATTCTAAACCACATTAACCGGTAAAAGCGAATTTGACGGAATCGTGACTTTCTCCAGTTCTCTCGTTCGCGGCCACGCTTATACTAATTTGTACATTATGGGTGACCTAACTTTACTTGGTTGGAAAGTGCTAAAACCACAGCCAGTGAAACGTTCCACGTCAACTTTTTTTTTCCTTTTCACGTCAACGTTCCACGTCAACTTTCTTAGTTAACCCTCTCAACAATCTTTTATTCATTCTGTTTGACGAATCATTTTCCCCCACCACCATTATCATCAATCTTCTTCTTCCACCCGTTTCTGTCTATTTAATTTCATTCATCTATAGATAACAGAGCGTCTGTAATCCAAACTAATATTCCTTCTGTTTCACTTTTTAAAATTTTTGTGCATTTTTGTTTTTCCGACAGTTTCCACTTCTAAAATGGTTCATAAATTCAAATTTGAGAAGCAGAATTTACATATTCTAAACAATAATTTCTGAACACTGCGTGCCAACTTATTTGCTTTTGTGTTTTGTACGGGTGGGATGTATGAGATAAAGAAGAAAGTAAACTCCTTCCTATTTATCTGCATAAATTTATTTAAAATTTTATTTTTATATTAAATATTATATGCTGTATATTTTTTTTTTGAACTTGCATATACTGTCTAGTTTAAAAGAACTAAACCAATACTAATAAAAAATTTACAGAATACAAATGATTAAAAAACAATTTTTTTTTTATTAAAATGTAAAATATCACTTATAATTAAACAATTTATAGATTGAAATATTATTTATAATAAAACATCAGAGAGTAAATTCTATAGAAAACATATAGCAAAAATCGAGATAGCTTTAAGTATTTACCAATAGAACAATAATCTCCCTGCTTGATTATTAATACAAGAAAATTATTTTCATATTGTTAAAATCCGAGGTGATGTAAAACTAAACCAAGCCTCTAGCTAACTCTACAAAAATGACATGCAGAGATAGAGATGATATCTTTATAGTGTCATATAATAAAATAATCGCATGGTATTTTATTTTATTCTGTGATCTTGTCTATTCAAAATATATATTTTTGAAAATGGTATGAATTTCAGATATTTTCAGGGTGTATCCAGACAAAAGTTGAATCGGGGATACATCTACATTATGAAAAATATTTGATTAAAAGTATTTAAATAAACTTGTGCTCATTACATATAGATAAAAAAAAAATAGATAGGGGCATGTGACCCGTACGTTGTTATCTACGTCCGTCCTAATAACAGCATATTATGCTAAAAAACATGGTGGTAATAAAAATAAGAAGAAATCATTAGATAATCAAGTCCCAACACAATCTGGCCAGATCAAGAGAACCGAACCTAAAACAAGAAAGTGGAGATCACAATCCAAAACCCAAAATAAATAATACTAGAAATTAGAAGAAACTAAAAGAAATTAAAGGGACAATGTGTAGTGTGTGGAGGTTGAAGATTGGTAGGCAAGCTGACATGTTACCCATATCTGTCTTTTTCAAGCAAAGCATGGAGTGGGAGACAATTCATGTGGTCTCTTATTTAAACTTCCCTCTTAATCACTTTTTAATTATTATTTCATATGTTTTGAAATAATAGATATTTTTTGAAATAATAGATATTTTAAGTTTTTTCATACATATTAATATAATTTATTTAAACTTTTCTCTTAATCACTTTTTAATTATTATTTCATATGTTTTGAAATAATAGATATTTTAAGTTTTTTCACACATATTAATATAATTTTAGAAATTAGTATTCTTATTTTGTTTTTATTAACGACTCTTTTCGTTTTACAAATAGTATCGTTTTAAAGTTTTATTTTTGTTTCTAAAATTTTAACTTTTTTATATTAATGTATTAATTACAAAGAGAACTTTTTTGAAATATTAATAAAAAGTATACTATAATTTTTAATAGTTTTTTTATTTTTTAAACTAATAATTTTTCATATGTGTTAAAAATGATATTTTTGTGAAATAAAGAAAGCATTACTTAAATTTTTTTTATAAGGATAAATTAAGTAAAAACTATCAATAACTACATCTAAAAATTTGAAAGCATTTAACTTTTTGAAATAATTTTTTTAAAACATTTATTATTATGAAACAAATAGAGTATTACAATCTGTCTCTACATATACACATATATATTGTGTTTACATGCGTATCCGTGGCATGTATATTTAATTATTTTTGATCTGAAGATCTCTGCCAAAAACAATATTTATTTTCAAACATGTTATAAGAAAATATGTCAAATAGAGTATGTAAACCAGTTTTCCTACTCTATTTTACTTCTCTTCCTTTTTTATCTCGGTTTTTATTGTAATATCAAAAAAAGATTTTTTGCTCAATAACCAAAAATAAAAACAAAACCTACAATCTAACCATTTTCTCTCACTACCTCTTCCCATCTCTCTCTAAGATTTTGGTTATTCTCTTAATTTTTTTTTGGTTTTGGTTATTCACCAAAACAAGCCTATCAAAAATGTCTTTAGAAAAAAAAAAGAGTATGTAAAAGGATACGACATTTGATATTACAATAAAATGTATAGAAATTTGGTCACATATTGATACGATAAATATTTATATAGAAATTTATAAAGTGGGAAGAATAGTTGCAAGTGGGGTGCTCATTTGGTCAACCTTTGTAAGTGAGAAGATTAAAAGGAGAGAGAATTGTGCCATCATAATTTCCCACACACTTTTTTTTTTCAAAAATACAAAATAATCGTAAGCNGTCCCAATTATCTTCCAAATTTAAAAAAAAAAAAAAAAATTAAAAAAAAAAATCTATTTTTTCTTCTTAGTATTACTCTCGAGATCTTGAAGCTTTGATTATAAGAAGAAAAAAAAAAAATCGAAGATCATTTTCCTTTTCTTCAAATGGGTCTTGATGATTCATGCAACACAGGTCTTGTTCTTGGTTTAGGCCTCTCACCAACGCCTAATAATTACAATCATGCCATCAAGAAATCTTCCGCCAGCGTTGACCACCGTCTCGATCCGTCTTTGACTCTAAGCCTCTCCGGTGAGAGTTACAAGACCAAGACGGTTGAGATGACCGTTGCAGGTGCCGGAGACCAGATTTGCCGGCAGACTTCGTCTCACAGCGGAATCTCATCTTTCTCGAGCGGAAGGGTAAAGAGAGAAAGAGAAATCTGCGGCGGTGGCGACGGCGAAGAAGAGGCGGAGGAGACGACGGAGAAAGTAGTGTGTTCGAGAATGACTGATGATCATGAAGACGAAGAAGGTGTTAGTGCTCGTAAAAAGCTTAGACTTACTAAACAACAGTCCGCTCTTCTTGAAGAAAGCTTCAAACTTCATAGCACGCTTAATCCCGTATGATATAGTTTAATTATTTCCTTGATTAATAATAATTTAATATCTTCTTATTTACGTTGATCATATCCTAATTAACTTTCTTCAAATTCACAGAAGCAAAAGCAAGCTCTTGCGAGGCAGCTGAATCTAAGGCCTAGACAAGTTGAAGTGTGGTTCCAAAACAGGAGAGCTAGGTAAATTGAATTGATTAATTTTTAAGAAATTTTTACTCCGCACATGTTACTTTTGTTCTTAATTAAATTTTTTCTTTTTCCATTTGGGCAGGACAAAACTAAAGCAAACAGAAGTGGATTGTGAGTTTTTGAAGAAATGTTGTGAGACTTTAACGGATGAGAATAGAAGGCTTCAAAAAGAGCTTCAAGATCTTAAGGCTTTGAAATTGTCTCAACCATTTTACATGCATATGCCGGCGGCGACTTTAACGATGTGCCCTTCTTGTGAGAGACTCGGCGGTGGTGGTGGTACAGGAGGAGGCGGCGGAGGGACGGTGGCGGTTGATGGAGGAACGGCGAAGGGAGCTTTCTCCATCGTCACAAAGCCTCGCTTCTACAACCCTTTCACTAATCCTTCTGCAGCTTGTTAATTACTTATTAATTTGTTTTTGGTTTTTTTTTATTATATATATCCAATTAGGAATTAGTTAGAAGGTAAATCCCAGGGGAAAAGATTAAGTTAAAATTGGGGGGAAATGGGGTATAGTCTTTATAGATAAGACTCTTCAACGATTCCACTTTATTTTTCGGTGGGATTGTTGGTTGATAAAGAAGAAAATAGTATGTAATTATAGTTTTCAGTTTGTAGAGCAAAAAAAGAAGAAGATAATAGTAAGTACTACTAATCCATCTTCTTTTGTTCTTTTCTTCAAAATATATTATTATGATATAATTTTGCTTGTATGAATAATTTATATTTAATAATTTTTGTACAACTTTGCAATGATTTATTACCTCCTCCTTAACAAATGATTGATTGTTCTGTTCATTCATGCGCATATAATATTGATTATTTGTATTTTCTAATTTGAACCATGTAAACTTACGAAGAAATTTTAAAATAATTACAAAGTTTCTAATGGTCCATATTCTTTACTAGCTAGTCGTTCATCTAAATGAGACACTGTTGCCAACTTGGTTTTTTTTTTCAACCGTAGAACTCAAAAATGGAAATATAATTGATTGAAATAAATTTCCCACCAAGAAATAAAACACCTATAACTAAATAGATTGAGAATCTCAAAACTTAGAAAACAAAGGTAGTGACAAAAAAAGTTGAAGAAGGTTAGTTAATCCGGTAAGCCAAACCATTCCATATTGAACCAAAATATTACTTTTTGATAACTTCAATCGAAATATTGTTATTAACTTACACATTTTTTAGTTTGCCAAAGCAGATACGGTGATTTCTTTTTATATTATCCAAAGCCAAAAAAAAAACATTTGATGGGTGTGAATGATTTTAAGTGAGAGAGATAAAGGGTGTGGGGCTAAGAGGTTAGCTCACGTGTATTGATACATCTCCTTAAACGTACCTTTTAAATTTATTCAGCCAATAATAACAACAATTATTTACAAGAAAGCTTAAACAGTATACTGACAAATTAGAAGAGCCAATAAGCACAAGGCAAAAACGTGTTCACATATGTAGTCAAATATTTATCCTTCAGATTAGAACAATAGAAAACAAAAAAATCATCGATACAAAGCTTAATCGCAAAGAAAAGAATTATATAGATAAATTTAATGAAAAAGATATAAAATAGAAATAAATAATTATCAATAAATATATTTAAAAAGTTCTTGAAGATTTGAAGCAGTGAGATGCTCTGTCTTTAAGGGGTAAGGTGGGGCATGCTTCACGTGATTTTCTCTCCATTTTTCTTCTCATGACCATGTCATAGATATGTGGGAGTAATTATATGTCATTTCATATTATACCTATTTTTTATTACACCTATATTTATTATACACGTATATTCATTACGTATTTATTAACATATTTATGAAAATGACAGCTAGAAATATTCATAAAGGTTTTTTTAATGAACAGAAAAAATCATAAAGTAATTTACTTGATTCATGAACACACATACGTATCATATTCATAACACGTAGATGTACATATGGATGCAGTTGATCTATTCCCATAATAAATACCGTTTAATTTTTCTTTAATTATATATCTTTATTTTGATAAAATTATTGTTTGATGTTTTTTATTCGTTAAAGTTGTTTTATGTTTTTTTTTTCTTGAAACGTTAAGTTTTTTTTTTTTTTTTTTTGCGAAATTGAAACGTTAAGTTGTTTTATGTTTTAATGCAAAACGTAGACATAGTATCAAACAATCAAACCACTACTATTGCATGCATCGTATTATAGTTAATTATATCATCGCAACGAACCGTTTAATTCTTAATTGTCATATGTTGTACATCTAGTAAAAGCTGATTTTGATTTCGACTAACATTTAATAAAATCATTTAATATACACATAGGTTGTGTAAAAGGACGCCGAAGTCGAAAAAGATACTAAGCAGTTGAGAGCCTGAGATTGATCTCCACAGGTAAAATAGGTAATAATAATATGTATGTTTTCATCGAAAGTAATACAGTAGTATGTATGTGGAAAAAGAAGGGTATTAAATTAATTTATTGCTTTTGTTCGAGAAAATATACAGCCCAATGTTTTCGTATAGAAGAATATAACGCAGGCGTGATGATGGAGGATGAGATGACGAGAGACTGAGAGAGTCCACAAGAAAATCATAAGATCGGTGACCCTGAAATTATGGTGGTGGACCATTTAATGATGAGATGACTTTCCGGGGAAATCGGTGACTTTCTCGGAAACTCAATTCTACTCATTTATCACGGATTCATTCCCTTTTGTTGTCCCTTTTTTCCTCTTTTCTCTTTTCCCTTTAATTTTATTTAGAATATTATAAGAAAAATTTATCCAAATCTAGTTTTACTCTGTGATGCGTAATACGGATTTCAATATTGGTTTTTGAATAATGATAACCGGGAAAAGCCAAAAATATAAATTTTCTTGCTTTTATTTTTGCCCTCAGTTTTGTTGTCGATTAAATTATGTGAGCTACCTTTTTTTGGTTGCTGTCCGAAAAAATTATCTAATTAATGTTTTACTATAGTCTATGTGCAATTTTATTCCGTCTACCTAATACCCTCATACATGTGTGCGTGTATGTGTTTATCTACAACCTACATGCATAGTGGCAACTGGCAAGTGAAAGTTCATAGTTGGATCAACATAAAATATAATTTTACTGTAACCATTTGACGACTTCGAACGTAGAAGATTTAATAATCACTCTCGAAAGATGTGTGGTCACCGTGACAGAAAAGAAATCGCTTAATCAAGCGAGAACAAAATATTTTATATTACGCAGGCAAGATTGTGATGAGACGTATTATATCGGCCGCATTCGATTTGAAAACAATTCAACAGACGACATGTATTTTATTTACGAATATGAGTGTATATTAAGATTAGTATTCTATTTCTTTGTTAATTATTATACTTATGTAGGTGACTAATTATTTGGGGTTGTTTCTTTTAATGATTGATAGATTTGCTTTACGTGTGCACGAACGTAATTAGTGTATTAAGAAGAGCAAAAGATATGTGTCAATTGCTGGTTAAATTGTCGGTTTGTCGAATTCCTGTTCCCGACTTTTCACTTTAAAATTGTACTAGTATTATTTTAATCACTAAATATGAATTTGGTAGAAGACTCCAAAGCAACTATTGTTTTTCGAATGTTAATTAAGTTGCTAGATTTAATATTCAAATGTTGCCGTTTGAAAAAGATGAATCAAAAGAAAAATAAAGGAAAAAAAATAAAAAATAATTAGCAACATTGGTTGCTCAACACGTCTCGAGACGCACCATTGCGCGTGTTAGTTAAAAGGTTGGTAGAACGCCCAATAAATTTCAATTAGCTTTAAGATATCATACAAGCAACTAAAATAACTAAATGACTTATGTAAAGAAATACCTAAACATCATGATTTATTTCTTAGACCTTGTATTTTTTTGCCTCCGTACATCTAAAATATGGTCATCGATGGTAGGTATATATTTTTGGAGTTTTATGCTAGGTATATTTATAATATGTTAAAATAACATATCAATAATAATCACACGTAGTATACCAAAATTTTGTAACAAACCAATCTATGCTTTTGTGACCGCTGATTTATCATCCGGGTACATATATAAATATGACTTTATCCGTAATCACTATAATGATTTAAGAGAAACTTATAATTCGTTCAAATTGACATATGATTAGTACCTCTTTAGTTTCTATATGTGATTTTTAGCTGTAACTGGATTCGAACCGGTGTAAGGAGTGTTTAAAAGTACCACTAGACTAGAAGACGGATGATTCATAAAATTTTCCTTCCAATTATGTAACATCATCATAGACCACATGCTGTCGGGTTAACTAGATATCTATCAACATAGAGCTAGTCTAAAAGCCTATATATATATATGCATTATAGTTTTTGTCGACGAAATGAGTTTCAGACTTCAATAACAGAGGAAGAAAATGAGACAATTGAATAATTGGAACTTAGTAAAATTACTAGATGCGGCTCATATATAGCATATGATAAGATATACTATATTGTCAAAAAAGCAACATATGTGGTAGTGTATGCCCATTTTGCTTCACTTGCGATGTGCCATATTAGAAGAACTTTGAACTCTCTTAAGTAAATTGATCGATGCATAAAATGTGGAGAACCATGTGATTTTGTTCCTCCTCCTCCGGATTTTCTGTCAATTCTATATACATTCGAACTTGAAAATTAAATTTCAAAACATAATTTTTCATATAATAAATTTTGATATCATAAATTTTAAAAGTATGGATCATAATTATTTAAAATATTCAAAATTGTTCAACTAATGTACGAACATATTTTTTAGAGTTATAGATCAACATGTTAAATTAGTTTTAACAAAAAAAAAAGTGTGCACGTTAGAAAACTTTGAGCTATAACTACAAGAAATCGTTCTGATTCCTAAGCATTCAAAACCATTTTCTTAAATGTCAAAAGTAAGTTTTAACTTATAATCCGTCTTATGGTCGTGCAGTTAGTCTGTTTAATCATAGTAAAGTAGGTTTTGCAGATCTAATTAGTTAATAATTTATTTTTTGGTTAAAATCTAATTAGTTAATGTTGGATGGTTTTAAGGGAAATATAAATAAGCCTATAAATAATTCTTGTTTTTTTAAACTAAAATTTATTGTTTTTTTGCATGGACATATTTCATCATCACTATAACTTCATCTTGCTTACGATTATAGATATCAAAATATATTCGTAACCTCAATTCGTAACATATCATATTTGTTTTTTTTTTTTGCAAATAAACCCCTCTCGTAGCCTTAACTAAAAATAAAAAAGAACTTCTCTCGTAGTTAGTTTGCAAAATAACCTCCATACTTTTCAATTCGAAAAAAAACTTGCAAGATTTAGTGACAGATTGCATTTAGTCGATCGTTTCATGTGACAAAATCTCCAAATAACACGCGGATCTCATGAGTTTCATGAGCCAATTGGTCAAACCATTACCATTTTATGGTTTGAACTTTGAAATCCAATTGACACGTGGAACATTCTCCTTTTGTGTCAAGACCACATGTGGATGTTCCTCTAATAATTACATCCTTATAATAGAACACTGTCTTTTCACATGCATACAAAGTTAGAAGATACGTCTAAATTTCTACTAATGAAACTTGAAGTACAAAAGCATTTGATGTATACCACAAAAATCCCAGTAACTGATAACGAAATGAATTATACGTGTTGTTGATCAGTAAGGAAGAGTTATTAATTAGTTTTTTTGACCAAAAAAAAAATAGTTTTTTTATTGTCGTTATTAACTTGTTATCATTTTAGATGTAAGTGATTACGATGTTATAAGGACCGAATCAAGATAAAAAATTCTTAGCTAAAATCCTGATTATTTTTAAAGATTAGAAACATTATTAATACGTGTGTTAGCGTGCTTAAACAATGATTTTTTTTCTTTCAAAAACTGCTTGCAAAATGTGGAGTGTTTAGTAAAATTTACCATAAACTTAGAAACTATGCAAATGCATTTTTTTTCTTTTTATGACAGCTTAAGTTACATTGAAAAATTGAATATATAATGTTTTTGCATATGGACTTGGCCAATATTGACAAAAAGAAAAACCTTTTAAACCGAGGATTAAGAGATAGTATCAAATTATTTCATTTCTGTTTTTTTTGGTCAACCTTTCATTTCTGTTCTTTATCGGATAGAATTGTGAAAAATACTTATTTTTTATTTATCAAAATTTATCCGTCTAATTAAGTATAACTAAATGTGATTGCAAATTAAATACTTGATTTTTTTTTTTGGAAAAGATTAAATACTTGATGTTAACTTTAAAAAACTATATTTTTACTAAAACTCATCAGTTTAGAGTCTCTTTGTTATCCAACTCATATACATATAAACTCACTTTTTTTTTGTCGACTATACACACATTGAATTTAAATTTAGAAAAGATTGGCTTTAGAGTTTTAGTAGCTTTGGTTTAATATATACAATATAAATTAGAAAAGAAAAACAAAAGGAGACGGTGAAGGTAAAGGTTTTCACAAATTTACATAATGTCCCAACTTTTGATACAAGTATGAGCTGTTGTAATACAGTTTGTGTTACATCAAATTACATCATCACTTTTCATTTCTTTATCGCTATTTACAAACGAATATCTATTTTTTGTTATAAACATTTGATAAAAGATATGGAAACAGCCAAAACAACAGGTCAATTTGGAAGTTTCAAGTTGTATGTATAGAAAAGAAAAGAAAAAGCATTAGCTTAGTCATCACACATCAATTCATTCGAGAAAGTTACAAGTTTGGACCATTCCAATTATCTCTAATGGACCCCAATAATCTTATATTTTCGCTGATTTATCCCATTACTTACTTTTTGATAAAATCAAACCCTGTTTTGTAGCCACTCGTAAATCTCATGCTGACCTCATCTGATTAATCACCATCCTAGTTTCGTCATCACATTCATCATCTTTTGCCATCATCATCATTGGGTTTCCTATCCTGGCATCAGTATCAACGAAAGAGACTTCAGTATCAACGAAAGAGACTTGTTTTGATGGACACTCATTTGATCCGGTTCGGTTCGGTTTTATGTTTAACATCTCATATTTGATCCTTTTAACATTTTAGAATTTAAGTTCCGTAAATTTTTACGGCTAACTACGAAAAATAAAGCAAAAATAATGGATTTAACCTAATTCGCCTGGCTCTTGCATAATTGATCTTATAAGGACAAGATCGAATCTAACCCTAACATTTTCAAAATCTAAAATGGCCTATCGGGCCGAATTCTAAAAAGACTGAATCGGATTGGCTCATAAAAGTTTGATTCATCGTAAGTCGTAACATCTTTTTACTTATCATCTATACAAATATGTATCACACGCTTTAAAGAGTTTGCAGATAGCGTAAACAAAGATATTACCAATCTATTTTTATCGTCAGAATCTTCACTATGTTTAAAAAGTAAAAACGTATATATATGTGTATGGATATCTGATTGGTATAAGAGAACTGAGCATCTTATTGCCTCAAGGCCCAAAGTAGTAATGTGAAAGAGAAGACGGAAAGATTCAGGCCCATTAATACGGAAAGATTCACTTGGAAGTGACCAATAAACCGAATAATGAAATTGAAAACCTTTAACATAGTTTTCCGTTTATTTTTGTTTGTCAACACTTTTCCGTTTATTTGCAATATGCATACTTTGATGAACACGAATCTAATGTTGGAAAAGTCTGTACTTCAGACATTTTATATACACACACATATTATATATTTCTACGAAAAAATTAACAAAATGAAGGTGAGAGAGCTGAAAGTTTCAGACAGCTTCAAGCTTTAACTTGAGCTGGTCGTAGGGCTTGTCCCAAAGGTTGAAGGTGGTGTGACTGAAGCTGGCATATGCTGAGAAGCTCATTCAACCCAAGAACTCACAGAAATCGGCATTTGACGACACGGACTTGTTCCTTGGAATCATGTGGCTTTTGATTTCAGGTAGAGAATAAGCCGTGAAGGTGGAGAGTTAGGTTGGTCTTTTTTCCCGTCAGTCAGTTCCATGGTTACCAGATCAGCCCATAGAACGTCCCACTGTATAGAACACGCATCTTTGGCCGGGATAAACTTTCTTTGACCCATTATGTTGGAGGGTTGCTAGAAACATCAAAAGTTTGCAAATGTCAAGAGGATTTTCTTGGATAGACACAGAGGATCGAAACTAGACCAATCAAACCTTATGCGTATACAGAAAGCAAGAGGGTAATGTGTGACTCACTTGTAGCAGTATCACTCTTCGATGTGTGATCATTAGAAATTTTCCTTCCGGGAGGATGAAATGACTTTCGTAAGCATCTGTTAATGCAAACTTCCCGCCTACTTTGAAGAGATCAACCTGGCCAAGGAATGTTCCAGATTCTGCCAGCTGCAATATGACCTGTAAATACAAATGCATGCCAATTCATGATCATAACAAATGGTGTCTGTTGGAAATCTCAAACAGATCCTTTTCTGCATCTGAAATATGTGGAACTTTACACATCACCACTGAATGCATATAGACAAAGACCACATTTAGCGAATTAGACATTAATTCAGTATGGTCATTCAGAATGACTTTGTAAAAACCGTTTTGTTCATATCATTACTTACGGTTATCTGAAATTTCGTATTTTTGATTGAATCGGCTCAATGATCATTCATTTTTCTCGTATGTTTGTTTAGATGAATATTAAATTCCCCGATGCTCGAGCTATTGGGTTTTTCGATTCATCGTGATTATGTTCTTCTGTGGGAGATTTAGAACTTTTCCTCGGTCGACACAAGAGTGATCGCTTGTGATAACCGAAATTGGTTAAACGATTGCTATATTTCAGATTCTCAATAAGTGGTTTGCTCCAGATTTCATTTGATGATCTCTGACATAATTTGGGGTTTTTTTGTTGTTTTATTCGAATTAGGTTTGATTTGGAAGTAAAGAAACAAGGATGGTGAGATCATCGCCACGAAGAGGGCAGAGATCAAAGGGCTTGAAGGTGAAGCATTGTGTTCAGTTGACTTTGTTGCTTGGTGTTGGAATATGGCTGATTTATCAAATGAAGCATTCACATGAGAAGAAAGCTGTGTTTGATGAGAGTGCAAAGATTGTTGTTGGTGATAAAGTGGCGAGTCTCGGAAGGAAAGATCTTAAACCGCGTGTTGAGGAGACGGCGAATGTGAAGGATGGAGTAGAAGATGATGAAGGGAGCAAGAAGGAGGAGAGTTTTAATGGAGGTACTGATGAGAGTGTAGAGAGAGAGGAGGAAAGAGGCGAGGAGAAAGCAAACAGTGAGAAGGAAACCCAAGGTACCGGGAGTGAAGAAAACAATGAAGAAAGCGAGAAGGTGACTGATGAGAGTGAAGGTGGAAACGAGACAAGTAACGAAGAAGCTAGAGAGAAGAATTACAAGGGAGATGATGCGTCCAGCGAGGTAGTCCATGAGACCGAGGAGAAGAAGGTGGAAGTTGAGGAAGAAAGTAGATCTAACACTACTGAGAATGTCAGTTTTCATGAAGACGAGTCGGGTCCAAAGACTGAAGAGCTAAATGATTCTGTTATTAAGAATGTTGCTTCAAACACAACTGAGGACAATGGAGAGATTGGTAGTGATGATGGTGAGCAACAGGAGAGAAAGAACGAGTCAGATTCAAAGAATGAAGGAGAGGAGAACAATAGCTCGTCCCGAGGTAACGAGTCTAATGAAAAAAAAACTGAGAGTGAGAGTGTGGTGTTGGAGAAAGGGTTCTCTGATTCTAATGGTGAATTGCCTGAGGGTAACCAGTCAACTTCCAATGCAACTGAAACTAGAGGTGGGCAAAAAAAACCGTAACCGAAACCAAACCATACCAAATCGAAAAAAATGATATGGTTTGATTATGGTTAAACCTAAAACACCATTTGCTTATTATTTTTTAAAAGTTTTGGTTTAGCTTTGGCTTGGTTAAAAACTGTCAAACCGAATGGTTTTTTTGGTTTCAGAACTATAGTTTAAATAATTATATATTTTCTTATTTTCTTAGTTTAGTTTATGTCCATATTTTATTATTAGACATAATTATCTTTATAATTTACTAAATCTTAACTCATAAATTTAAATATAATATTTAAAGAAATATCTACATATATATATTTAAAATATAATACTTACAAATACAAACTATGTATAGAAATATTTGTTTATTAGTTTTTGTTTTTTATAAACTTGGTTTTATTGATGATTTAGATTTATTTTCTATGATTTGGATTTTATTCTTTTAACTTTTTGTTTTGTTTCACTCATATCTATTATTACTATTCATATTCATTAATTATTCAAAAAAATTCGTAATAGTAAAATTCCAAAAAAACCGACCGAACCATCCCAAACCGAACCAAGTTACATATGGGTTTTGTATGGTTTTAATTTTATAAAACCGAAAACTGAAAACTGAAAAAACCGAACCATACCAAATCGAAATATATATGGTTTTATATGCCTTGAATTTTTATTAAACAGATAAACCGTAAAATCGAAAAAACCGAACCAAAAGCAAACCGAAAACTGAAGTGCCCACCCCTAACTGAAACTACAGAATCAACTGAAAAAACCAGCGCAAATCTGTCAACGACCAAAGTAATCGGATTTTGTCTTAGTCTGACAATCACATTGTTAAAGACAAAATAGGGTGTGTGGCTGGAGTTGGATAACCTGAAAACAAAAGACTTACTATTAAACACTAATCCGTGGAATAGAACTCGTGGTTAGATAAAGGAGAAAAAGTTGCAAGGTCAGCTAAAGAAAATGATGACTCGTGAGTCAGAATAGTATACCTTGTGGCAAAGCAGCAGGGTCCAGTTTATATGAGCCCGCTGGAACTCCTTCTTTCTCCTTTCCGATCATTTTGACTGATGGAACTTTGTGAGAAAATTTGAGTAGCATCTCTTCTGGAGTAAACTTAATCTAATCATCTCCCTTCTGCGCCTTCCGATGAAATAGGGAAACAGACCCTTCAATTTTTCCCAAATAATAGGCCACTCCAATCCCTTTACCATCCTTAAAATCATCATTCACAATCTCCACAAGATCGTACTGATAAGGCAATTCGTGCTTATTCCCATCTCGGAAAATCGCCCAAATTTCTCCTTTTCTTGGATGTATGGTAACATTGGGCTTGATATACACATTTAACATCTGAGCTGAAAAGATGGAGCGGTCCTCAACTACTACATTTGATTCTCCATTTTTGAACACCCCACAAGCAACTGGGAAATCTCCACAAGCAACGACGAGAAAATTAAGAGAGAAAACGTAGTGCTAGCGAGAAAGAGAGTTTATATATGAGCTTGATATGTGGTAACACAGTGACTTCAATTTTATTATTTGATAGAGTTATTAATTTATAGAGATATTTTGTGGTTTGAACTCTTAATGATCATTAAGAGACAATATCAAATTGTTTTCAACAGTTCGTACAAAATTTGTTCAGAAGATGCAGCATCATTGAAAATTTGGAAGATAATCCAAACAACATCAATGAACATAAAATTGTGATTAATCATTTCAATTATCAAAAAAAAAAAATGTCAATTGCATATTCGACTTATGATAACATTGTGTGCGCTAACAGAAGGATGAAATAGAAAATGCAGTGACTTGCGATTTGGAAATATTCGACAGATTGGCTTATTCGAACGATGAAGAGGCCCACTGGGCTTTCATCTAACACTTTTCTTTTTCTGATTACATTTTGTATTTTTTATTTCAGCAGCTTACCCCATAAACATGGCAAACAACAATTACATAATTAATCTTGTACTTCAAAAAAGATATAAATGTTTTTAGTCCAGAAAACAACGTGGAACAAGTCTCTAAGCAAAACAGTTTAAAGAAAATTTCATACGAAAAAAACTAATGTGCAATCTGGATATGAGTTTGATTTTTTTGGGTTTTTATATCCATCTTGAAATAAATGTTTAATCCTTCTCCACAGCTGCAAAATAAACTGGGTCAAAATAAAAAATTAACTAGTATATATTATCATCTGAATATCGAATTAGCGAATTGATGCATTAATTGCCATAAACATTTTAGTTTATATGTCATCATTTCAATTTATTATTATTATTTTTTATACGAAACCTCCGTAAACCAAACCAAAAATCAAAACATCCACTCCTACAAACAAACATAGTTCTTTCTATTGACACGATAAAATTAAAGATATACAAACATAAGAACGTTGCTTATGGAATGGAAACTAATTAAAGTAAAATTAAAGATATACAAACATAAGAACGTTGCTTATGGAATGGAAACTAATTAATTAGTTTCCATTATGGAATCATTTTATTAATGGATCATTAATAAAACAAAAAAAGACAGAATGGAAACTAATTAAAGTAAAATTAAAGATATACAAACATAAGAACATTTGACCACAATCAGATCGATTGTGAACAGTTCATCACACACCACAAGACTCATCAATAACTTCACATACATGGCAACGTTGCTTATGGAATTACCGCTCGTCACTTCCTCTTGCTTTCAAGACAATAATTAATTGGATCATATCCCGGCCGAGCATTCTGGGGGAGGAAGAGGGAAACGAGACCTATCGGTACAATAATCATAGACCATATGGTTCACTCGGACCCATCTATAACCACGAGCCTCTGCCGGACTCAATTGGTGGTACGCACTGCCTTCCCACCAGTTCTTTGGGTTAGCGGGACAATTTGTTGGTCCTGGAACCGGACATCCTTCTATATCAAAATCTTTATAGTAAGCATAAAATGGTGCTCCCGACCAATTGATTTTCTCGATTCCTCCACGTGTCGCCCAATCATCGGCTTCCCACAACGTGGAATATACACCCATCGGTTGGAATCTCGGGTATGGAACTTTCCTCGCCTCGTTGTTCTTATAAACCCTAATGGGCACATTGTCTACGTAGAACCTGCACACCACACATATTAGACGATTACAAAACGAATACTAATCTACATATTTATTGCAACATTTGTTCTGAATTTTGTTTTTCCTTATAACTTTGGCTAATGGATTTTAAAATTGTGGAACCTTTAATATGGTCAAATCAGTGAATAATACCTCCAAGACAATTATGCTATCTCTTTCATTCTCTTATTACATGGCCCATCATGGGCCGACAGAATATTAAACCAATCATGTCTCTCGTGACAATATGTAAAGACAAGGATAGTTAACCGAATCTTATAGTACTTATTGGTTAATTTGATACTGTTAAATCAAACTATAGGAAGCGCGCGTGGTAATTGGTTGTATATGTACGACTTACACAATTCGGAGATGGTTCCATGAAATGGCGTATTCATGGAAGTCACGAGAAGGGTCAAACCAAAGGTTAACTCTTTGCTCTCTATCGCCTTTACCATGAGCAAACACGTTGGTTTGCACAGTATAAGGTTGCCCACTTCGTTTTCCCAGGAACTCGAATTCTAGCTCGTCTCTTATAGAATCCGTATCTGAATTCATCTGCGTCATTTATTATATATATTGTTATATATTATAACCAAAAGTTTAGAAATGCAGTAATGCAAACATAAATATCTTTATGTATATATAGTTACATAGAAGGCAGCAACAGTTCCCGCCGAATCACCGGGGATGAGTTTGATTTTCATGCTCACGCGGCCAAACAAGTACTGCTTCTTCGAAGCGAACCCACATCCTAAGCCAATGTTAACAAACAAAAAGTTTTAAAATATGAAACTGAAGATACGTAGTATGTTTCCATAAAATTTATTATAATGCATGTAAGAACCTGAGCTAGGGTCCAATTTGAGCTGAATGGCTCTTCCTCCATCGATTTGAGTGATATGAGCATCGGACCATGTGATCCTAAAGTCATCCTCAAACTTAGCCGGTCTACTCAAAACCGGCCGGTACAATGCTGCAAATAAGCATAAGCTTATAAAGAAGGCATTTCTTGCAGAGAAGGGTGACACCACCATCGTTTCTTTGTAGTGAAGATCTTATGATGATGGGTTTGATTGAAATTAGACGATCGAAGCCATATTTATAGGAGATGCATGCAGGTGAATGCAGGTGAATGTATGTATAATTATTGTTTTATTGGGGGAGGTATCTCATTTAGAGCTTAGCTTTTCAATACAGCTAACCACTGATCGATCGTGTCAATTTTTTTGGACCTACCACTTTTCTATTATTGCTGTTATTATTATGTTTTATTATTCATTGAATATGTCTTGTTTTCTTACCCAAATCTTACTGTTCTTTCACTCTTTTTTTTTTGTTATTTGAATTTAATTTGTTTCGTGCACTTTTAATCACATTATCATTATCTGTCGTAATTGCTCTCATGTGATGTGAAACAAGTAAAGTATTATACAAAGAAAATATCTATGAAAACATAAATATGATTCCAATATATTGTGATAAAAGTTAAAAATATATAGTTCTTGGCTCTCAATGATTGAAGCAGATGATGATGAGTTTCCCAACGGATTGAACACACGCGGTGCGATCTCATTAGGACACGTGTCGCCATTGCATTTGCTCTGCTATGCTTCGCAAAACTGATACAATCGTATCTGAGTATCTCTTATAGCTGGTTGATATTTTGTATATCTATTTCCCTAAAGTTGATTTTCGTATTTTTGTATCACAACAAAAGAGATTTCAATATCACAAGACTGAAACCATAAATTAGTGTAATGGTTCTCAACCCTACGATGGCAAGTTAAGACTTGTAATATTTAATTATTTATTTCACATTTCCTCTTTTCCTTGTTTATTTTGCACGGAGTTTTTAATTTATTCTAGTTGCTTTGATGAGAGTGGCTGTGAAGTATTTATGATCGTACATGAACATTCTAATTTTTATCAAGAGAAAATGAAAATATGAAAGTTGTTAAATGCGGAGAGGCGTGAGAGTAGGGAATATGTCTATGTTTAATTTATGGATATTAATCTTTTCAAAAAAAAAAAAAATTATGGATATTAGCTTTCATTCCTTACCCAATATCTATACCACACAAGTCGTGCTCGTTGAATAGTTCATACCCCATCTTTATTTATATCATTCTCACTTGATATTACTCCGGGCTAAACATCGTAAAAAGAAAATATATATCAGGCAATTTGGTACACTAGTTTCGAAACTTCGTCTATATTATAAAGTAACTTTCGATAGACTTGTTCGTTTTGGACAAAGCCGTTTTAAACTACTTAAAAGCTCTTTGTAAATTATGTGTCAAACGTATATTTGATGTTTTGATTTTTTAATACTCTTTATTTATATACATATTCACTTTTTATAATACATAAGATCGGAATTTTTTTTCCAATACATTTTAACAAAATTAAAAATTTGTTCGAATACACTAATTGCATTTACATGTGCTAAAATTAAGACAGGTTTTGGCTCTAGAGCATATAATGCATTCGCATATTTGCATTTACATACACTAATTGCATTACATGTGCTAAAAGTATATTGAGTAGATACCCAATAATCTTTCTAAACTTGCATCAGTTATATTTGGAAATATTAAACTCACACATTAATTATACTTAAGTTTTGAAACCCAGGTTATAATTGATTGATTTTTTGATTTCGTGCTGATGCAATATTTGGCTACGTTTAGTAATACACCCTGACTAATGAAGTAATACACCCTGGAATTTTTGCATGAAAACGATAGTCATCAAAACAATTAAGTCTAATTAATTTAGAAGGACACACACCAAATTGGACAAACCCACATGGAATTAAGAACTATGGATAAGAAATTGACGGACTCCATAAGTTTCATAAGACAAATCCTATTTAACCCAAAATTAATGTCACGTCTTTGAATTATTTTACTTTCCGTTATATTGATTTAATATGCTACCCACCTTTTTCATCCCTTTGCCACCCTTTTTTTGTCGTACTTATGCAAAATTGTAACATAACTCGGCCGACAAAAAAATGATTTGAGCTAGTATATCGGAAACAACTACTATTTTTTCAGGTAACGAAAAAAACACTAATAGTTTTCTTTTATCAATAGTACACCGTTTTCTTTGAATCATGTACATTAAAAAAGACCAAAATAAAGACAATTTTGATTCCACTTTCTATGAAATGTAAATATATTGGCTTAATTTTTTTGATGAAATGAGACTTAAAACCGAACTAGAACATAGAAGTTCTGATTTTAAGTGTTTTTTAAAGTCAATTCACATTAAGCCGTCTAATATGGTATTGTCAATTTAAATTAGCTTCACCGATCAATATTTCTTGTATATTTTTTGAGTTTATTCAAAATAGATAATATAATATGTTCTTTTTATTATATATATATAAGTTGATCTTTCATTGAGAAATCTTCGCTTCTCTTTTTTTTCCCAGCAACTTTCACTATATTCGATGGCTCAAATAAATGGGCTTTACATGATTTTGAAGCCCAACTAATCTTTTTTTTTTTTGACGTCGGCCCAAACTAATCGTGAAATACAGATAATTAACTTAAACCCAATTATATCTTGTATGTTGCATCTATTAGCAGCATTGTAAACTAATAAATTCATGTCTTCAAACCGCATCCACTATCAAAGCTCGAGAAGCAACCTTTTATTTTACTTTTACAGATTTAAGCGTTTGTTTTTTTTACAGATTTAAACGTTTGTTCTTTAACAGATTTAAGCGTTTGTAAGCGATTTTAAAAGAGTAGCGAGGATAATGAAGCAGTTTTTTTGTTAAGTTGTAAAAGCTACAATCTATAAACGCTACGTTTACCGTCGATTTGCGATTAATTAACTATAGATAGGCCATAAGAGAGAAAATACGAGAAACAAAGTATGTAACAATGTTTACTTCAGTCATAAGCCATCGCCACATAAGAGAATATAATTTGGTAATTTTCACGGAAATCACCAAACTTAAGCTCCTTTTAGTTTTTTGTAATTATGCTCCACTTCTACACATAAATTTCTGATGAAAGAAATAGAATGCACTACTTACAACTGAGAGTCTGAAATTGTGGAACTGTGCTCATTCAAAGACTATGGTGCGACCTGGAATTGTTGTCGGGTCAAGCTCTCAGTATCATAAGAACTCCATGTGAAAACCCTTCACTGTGGATGCTTACAATATTTTAGCAACAAAAAAAAACAAATCGAAACAGCTATGATGGAACGTCAGTTCCTGGTAAAAACCTTGAACCTTTTTTGTGTTTACAAAGATAAAAGACGGTAATTCGCAGTTGCGACCTTGTTTATTCGAGTTTTCTCCAAATCTCTACTGTTTTTTTAATGCCATTGGGAGGTTTTCTGATTTCCAAAGAATCCTTATCAGTTTTCTAATTAACCGCATTAACATGAAATATATATTTTGGCAATGAAGTAAGGTCCAGTTCATATGAGTCCGCTGGAACACATTCTTTCTCCTTTCCGGTCATTTTAAATGCTGAAACTTTGTGAGAAAATCTGAGCATCTCTTTTGAAGTAAACTAAAACTGAAAAACTCCATTATGCGCCTCCCGATGAATTAGAGAAACAAATCTTTTATTTTTTCCCAAATAGGTCACTCCAATACCATGATCATGCTTAAAATCATTCACAATTTCCACGAAAATCACCAAACTTAGGCTACATTTTAGATTTTTGTAATTAAACTCCACTTTACACATAAATTTCTGAAGAAAGAAATAGAATGCTTAGTCTAAGATTATGGTGCGACTTGGAATTGATGTAGAGTCAAGCTCTCGGTATCATAAGAATCCAATGTGAGAACCCTTCAATGTTAAGGTTATTCATCTTTCTTTTCGAATATTCAAGTTCTTTTTCTATCTCTCTAATGTAAACTATAAATTTTATCGCAATTTTTCTCATATATTTTTTTATTTATTTTCAAGTTCTTTTTAGTTATTTCTCTTCGTCTCTTTAAGAAAATAAATAAAAAATGCACAAATTGCGAAATCGGTTTTTATGTTCATGGAGTACATCTCATGTCTCGGTTTTTTTCTTATGTTAGAAAACAAATTCAATTTTGATAAGAAAACCCTTTATTTTTTTTTCAAATAGGCCACTCCAATCCCATGATCATGCTTAAAATCATTCATAATTTCCACAAAAATCATACTAATATGGTAAAATAGCCCAAATTTCTCCTTTTTCGGATGTATGGTAACAGTCCTCTTGATGTTAAACATCTGAGCTGAAAAAATAGAGCGGTCATGAACTTCCTTTGTTTCTCCATTTTTGAACTTCCCACAAGCAACTGGGATATTTCCACAAGCAACATGCTCAAGGTAAGTAATCCGCAGCTTGATCCGGGAAGCCAGCACTTTCTTTACCAGAGCATATCTCTGTGGCATACCATCTCTAGAATCATAGGTAGACCACACTTGATTGACGGCAAAAGCATCTTGTCCAGACATTGACTTTGCTGCTGCTTTGTCTACTTCATCAGGCTGCGGCTTCCTCCCTCCGACTGTCTCATGCTTCTCCTTTGCTTCCTGCTCATGCTGCTCCTTTGCTTCCTGCTCAGCAGCCAATGAACGCAATCTGTGTATGAAATCATACACATACCGTTTTCTCTGATCAGAAAGCAAGTTTCTACTTGGAGAAGCAGCGCCAGCTTCTTGTATTGCTTCTTGATTGCGTCGGCATCAGCACAAATCGGAACCTGGAGAATATCATACCAGTCGTCAAGCCCATGGGTTTTCTTATCAGCAGGGGAAAGCACATCACATATGGCTGTCATCTTTTCCTCCGCTTGTTTTTTCGCCCTTGCAGCCTCTTCTTTGTTGCAATCCATTGCAGCGATGAACCTCTTAAAATTAAAGCTCTCCAATCAGCTACAAGAGAAATTGAAGCTCGAAGCACGACGAACCCTAAATTTGATGAACGGAGAAGGAACCCTGGATTTTTTTTTTTTTTTCCCTTCTAATTTTCCCGGTTTTACGGCAAGCCAACGAAGATTTTAGCAAAAAAAAAATTCTCTTATTTTTATTTTTTGGCTGTCATCCATTATTAAATATGAAAATTTATTTTTCTATCACATATTCATTTGTTATAATTTTCAACGACTGAACCTGAAGAATATACCATTCGAGACGAAACAAGTCACACTCAAAATTCTTTTCAAAGTCATAAAATTTGTTTAGATTAATTTTTATAATTTGATACATTCATATATAACTACTATGGTTATTTAAACACTTAGATAGTAGTAACGCTTGAATTAATTAGTAATCCATCCTTTGAGTGTAAGCTTTTCTTCAGCCCAAAACTGAACGTGAAGAATGGCATACCAGTTGTCAAGCCCTTTGATTTTCATCTCTGCATAGCAATGCACATCACATATTCAATTCCGATAAAAAAAACCGTTTATTTTTTTCCCAAATAGGCCACTCCAATACCATGATCATGCTGAAAACCATTCACAATTTCCACAAAGTCATACTGATATGGTAATTTGTGCTTTTCGAGACTAGTATTCCATTCCTCATTCTAATCTCGAAAAATATCCCAATTTTTTTTTTTTTGGATATATGGTAACAATCTTGTTGATAAAGGAGTGAAACATCTAACATGATGTATGGCATTCCATCTCTAGAATCACATATAGGCCACACTTGATTAACAACAAAATATTTTGATTTCTGTTCATTTTCAAACACATTAAATTTTGGATCATGGTTGTGGATTTTTTTGTTGCATACCAATCTTTTTAAAATATATATTACATAATTTCCACAAAGTCATACTGATATGGTAATTTTTGCCTTTCTAGACTAGTATTCTAGTCCTCATTCTAATCTCGAAAAATATCCCAATTTTTTTTTTTTTGGATGTATGGTAACAATCGTGTTGATAAAGGAGTGAAACATCTGACCTGATGTATGACATACCATCTTTAGAATCACATATAGGCCACACTTGATTAACAACAAAATATTTTGATTTCCGTTCATTTTCAAACACATTATATTCTGGATCATGGTAGTGGACTTTTTGTGCATACCAATCTTTTGTAAATATATATTACACAAGGTTGTGTATTTTGTGGGTTTAGCCCATTTTGTGTCTGTACATGTTGAATATATTGGATGGATTATGTATCTATTATGGGTCTATTCAATCTATTGGGCCTTGAACATTTGAAAATCGGCCCATAACAGGCTTTCTCGCATTTGGACTGCTAGGGTGTTACATTTTTTTTTTAGGCTGCAAATGTGCATGTTTTCATAACTGCTTAAAATTTACTTGAAGGAAAATGTTTAACAGCGTTAACTGCACATACAAATTGAGAATATAATTGTCTTAATCATTGGAAAAGGAAATTGGGAAGAGTGAGCGAAACGTGTAGACCCAATTTTATATGAATATATTATTTAAATATAATATATGAATGTGTATGTAAGTAACTTTTGTTTAGAAGAATACGAAAAGGCAAGGAGGCACGGTATTGGTCGGTCAGGTGAGGCGGGGTCCTTTCTACTGTTCCAGTCAGTCTATTACCACAAGAAACCGCAGAAACCAGAACTCAAAAAGCAACTCAATTTTTTTAAACAATTACTATTATAAAATAGAAAAAAAATATGTGCAAAGAAAAATCTACTATAGATAAGAGTATCTTCATTGATAGTGAAAAGGTTTTTAAAAAAAAATATATATATATATTTTAATATAATTAAATTCTAAACATTAGAAAGAATTAAACTAATGAAAATATGGCATATGTGATATGTGATTCTTAAGGATATCTCGAAGGTTTTCATTTGAGAATCCCATCTCACTTTTTCTTTTCCTTTTTTATTTTTTTAATTATAAAAACTTCATGTGAAAACTCTGCAATGGAAATGTTCTAAAATATTTTATCAAATCGAAACAGCTGTGATGGAACGTAAATTCCCGGTAAAAACCTTGAATTATTTGTTGTGTTTACAAAGAAAATCATAAAAACTTCTTTTAATTTCTCGTTTCTTTACATTTATCCTTATATTTTCTAGTTTTTTTGAGTATTTTCGTATTTTACTGTCTCTTTTAAAACTAATCTGTTATCTTTTTTGTTCTTTAAAACTTTTTTTTATGTTTCGGATAAGTATTTAACATTTTAACTGTTCTTTTTGCGCAAAAATTAATTATTCATCCTGCTCTTTTGTACCTACGTAATTTCTTTTTCACCTGATTCTTGTTTTATTGGACACTTGTAAACATACATATATCAATATACATACACATTTAATAGAATCTGACTCCCGTTAAATTATACTCCCTCTGTTTCTAAAAGAAAGTAGTTCTAGATTTTATTTTTGTTTCAAAAAGATAGTTGTTTTAGGTTTTCTATGCATTTTTTCTTAATCAATGATGAAAAATTGTAAACTTCAAGACAATTAAATGATTTTTCTGAATTATTATTGGTTTAAATTTATGGGAAATGATTAATTACAAAAAATGATGTATTTATAGTCAAGTTTTAATGTGTTTTCTTAATATGTGTAAAAATTGTAAAACAACTTTCTTTTAGAAACAGAGGAGTACATCCTGATTTTATTTAAACAGTTATATAAAAAAAATGGAGGTCCCGGCATGTTTTGTATTTTTCTTCTTCAAATACTGGTTCTCTAATAAAAAATCTTTGATGATGTGATGATACAAAAAAGTGTATAATAATATTCATATAAAAAACTTATTAGTATATATCATGTCAAGTCATATATAACGCTTACGTGCATATATATCTGTGCGTGTAGTATAGTTTAGGAAAATTCATTTGCCCTTCAAAGGGTAGTCACTTTCCTTTTTCTTCTCTATTTACAAAAATTCATACACATCATTGACATCAATACGCAGAGAGATAGAGAGATAAGAAAGAAGAGAGAGAAAGTCTAATTGTTTCTCCTGTAAACTGCAAGCCGATCTTGTGTCTGAAAATGGCGGTGTGCAGCAAAATGTCAAGCTTTCTACTGATTTTGCTGATTCTTAGTTCGACCCATTTCAGTCTAATGGCTAATGGTAAATGGGTCAATGTCACATTTCCATATTTTCAAACAAAATTTCCAAAATCTTAATTCCTCTTTTACTTCTTATGACATTTTCAGGTAGACCAGAGCCAAACTCTCACGAATCCCCCACTAAGGTAAATTTCTCAAATCCTCTGTTTTTTTTTTCTTCTTCGTCCAATTAAGCCAGGTTTTTTAAATTGTTACAAATCTTGGACAGAGAGGAGAGCAAGATCAGAAGATGATGATGAGAGGTTTAATAGGATCAAGACCACCAAGATGTGAGAGAGTGAGATGTCGTTCTTGTGGTCACTGTGAAGCAATTCAAGTTCCTACAAACCCTCAAACAAAGCTTCACTCTCCTTCTTCTTCTTCTTATTCCTCTGAGATTATTAATCTTGATTACACCAGAGGAGACGACAGTACTAATTATAAACCCATGAGCTGGAAATGCAAGTGTGGTAACTCTATCTACAACCCTTGAAAAGCCTTTGTTTCTCTTTTGTCTACAATTTTTTCCCTTTTTTTTTCGGGGTTCCAATTCTAAAATCTCTGTGTACATATATATGTTTTAGTTGTAATCTTCAGATTTTCTGATAATTCTGCGTTACTGATTCTGTTGATGTTGTTTACCATAGTGTATTTGTGTAGTTAACAAAAACAGAGATGAATAAAAAAAAATTTGTGTTGTCCAAAATGATTGTTATTATTTTTAGATAATCATTATGGATTTTGATTTTACAATTAGTGAGAGTAAAATCTTTTAAAATCGAGAAGTGATATATTATTACAAGAACACGCATCGTAAACAGAACGCACGGAAACCTATTTTCAAGACGATTCTGACAAATACCAATTTTGTGGATGAAAGTTACATCACACACGTACGTATGCACCTATATTTACATGTATATACATATATATTTATGCATATGGGATTTATGTATATACATAAGTATATTGTTGGATTAATAAACAGACAAAGATACGTTCGATACACATATATCCATAGATGATGTCAAACAAAAAAAATATTCCCTAGATGATGGACAAATAATCAGCCGTTTTGCTCTCGTTTCGTAAAACGTCGCCGTTTTAACGATTAAGTCATTCACATTGGATTTTGGATTGTACTTTTTTAAAATTAAAACAATTAATTTATTTATTGACCGCTGGTGATTTTCTGTGTCCTAGTACTTGTTTGAGTAGAGTTCTCGTTGGGATTTATTAGTAACTACTCTGAATTAATATATAGTACATTTTATTTAAAAAATTTGAACCGGCCAAATTCTCGTCGGTTTCAGTTCAATTTCACCTTAGATTTTCCAACCCAACAACGTCAAAGAAACAAGAAATTTGAAACCAAAAACTAAATAAGACAGCTTAAGACGCAAAAAAAAAGATACATATGATACATGTACAGTGATTTGATATATTCAACAGTTCATAGATTGAATGAAACCTAAAAAATGTAAAATCAGCATCTATGTTACCAAAATGATGATAGCTATTATATCTACTTTAAGTCAATAATTTCTAGTTATAGCATTTTCTTCGTTTTTAGTCAGATTTAGCATTTGGAATATATGTATAAAACTTGTAGAAATTAAAACGAGATTGGACAAAGCCTATATTATTCATAAAGAAAATTGAAGAGTGTGAGTTGATGGGATTGATCATATGGAAAGAGGAAGGGAAGTGACAAAACAAAAGAGAGAAGATGTGTGTTTGTGTCTGTGGGGTTTCCTAATTTCACAAATCTAGCAAAGCAAACAGTCTTGATTCTCTCTACTGTTTTTCTTTTGAATGACTTTACTTCCTCCGTTTTTTGTTTTTGTTTTCATTCCATTTATTACTTAATAGTGCAACTGAATAGTTGAATAATAACAAAAAAATATATATATTTGGAATTCGGTGGAGACCCAAGTGTCAATCAAAGTCAGTAAACTGCCACAGTGCTATGTACTGATTTAACTAATCTTCTCAACGGCAACGCCGCTCCAAGTATTTTATACAATATCTTCAAAAATATTCATTATGTATTAACTTACATAAATTGATAATACACATTATCCTAATATGGACATCCTAATATGGACATATCGTCCAAAACTCGGTTGAGAATAGTAGAATACTGTGTTATAAGATAACTTTTTACAACTTTTCCAGTATTATGGAGAATACTTTACTAATAGTAAATGTTACTGTTTTAATGATAAAATCTGCCGTCACTAGAATATTTTGAACTCGACACAGCTCAAAACGTTACAACGCTATAAATTGTTTATAAATTTGGGAAAAAGCATTTTGCTTATTGATGATTGCACGATCGATGAAACCATTAAAATCAAAGTGACAAAATGAAAAGACTCAAAAAGAAAGAGACAGAGAAGGAAGAAAAATGAGAGTTCCAAAGCATAAGATACTTTGGCCATTCCGATCTCTTTTTGTTTCTGTTTCATCTTACCGTTTAGTTAACTGTTTCCGATCTCTTCTCTGGTTGTTGCATCACGTCCTTGAAACTATGGATATGCAATTAAAAATATGTATCGAAAAATGAAAAAAAAGAAAAAAGGCTTAGAGATTAGTTAATTAGCCATTGGAGAGAAAATCGTTAAAGCACATCATAGTTAACAAGGTACAGTCACGTGGATGCATATTTTGGACATATCCATAATCACTTTCTCTGTTTCAATGATCTATTTTGACGTCCATTGCTCCATACCTCATTCATTGTTATTGTACGACACATGCCTTTGTTCATCATAATATATGAGATGGTTAATGCTTCCACGTGAGAAAGTAATATCGTTAAGATTACTTATTTCATTACTTACGAAATATGATCATTCGTCAACCATATTACGTCATTACATGAAAGGCAGACACATTTTTTACTATATAACGGCCACCATGTTACTATATTGGGGTTTATCCTTTACAATACATAGTTTATATATTGATATTTGTGCTTTCTCAAAAATAGATATGTCAATATTTAAATATTTAGATACGTATATAATATTTACAAAAAAAAAAAATGCAGAGAAAAAACATTTTCAAAGAGAATAACTATTTTCAAAGAGTTAGAAGACAAAACTTACAGGAAAAAAACGTGGAGGAGATTCCAATGGTCCAATATAGATTTTGGTCTTTAATTTAGACGTCTCTAGTGTTTTTTTTTTGGGTCATCATCTCAAATATTAAAATGTTTAGTGTCTTCTTTACAAAATTTAATTGTTATATATTTAAAGGATATGATGTGAATGATTCTCCAGCCTTACCTTTTGTCATTGGACAAAAGGATATGATGTGAATGATTCTCCAGCCTTACCTTTTGTCATTGGACCTCTCTATCTCATATTTTAATTGTGTTATGCACCAATATTTGAGATACACCAGTGGAATTAATAATTATAATGTTATAAGCACATACTAAAATAAAACTCCGAATTTATGGTACAACCACCACCATGACATTTGTACCACTACCACCACCATGATTTGTACCACTATACCATATATCATAGTTCACCACCATGACATTCGTACTATACCACCATGACATTTGTACCACTATACCATAGTTCACCTCATAAAAATGTCCAATAGTATATGTATGGAAAGTACGAGGTACTCGATGACGTACATGGTTTAAAGTTTACATGAGTTGGGAATTTTAAAGAGCTTATAAGATGGAGCAAAGAAAACCTGCATGCCTCAAGTACAATCACTAAGATGAAAAATCATTAAGACTATGATGAATTTAGGCTTCCATTGTTTATTTAGGCTTCCATTTTTATGACTATATTGTTTCTTGGATAGAATAATGATGTAAATACAATTATTGGATGCTGAATTTAAATTAAATGAAAGTACGAAAAGTAAAAACTGTACATTTGCGTAGGTGGAGGAATTAGGTCATTGTTAGGGAACTTTCATGGGGACCATTTCGGCTCATTGCGTCAATACAAGCTGAAACTTGCAGTGCAATCCGTGTCTGGTCCTAATTTTCTTTTTACGGATTATCTATATATTAAATGAGTTAATTGTTAATTTAGACGGCTGATCACGAGTTGATCCGCAGAATTAAGAACAAGGACCAGGTTGACTCAACATGCAAATCCGCCAACCCGGTTATCGCATATGGTTATCGCTGTGTAAAATTGACCATCTTAGTTTGAGTTTAAAATTGATCCCAATAGTATTCTGCATCCGGTAAAAATAACTTCTAAATTTGCCAAGGTGTGTGATCGATATACAAAGTTAGCGGAAGAGAGGGCGAAAATTCATCCCCAATTCAAAGAGTGCAAACTATTTCTATTGAATGGAATAAGATGAGATGATCTTTCTGAAAATTTGTTTTTGGTTATTATTCATATTACATTCATCTATACCATTTATTTTTGTCATCAATTCCATATCATATTTATCATTTAGAGTTAGAATTATTGTTCTACCGGTCAAAAAAAACAGTTTCCTTGATACTTAAGAAATATGAGAACATTCTTACAGTGAAAAATAAATTGAACATTTATCACATCTAAGTGTCAAAAAGACTGGAAATACTTCGTTCTGTTTTCAAAATTATACAATATAGTAGCACTCAGTTATGCTTAACATTCTAAAATCAGAACCAAAACGGTTGTAAATATTTTCGGCTCAATTTTGGATAAGGCTCCTACAAAACGTATCTAATATACACATGTCTATAGTACGATGCACTGGGCCTTTGGCTAAGATTGGGACTCCAGTTGGGAGATAAACAGGCTATAATTAATTTCTAAGGTTTTGATAGTCTGTTTTCTGGTTGTCGTATGATTCGATCTTAGATACATCGTACTATATCCTATAAAACGTTTTCTGGTTTTCAACTTCAGAATTTCACACTAGAGAATATACAAAAACCGCACGAAATTTCAAGAGAAAATCAATGAATAAAAAAAACAGGGAACGAATATATATGGACACGGCAAAATAAAAAAACCACGAACCCAAAAACTAATTTCGAAAGCTTTCGAGAGATAACCTAGAAATTCCAAAAAACACACGGATACGATCTAAACACTACAACAACCAACACAGAAACTAGTTTCAAGAGCTTTTATGATAACATAAAAAATTCCGACATTTAACATGTTGACAAGAAACAAAACACAACGACGGTTACGATGAAATCTACTTCTTCTTTTCCTTTCTTGCAACAAGTCTACGAAATCTACTTATTTTTTTTTTATCTTTCTTGCAACTACTATGAATTCTACTTGTAAAAGTAATCAAGGAAACAGAAAAGTCTTAAATTGCAGATGAAACACAAGTGAAATGAAATTGAGTAGAAGAAAGTGTACCTGGGGTAAGGAACAGAGGCAGAGACTACATAGAAACAGAGACTACGGAAACTTGGAACGGAAGGAACAACCCCTAATTTGTTGATAATAAAATGGAACTAAAAATTTGATTGAAGGAAGACAAATGCGTGTGTTGGAGAAGAGATGGTGGTCTGTATTTATAGAGAGAGCAACATGAAGTATATAACGGCTATCTCCTTATTTCTATGATTTTAATTTTCTTTTTGAATTTCCCCTTTTTGATTTTTTTCTTACCGTTGTGGAGTATAACGGCTATATCGTGAAATTGTTACGGAGTTGATTCTTCCTTCGAATGATGTAATGACGAGTGGCATATTTTTTGTGTAGCCGTTACGGGTGAGCACGGGTTGATATCCTGTTTAAAACAATTAAAATTATTATTATTTTTATAAAATGTTTAATTTGATGATATTTAAAAGTGTTTTCTATACTTATATGAAATCATACTCGGATTATATTCTGATTATTAAATATCTGCATTCCAAGAATTCGAATATTCTCTTTTTTTTTAGATTAGATCGAATCATATCACAAACTTTGAATATTTTATTCATCTTTAATTACCGTTCACTTATCTTTTTCCCCTGTTGTTATTTTAATTATATTTCAATTTTAGCAAAATTTCTAAAATTTTCTTAATTTATTTTTTCAAAAAGAAATAAAGGATTGAAAAAACAAATTAGACAGTACCGTAAGTATAACAGAAAAAACTTTGAATCTTCAATAATATCGTATGATTCGATCACTAACGCAAAACAAAGAAGTACTTAATTGTTCAATGGATCGTATGATTTGTCAAAAAAAAAAAGGGATAAGAAGTCAAAGCAATCGTGTACCAGACCAGAGCAAAAAGAGCATAGGTGGCAGGATCTTATCTCACAACGCGTAGCGTAACCCTTAAATTGTTCAATGGATCGTATGATTTTATCGTGAAGTCATTAATATGGATTGCACATGCACCGATGCACGTGATGATCCAGCGTCTGGGTGGGTCAATGGACGGACACAAGAAGAAGAAGAAAAGCATGTCGAAACGACGTCGTGTTGAAAAGTCAACGAAGAAAATAAGACTTAAGGACGACGTCGTATTGAGGGCAGCGGAAAGAGAGAGCAAGACTCCAGGACGACACAAGAAGAAGAAGAAAAGCATGTTGAAACGACGTCGTGTTAAAGTCAACGAAGAAAATAAGACTTAAGGACGACGTCGTATTGAGGTCAGCGGAAAGAAAGAGAGTCAGACTCATGGACGGCGTCGTTTTGAAGTCAGCTGCAGGCTAAATAGTGTCTACTGTTACATTTGGGTCTCTGATGAGTCTCTGCAATTTGTTTGTAATTGAAGGGAAGCACGATTTTTGTGACATTTTTACGGAAACTCTACTCTTTCTCCTATCTCTAGATCCAAGAGCAGAACTCACTTTGCATTCACACCCACCCTTCTTTGATCGTCTTCACATTCGCATTCTTCACCGAAGTTGTTTGTTCCCAGACGGAATCACAAGTGTTTGTATTTTGGTGATCAAACTGCTTAATTTTGTTTTTTCCAGGTAAATTTTCATGTTTCTTTCCTCGAATTTTCCGCCGTTTTGTTCGTGTTTGTTCATATCATTACTTACGGTTTATCTGAAATTTCGTATATTTTATTGAATCGGCTCAATGATCATTCATTTTTCTCGTATGTTTGTTTGGATGAATATTAAATTCCCCGATGCTCGAGCTATTGGGTTTTTCGATTCATCGTGATTATGTTCTTCTGTGGGAGATTTAGAACTTTTCCTCGATCGAAACAAGAGTGATCGCTTGTGATTACCGAGATTGGTTAAACGATTGCTAAATTTCACCACGATTTCATTTGATGATCTCTGACATAATTTGGGGTTTTTTTTGTTTTATTCGAATTAGGTTTGCTTTGGAAGTAAAGAAACAAGGATGGTGAGATCATCACCACGAAGAGGGCAGAGATCAAAGGGATTGAAGGTGAAGCATTGTGTTCAGTTGACTTTGTTGCTTGGTGTTGGAATATGGTTGATTTATCAAATGAAGCATTCACATGAGAAGAAAGCTGTGTTTGAAGAGAGTGCAAAGATTGTTGTTGGTGATAAAGTGGCGAGTCTCGGAAGAAAAGATCTTAAACCGCGTGTTGAGGAGACTGCGAATGTGAAGGATGGAGTGGAAGATGATGAAGGGAGCAAGAAGGAGGAGAGTTTTAATGGAGGTACTGATGAGAGTGGAGAGAGAGAGGAGGAAAGAGGCGAGGAGAAAGCAAATGATGAGAAGGAAACCGAAGGTACCGGGAGTGAAGAAAACAATGAAGAAAGCGAGAAGGTGACTGATGAGAGTGAAGGTGGGAACGAGACGAGTAACGAAGAAGCTAGAGAGAAGAACTACAAGGGAGATGATGCGTCCAGCGAGGTAGTCCATGAGACGGAGGAGAAGAAGGTGGAAGTTGAGGAAGAAAGTAAGTCTAACGCTACTGAGAATGTCAGTTTCCATGAAGACGAGTCGGGTCCAAAGACTGAAGAGCTAAATGATTCTGTTATTAAGAATGTTGCTTCAAACACAACTGAGGACAACGGGGAGATTGGTAGTGATGATGTTGAGCAACAGGAGAGAAAGAACGAGTCGGATTCAAAGACTGAAGCAGAGGAGAACAGTAGCTCGTCCCGAGGTAACGAGTCTGATGAAACAAAAACTGAGAGTGAGAGTGAGAGTGAGAGTGAGAGTGAGAGTGTGGTGTTGGAGAAAGGGTTCTCTGATTCTAATGGTGAATTGCCTGAGGGTAACCAGTCAACTTCCAATGCAACTGAAACTACAGAATCAACTGAAAAAACCAGCGATGGAGATGAGAGCGCGAAATCCACTGGTTATCAAGAAACGAAAAACGAAGAAGACAAGCAGGAAAAGATACAATATTCTCAACTCTCGTCTCAAGAGGAAAGTGCAAACAAAGAATCCGAGAAAAAGGAGCAAGAAGAGTCCTCATCCGAAGAGGAAAGTAAAGAGGAAGAACCCGAGAAAAAGAAGAACGAAGAGTCTTCATCCGAAGAGGAAAGTAAAGAGAAAGAACCCGCAGAAAAGGAGCAAGAAGAGCCTTCGTCCCAAAAGGAAAGTCAAGAGCAAGAATCTGAGAAAAAGGAGAAAGAAGAAGACTCTTCGTCGCAAGAGGAGAATGAAAACAAAGAAACTGAGAAAAAGGAGAAAGAAGAGTCTTCAGAATCTCAGCTAAAGGAAAACACCAACAGTGAGAAGAAAATTGAACAGGTAGGATCTAAGAATTCTTCAAACACACAGGAGAAGAGTGAGGAACAAAAAATTGATGAAAGCAAGAGTGAATCTGTCAACGACCAAAGCAAATCAGATTCTGATATAAACGACACAAAGGATTACACTTCAAAAACAGAGTCGGAGAAAGAGGAAAACAACAAAAGTGCTGAAACAGAGGAGACCCAGAACGATCAAGAACATACCAAGTCCGTTTCGGATAAGAGTGTTCTTCAAGATGTTAAGGATGCTCGAACTGATCTGAAAACTCTTCCCGAGTCCAGCAATGGATTGACCAACGACAAAGTTGCTGCTGAGTGATGATGTTGTTAACAAAAGTTGTCATGTATTGTATGCATATTCTATACTTTTCATATCACGGGAATTAATTCCCAATTAGTAGTGTACTGAGTTTTGAAACTAATCAATATATATAATTCCCAATTAGCAGTGTACTGACTTTTTGAAACTAATCACGAACGAGTCGTACTCTAGTTATGTCTCATTGTCTGATTATGAATAATGTTTTTTATTTTATCGAGATTGAATCACAAGAGATTTAAGGAAACCACTTGATAATAACAAAACAAAGTTGTAATCTTATTTCCCAACAAATAAAAGGAGTTTGGAGTAGCAAAAGTTAAAACAAAGACGATAAGCATTTAGCTTTTCAAATGAACCAAGAAGAAATTATTAAAAAGACGCAAGATTTCAGTGTCCTTCGTTGTGCTTCACCTCAAACAGACCGTCTGGACCTGAGAACGGCAATGAGTCAGTTCAGAAACCAAAGTTACGGATAATCTTTGATGACTTCTAAATGATTTTAGGAGAATCCCATGATAAAAGAGACATTCTTTGTCAGATCTAAACAGTATTAGCCAAGTTACATATCACGCAATGCAAAACAGTAAGACCGAAAAAACTGAAAACGGGAAAGGCATACATACCCCATGGAAACTCCTTGTTGCGAATGTGCATATACGGGTAGGCCTGCAACAAGGACACAAAAGGGTTAACGAAATCCCGAGGCAATGTAGGTTTCAATTACAAAGCAGAATCAATGCGATAAGCCAATTCAGGAAAGAAGAAAAGGCAAGCCATCTGCATACTCAGTTCCAATTTCACTGGCGATATTAATATAGTCTCTCACAAGGTAAGAAAGTTTGAAGATTCCAAATCAATATTTAAAATCCAATGAAACTGTTGTAAGAGAGGCTTACAGGAGGGTCCTCGCCGTGATGATGGCCCTTGGATAAAACATAGACGGCTAAAGCAGTGCAAGTGGCAATACCCAGATAAGTTATCTTCTCCCACTTGGCAGCTTCGTCTGCACAAAATTCATAACACTTTGTTGATAAACTAGTGTGTACTAAGAAATTTTTTTTTGACCATTTCAACATGGAACAAGGACTGAAATGTTGGAGAAAACGCTTCAGATCATCGGAAAAATAAAAACTTGTTTGACGTTTATAGGGAAGGAAATCAAATTGAAATCTGACCTATCGATCTACCGAATCAATTCACAATTAACAGAGTTAGGTATCTCAATTGGTTCCAGAAGAGGAGATTTTGGTTCAAAAAGTTGAAATCCGTGGGAAAATCATACTGAATCTTAATATCAACTCAGAACTCAGGAATCCAGCAAGGATCGGTACATAATAATAATTGAGATGAATCTAGAAAACAATCAAAGGACACTTGTAAACAGAAAAACCTAGATCGAATTGAAATGGCAAAAAAAAATGAGAGAGAAGTGATCAATTACAAGCATCGTCATGGCCAGCGGACGAGGAGAAGCTTCGCTTAGGAGCGGCTGATGTCCTCGGAGCTGCCCTGATCGCTGCTCGGGAAAGAGCTGAACGTACAATCGCCGTCGCCATTCTCCGGAAACTTTTTCTTCGGGGTCTCTCTTCTCTCTCTTTTTCTCTGGAAGTGTTTCGGACTCTGCAGGAATAGATGTGACACTAATCAGACGTTTCGGAATATTTAACCCACTATTACATAAATGTAAGCCCAACGGGCCTTATTAATGGGCTACGTGAGCCCGTTATTACTAAAATTCATTGAAAGAAATATTTTTTTTCTTCCTAAAACCTAAAATGAATTTGGAATTTTGGGTTTTGTTATCATGACTACTGTAAATTTCATGTTATGTATTTGGAGTACCATGTGATATATTCGTTCGTTTCAATAATTTTCCACAATTAATTTTAAGAAATACAAAAACAGAACAAAAATTCTAGTTGCTCTAAGAGTAAACAGATAAGCATAATAAATCCTTTTTATAAGCAGAAAGAAAGAAAACAAAGAGAGAAGAACAATCATGCATCATCATCAGCTTTCGGCACCAGATTGCCTCCGCCGCCGGAAGCCGCAAAAAAAAGAGCTCCGGCACCAGATCCACCGTGAGAATGTTCGATGACGACATGATCTGATAACTCATCACCAAGCATTTCCCAGACACTACTATGAAGATAGTTTCTAAAGACCCTGTAATGATCATACAATCCTCCTTCAACTATCACAATGCTCATCTTCTTCTCTAACCTTCCCAGCTTCTTTATCATCCCAACTATTCCTGCTCCCGCCACACGAGCCGCTCGTTCTGCGACTACATCGCACACTTCGACCACTGTTTCTCTCGCCGCAAGAGTTGAATCCATGATCTGCGTGTGTGTTATGTACATATACATATGAATGAGTTCACACAAGATTCAAGTTTTTCCTTCAGTTTGTATTGCGCGTTAGCGTTTACAGATAACAAAACATATTTGAATCAAAGATGGAAAACTAATATGTTGCAAATGCAAATGCAAAAAGACCATCAATGTTAGTAACTTGATAAAGCAAGCGAGTCTTGTGGAACATACCCCGAATACTTCCTTGAGCTTTTTGTTTACGATCTCCCGATCATCGGATATGTCTTGATGCATCGCGGCCATGTCCGGCGACCTGAAACATGCGCCCGAAAAACCGCAATATTGTCTTTGGGATCTATAGTTTCATGTACAGTCTAAAACAGTATAGTAAAGGTACCATAAAATGTAAGGAACTGTGAGTTTTGAAGGCAGCGTGTCTCCAAAGAGAGCAGATTCTTCAGACATTCTTAGTAACACTCTTCTCACTATCTCCCCCAAGTATCCTCCAGACACCATCTTCTCAAACACCTTAAAACAGAGCAAAACCAAAATTCACAAAAACACAAAAAACATGATTTAATCCCAAGAACCTCAGAGAGAAGTAATCGATATATGTGTTCTTACTCGGCTTCCAGGATTCAAGCTTTCCGCGTCTAGAGCAGCATCATATTCAGTTACAGGAAGATGACAAGACCTGAAATCTCCCCATTCGGTGCTAATAACCTACAATCTTATCATGAATAATCACTTGATCATAACTTCGAGAAAGCTCTATGATCAATGTGTTGAGATTATCTTAACATACAATCTCTTGTGGCTCGGGTATCGCGGATTTCCATCTCGAAACATCTTGAGATTGTTCGATGTAAGCAGCGTTAGTTCCCATACCTAAAGTGACTGCAGCCACAGTGTCCTTATGATAGTACCTTCCTCCAGCCAACTCTCCTATTGCGTTATCCACCTGATCTTAAAAACAAGATTCTCATCAGATCATGATTCATGAAAAGAAGTTGAGATTAATCTTCATCGCAAATCATCTTAAGACCAGCTTACCAGCGATGTGTTCATCCGAATGTTCAGACCGTGTCTCTCCAACGATTCATTCATATCATTCACAAACTCTTTCATAACCGTATCATCATCATCATCTGCCAAACTCTTCCTCTGTATCGCCGAGATTAAACTTGACCCAGTTTGCTCCACAGAGCGCGTCAACGTAAACCCGAGCTTCTTCACTCCCTCGGTTTCTTCGCCGGGATTCATCCCAAGAAATTTAACTAGCTCCAAAGATATGAAATCGCACAGCTCCTGAACCCACAAAAACTTCAGCTCCAAATAACCTAAACTTGTATTCCAAGAAATCGTATGTATACTATATACCTTGAAAGAACCGTTTAAAACATCTTCAGGGATCGAAATCTCCTGCTTCTGTACATCGGAAATAGGCTCTTCGTTACCTCCCAACGCCCCACGTAACAGTAGAAGTTCCTTGCCTCGTAAGTTAACCCCATAGTGTACTCCCTTCTCATCCCTACAAGTTAAAACACCGTTAATTAACGGTCACGTAATACACCGACTAAAACAGAGGATTCGGATTCTGTTTTTTTTTACCCGGAAGGTAGAGAACCGACGAATGAAACGAGCATGTTGAAAGAACCGCAATTTTCGGCGGCGAGAGAGGCGGTCATATCGGCGGCGAAAGCGTCCGCCACCGCCCAAAGCTTCGAAACCGGCGTGGCGCATTCTCTAGCGAATTTCCTCAAAAACCTCTGTGCCTGTTTCCGACGCCGCTCCTTCCTCCGCATCCACCGACCAACCATTACAGCCGCTGCAGCCGCCGTAAGCATTGCAGCAGTGAAGGCCACCACCACCTCTTTCCTGGTCATTTTCTCCTTTTTTCCCGTTCTCCGATCAACATGTACAGTTACGATCTCACGAAGATAAGATACGTTCTGTTGTTTGCATGTTTTGCGTATCAAGTTTGAATCATTCAACCCTTTATTTTTCCACTTTTTTTTTCTTCTATAAACCGTAAAATTCGGTTTACTAATTTTTGTTTTCGGGTTATATCAATACTATATGGAATTGTTTTTTTTTTATTTGGTTGGATTTGCTGTGGAGTAAATTCGGTCTTGCTGTGTTTTAAGCAAAGTATATAACTTCATTATATATTTGTGACCAAAAAAATAGATATAACTCATTATATTTAATTAACTAATTACATTCAGAGCAATTTACGATTAAAGTTGGTTTGATTTCGGTATGTATAGTCCGGTTCGAGTTGGCCTATTGTAATTTTGCTTCGGTTCACATGTCCGGCCCCTCATAAACCCTCTAGTTTCCCGAGGAAATTGATTTGAGTAAGTCATAACGTAAGCAAACGGCAACTAAAAAACTTTACTATAATTTAATCAAACCAGTGATACAATTGTTATAAATCAACCCTAACGCACAGATTAAACTTAGATGACTTAATTAAATGTCAAATTACAAAACTCGGAAACTATACAAGTAATGTAAGTCTTATATGTACTTGACGACGATATCCTTCACTAGGTCGACATTGTTCATCTGAAACAAATTTAAGCTATCATTAAAAAAAAAAAACGTTTACATTTTGAATTAGGTTATACTTATCATCAATTTTCCTCTTTATTTATTCCAGTTTTGTGTGTCTCCTTTCAAACTAATAATGGGTAATTAGATAGATTACATTTTTGTTATATAAAGATTTTAACATTAAAACCAAAAAAGCAGCCCAATCGTCGTCGATCAATTAATGGCAATTATAAGCACATGACATCACATGCATGATGTAGCACACACGGTGCGCGTTAATTTGAGTGGTATGATTTTGACCATGTCCTAATGGGTAAGTTACATTTTTAATGGAACGACACTCGGGTTATAAAAACCATACGATGAGGAACATCTTTTTTTTTGTCAACCAGTTCGATGAGGAACATCTATATTAGATATATATATATATATATATGGTGAAAAACAAATTGTATTTTTACATGAAAAATATTAATATATGAGAAATGTATTTTGAAGCCAAAAGAAAAAACAATGGCAAAAAACCTTGGTCAAACAAAAAAAAAAAAAAACAATGGCAAACTACTTGATTGAGACGGAGAGAAGAATATTTTCTAAAGTTTTATTGAAATGTGAGTATGTTGTCATAAAAAAGAAAGTGAATTTGGTGAATAACGAAAAAAAATTATAAACTAACTAAATGTTTAGAGAGAAATAGGGAGAGATAGAGATAGAGAGAGAAAAAGAAAATAATTAGTTAGTTTTTAGATTAGAGTATTTTTTTGGTTATTGAACCAAATTACCCTAGAAAAATGTCCTTTTTATTTGAGTGGTATGATTTTGACCATGCACGTTAATCTATAGTTCCACATTTATATATGTTATTACCCATATAAAGTGATACATAGAGCAACGTGATCCGGTTTCTCATTGATACTGAGTCCAATAATTTTGGGAAATTCCCACGTTTTCAATCCATTTTTATATATTCCGAAAATAGTAGTTGCCCATTTTCAACGTATTACGTATAGTTTTGTTATTATTTCAATAATGGAATGTGATTGGCTACTTCAGTACATTATAGAGCGAGTCGTCATGCCATGCCATGTGGATGACGACTTTTAGACTATATATAATCAGATGATAATGTAATTATATGGTGTTTTGTGATTGGTGATTAGGTCCTTAATTACTAAAAAAATGTTCAGCATTTGAAAGCAACTAGTGTCCCTTGAAACACGTGATTCTTTCTTACAGTTTAACATCACAACGGTTTTACTCCTTTCTTACTAAATTATTATGGATTAATAACTACCAAATTTTTATTTTGCTGGCACGAAAACGAAAAAACGATGATGAATTTAAAAACTTTCAGTATATCGCCAATTTGTTACAAAACTGTGATAAACAGTTACACAAAATAAGTTCATTGCAGAAAATAAAATAACAAATTCGTTATAAATCTAGTAATGCATGTTGGCAAAACAAAATTTAGCTATATCGTATCATGCATTTGTGTATTTGGCAATCACTTCCACAACAAACCACGCCTAAGGGTCAACACAAATTCTCGTGAGAAGGAAAGAAGAAAAAGCGTTGAGATATACGAGAATGGATCAAACAATCAAACAAATCAGTTCAAATATATAATTAAATAAACGTTGTTTATATTCTCTATTAATGCAACCAACAAATGCTATGATAGGAGCAACTCTTTACAACATTGATGGGACGTAATTTCTTTCTAATGACTTGCCCATTTCAAGTTTGGTTGAAAGGTTTTAGTCTCAGATCGACAAAAATAAACACTAGACCATAATATGTATACTGTAGGATAATTGATGTAATGGTTACGATTTGGTAGTGCGATCTGGACAGGATATGCCGTCCAAAAACATCATATAACAATCACGACAAATCTCGCGGTACGTCATGTTCTAGTTTAATTAATTTTTATTATCATATAATTATAAATTTACTTCTTAATTAAGTATTGGTAAGAGTACTTCGTCATTGAGTTGAACCACTCTTCCATTTTCGGATTATATTACTGTTGATAAAAAAGATTTGCAACTCAAAATCATTGTAGTTGACGACAAATACTATAGTTACATACTACAGTAAGCAAAATATATTTCCGTTGGATTATTTGGACCCAACAAAGTCAAATCTGAAATCGCCAAAGTTATAGTAATTGGTTTCACGTTAACCTGACTTCATTGACACCGTTACCAAGAATATACTAATTAAACAGCAATATCCCACGTTTTCAAATTCAATTTAATATGTATTTGGTAACCCGGTTCGTAAGGAATTTGCCCCTTATTTTGTTCCTTCGCTTTTCTTCAAAATAAATTAATATTCATGGGAAGTTGAAAAAACCTTGAATCAAAATGGTTCTCTTGTTTTTTAATATCAAAAGGCAGAGAGAGAGAGAGTTATCCACAAATGATGAAAAAAAAAGGTGAGTTGTCACGTGAATGATGGAAACATTTGGGTTTTGACAGCGACCCAGAATCCGTGATACACGTGAAGGATACAGTCAAAATTTTAATATTTTGAATCGAACAAACTATGAATTATAAGGGTTATGTAAAAGTCTTCTATATTGATTTGTAGGGAGAGATTCTTAAATTTTCAGAACTCTTTATGAATAACGTTTTTATAAAATATAATTCTTCATTTAATAAAAAAAAAAATAGAATTCTCTTTTTATAAGCTGTGGTATGTTTGGAAAACAATAATAGAAGTATGATATTTTAAGACAAAAATGTCTTTTATTATGTCGAAGGCCAATTCATATGTTGGTCAATTTTAACTTCAATTCTAGAAAGTTCGTTATAGTTTATGTCCACCCAATGGATTCAGAGGCTTAAAGCCAAATGTGGTAATTTTCAGAACCATATAAATCAATGATCATGTTACTGTAATTTTACAAAAAGTGGATGAAAAGTGTGTGTGTGTTTAATCACACTTGAACTGATCACAAAACGAGAATACCACAATCAATCGAACTTACTATGGATTCGATCACGTTATCGAATACACTTAACTCATGATTACGAATCGAAGAAGAGTAATGTAAAAATAGAGCACTTTACGAGTTCAGATATTCAGTATTAAGAATCATAATCTCGACTTGCTATCTTCCTAAAGCAATCCATTATTGATTTTTAGTAATAAAAAAAAAATTAATAGCTAAAAGTTAATTATTAATTTTGAACATATTTCCTAATAGATTTGACAGTAGATTTTATGTCTAGCATATCAACATCTTTTTAACTATAAAGTGTTACATCGTCTGTATTCATTTATCAGTTTAGCTAGATTCACCTAAATCTACACTGGATCATAATATTTAATATATTAATATACTTTTTTTTTTGTCAACAACGATATATATAGATTTATATGTGCATATTTGTGTGTGTATACATAAATTTTCATTTTCAATAGAATACCCAATAATACAAAATGTGCAACAAATGTATTTTATATATCGACGTTGCAACATATGTATTATACATATAACAACAATTGGTACGTTTTGCACCTGGATATACTGTCTGTGAGTCTGTCTATATATATGTGTGTACGTTTATAATCTATTTTAACTATTTGTTACTTCAGTTTTGGAGTCACACATTTAAAAATATTTTATTATAGTTATCCAGATTTGTCCTAGTTTGTTAGTATCCTATGATGATTATCCTCTTCCTGTCCTACGGAAGGAAAGACTTGGTCGTCCTATCGCAGTCCTTATCTTTTTTTTTTCTTTTTTTTCAAAAAAACTAGTTTTATTTTAAAACTTAAAATTTTAAAATCAGTTAGTACTAATAACGGACTTATATTCTGCTTTGATACATATTTATTCATATTTATTCTTTATGTAAGATTTTCAACATTAACAATAATTCATATGATCGTTGCTAATAATTACCACTAACAAATAAGCGTTTTAGTTTGCTTTGGATTTTTAGGTGTTTAAAAAATATATTTAATGGATAATATTGGCTATGAATGACAGAAAGCACTTTTTTTGGTTAGTAAATGTAATTTTAATTTTATCAGAAAAAACCCGACTGGTAAAATTTATAACTTTCTATGAAACTGTAAGTTATATTAGATTAAACAAAATGAATAAAGGTATTAGTTGTATTTTTGAAAGTTTTATGGAATTTTGGAAAAATATTGTATTGATTCAGTGATTCTCCTTAGGTAAAGATTCCTTAATATTATCATTTTTTTGAAACAATAGATATGTCTCATCAGCCTGGTGATATCAAATCTTGATGGGAGACCAACAAATGCATCTTGATGATTTTTTATTTATCTTCAGTTTATTCGTCATAATTCTCATTTTATTTTGTTTTGTTTTTTCGTCTTTTATTTAATATAATCACTAATAAAATACATATATAGTATTCCGCAGAAACAAAAAAAAAAAAAATTTGATGCTTTTACACCTAAACTTCTAGATAGCTACTTTATCGTTTATCCATATATCAAAGTTGTCTTGAACCAATCTTGCCTCATTATACTTTTTTCCCCTCCTAAAGTTTTTTTTTTTCCCCTTAAGTTTTCCCCCCTAAATATATGTAACGTAGATATTGAGATTGCTGAATCAACCGAAAAAAACTAACACAAACTTGAGTAAGTTGGTATACAAGTGAAAAACATACAGCGATACAAAAGAGGAAACATATATACAAAATATGAAAGATAAGTAAAATCATCATTAGAAATTCATATAGCAATATAAAAAAGGGAGAAAAATTCCACCCCAGAACCATGAAATTGTCCTAATGTCGATTCGTATGAGTGGAGTGATTCTTCAATTCATTCAATTTTGAGCATATATCACAAATTAAGAAAGTCTCCAATCAAACTTATCAATAAAGAAAAACATTTTCATGGCAAAAACCACTTATGATTCTTTGATATGTTCCAACTAGATCTCCCGGAGAAATGGACGATCATAATCATGAGATTTAAAACAATCACATGAATTTCGACAAAGCAGACCTCAAGCTCTTTACAACATCCATGAGTGTCATGTCGAAATCACTCTCCTTCTGCAAAAAAAAAAAATTAAAAATAATAATAAGCGATGTACGTTACTCTAAGATCAAGAACAAGTTCTTCCTTTATATATGTGTGCGCCCGGACCGGATGTGTATATATGTGCATACCTTAGCTATAATGGTGATATCAAGAGTTGGCCCAAAGGGCAAAACACTTGAGTTAGTTATTGAGAAACGGAATTTCTCAATCTCGGCCATAATCTTAGCAATATGACCCTTTTGCTTCTCGCAGAGGATCTTGATTAGAACATCTTTATCCGAGAATCTTACTTCGATCTCGGGAAGATCCAATCCCGAGGAGCCATCTTCACAACAAGAAGAAGACGATGATTGATTATTATCGTCCAAAATCAGCTTAGACTTCTTCACAAGAACCATTGATTCCAATCTTCTTTCTCTCTTCTGTTCCTCAAACTCTCCCACTCTTTGTTGGAGATACTTTATATGCTTTAATGCATCTCCCAACACGGAAGCCTTGTCCATCTATACACACAAGTTAAAAAAAAAAAAATCAACAAAAAGTTCATTTTTGGATAAAGTGAGAAGGGTGACTTGTTGGGGTATATGTACCTTTTTCAAGCCGGGAACTAGAGCGGAAAGAGCTACAAATCGTTGAGTAAGCTTCTCTCTACGTTTTCTTTCGGCGATTATGTGATCTTGAGCATGGGATTGGCTTCTATACAAAGGTTGAGCCCTCTTGGTCCCTTTACGATTAATCGGCTCATTCATCTGCTGTGGTGGCACTTCAGCCTCTGTTTTGGGGCTAAATATAGAGTTTAGATAAATGGGAGAGTACTCATGATCCATAACATTTGGACCGCCATTTTCGAAAGAGAGAATTTTTGAGGAAGGCTGATGATAAAGATGAGGCTTTGAGCTAGGAGGACGAGGAGAAGAATTAGGTGGTGGTGATAGTTTTGGCAATATGTAAGTTGTCTTGAGGATCTTTGATGGTTTTATTTCGATCAAATCATCATAAGAAATATCATTTTTGGTGGTTTCAAGAGATGAGAAAGAGTGTGGAAGAGTGTATTGAGCTTCATGGGCCTCTCCCACTATTGAGTTCATGTGATATTGTTGGACGATGCTATTTTCTTCTATCTCCTATATATCATCGCAAGAACAAAAAAACGAAAACGAATAGTATCAAAAAACATATTTATGACATTGAGATCGAAGCATATACGTATATCTTTGTGTGTGTATATATACCTCCTCAGGAAACCATCTTGTGGATAACATATTCATCGTTGTACGTTGCTTCTTATCTAGGAATCAAGATCTGAAAATGGTAAAATTATAAACAAGAAAATGTATTAAGAAAATATTGTAAGAAACATTAATATTAATACATGATTTTTACAGCAAAAAAAAAAAAAAAAACATTAATACATGATTTGACATTTAAAAGACAAAGAAACAATAATAAGTGGTGTTATATGTTTCTTGAATTCTAAAAAAATGAGAAACTAAATGGTGTAGCCCTAGAAATTTGGAGAAGGTTATACCCAAAAAAAAATGGAGAATGTATAAAACTAAACTCACCTTCGTCTTGGAAGTGGGGAGAGAGAGAAAGAGGAAGAGATTGGGGTTTGTTTGAGAACAGTAGAATGCATATATATGTACACAAGAGTATGGAGTCATTTGCACGTGTGAAAGTCAATAACTCTGGTTTATAATAAAATTTATTCCCCAATAATATTAATAATATTCCATTTTTTCCCATTTTTTGGGTGTCAATACTAATCATAGATGTACATATATGACCTATATCACCTCAATAAAAACGGTATTAAAAGTTGTATACACAAACGATCTTTGATGCGTATGAAACCGTTATAAGAAAATATGGTATATCTTAATAATTTATCTATTTAATTGGTTTAGAAGTTTAAACTGATTACTTGAAATCATGTAACCTTCTTAATATTGTTTTATTTTAGTAACAGAATTTTAAACCCTGTGTGTATACACTGATGATATCAGCCACAATTTAATTGACGGTAATGAAATATTAATGTTGCAACTTTTTGGAACATGAACGATATTTAAAGTAAAATAACTGTGAAATACATATAAAATTAACTAATTTGCAGCATAAATAATAAGAAAAATATTCAACGAAGATAACGAAGGCAACCTCCAAATATGTATAAATATAATTCTGATCTTCTGAAAAGAACGAAAAAGCTAGTTGTTGAAAAAAAAAACGAAGCTACAAAGAAAAACAGAACGCATTAAAGCCTTCGTGAATAATTTTCACACATTGCTTATTATTTAGAGAAAATGGTCAGAATGAATATAGTCTAAATTTTCAAAGGTAATGGTGGGTGGGGTTCCAAATGAATATAGTCTAAATTTACAAGCCAGCATTTATTAATTTCTCCGATTGTTGTGTAAAAATGTTGCACCAACCAAAGATCTCCCTAAGATTTTATGGCATTTTTCAATGGTGTTGGTTAAGCCATATTGTTGCATATTTAAATAATTCCATTCTGTTTTTCAAATAAAAAGTAAGGTTTTTTTTTGACAAAAACAAAAAGTAAGATAGTGGTATAAAAAAGTAAAATTAGTTTTCAAGGTAATAATTATTATGACAATTGACAGGTGTAAATGTTTCCAAAAAGCGACCTACACCATTGACCAAAAAAAAAAGTGTTTTCTATCGGCTCTAATATTTTTCATACTTGAGCAAAAAAAAAAAAAAAAATCATACTACGTGAGAATCACCAAGATTATCTATGCTGCCGTTTAGCCATCATATGTCGACAGTTGAATTCTAAAGGTTCTGCGCACAATTTATTAGGCAATCTAAGCGGACGATTACGAGATTTAGTTAGATACATTAATGTTAGAAAGAGTTGCGGTTAATTCTATTGGTCAAGACCAATGTTTAAACTAATTTTGATATGTAAATTAAATATAATTCAATGTTTAGGTCATTGTTTGTAAATATTGTTATCAAGAGAGACACATGTAGACACTTTCCTGTGCCTCTCGTGTCTTGTGCAAACGTGCTAATCTGAATATTAGTAAAAAAGGTTAGATTAATCACTTATGTAAAAAGATTAAATATAATTAAAAAAAAATCGAAATTACGTTGAACGTCAAAGATATGCTAAGCTAGGGAAACAAAAAGCACGTGGGCTATTGTAAGCATAGAATTAAATGCCAGTTCACTTACAGCTAATCTCTCTCATTTCCTCAATTACTAAAGACCATCTCCAATGGTTGAACCCTTAAAGGTTCTTAACAATTTTTTACTATTAAATTTAATAATAAATTAAATTAAGAACCTTATTTTAGTTTTGCAAATATTTTCCTCTCCAATGGTGGACTCTTGAGGGATTCTTGTTTTTGAATTTGTGAAGAAGCGTAAGAACAAGTGGGAATGCAAACTCCAAGCTGGAGTTATGCAAATAAACGACAAGAATATTCTCTTCTGAACCAACTTCTTTATAATGGAACCATTTTTTCAAACAAAAATGTTTACGTTTCGCTTGGCTCACAACATCCTCTTATTTTTCTGCAGGCCAAAGGAGATTTCGACTTCTAGACGATGCAACAAAGAGAATGAGAAAGAATATCTTTATGTGAACTCTCTTTCTCTCTAAGTAGACTTTTTACAAAATGCAAACTCTTAAAATGTACAGAACATATTCTTAAGCCCCATGACAGAAGCATCTTGGCTCCTGAAAACTACATTTTAGTATTTACTTTTTGCAGAAAAATTCAATATAATAATTCGTATTATTCCTTTTTGAAAGCTCCAACTACTTATACTACATGATTAGGATTAGGGTATAATTTAAAAATCTTATCTCATTTTTCAAGATCTAAATACTAAATTGGTTTTGAGTATTTAAATGGTTTCCTGGATCCATATCATAGGTTAACGTGAGAGCATCATTACTTTTGAAGTCAATCCCTAAAATGGAAACGAAAAAGAACAAACAGATGCAGACAAATTGGTAAATACAGAATCAAACAGAGAAACCTATTATAAGCTTTTGCCATATGTCATGTAAGAAACCCTTTAGTGAGACTTGAAATTTTTATTGATTTTGTCTATGCCATCATGTGTTGGTTGATGAATTTATAGAGCAAATTGCCCCTATAATTTAATGGATTTGCTGTAGATTTGCTCTGGATCTGATAGCACTGTTTCATCCTAACCCTCAATGTTTTGACCTAACAAACTTGAAAACAAACCAAAAGAAGTCTTCAAAACACAGTTTCAGATCGAAATAAACCCTAATAAGCTGCTGCTAATGGATTACATTGATCCTTATAACAAAGAAAGAAGAAAACGGCATAGCATTCAAGAGCTGTGAGCCTGTGACATAGAGGAACAAGAAACTGACTTTAAAGAAATACAATAAACTGACATGGTGGTGTTTCCTCTTTATTCTTCTTTGTTGTATTTGATCTCTTCACTTTACCTTGTTCATCACAAAAACCAGCAACACTTGGAGCTAAATTTGGCAATTACATAAGTGCAACCCAGATTTCACCATGAACCCTGCAAGATCCTAAGATTGATCTTCCACATGACATTAGATGAGCTCGTATGGGTTTGTTTCAGTCATAGCACACAAATCAGCCAGAAAAAAAAAAATGATCAATAACAAGATTATTCTACCCCCTTTTGAGCATGTCCTGTGTTCAGACACAAAGTTAGCACATCACTAGACAAATGCTATACTGGTTTGTATAAGCTTTCCTTTGACAGGATCCTCAAGAGAGTCTAGCGCAATGACAGCGTTAACCGTAAACCTCGATCAAAACAAGCACCAGCCCTATGCTATCCAGAACCCAATTGGCCAATCGTAATTACCAAAGAATGGAATTCAACTCCAACTCGCACCAGCCTAACATTCGAACATGTGTTTTAGTTTTAGGAGAGGTTTGCTTGATAACTCGGTCCTCGAATTCTAAAATAGCCTCAGACCCCTTCATAAGATAGACTAATCACTTTGATTGTTACTACTCCATCCAAGTTTGTAGCAACAACCAAAGCACTCACTGATCAAGAAACTTGCTTAATAAAATCGGGCGAAACATCCTCTTCTTTAAAATCACATATATATATTACCGCAGAGAAATATCAGAAATTGAGTTTAACAAGACTCACCAAAACGACGTTTGAACATCGATACAGCTTCTTTCTCATGAGAATCATACTGTCTCGTGCCGACACAAACAAAAACAAAAACCTTCCTTGCATCTGCAATAAATAGCATTGCATGAAAATCAAATCAAAAATCAAAAATTTCGCAGCTGACAATAATTAAGGATTAGCTTTCGTAACCAATTCTTCTTACAAGCGATCAAAGCACCAATATTGTGCCCATTCGAGGAAGAGCGCGCTAATACCAGTTAAGAAAAGGTGAACCTCGCAAGCCGTAAAGCTTCGCCGCCCATGAGGCATTGATCTTGAGCAGTGTTTAAGTTCTTCCTCGCTTTGAGGAATCCCATCGAACGGTTAGTGTGCAGACCTCAGTGATGGGTTTAATTCCGGATTTGGTTTAAAATCGGTTTATGATGATTGTATTCACAATCCGGAATATACTACAAGGAACAAAAAATGATTAATGGCTAAGCTTCGGTTTCTTTCTTGTCCTTTCTCACTCTTTCTCGTCTTTTCTCTTCTTCTATCAACCGTAGTTGTTCCGCGTCTTCTTTCTTGGCAAGTTTCTCACTGTATCAAACAAATAAACAAAACAAACATGACCTTTGGTTTCCCGGGAAAATTCAAAGACATAATGGAAGTTTGGAGATGGTGTACCTTCGTTTCTCTTCCTTCATGATATCTTCAAAGTTGGCTTCCATGCCTCTATCATCATAATCTTTGAAGTCACGCCCGGCAAAACGATCAGTCTTGCACATCTTTCTAATCATTCTCAACGCCAGTTCATCATCTTCTGTCATTTTTGCACTCTTCTTCTTCTTCTTCTTCTTCGGTTGATGATCAGGTTGCTTCAATAGTGGTTTTCTAATCACCCGAGGAGGCAATGGTTGTTTCCTTGGAACCGTTTGAGAACCTGTGAGTTCCTTGGGAACCTTCCTCTGTTCTACCCCTTGTTGTTTAAGATCAGACGTCAATGGCTTTGGCTTTATTCTATGATCCATTGGTTTTGAATCTGGTTTTCTTGCAGGAACCCGTCTCTGAGAACCTAATCTGGAACTTGGTTGATGCGTTTGACCGTTAGTTGATGAAACCGGTCTTGAATGATCCATTCGGGTTTCCCAAAAACTTGGTCTGGAAATAGGAACAGGGGAGACACGAGGAGGTGGTTCCTTTGTGGAAACAGGAAGCTCAGCATCATCAGAGGAAAGGAATGAGTAGTCTCTTGAATCCTTGAGCATCTCAGCTTTTCTTTTCAGCTGCGATCAACAAGGCAAGAAAGAAACATAAAAGGCATATTAGCAAAATGTAAAATCAAGCAAAATATGAATCGATGATTGCGTTTGAAGTTTACCTCATTCGCATTCTTAGGGGCTGAACCACTCGTTGGACCACAACTTTGCTTCTGCAAACATGACACAGAGTATTTTTCATCAGCATGATAATAAGACTGAGCAAAACAGTTTGCAATGTCAATTGTGAAAAACAGAAAGAAGAAGGATCATCTGAGACATACAGTTTGGATCGAGTTTAACATTTTAGCTGCCACTAGCTCGTTTTCTAACAGCGATTTGCTTTCTTGTATTACTCGTCGAGCAATAACAGGCTGAGAAGGACCAAAAAAGGAACCAAAGCTGCACACAACAAACAAATCAGAGTTTGAAATTTCAATATATGCTTAATTCTACTTTTAATGGTGAAACAAAGAAACAACTACTTACTCGTTATAAGGAAGTTTTTCTTTTCTCTGCTCTTCTGAGGTTGGAGCAACAGCGTCTCCGTTTTGCGTCTTCTTCCTGATCGATTCCTTAATCCGTTGACGAAATTCAAGAAACTCTGATTCTTGATGTCGCATATTGGAGAAAAAGGAAAGTGGCACTCGACTAAAGATATGAATTATTAATCTGAGAAACGAAGCTACACCAAGGATGCGAAAGCTGGTTTCTGTCTCGGAAGAAATCGAAGAAGCTTTCTTTGTTTGGAAGAGTGTAAGAAACTACAAAAGAAAAAAAGATACGGTGAAGCTTTTATAGGCAATGGGTTTCCAATTTCCATTTTAATTCTAACTTTCCTTTTTTTTTCCCTTGGAAATTTGATTTTAAATATAAATGACGGCGTAATTTAAAATTTTCTAATTTACAAAATTTGCTTGCTGGAAAAAGAAAGAAGCCCAACAAAAATTAATGACAATACTCAAATTACATATGGTCGGTCATATTCATTCATATCCAACAACACTTGGAAGCTGTTTTCCTCGAGACTCATTTGATATCAAATTCTTTTACTCTCGACAGAGATACACGACAAAAACACGAGTCTCATTTATTCTTATTTAATATCTCCGACGACAACATCATAGTTTATCTTTCTAAAAGATAGGACCAGCAGCGAGGATCTCCTCCGTAAGTTTACCATCAACACCAATCTTATGGTTAGCAAAAGTCTCGAAGTTCTTCTTGAACAAACCTCCCAGTTTCAACAGAGTTTCCTTATGTGCTTTCTTATCAGACCACTGCATTTTCATGAAGGGAGAACCCAAATCAGTAAAAAATGGGTTCATCATCATCATCACTCAACATTCTAAAAACAGAGAGATTTTGCAGGAACTAACCGAGTTGACCGGATCCAAGATCTCTGAAGGTATCCCTTCGATCTCAGCTGGGATTTCAAACCCAAAGATTTCGGTTTTCTTGAAGTTCGCCTTCAAGAGGCTTCCCGAATGGATTGCATCAATGATCTTCCTAGTATATGCCAGCTTGATTCTGTTTCCAACACCATAGCTGCAAAAAGGGGGAAAAAACGTTACAGGACATGTTTATAACCTACAAACACGCGCAACAAGGCAACTTTTTTTTCTCTCGTATCGGGTTTTCCATAACCGGACATACCTGCCACCAGACCAACCAGTGTTCACGAGCCAGCCAGTAGCACCTTGTGTCTTCATCTTCTCAGCTAACATAGCTGCATACTTTGTAGGATGCAACATTATGAATGCTGCACCAAAGCAAGCTGAGAATGTTGCTGTTGGCTCCTTGATGCCGTCCTCTGTGCCAGCAACCTATATATATATACGTTCACATCTTTGGTTAAGGTCTTGAAGTTTATGGATCCCAACAATAAGATAAAAAGGAAGACTTTTCTTGGGACATACCAAGGCAGTGTAACCACTAATGAAGTGGTACATGGTTTGTGCCAGATTCAGCTTGCTCACAGGTGGGAGAACACCAAAGGCATCACAAGCCAGAAGTATAACATTTTTCGGGTGTGGACCAACACAAGGTATTTTCGCATTTGGAATGAACTCAATCGGGTATGCAGCACGTGTGTTCTCTGCAAAACAAGGAGAATGGATGATGATCATTCTGTTAATTGCAAGGAAGAAGAGAAACGAAAGATGAAAAAAAAGTCTTGTTTTTACCTGTAACTGATTTATCAGAATAATCCACTTCTCTGCTGTGCTCATCAAACACAACATTTTCCAAAACTGCAACGAGATCAGAACCTTATTGTTAGAACACTGATTTGATTTTTTTCTTTCTAAAAAGAAATTCTTACATTATAGTCTATTTACCTGTTCCAAACTTGATGGCGTTCCAGATATCAGGCTCCTTCTCCCTTGAAAGATCAACGCACTTAGCATAGCAACCACCCTCAATGTTCGAAACACCAGTCTCAGTCCAACAATGCTCATCATCCCCAATCAGATACCTGTTGTGATCAGTAGACAGCGTTGTCTTCCCGGTACCTGAAAATCAACATTCACAGAAAAACAAAAAAAAATCAATCTCAATTCACACGCTCATTACAACAAAGAGGCAAGCAGTTTTTCAAGTTAACCAATTCAGGGGTAATTGTGTTGTTATCATTTTGACTTATTTTTCCCCTTCATCATCACCAAAACATGGTGTTGTTCGGTGATGACGCTAAGTATACCTGAGAGTCCAAAGAAGAGAGCAACATCTCCATCTTTTCCCATATTGCATCCAGAATGGAGGGAGAGGATTCGACGCTTAGGCATAAGGTAATGCATCACACTGAAAAGACCCTTCTTCATCTCCCCGGCATACTGAGTGCCGAGTATAACCATTTCCCTCCTAGCAAGGTTTAAGTCTACGCTAGTGGACGATGTCATGTAATGAGTGTAACGGTTACACGGAAACTGTCCAGCATTGTATATAGTGAAGTCCGGTGTACCGAAGCTCTCAAGCTCCTCCGGTGTTGGCCGGATACACCTGCCACCCTCACCAATTATCCATTTTGTTTGCGAATTTCTTATTTTTTTCACCCAAACCCAAACCCATAATGGATTGACATACAAGGGACTTATCTGGGAAACGGTAGAAAGAAGCAATGATGGTTTTACTTACATGTTGTGCATAAACAGTGAATGATAAGCTCTAGCTGAGACAATCCTGACTTTGATTCTGTTCTCCGGATCCCAGTTTAAGTACTGATCATTGACAAAGACCTAAAACCCCAACAAAATCAGCAAGTTTCATCAACTTAAATCCAAATTCTAAAGGTTCACGCAACACTGATTCGAGTTTTAAATTTATACCTTTTCCAGGGAGTTCAAGTAATCAACCGCTCTTTCTCTGTTCACCATGAAGGTATGTTCATCCATTTCGATATTCGGCGAACCCCTAAATCAAAATCAAAACCAAAATCAACAAACGAAAACAAAGGATAGATAAACCCAAAATTCCATCGATCACAAAGAGAAAAATCGAGATCGGATACTCACTTTCCCCACCACAGCTCGTCCTCAGTCGTCGCATCTCTAACGACACGCTTATCCCTCGGAGCTCGACCAGTCTTCGCACCCGATAGCGTCGCCAACGCTCCGTTGGAAGTGATAAACGAGCCTTTCTCATACTTGATAGCCTGCTCGTAGAGCTCTACAACAATAGATCGGAAATCAACTATCAATTCGTCGGAAAACCTCCGTGTAGAAAAACATTGATGAAGTCATCGGATTTAGGCGTTTTTTCACCTGCAGGAGAAAGGTTGTAGAGGATGTGGGTAAACTTCAAGGAGCTATCACTGACGGCGCCTACGCCCGGAGAAAATATCGAATGGTGCTGGCCGTGTGAGTACGCCGGAGTAGTCGAACCGTCGGCCTTCTTCTCCGCCGGATCTCCTCTCACCACCTTCGGTCCGGATTCTCTCGTCAGCGACGCCAATGATGCACTGTTTCACCCATCAAAATTAAATCAAATTTAATTCCACGTGTCATTTATACCACGTGCCATGTACCTTTCTCGTCAACGGCGCCACGTGTCATGTACGTTTTTTTTTGGTTGAAAAGAACGTGTCATGTACGTTAAATTGTTTTTTTCGGTAATAGTAGTCACTATGGCGCATTTAATTCTCTACGAGCGATTTTAAAAAACAACACATTGCGCAAAAAAAAAAAGGAAGAAAGAGTAATAAAAAGATTTCAAGTTTGGTGTTTCCCGTTAGAAATTTTTAATAAATGAAATATATAAAAAATCTAGCTAAAATACAATTCTAAAAAAAGGAAAACAAAACTCCTGATATTGTTCTTCTTTTTTATGAAAACTATCGACACGAAAACGCAATATCCTCCTTAATATTTCATAGAAATTTTGTGGAAAATAAAAAACAGGAACACATTTCTAAATTTTTTTTTTTTTAAAACATTATTTTCTAGGTTTTTTTGTTACGTCTAAAGAATCTATATGTGAATAAATACAAGTTATAATGGACCTGATAGACTGAAGCTGAATCTTCTGGCGCTCCTCCTCGGAGACGGCGGCGAAAGCGGCGGCGGCGCTTTGGTTAATAGGTGTGGTCGGAGCAGAACGCTTCTTCTGCAACGAGTGAAGCTCATCGATCGTCGTCGCCTTCACCGTCGGACCACTGTCGTCGTGGCAAATTCCGTTACCCCTCTTAGCTCCCGTCGTTATCTTCGGCATCGCTGGTCCTTTCGGGAAGCTAAATCCTCCGTCACCGTTAGCATTTCCGTTACCGCCCGACATCTTTTCCCGTTTCCTGCAAATTAAAAACAAATTAACTCCAAAATTACACTCATGATCGATTAGTTAAACTTACACTGAAATTAAAATCACCGTCGACGTTAATTTTTACCGGAGGAAGAGAGATCGCGAACAAGAAGACTGAGAAAGACAAAGAGGTTAATGATCGGAGGAGAAGATCATTTAAAGTTTATGGGAAAGGGAACGAGAAAATGATGCCAAGTGAAGAGAAGCGAAAGTGGGCTTTTTAAAGGTTAGATTTTTTAAACCATAGTTAGAATTTAACCGTGGGTGATGGTTAAGAGAGTTAACTATAGTTAAGATCTATCCTAGGAGGAGCCCATGTATTTTTATTTTATTTTCTCTTCCTAACATCATAACCGCTGGTCTGATAAAGATGACTATACCATTTATTATGGGTCCCACGAGATAATGTTAGATAATTATTATTTTTGCCAAATTTGTGGAATTTTTTTATACTAAGAAATAATTTTTGTGATTTTTGTTTGAAAAAACTCGATAGCTCTGCTACTCCTACGGTTGATATTCACGTAGTTGGTATGAAATTCAACTTTATTTTGGAAACCAGCGATAAGATTTGACCATTTTAACTAGTATTAAATCAGATTAAAATATATTTATCTAAAATAGTCAGATAGGAAATAAACCCTTAAGAAAAACAAATTAACGTGTAATAAGCAAGCAACTTGCGTTTTTATTCAACTTGCTTTAATTCTACAAAGATCGTTAAGTTGCATAATGGAGGTAAACGATTTTACGATTTGATAGTTTGCCCTATTTATATAACTTTTGCAAGTGTCAAATTTTTTTTTTTGTGGGTCGACTTGCAAGTGTCAATCTGTTTTGCGAATTTAAAAGTTTAACTCTGAATGAAAATACTATATGAAAGGAATTTTATCATTATATACTGTATTTTAGTTGAGTTTCTTTTCTTTTAGCTAGTTGTTATGTGATTTTATTTTCTATATAGTTTTTTTTCCACAAGTGTATCATATCAATTGGAACATACATTTTATTCATCTTACCATAACTTTTTTGTTAATCTAATCAATATAATATTTGTGGAAGATGTATGTAACCCGAAGACAAAACAGAGGCAACTTGAAGATTTTGACTCAATACAAAAAAAAAAAAGAAATTAAAACTGTTTACTAACTTATAATATTGAATCTCAATATTATATTTTACGGTAAAATGATTATATAGTCAAATCATTTCATGTGTTTCAAGGAGATTTCCTATCTTAAACTAGTCATCAACTAAATTGAACTAGAACTGAGAATTTTTTCCAAATAGTAGTAATCTATAGTTTCGACTTGTAAATTATTGTCTAAAATGATATTATAATAGTTATAAATATTGAAATTCCTTTAACAAAAAAAAAAGATATTGAAATTCGCTTGATCGTTTAGACTTTTAGAGGAATATCGAAAACGATAGACACAGCCCGCCCGATTGTATTTTAGGAGATGGGCACGCATCTCAAAGCAAGTGGACTCGTGAGAGGACACGCAAGGTTGAAAACACGTATATATATATATATATATACGAAATACTAAAATATATGAATCCGGAAAATACTACAAGGAACGTTATGATTTATTACGACTCACGAGTATGATGATTGTTATTCACAGTTACAAGTACCTTCATCACGTGTCCTCTTCGAATGCTATTGTTTATGTTAAATCACTTGATTGTATTATTGTATATAATCAATTTATCAGTAGTTATATAGTCCAGCTTTCTGAGCCCAAAAGGTGTGAAGGAGAATAATCTTATCAGAGACGCAGCAATTTGCATGCAAGCACGGGCGCAGAATAATGAGGACAAAATAATAAATAAACTGTAACAATATCAAAAAAGCTGGGCAAGAATCTACGGTTCGGATTTTTTTTTATTTTATAAGAAAAGTCTTTAAATAATTAAATTTGTATTAATTGTGAAATGAAAAAGGTGTATGTAATTGTCATAAAGCATGCACTACGTACTATCAATGTCACACGGGATTTGCATTTTGATGACAAAGATGATTAACTAGAAAATATATGCATCGAGTCATCGACAACTAAATCCCTCAGCTCCAGTTAAATCCCACATACATGTTATGATTGACTGGTCCAGATCAATCTGTATGTGATCTTGATTTTCTAGGATTCATATAAGTTCAGTCTTGTAAATTGTGGATTGATTTACGATTAAAAAAAAAAAAAAAGATTTGGAGAAATTAACTTAAACTTGACACTATTAGCCCTATGTAAACTGGACCGAAAACTGATCCTAAGTATTTTTAATACCTAAGAAATTATAGTCCGATCCAACTTTAATAGTTTGGACCCAATCGGTTTGATGGAGCGTAATTACCACAATGTCTCCATAGGTTTACGAGTTTTGAAAAATCAAAAGGATATGGAAAAAGATTGCAAAATTAAAGTCTTTCGTTGAAATTTAGCCGTGTAGGAGGAATAAGAGTTTTCTTGTGTTAAAATAATTAATAAATAAATAAAAGCCTTTCGTTGGCACATATATTATCGCGATGGAGAGAGATCACAATTCACAACTCACGCGAGAGTCCCATGAAAATTTCATGACATTTTTTTGGTTGTCGGTCTTGGCCGTGACCGATAGATGTTCACATCAATGACCCAATTATTTTTTAAAAAAGAAAAGAAAAAGATAATAATAATATGAATCTTAATTACATGTTGAACATACTGAGAAAGCTATATATGTTTTATCAACTGTTCCAACCGATTCTAATCTCTCTAGCCACGATGAAATCTTTTTTCTTCTAAATAATATCATTTCATTCCCGTTTTATATTTAGACCACAATTACTACGGACAAACCATTTTAACAACACCATATTAGGCATTAGTTATTTAAACCACGAGTAGAGAGAGACCTAAAAGATAAAGAGTTCATCAATAGTTGTTTTACATCTTGTTCATTGAATATCTTCTTGAATCTTGAAATATAATACTTTTGAATGGAATCCAACGCCGTAAGGAGTGGTTAGTAGTATTCATATGTATCTACTCTCAATTTTCACTTTTGATGCTTCATTGGTTCTTCCTCATATTAATTGTAAGTTGTTATATTGCCATTATAGATTCCGATTTTGTCTCGTTGTGGGGGAGGCTGGTTCACTCATTCCCTCTTTTTCTTTTATCGGATTTCTCAATTTTACAGTCCACAAAAAGAGTTTTCTACAATTCTACTGATGTCATAATTAAACGCATTATTTGTTCCTGACTTTCTGTTCTCGTTTTTAGTGGTTGCTCGTATTTTTCAAATTTATATTTTTATAATAAAAAAATCAATCGCACAAAACAAACTTAGTAATACAGGTAAATTAAAAAAAAACCCCCAAAATATATGTTGATAGAAATTTTATTTAATTATAGAGTTTTGAATTTTTTCTTATATTTGAGGAGAGGACATAAATTTTTGGATGCTTTGATTTCTCAATAACGTGTGAAGTTTCCCATTCTATCTTTACAACTAGCAGTAGTTGATATTATTTATAGTGGTTTCATAAACTTTAATATTTGTTTCAATGTAGGGTTTATATGCCGTAAAAAAAAAATGTAGCGTTTATATACACTTTTGTTATAAAATAAAGGAAAATTGAAAACCAATCGAATTGTTGAAGCCTTTTTTAAAAAGCTTCCGGTTTGTATTTTTGATGTAAATCGTATAACCTATCTTTGTGGTTTTGCCGTGAACCATATTCCGACGCATCCGAGTCTATAGATTCACTGTCAAATATTTATGTTGGTTATTCTGTTTTAGTCTTTAGCACTTTCAAATTCTGTACTTTGCTTCATTATAATCTTCATGGTTAAGAGTAATGAATGAAATGTTTGAACAAAAAAGAAAACCAATCGATTACGAAAATCAGAATTACATTTTTCCTCTTGGGTTTCCTCTTCGGTTTTAAAATAGATAATGGGCCTTTTAGTTCAGGAGACCCGTTTAGCTGGAATCATGTGTCATATCAATCCAACGGCTGAGATTCGTTCTTTACCAACGAGGATAATCTGAAGGATTGATGAGAATTAACGAAAGCAAAAGAAATCTGGATTTTACTCTTTTGTTCAATCCGTCGAGAAAGCGAATGTGGGTTTTACTCTGATCCACCGATCGATCCTTCTGATTTCGCTAAGGTAAGCCAGAATCTTGCTATTTGAATACTCAATTCGGAGAAACCTGTAGAAATTAGCTTTTAGCGGGCTAGGGTTTGCTTGAGTTTACAGCATTTTTGATTCTAGGGTACTGATCGATCTGTTCGTCTTCATTATTGGTGGGCTGATCGATCCGATCTAGGGGAAAATGGGAGGAGCAGAGCATGGAGGAGAAGGTGGCGATTTCAGAGCCAAAGTTTGGAGCATGTCTGGTGGGCCTTATTGTAGGCCCAAGCATTGGCGTCGGAACACCGCCATTGCCATGTTTGGAGTTTTCCTTGTCTGCATCCCCATCGCCATGAAGTCTGCTGAGCTTGAGGTATAATACTTCCTTTGGTCTTTCTTAGAAAAGTGTGTTCTTGGTCCGTGGTTGTCATTAGTATTAGGTATGTAGAACTAGATCTGATCGAGTCAACTTATGTAGCCTATTACATGTTAATTGCTGTCGAAGTGATGCAAAATCTGTTGTTTCTGATCACACAGTCTTTGTGAATCCATTGTAAGCAGGCTGTCCAGAAGATCCTTTGAATCTGTTGAGCTCTGCAAACCCTGTTTCCCATCACGTTTTTGCTTTATGCTGTATGGTTGCTGTTTGTGTATAGCACTAGGAGATTTTGTTGATTATTTATTCTGCTCTGCCTGGTTCTTTGTTCTGCTGCAACTTAAGCGTGCACCAAAAATGGTCTAAAGAGTAGTTTAAAAGGCAAATGAGTGAGGAGTTGCATTGCTTTTACTCTTCAAAGCCTAATATTCTTGAATCCCTTGTGACAAAATTCCAGAACTTGAATTGTTATATTGTGTGTATCTCCATGCTACTCCATAGTTTCCACTTTCTTGTTTGAATGATCACGATTTGATCAAGAGCCTTGTTTTGATTTCAGCAAAGGCCACACATGCCGGTACGCCCAATACCTTCGCAGATATGGTGCAAGAACTTTGGAACCAAGGACGATTACGAAAAGGAGCATTAAATTTATAAATCTTTTCATTTTCACAGAACTGTGACCATAATAATCTGTCTTTCCCTTGCCATGTTGACCACATGGAACCTCCCTTAATCAAGAAATTTCATTGTTTTTTATTTACCAAAACCCAATCCCCTATATAACTATTTGATACGAGTAAGAACGTTCGATCACTGAAACGTTTTGCACGCTTTGGTTTTTATGTTTCTACCCTTCGTTTTCTATCTTTACAACTAGCACTTGATCGTATTATTCATTAAGGTGGTTTTCATAAAACCTTAATACAGTATTTGTTTTAATGTAGCGTAATAGCCAAAATTTTGGTGACTTTTAACATTTAAAAAAGACACTACTGTAATTAAAAAAAAAATTAATACCAAGGAGGAAAAAAACATTATTACCAGAGCAAACAATCTCGGTGACCAACATTTGGGCCTCCTCTTCCCTTTTTCCCCTAGTTAAAAAGACCCAAATATCGAAGAGCACTAATTGTCTATCATCTGCTCCACACTATAACACAACACTCGATCAATCCAACGGCTGATATTCATTCTTCACCAATAACATTGCACGTGATCGTTTCTTGCAAGTCGTAAAGATAATCTAAGGGAGTGATGAGAAAAATAAGAACAACATCCGTGGAGAAAAATAAAAATTAACCAAAATAAAGAAAATCCCGAAATCTGGTTTTCCTCTTTGGTTCCTTCTCGTCGATAAGCGAAGGCGGTTCTCTCTAACTTTGTGATCCACCACCAACTTCATCTTCCACCTCTCGATTTCAGGTACGATTTTACTTTTCTAAGCGGTATGTGTAGTCTTTGATTCACCGATGTTTTCTTTTGCTTTGACGCGATGTTACTCGATTTTCTGTTGATGGATTCCTGTTTCGAGAATCGTTAGTCAGAAATCGGAGGAGATCTTTGATTTATTCTTCGAAACTCTGAAATCCTTTGTCTGATCTGTTTTTTTTTCGGAAATCATTTGTATTCAATTTAAGAAATCCGTAAAACTGGGTCCTCTGTTTCAAAGCGATGGATTGATTGATCCTTTAGTATCGTGTTACGCGGACTTGGAATCAAGTTTTAGATTGGATTTGAATCATTTAGATACTTGCAGATCCGATTTTTGTTGTTTTGGTGTTTTTCTCAACTTAGCTGCTTATTATGTACATCAACTGCGATGAAGAATCCGATATTTACTCACATTTCAGTACAAGAACTGCCTTAATTTGGTCGAGATTGATGATATTTTCTAGCTGAGACTAGGAAATTGACCTGGACGACGATTCCACTCTAATCTTTGTTTCTCAGGTACAATTTCGCCGACTGATTATCTGAGAATGGAGTTAAAGAGCATTAAGGATGCGTTTGATCGTGTTGCAAACAAGCAGAAACTCTCCTATAGCAAAACACATGAGATTGTTCAGATGCTGACTCAAGAAATCGAGAAGGCGCTGAGCGTAATACAGGAGGCACCTCCATATCTCGATCATAGATCTATCCTCGCTGATGTGAAGAAAATGTTCATGGAGGTTGCTCCGGTCAATCAACTTGAAGCCGCTGAGAAAGAACTAAACGTGGCTCTGACCAAGTACCCGAAAGTCCTGGAGAAACAACTGAATCCGGACATATCAAAGGCTTACAGAAACAATGTCGAGTTCGATACACATGTCGTGAACCAGATAATCGCCAACTTTTTCTACCGTCAAGGGATGTTCGAGATTGGTGACTGTTTCGTTGCTGAAACTGGTGAATCTGAATGCTCCACCAGACAACCTTTCATGGAAATGTATCAGATACTAGAAGCCATGAAGGAGCGAAAACTTGAACCGGCTCTTAACTGGGCAGTCTCAAACTCAGACAAACTGAAGCAAGCAAGGTCTGATCTCGAGTTGAAGCTTCGCAGCTTACACTTCCTGGAAATAGCTGAGGGCAAAAACTCCCAAGAAGCTATCAGTTACGCGAGAAAACACATCGCCATATTTGCAGATAGCATCTCAGAAACACAGAAGCTCGTGTGTTCTCTCTTGTGGAGTAGAAACCTCGACAAATCGCCGTACTCCGAGTTTCTCTCCCCCGCTCTATGGGACAATGCAGTCAAAGAGCTAACCCGACAGTACTGCAACCTACTCGGTGAATCATCTGAGAGCCCGTTGAGTATAACGATGACGGCCGGTACACAGACTTTGCCGGTACTGTTGAAATACATGAACGTGATGGCGAATAAGAAGCTGGATTGGCAGAGTATGGAACAACTTCCTGTCGCTGTGGAGCTATCCGAGGAGTTTCAGTTCCATTCGGTGTTCGTCTGTCCCGTCTCTAAGGAACAGTCGAGTGATGATAATCCTCCGATGATGATGTCTTGTGGACATGTCCTTTGCAAGCAGACCATCAACAAAATGTCCAAGAATGGCTCTAAGTCGTCTTTCAAGTGTCCTTATTGCCCCACCGATGTAGACATTTCAAGGTGTAGGCAGTTGCACTTTTGAAACGGAGCAACGTATGGCTGGAATATTGGAACCAAGTACCGGCCGGTGAATCTGTTTCAGAATGTAAACTGTGTTTTGTTTTGATGAAGATTTTAAAATGGTGGGCTTTTTTTTGTACAAAAGAATTATCAGGGAAGTTTTAGATAATCGGACATCCCTTATGAACGTGTTTGTGTTTGCTTGTTGTTTGTTCAACTTTCTGAATATAGAAATTCTTTATATTTCTAAAACTAGTTTAGATCCAATACACAATATCATTATTTTGTACTCCATCTCTTTCATTTTAAAAGATGTTTAAAATTTTTACACACAAATTAATAAATCATTTGATTTTCTATTATTTTTATAAAATAAAACATCATTTATTGTCTACCTAAACACAAATCTACTAATATCAAAATAAGTTTTATAATATAAATGGTCACAAAACAAAAAAAATAATAATTAATTTTGCATATATTATTAAGAATAACACTTAATTTGAAAAAAAAAAAGATTTAAACATTAAAAGTGAAACGGAAAAAGTACTAGTTGTCTACATTTCAACTAATCATTTTGGCTCTAGATATATTTGGTCTTGAATTTATCTTATAATAAATCTCATTGAAGCAAAAAAAAAATCAAATAGAGCTTTTAAGAAGAGATCAATGTATGTCATTCATTATTGGATTTGAGTGGAGCACAACTATCTATCCAAATTAAACGCGCCGCTAGTAGCAAAATAAAGTTTGCTAAGGATCCTTAAGATGAATAAAAGAACAGCTATGAACTAGAATTTTCTTAAGGATAAGAAATAATACCCTAATGCGGAAGAGCTATATGGTGAAGATGTTGTGACCTTGATTATGGATGAAGATTAGCAGCCACTTGAGTCTTGAGCGATCCATAATCAAATGTGTCCGAATAGTAGATTTGAGATGATGAGTATAAAAATTTATTCAACACATGTGTCGACACAATTTTTATCATCTTTGTTTGATAAGATAGTTTTGAACTAATTCCATCAAAAGATTAATCGCATATATAAATGGTGACGGATATCAAAAACATTTTAGCCGAATCCAAACACAAAATAGTGCACAAATAGTACAATCAAAAATTCAATCTACATTTACTTAAGTAAACAAGAAAAATACTAAGTGTAACTTGTTATGTTCTATACATTTTTCTTTGTTTTTAGCTAATCTGATGTGTGTGGACAATCAGAGACAATTAAAAGAAGAGATGACAACAAACAGGACAATCAGAAATAATTAAAAGAAGAAACAATAACAAATGGGACAATCAAAGACAACTAAAATCAGAGACAACTAAAACTAGAAAACCCATCTCTACACTTGAAAACAATACACAATCCAACTTCAAAGACAATCCACAACATCAAGTTTGTAACTAAAATTAAATTTGTTTTCACGTCTTGAACAAGAGAGTAATCAGATAAAATTTCACAACATCAAAACTTAAAATTCTTCAGATTTGTTTACCTCATGTTCGCCGAACACATCATTTTCTTCGACTCCGGCATCGTTTTTACCATCAGCGTCGACTCCGGCGTCTTCTTCTCCATCAACGTCGTCGATTCCGGCGTCTTCTTCTCCATCAGCGTCGTCGACTCCGGCGACTTCTTCTCCATCAGCATCGACTTCTTCTCCATTAGCGTCGACTCCGACGTCGTCTTCACCATCAGAGTCACCAAACACATCATCTTCTTCGGTTCCGGCGTCGTCTTCGCCATCGGAATCGCCTGCTTTATTTTCTGAATATAGAAATACTTTACATTTCCAAAACTAATTTATTTCTAATACAAAATATCACTATTTTATACTCCTTGTTTTATTTTAAAAGATGTTTAAAATTTGTACACATAAATTAAAAAAAATCATTTAATTTTCTTTTTTATAAAATAAAACATCATTTATTGTATACCTAAACACAAATCTATTAATAGCAAAATAAGTTTTATAATATAAATGGTCACAAAAAAAATTTGCATATATTATTAAGAATAACACTTAATTTGAAAAAAAAAATAGATTTAAACATTACTTAAAAGTGAAACGGAAGAAGTACTTGTCTACATTTCAACTAATCATTTTGGCTCTAGATATATTTGGTCTTGAATTTATCTTATAATAAATCTCATTGAAGCAAAAAAAAAACAAAAATCAAATAGAGCTTTTAAGAAGAGAGTTCAATGTATGTCATTCATTATTGGATTTGAGTGGAGCACAACTATCTATCCAAATTAAACGTACCAAAAACAACGGAGCACTTACCAAAATTTTCGTCTTCACTTTGACCGATTGACTAGTGTTATTGGTAGTTAATGGGGAACATAATTGTGAAATTATAATGGGGAACACAATAGAGGCACAAAAAGTGGGGAGTAAAAGTGAAAAGGTGAGAGACTATCATCATAACATTAATTCAATGTACAAAGTACATGAGACAAAAAAAATGACCTTTCCGCCGTTACAAAAGGACAAAGAAGAATAAATATGTTACCCAGCCTAACATCGTTATTTTTGGATGTTATATCATCGAGCACCCACAGATTAAATATGTCATATATCCAAAACTACTTTCAGTATTTTCCATAAATTTATATACTCCCATTGTGCATAACTTAAATTACTTTGAAAAAGTCTTATCCAAATATAATTTTCATAACATAAACAATAAAACCTTTTCAAAAATAAAATATAGACAACAAAAAATTCATCTTCGTATTTTCTTTCATATACCATTCTATTTCTTTGTATCACGTCATTACAAGACTTCTTTTAAATAAATAAGCAAAAAACTAGAAACAGCAAACCAACAAACAAAAAAGAAGGCTAGAATCTAGCATTTTCGAAGCCATGGAGATCACTGACTCTATTCATATGCTTCCTCATGATCGCCACCTTGGCCAACCTTTCAGCCGCTCTCCATGCTGAAGTTGGAGTAAGCGGCTCAGTCTTCTGAGCCACTGGCTCTGTGCTCTTCATCGCCACATGTCTACCTCTCACCCGGTTCAAATCTGCCAGCTCAGCGTCCAAACCACGTAAGCACGCGTCACCGGAGTTCAAGCCGTATTGCACCAACAAGGCTCGAGCTGACGTCAGCATTCGCTCAGATCCCGAGTAATCATTGGCATCGATTAGCCGCCGAGACTCCGCCACGGCTCGTGTGCTGATGTGGAGGTTTCTGAGCCTAGCGATGCTCATGTTAGATGATCTAACGGCGATAGGATGTGGTATCAGAAGCGCCCGATCTTCTGAGTTTCTTATTTCCTGAGTTGAAGGGTCCACGTGGCGAGATCGTACGGTCAAAATTCTGTGAGATCTACCACACGAAGAAGATCCAGGTGATTTTAGTTCCACCAACACTTCCCTTTCTTCATCGCCGTACATGTCACCCAACCGAATCAATCCGGATCCAAGCCAGAGGGGTCGACCCGATAGTGAGTAAACCGATGTAATCTCTCCTTGACCCGACCCGGAAACCAATCCGAGTTGTAAAGTAAGATCCTGAACGGATAAACTCAACAAACCTTTAGTGCGTTTGGCAAACAAGTCCTCCGGGAGAACGTGGTTACACGCGCCGAGATAAAAAGTGTGCGTTGGGATTTCTGAGTGAGAGACGCGCGTGGACGACACGAAATCAGAGTGGGGCAATTGGGCTTGATGGGCCGAGTTTCTGTCACGGTCCGTTAAGACGAAGATGGTGGTGAAGAGATTTTTCTGCCGGCGATCTTCAATCACTTTAGCCGCCTTCTTAACCGCATCGTTCACGCTCATTCCATCTCCGTCGCCGGAGATATCGTCCACGATCCGACGAGCTATTCTCCTTCCTTTCGCCGTCATCCTTCGTAACGGCGATAAACGCTTTGAGCTCGACGAGAACGAGATCATCGACAAACGATCAGTCTCTCGCAGAGACGAATCACAAGCCTCATCGCTCGCTTCACCGTTTCAAATTCAATCTTGCTTCCGCTAACGTCTAGAACCGCTACTAGATCCACCGGAGATCTACGCGCCGCCGGTAACGGAGGCGATTTAATCTTCATCAACACCGAGTATGTCTCGTTACCTCTTCCAACTGCCACAACTGCCGCCTCCGAAGACAGCTTGACGTCCACGTGTCCATAAACGGTATCCGTCAACTGTTTCTTCGACGTTAATGGTGACGGCGTGTTAACGAAAAACCCTTTGAAATCGCCGTTTTCTTCTTCTTCCTCGTCGTCGTAGTCGTTTTCGTCGGATTCCAGTATGGTGTTGAAACCGGCAGGCGAGATTGGAGAGGAGATCAAAGGCTCGTCGTCGTTGTAGAGTCTTAAGGACTTGTTGTTCTTGGGTTCTCGGATCCTGGAATCGGATTCGGATCCAGATTTTGGGGATTTATGAGTATCCAATTCGTGGAGAGGAGAAGAAAGCGACAGAGGGAGAAGCGAGGTCTCTCTCCATGAGGCACCGCAAACAGGGCAGGCGGCGAGAAGATTCCGATCACCGGCGCGTGAAGCCACGCACGGAAAATGAAAAGTGTGCGAACACTCCGCCGTGAAAATCGCCGTTCCTCTCCCTGCTTTCGCGCTCTGTAAGCAAATCCCACATCTGCTGCTGATACTCTGCTCAAAACACACACAATCAATAAACAAAAAATGCGAACTTTTGAGTATTTGAAATTCGGTCCGGTTCGTTTCTTACTTTGTTGAAACAGAGTTTTGATTTGAGGAGAGAGAATCTGGCAGGAGATTTCGGTGACGAAGGGGTAGAAGAAGAAGAAGAAACGCTGAGAAGAGAGAGAGGGCTTCTGTTTCTCCTTGGCGTAGTCGCCGTCGGAGTTACGTCGCCGGAAGTTGTGCACTGAAGATTGGGACTAGCGGGAAGAGACGGTGAGGGAGTGGCCACGGCCGTAGCAGCCCAACTCTGGCAACGAAGGGTAGAATCGGGTCGGGTCTCAGACTTTGGAGTAGACGGGTTAGAGAAAAACCCGAATCTTAAAGTGGGTTTTTGCCGATCATCAACTCTATCGTCTATCTTTTTATGTTTGGAAGTCCAAAACGTTCTTTTCAAACCATTCATCATCTTCAACTTCTTTTTTATTTTCCTAGTGATTGAAACTTTTTGTGAGAGGAAACGAAACTGTTTTGAGATTTATATGTAAAAAAGAAAACTATGAAGATTGAAGGCACTTAAGACAGAGAGTGGGGGAGAGATAGAGAACAGGAGAAAATGGTGGGGTTAAGTTTTTTTAAAAAGCGGCCTCCATTCATAATCAAAGAATAGTGAAGATTGATTATTGGGATTATCAAGATATTTTGTTTTTTCAAGAAAAATAGAAAAGAAAAATGACCTTTAGAAAGTTAGTTTTGTTTAAAAGTTACTGCTTGGCTTTGGTCTTTCGTCTAACGTTCTTGGCTAGAGACTGAATCGAGTAGATCCGTCGGCATTTCCCGAGGAGTAAATAAAAGAAGTCACCCTACGAGTCTACGAATGTAATTCTACATCGGAATCGTTGGTGTAGTTTACTGTCACTCCGAATTTTACTACGCAGTCAAATAAAAATTTCAGATACGTTATTTTTCAATCAATTGCATCTACTTTTTTTGTACCAAATCTATATCTCTACTTATGCAAATTATTTGCTTTGGAGCTAGTGTAAATTTTAAAAAAAAATTGTTTAATGTAAAGAATATGGTTGGAATTAAATGTGATCAGTAAAAGATAACGAAGCATCGTAAATGAATGAGAGTACAGAATGGAGAAGACGATGATCTTTATTCGCAGAGACGCCTAAACCGTAGCAGCCTATTACTGAGTATGTGTACACTCTCTAGTCGAAATTTGTTGTAGTGAGTCGGTCCATTTTTATCTTTTATGATTCTCATTTATTTAATGCCTTTTTATCACTTTTTTTCCATTTCTTCTTACACATGTTTTATAACAGCTTTTAAACGTACATCGCATGCACTGATTCACACATATATGTATCTGGATGCTTCACGTGAATATATATATTGTCTAATGTGTAAAAGTTGAATTCAATTGTTTTTTTTTTTACTTGATAATATTAGGTTTTTACTAATGATATATCATCGTACTTGATTGTATAACAATGTATCTAATTTCTTTTCACGAAGATCTATCTTTAGTCGCCAAAAAAATGTTGTAAACAATTTCTTATAAATAAATATAAAGACATTTGTACTAAGTATGATTCTTCTCGATTTGAATAATGTTGTTAAAAATACAGGAAGATTTGGAGGCATATAACATTTAGGACATACGTACTAACCAAAAAAAAATACAGTTAGAACTTAGGGCTAAATTTATCTTAGTATTCTAATTATTGTAAGGTGTATAATTAACTGTCGTACATTCCCTATGTTTCAGAAGATTTTGGTTGTTTCTTTCTGCTCCATGTGCCGCACCGAAAACATATACCAAACTATATGTTATTAGAAGTGACAATTTACGCGTGTAAATATGCCATATATATAATTTGATTAATTGATTTTTTATAAACAAAATTACATAACAGGAAGCATTTTTTATGTAGTTTTTATATATAAATTTATTTTGTTAGTTTGTTGTCGTCGTTTATTCAAAGTAATTTGATAAGTATACACTAAAAAATTTAGTATCAACATAAAAAGACAATGAACCAGCAGAACCACCGTCCAAAAACTTCAATTAGAACCAGTGGAAACATATAAGTACCATTAATAAATTCACAACGACATGTATAAGTTATTTATCACAGCTCCAAGTTCCAACAAACCTATTACATTAAATTTAAATGTATAGACTAATCTCTTTCGACAAAAGGATAAAGACTTATGGAATAATAGACCATGTAAATTATGATATTAAGTTGATCACATATACAAATTAAACATTTTAGCACATCAGTTGAACTTAACAAATCTAAAACGTCTAGGCGAGCCGCACCAGTGGCCAGAGCGGACATGTAAATAAATTAACGTTTTTTTATTTTATTAAAAATTAACGTTTTCTTAACTCTAAACTTTTATTAATTAATGTGCTAATTTTTGTGTGTGTGATAGGTCATTCTCGAGAAGTGTACGCATTCGTCGTTTTATGGCGTTTTTTTTATATAAAAAAAAATTGCAAATATTAAATTTGAATTAGGTTACTTACTGTATTTGTTAATTAGTCGAGAATTGAGATCAAACTCTACGGATAGTTATAGTTTTGGCTACCGTGAGTATGTAATGTGACCCTATTATTTCCGATACCTATTAATTATTTATTGATTAACTAATTCAAAGTTTCAGCTTGTAAAATTTGATTCAAAACCCAATGCATACGAATAGCTCATACACTGTATAGTTTTTTATTTTTACGCAGTGACTTGACTGTAGTGACCGAGAAATAGCTGCTCAAAACTTCAGACACATGTCTGTATAATTTTTGGCGAGTATCATGTGGTTAAGTTTAGACTAATGATTCAGATTTATCAAGACCCACAAGAAGGTCCAAAACTCAAAGATAATTTATTTCGCTGTTGAACGGACCACACTAGACTAATGTTCTTGATAAACTTGAAGACATAAACTTCTGGCTAGGTGTATATCTAAGATTTCGATCCTAATTAACAGTTTTATAGATATTTTTTAAAAAAAGAAAAAATCAGTGGAGGTAGAGGAGCCGTGCGGCACGTGACATGCATGAGAAGGTGCAAAAAACTAAATATGGGTTTATGGAGACGAAGACAATCCCTTCTACCTGGACCAATTACTTTCATAACTATTTACTCATTTTTCGTTAACTATTTTATTGCTCAAAATTCGAAACCTAAAAAGGGGCGTCTCTATCACTGTATGTTATTAAGTTTTAACATTGCTTAGACGTCATTGTAGAGGTAACAACGAAGTATACATTACTATGATTTCTTCGAACTTGTCATTTTTTTTACTTAGCAAATATTTTTAGCCCAACTCCTAATCGAAGAAGATAAAAAACTTTTTTCTCCTCCATCCAACAAACTCTTATCAAAACATACTCAACAAAACTTCTTTGCAACAGAGTTTGACTATAAAAACTATGCGATTTTTTGTTTGCTTGCCAAAGTAAGCTATGTGATTTTTTCACTATGACTAAGTGTATGCAGGTAGATCCAAAATTAAATTTTACGGGGGAGATAGAATATAAGTTACTTGGTGTACACCCATTTGCATATCTTTGCATCCCATGATTGTATATTTTGTATATTTGCATAAACATGATTGTATATACTGTATGTATATTCGTACATATATATTTGTATATATGTATAAACAAAAAAAAACAATGTATGAAATGTTTTTAAAAAGGTGTATATATCTATTTGTTGTTGATTTTTATTTTTGTTGCATAATATATGTGTATATAAGCTTATTAATTTTTTATCTTATTTAATTTTATAAAATCCGTTTATATATATGTTCTTCGACTAACCAAGAGAATTTTAAGAATTTGGAACGGTGACTAATTAGCATCTGCATCTAGTGAGAATAAAATATCAGCACACAATTTGGTTAGTTGTGTAATCAGCCATTATCGTTATCTTAAGTTAATTCGACTGTGTCATTTTTTCATTGACCAAAATTTCAATAAGATTTTGTGAACCATTATGTAGAGAACAAGAATGAGTCGCGTGAGATTATAAAAATCGGATAATGCTCATTAAGTATTTAATTAATGGATTTGACCAAACTAATCATCGAACTTTTGATTTTTACAAAATAGACTTAAATTTCGTGAGTCTTACTACTACTAGCTAAGATCAAGCAAAATCTTATACTTTATACAGAAAATAATAATTAATTTACATAACATATCCCAATGCTTAATTTATACATTAGTGTAGGGTTACGCGTAATTAAACACTACACATGTAACGCAAGCAAAGAGGCCACATGGGGGCATGTTTGCCTTAATTTACTTGGACATTTATATTTTATATGTATAATGTTTTTTTCCCTCCTAATAATTTCATCGTATATTTGTATTTTGTATATGTTAAGAATATCTTGTAAAGTACTTAAAGTTAAAATTAAAACTAACCTCATAAAATGCTAGTAAATGAATTCCGTACTATCAAACACATCTTAATCGTTCTCATACCTCGTAGACCAAACCATTTAATTATTAGCTTTATATATGTAATTGCAAATTGAATCCTCTCCTATGAACCAAAACTTAATTTTTATATGCTTTCTCTAAATTCTCACACTTAAATAATTAAGTTCAGGATTTAGTGAACATCATAACCACCATATGTTGACCCTAAACATATATATACATTCAACTACGAATTAAAGTATACTATATTATTTTAGCTCCTGTCGGTATGCTCAAATTAAGAGAATGATTTGTAATGAGTAATGATGAATACATGGAGCCTCTTTTGTATGTGTATAATTAAATACTACTAATTTACTATGAACATTGCTTAAGTAAGGCTAAGAAAAAGTCTCGGGAGACATAGCATATGGTGGGTTGGACCGATTATGTTTAAAACCAAGTTGACAAAAAAAAAAAGATTAATGTTGTGTGGTCCGTTATATTACCACTAACCGTACACCAGACATTAATTTTATTTATTATTATACTTTTTTGTGTTGGTAGGGAAAAGATACATAGTAAGAGGTTGTGCGCACTATTTCCATTTTCTACGGGGAAATTCTTCTGATCAACCTCTTTGAGTATATACTAACTTGACATTTATTCTAATGACTTTAGTTAAGTTTTTGTCAATTCTGCATTTAGATTCACTGTTATTTTCTTCTTCCAGGATGTGCTACGTCTTTTGTTCTCGCCACATTTGTTGAAACCTTGTTGATGATTTTATCATGTTTAACAGACGAGGACACAGAGTCAGCTGAAGCTAAAGAGCATCATTCACGACTTTAGCGAAACCACAGCAGAAGCGGATGTTAGAAACGTAATGATGGCATGGCATTGAAGGATTACAAAACCATCGATCACCTACCTTGTATCGATCTATGAAGAAGTTCCAAACAAACCAAATGTGAAGAAGAGCTTGTCCTCCGACTTTCAAAACCCAAAGGACCTTTGTATTTCATGGGAGTGGGACCCAACAGTCTTTTATTCCATTCTTCCAAAACTCAAATTTGGCAAATATTGTCATGCACACGAAAAAAATTTCACGTGAAGAAGTGGTTTTACCTTAGATGCCTCACTCTTGCGGCTATTGTCTTTTCATTGGCCACTGATAAAAGGTTATTGTTTAACTTGGATTTGACTTGTTTGATTTTTACCTTTCTTTAAATTCAAGTCACTTCTCATTAAGAGTTGGAGTCAAATACATGTTCACCATCTGCCTCTGTCAAATTGAGAAGACTATCTTGGACACCATTGACTTCTTCAACTTGAACATTTACTTCAATTTTTTTTAATATCAACAAACTCTTGCTTCAATATTCATCATCATAGGCTTTTTCAAAAAAAAAAAAAATTAATCTCATCATCATCAGTCAACATTAAATTGATATTTTATATAAGTCATCGAATAAAAAAGGTATAATTTTGGATTGAGTTGTTTAAGTATTAAGTTGTGAGTTGTGAGTTATTATAGTTAAGATAATCCAAAACATTAAGAAAAAATTAGATTACATTTCCAATATATACATATATATAATAAGTTGATTTAGATTATTTGTTATGCAGTATGAGAAGAATAAACAAGTGCATCCTCTAATATTTGAAATTAGAAAATATTTGTCTCAGTTATGCATCCTTTTTTTTTTTGAAAAATTATGATAATCCAAAATATTACGAAAATTACATTTCCAATATATATATATATATTAATATGAGAATCAATACATGAAAAATTTGAACTGTTTTTTTTTTTTATCAAAAATCCATTATTACAAATCTATAAAAAAAATTGGTGAAATTAGGAGTTTTCATTTTCCTATTTCTCTTCCGAGTTCATCAGTTTTTTTAATTGTGATGCCGTGAAGTATTAACTCCATTATTCCCAAGTCTAGAGATGCTAAAATTTAGGCCTATTGCATGTTGCAACAGTGACCTATATAAACTCATTGCAAAGATTCTTGCAAATTCCTATAAAAAATGGTTATGTGTTATGGTTGAGTTGAATGCTATTTTATTCTGCTCAAGATCGATATGGATAAACTTCTTTAGCATTAAACATGGAAGGATATAGCTTCACAACTTACAATAAACACATACTTAACAACATCTCTCATTAGTTTTAGGGTCCCATAGTTTTATTATATTTTTAGACCATCTATTAACATTACATAGATATAACTTAGTACCGGTCTTCTTTATTTAAATAATAATCAAGCTGTAACGTCGTTTAGAGCTTCTGCTGCTGCTACTCCTGATGGAGCATTTTCATTAGCATTATTCTTCATCATATTACCACATCCTCCCCCACAATTACCACAGCCTGTGGAACCACCAGTGCAGGCACCGCCACCGCAACCTCTGATCTTCGTCATCCCACCACATCTTCCACCGCCTCCACCGCACCGTCCGCCACCGCCACATCCACCTCCACATCCACCACAACCGCCACAACCGCCACAACGACCACCTTCCTCTTCAGCCATGTTACCACAAACAGTACCGCAGCCGCCGCTAGCGTTTAGCTCCTTCGACAAGCACCTTGAACCGCCATTGATCTTCTCGGCCGCTACCACAACTGGAGTAGCCGTGTCCACATTCATCATTGTTTCTTCTTCTAGCTTCACTTGAGTGAAAACTTCAATCTCCTTGCTTTCCTCTGTTATACCATTAGCTTTCACTGTTTCTTTTGCGGCTGCACAAAAGCCTTCCTTCTTAAGAAGATCATTGAATATAAAAGCAGATACTATTCCAGGCGAAACCAACCATTTCTCATTTGCCTGCATGCATATCAAAATAAATCAAAGTCAGAAGTAAACAAAATGGTGAATATTGAGTTTTAAAAAGTTGCAAACTCTACCTCAACAGAACCGAATTTCAAGTCGAGCAACCCCACAGCTTTGCCATAAGGATGTTTCTTTGAGAATTCAACAGCGGTCATGAAATCTTGCTCGCTTCTTAGCTTTGCGCAGTGTTTTGGCTCATACTCCAGCTTCCTTCCGGAGTAAACTTTCACCACTCGAGTACCCGAAAGCTCAAACAGAGGACCATCTGTGTCAGGATTGCTTGTTTGCTTAAGTGACCATTTTGAGTCAAGCAAAGACCAGAAACTCCCATCATACTCTGCCAGAACAAGAGTTTCACCACTCTCTTTCACACCAATAACTTGTCTTGCATCACCTTTTGGTGCTGCGTCGTTGGAGTTCCTCATTTGGAGACTGATCACCTCTGTTTCGGTTTCATCAACAACGCGTGTAAGAATCTTAGCAAGACGGGCCTTTCCGATAAGAGGAAAGAAACAAGAGTCTTTCAGTGAAGGTCTTGACGGAACCAAATGTAAAACAGTCGGACTTGGAGATGGCGGGGTGAAGGAGACAGCGACTCGCAGAGAGATGGGATTCGGATCATCAGCCTTTCCTCTTTTAACTGGTGTTAACTCTAGCCACTTCTCAACAGAGAGTTTAGTCACTGGAAACAGAAACTCCGAAAGCGATAAAGAAGTGAAACCTAAGATTTTAGACTTGGAAGACATTAGTTGGAAACTAAGCTCTCCTGTAGGTTCGCACTGGAACAAAGCAACTTGCTTTTCTCCACGAGACTCAGATAAAACCGTAAGCTTACGCTCAGAGTTAAACAGAGAATCAGGTTGGGTTTTGCTGAACACAACAAAGACTTTTCCTTTGTGAGCATCTGGTAAGTTCTTAACCCCAACAATCTCCAAGATGACCTCAGTGACTTTCACCTCAGGAGATTTGATTACATTCTGGGACTCCTCCTCTTTCGCATTTAACTTCTTGCCCAAGAAAACGTAAGGAGAAGTTGTGACCGGCTTTGGGGTATCACCTCGATTCATATCACCGGCTTTCCAATACCTTCTACCAAAAGTTTCTTCCCATTGAGCAGTAGTTCCAGAGAAACCAGTGTCAAGCTTCTTACCTTTGCTTCGGTCAGAGTCTGTGTCATCATGCTCCAAAACCTTACCGATCATCTTTGTCAGATCGTTGCAGTAGGAGAGAGCGTGAAGCTGGTGTGTGTGCCAGATAAGATCAATATCGTAAGTGGGAACACAGAAAAGCTTAATGGACCTTTCTCGGTTTCTCTTGATCAAGTAGAGAAACGCTTTGTATCTAGCCACAGCTTCTTGCAGGAAGACGTCATTGTCTACATGAGCTCTTGAAACCTGCAGCAAAAGATACACAAACACAACCGATTAGTAAACCTTGGAATGCAGAGGTTTTGGAAGTGATTTTTTTTTTTACCTGGTAGTAAAATGGGCTTTGTCTCTTGACAGCTGAGACAAGATCATAATTGGTGGTGCATTTTGAGATATTCTCTGGCTCTGAGATTGCCTGATCCAAATCAAGGTCATAAGGCTCCATAGGAAACAATCTTTTCCATAGATCTTCAGTTTGTAACTTGGATCTTCCATTTACGGAAGATAAAACGCCAGAATTGTCGAGGACTCTCCCAAAGAACTCCTCACAATCAGTCTTGTACCTCACCTGAAATGATTAACAGACATTTTCAGCTTGTATATATCCAAAGTCAAAAGAAAGAATTTAACCGGATTTCAGAGATGGGTTTAGATTTACCGGATTAAGCCTGTGGCAATGCCAAACCCATTCACAATCAAGAGGAGGGACTAATGGTCCTTGGCAGATGGAAGAAGACTCGGTGTATTTGGCAAGCAAAGGAAGCCAGTAAGCATTGTATCTGTAAGAGAAAGAAACAAACAAAAATCACTCAAATTCGAGAGTTTTGAAACAAGAACCTTAACTTATTACATTCGTATGTCTAATAGTGGGTATAAAGAAATCTACACCTTATGAAATTAACTCCAGATTATGCATATGATGCAAAGAAAGAAAGAAAGAAAAAGAAAAAAATGATTTGGTGATATTGTTTACCTGTAGATGGCTCTTTGGAGCGCAGGGCCTTGGTAGAGGCAACGGTTGCGATCAACAGCTCCGAGGAACTGAAGTTGTTTCTTGGCTGCAGCAAATAGGTCGACGCTTATCTCTGTCTTCTGGGCTTCAAGCCACTCCAGTTTTTGCTTCATTTCTTTCTCCATCTCTTACAAAGTTTTGGAATTTTACCTGCAACAATATGAATATATTGATCAGATTTTGACCCAAAGTTTCCATCTATTACATTCTTTATCTTTCGAGAACACGCATTTGACTAAGTATGAATAAAGAAGAATCAAACTATACCAAAGGGAAACTTCTTTTACGAGGCTGACTCGAGTTTGAGAGAGACGACTTCAAATGTTATCAGGCTATTAATTTATAGCGGTTTCTTCTTTACCACGAAATCACAAGAAACGTCACTCTCCCTTTTTAAATTACGATATTACCCCTATGACCGGGATCAAAGTCAAAATCCTACGCGTATTAATTTAGCTATAAGAGAGTTCTTCTGTAATTTCGAACTGTCATTATTAATACATTATATGTTATTTTATTTTGACAAAGTTTGAATATTTGTTTTTAACAAGTTATTATTGACTCGGTCAATAATTCATTCTACACTGAACTTTTTGGTTTAAATTACTTTTACCAATTCAATAAATTATAGGTATCAAAATAAGAAACATATACAAAAGGTCGAATTTACCCGAGAAGATAAGATCGTCGGTCTTGGAGGAACACAGAAAGCATGTCCATAATTTGCTGTTTAAGAGTTCCACAAGCAATTGAATTTGAGCCTTAAAAAACGACAACGCCTACAACATGCATGACCAAGACTTTTTCTTTCAACTTCTTCTCTTTGCATTTAAGAAAACAATAATAAAGTTTGTTTTTTTAATTCCGTTGAATCAAAAAAAAAATATTGAGAAATCCCCACATTTTCCTAGAAATTTGTTATACCATCTTGGCATCTTCATTCTTCAATTCTTCATCCATCGAAATACGTAATCTTTCAATTACATAATTTAGGAAAAGACAAGTGCACAACCTGTAACAATGGATGACTGATCCGAGGTTAAGAAAACTTAATCTAATTGGAGAAAGGTGCGCAAGTACGAAACGACCATAACCGGTCATAACCTTAAACCGTAAATTTCATGCAAAAACCAAAAAAGAGAAAGAAAACCAAGAGCTAATACATCCCAATAATCTGAATGGGAATCAAAGATCCTCAAGAATTAACCTCCCCAAAAGACGTTTTAAATACACAAAACTCATCAAATTTTGTGAGAGGGATAAGAAGCATGTAAACTTATTTGGAAAAAACCCGAATTCGGTTCACACCGGTTAACGACCGACCGACCTCACTTCCTTGAACCGCTCGCCTCTTCGAATTCAGCTTCAGGAGTCTGCTCAGTCCCACTTGAGCCCTCACCAGAGCTCCCAGATGAACCAGACGATCCGGATCCCTTAGACATGTGTTCTCCAATCTTGGACACCGCCTTGTTCGCAGCTTCAAGCTTAGCCTTGATGTCCTCGATCTCTTCACCAGCCATTGCTGTCCTGAGGTCAGACACTGCAGTTTCGATCTCAGAGGCAATCTCTGCAGTAATCTTCTCTCTGTATTCACTCAGGCTCTTCTCAACACTGTAGATTGTGGTATCAGCCGAGTTCCTTATGTCGATAAGTTGCTTCCTCTCTTGATCCTTCTGTGAGTTAAGCTCAGCTTCTTTCACCATTCTGTTAATCTCATCGTCTGAGAGACCGCCTGATGATCTGATTGTGATCTGTTGCTCTTTAGCTGTTGCTTTGTCTTTGGCTGAGACGGTAACGATACCATTTGCATCAATGTCGAACGTAACTTCGATCTGTGGCATTCCCCTCGGCGCAGGTGGGATCCCAACGAGATCAAATTCTCCGAGCATTTTGTTGTCAGAAGCCATCTCACGCTCTCCTTGAAGAACTTTGATTCCCACTTGCATCTGGTTGTCCGCGGCTGTGGAGAAAACCTATCAAGCAAAACCAGAATTAGCAATCAAAAAGTTTAAAGATACATTATAGAACTGTCAAATCTTTATCAAGATTCATCATTACCTGAGACTTCTTTGTGGGAATGGTGGTGTTTCGGTTGATCAATCGAGTGAAGATTCCACCAAGTGTTTCGATACCGAGTGAGAGAGGAGTCACATCCAGAAGAAGCAACTCTTTAACATCACCACGGAGGATACCTCCTTGAATAGCAGCTCCCATGGCAACCGCTTCATCAGGGTTAACACCTTTGCAAGGGCTCTTTCCAAATATCTCAGAGACTATCTCTTGCACTTTGGGAACACGTGTCATCCCACCAACAAGAAGAACCTCATCGACTTCCTTAACCGTGATTCCAGCGTCCTTCAGACAGTTTTGGCACGGGCATCTTGTTCTCTCAATCAACTTGCTGACCAAACCTTCAAACTTGGACCTAGTTAAGGTTATGTTCAAGTGCTTCGCTCCAGAGGCATCTGCGGTAATGAAAGGCAGGTTGATTTCCGTCTGAGATGTCGAAGAAAGCTCGATCTTTGCCTTCTCTGCAGCTTCTCTCAGCCTCTGGAGCGCGAGCTTGTCCTTAGTCAGATCAATATTATCTGTTCTTTTGAACTCATCAACCAAATACTCCAACAAAGTGTTGTCAAAGTCCTCTCCTCCCAAAAAGGTATCTCCATTTGTTGCTTTGACCTGATAAGATAAAATCGTCATATAACCACAAATGAAAAGAGCAAATCACGAAAAGAAAAAAGACAAAATAAGGCAATACCTCAAAAACACCACTTGAGATTTCCATGATAGAAACATCAAAGGTTCCACCTCCAAGATCGAACACAGCTATAACACCCTCCTTATTGTTCATTCCGTATGACAACGCAGCAGCTGTTGGTTCGTTGATGATCCTCTGGACATCAAGGCCGGCGATTTTCCCAGCATCCTTTGTGGCTTGTCTCTGTGCATCATTGAAATAAGCTGGAACAGTAACAACAGCTTTGGTGATGGTTTTCCCGAGGTAGGCCTCAGCGGTTTCCTTCATCTTGGTGAGGACGTTAGCTCCAATCTGGCTGGGAGAGAACTTCTGTCCATTAGCTTCGACCCAGGCATCACCATTTGGTGCCTTGACAATCTTGTAAGGAACCATTTTCATCTCCTTCTGTGTCTGGGGATCCTCAAAACGCCTCCCAATCAAACGCTTGCTCCCGAAAATCGTGTTTGCTGGATTTGTCACGGCCTGACGTTTAGCCGGTGTTCCAACAAGTAGCTCACCCTTCTGGTTAATAGCAACCACTGATGGTGTGGTTCGAGCTCCTTCCGCATTCTCAATAACCCTAGGGGTCTGTGAAAACGAGATCAAAGTCAATAACTTTCGAATTCGGTTTCTCAATAAATTGATAACAGGATTGAATTAAAAAAAAACGGATTTTTACCTTTCCTTCCATCACCGACACACAAGAATTGGTGGTACCCAAATCAATACCGATAACATCATTCCCCACAGGCCTCGAGCTGCACTTACAGAACAACACACAATACGAAAGGATGAGAAAAAAAAACACTCGAAGGGAGATACTTGTTCAAGGTAAACCATGAAGTGAGAGGTTGAAAATTACCAGAAAGGCCTCGCCAAGTGACCTAACTTCCCAATCAAAGACGTCTTTCCATTCGCAGAAATCTGCAGATTCAATATCAACAGTGTATAAGCTTGCTTCAACCCATATTTGAACCATTAAAAAGTACCTTAGTAAATGGCTACTAAGTCAAGAAATGCAAATCAACAAATAACAAAGGAGTCCGCTTCACAGAAGAATCAGATACAACTAAAAGTACGCAACTTTTTAAGAAATCTAAATCGGAAACCCTCAAAAATCGATTCTAGTACAACATAAAAACCCAGATTCAATCCATCGGATAATTTCAAACCCTAATCATTTTCGGACTGGAATTATCGATTGCAGATCCAGAAAACCCAAACGTGATTTCCCAAACAAACATTAAGATCAGGGGTAGATACATACGGATTTAAACGCAGAGACGGAAGCCGTCTGGAGCTCACGGCGGCGAAGAGACCGTAGAAGCGCGACGGAGGCCATTTTGGTTGGAGAGAGTCGGTTGAGGAAGGGTTTATGCTCCGAGATAGGACAGAAATGTATGGCTGCGTGTAGGGTTTAAGGCCTTTATAGGAAAAAATTCGTGGGCTACAAGTCATTTTGACTATTCTCTACGTCTAATCTGGGCCCTACATGGGCCTATTAACATCATAGCCCAACCCAAAATAAGAGATCTTTTCCAAAATATTATTATTTATATCTAGACCTCATATTTGGTCGTAAATGTAGATATAGCTGTGAATTCTAGAAAATTACTCTCTCCCCCCCTAATAAAATAGTTTCTACAGCTTTTTAACAGAAACAGAGTGTGTTCACGGATTTCAGTTCAAAAAATCTTCAACAGAAGTAGTATCGTCTTCCTTCTTCGGATTTTCATCAGCCACCATCGTTTTCTTGTCTAAATACTCCTCTTCGATCGTGTCCTTAAGGACAAATAGTCGCTGAATAACGATAGGTTGGCTCATCTGTTTAGCTTCTCTAATGTCAGTTTCTTCTTTGTTGAGATGGTAAGCATCAAGCATTATCTTTATCCACTTATGCAGCTCCTTCGGCGTCCTGTGTGTTCATAAGCTTTGTTAGAATCAGTGGTTGTGGTTAAAAGATAAAACAGAGAAGTTTGGATTTTTTTAGCTCACGTGTATAAAGCTTTAGGATCCTTAGCTTCGTGGTCATCGCCAGGAGAGAATGCTGTTGCTAGAGCAGAGAATCGTTCTTCCGGGTCTGTTATGTTGAGCAAGTACTTAAGGAGTTTGATTTCTTTCGGCGTGATGCTTCTAAGACTGCTCTTTGTAGCTTTGTATAACTGATACATTACGTCTTTGGCCTGTTCAAACGATAAAAAGTTTGATCCGTGAAAACGTCGTGATGAGAGAAGATTGTAAAGATCAGAGCTTTTTGTTTTGTGGATACGTTTACCTCGTTTGTAACGGTTTGAGACTCTTTGGCAGCAGCATAAGCAGAGTTTATCAATAAGATCAATGAGGAATCTAGCTCCTTGGCCTTTGCGAGGCTTCTTATCTTGTCACAAGCGACATCCACGGAAGAAGAGTTTAAAATATCATCAAACTTTGCTTGAGCAGCATCTAAAGTCTCAACATTCTCCAATGTATTGTCATAAGCACTCACAGCAGATAAACATCTAGCGGAAAGCCTCGCAACAGCTGCTCAGAGAAAGAACGAAACAGTCATGAAACTGTGGGAACCGATATAAGCAACAGGATTAGTGTTTTTAAGTACCGTCTCGGTCTTCTAAGCCATCAAGAGTTTCTGATAACAAAGCGACGTAGCGGAAAAACTCTCCCGTGAAGTCTCTGCGTCTCTTGGCAGCGATTGCGTTTATGTCTGTTGGGTTTTCTTGAACCTCCTTCAAAAGGTCATTGTGCTTCTCCATTTCCTCATCTATCTGCAATAATGCTCTCAATCTTTAAGTACACAAGTACAAAAAACTCTTGTAAACCCATTAACCAAGATTCATACTAACACTAACAATACCTTCTTTACTTTACTTTCCAGAGAAATCAGCTTCTGCTTCAATACGGGATCAGTTTCGGTGTCAGCTCTGACTCTGCAACGCTTGTAGAAGTTTACACTGTACTTGTTCCATTCATCTCTTAAAACCAAATACTTCTTCCATTGTTTAATTTTAGGTTTCTCATTCAAGAAAAGATCAATGATCTTGTCACAGAATTGAGCCATAGTATAGCCTTCAGCGACCTCAACTTCCATAGGATCCTCAACAGAACTTTTTACTTCCGTACCTGAAACAACATATTTATATTCATCATTATCAAAAAAATTCTGAAATTAGACTAAATCAGAGTCTATGATAAGCAAGTCTTTCCAGATTTAGTCAAGGTTTTAGCATTCTCTACAAAACTCCTTAACCAAATGGCGACCAATAATTCAGATTGGAACCTAAAGGAAAGAACTTTCTTCGTGATTAAACAGAAACGTGAGAAATTAGGATTTATGAGCTTACTCGTAGTGCTACTGTAAATGGCAGTGGCAGTGTCAGTAGCAAAGGTGATACTTGAGCTTTTGCGTCTCCTTCTTCCTCCATTGATGAAAGCAGAAAAAGGGAGAAGATGGGTTTGAGAATTATTGGGCGGGAAAGACAGCAATTTATCAGCCGAGGAGAAGAACATTGATGTTTCCAGTAAATTCGCCATTTTTCTCCCCACCTGAAAGGATTTGTTCGTCTTGGTGACGACACAACGGGAAACGCCAGAAGATAAGAAGAACAGGGTTATCTTTGTAAATAATTAAGAAATTTCGGGCAAATCCCATATTTTATATTTGGATTAATTTGATGCTACTATACCCTATATTAGTCCTGGACATTCGGGTCCTCGGGTCGGATCGGATCGGGTAGTTCGGGGTTCGGATAGTTCGGGTAGAAGAGGTTATGACCCGTTTTGGACCCGGCCTAAAATCGGGTCGGTTCGGTTCGGGTCTTGCTCGGATCGGTTCGGATCCGAATCGGATCCAATATTTAAAAAAAAAATTAGATAAATGAAAAAAATTAAATTTCAACAATAAAATTTTAATTTTACTGCTTTTTTTTTTTTACAAATCTCTTATAAATTAAGATTGTTTATTTGGAATTATATTTTTTTATGAAATTTTCACTACAGATTTTTTACATTACTATTCTTTGTAATTTTGGTTACAATATATAAAAACACATATTTTTTAGATTTTTCATAGGGCATTATTAGTTTTGTTTTAATAAAATTAGTTTTTTTTTCATACCAAAACATAAATTAGTTTTTTTTCATACCAAAAAAATAAATTAGTTTTTTTTTTAAATTTTATGGTTTGATTCGGGTTGTTCGATTACCCGATCGGTTCTCGGGTTTTACCCGAACCGAACCGAGAACCGAAGCACATTTGTCCAAGAACCATTCGGTTTTTTTCTTAGAACCGAAACCGAACCGAACCGGATTTTTCGGGTCGGTTCGGTTCGGGTCCGTCGGGTCCGGGTTATATGCCCAGGACTACCCTATATTTTATCAAAAATTTGAAGTCTATACCTATTTTTTTTTGAGAATTTGAGATATATATATCTCCTATATTTTGTTTAAGTGACAATTTAGTTCTCAATAATAACTAGAAAACAATTAAATAAAATATTTGCTTATATTATTTTTACACCAATATTTTTAGTTAATAAAAAAATGGAAAATTAAGTTTATACACACAATCAAACCAGGTTTGGTACGGTAGAATTTTGTTTGGGTTGCCTATTTTTGTTGCTAAAAAATATATAGTTAATAAAAAATTAAGTTTATATACACATCCACTTGCAATTTTTATCAACAGAATACTTAACCACCAAAAGATATAGATCTGACTTGTTAACTTGTAAGACTATCACCGATAGTAGTTAGGGTGTATTGTAAAGACGTACGGTTAGAATGTAAGTTAGAATGTCGATAGGGTGTATTGTAAAGACGTACGGTTAGAATGTAAGTTAGAATGTCAATATAGGACGTATGGGTTAGAAGGTAGGATTAGGGCGTAGGGTTAAAACATACAATTTAGGACGTAGAATTAGGGTGTACAGTTATGACGTAGAGTTAGGGTGTATATGACGTATAGTTAGAGCGTAGAATTAGAGTTTAAGGTTAGAACGTATGGTTAAAAATTTAAGGGTGTAAGGTTAGGATTTAAGATTAGGGCGTAGAATTAGAGCGTAGGGTTAATACGTAAGGTTAGGGCGTATGGTTAGAGTGTATGGTTAGGGGGTAGAAATAGGACGTACGGTTAGGCGTAGGATTAAAAGTTTATCAAATGTAGGGTTAGGGCTGAGGGTTAGGGAGTAGGGTTGGGTGGGTAGGGCTTGGACTTGGGCGTACGGTTTAGGGTGTAGGGTTAAAGCGCAAAGTTAGAGCGTAAGATTAGGGTTTAGGGTAAGAGTTTAGGGTTTAGGGCATAAAATTAGGATTAGGGTTAGGGTGTATGGTTTAGGGCGTAGGGTTAGGGTTTAGGGTTTATGGTATAGGGTTAGGGTATAGTATTTAGGGCACAAGGTTAGGATTTAGGGTTTAGGGCGTAGGGTTAGGGTTAGAGTTTAGGGCGTAGGGTTAGGGTTTACCGTTTAGGGCGTAGGATTAGAATATAGGATTAGGGTTAGGGCGTATGGTTTAGGGCGTAGGGTTAGAGCGTATGGTTTAAGGCGTAGGGTTAGAGCATAGGATTAGGGTTTAGGGTAAGAGTTTAGAGTTTAGGGCATAAAGTTAGGGTTAGGGTTAGGACATATGGTTTAGGGCGTAGGGTTAGAGTTTAGGGTTTAGGGCATAGGATTAGGGTTTAGGGTTTAGGGTTTAGAGCATAGGGTTAGGATTTATTATTTAGGGCTTAGGGTTAGGGTTTAGGGCGTAGGATTAGGATTTAGGATTTAGGGCATAGGGTTAGGGTTTAGGGTGTAGGGTGTAGGGTTAGGGTTTAGGGTTTAGGGCGTAGGATTAGAGCATAGGGTTAGGGTTAGGGATTATGGCGTAGGGTTAGGGTTTAGGGTTTAGGGTTTAGGCTATAGTATTTAGGGCATAGGGTTAGGGTTTAGAGTTTATGGCGTAGGGTTAAAATTTAGGGTTTACGGTGTAGGGTTTAGGGTGTAGGCTATAGTATTTAGGGCATAGGGTTAGGGTTTAGAGTTTATGGCGTAGGGTTAAAATTTAGGATTTTGGGTGTAGGATTAGAATATAGTATTTAGGACATAGGGTTAGGGTTTAGGGCGTAGGGTTAGGTTGTAGGGTTAGGGCGTAGGATTAAAATTCAGGGTTTGGGGCGTAATATTAGGGTATAGTATTTAGGGCATAGGGTTAGAGTTTAGGGTTTAGGGCGTAAGGTTAGGGTTTAGGGTGTAGGGTTAAAATTTATGGTTTAGGGCGTAGAGTTAGGGTTTAGGGTTTAGGGTTTAGGGCGTAGGGTTAGGGTTTAGGGTTTAGGGCCTAGGGTTAGGGTTTAGAGCCTAGGGTTAGAGCATAGGGTTAGGGCTAGGATTAGGACGTATGGTTTAGGGCGTAGGGTTAGGGTTTAGAGTTTAGGGCATATGATTAGGGTATAGTATTTTGGGCATAAGATTAGTGTTTAGGGTTTAGGGCGTAGGGTTAGGTTGTAGGGTTAAAATTTAGGATTTATGGCGTAAGATTAGGGTTTAGGGTTAGAATTTAGGGTTATGATATAGGGTTTAGATTATAGGGTTAGACTTAGGATTAGAGCGTATGGTTAGGATTTTGGCTTTAGGGCACCTGGTTAAGGTATAGTATTTAGGGTGTAGGGTTAGGGCGTTGGGTTAGGACATAGGGTTAGAGTGAATGGTTATGGCATAGGGTTTGGGCATAAGGTTTAGGGCGTAGGGTTATAATTTAGGGTTAGTGCATAGGGTTTGAATTTAGGGTTTAGGGCGTAGAGTTGGGGCTTAAGTTTAGGGATAAGGGTTAGGGCGTAAGTTTAGGACGTAGGGTTAGAGTGCAGGGTTAGGGCGTAGGGTTAGGGTTTAAGGGTTGTGGTTTAGGGCGTAGGGTTAGGGTGTAATGTTAAGGCGTAGGATTAGGGCAATTTGTTAGATCGTAGGGTTAGGGTTGGATTAAGTCGTAGGGTTAGGCCGTAGGGTTAGGCATAAGGTTTGGGCGTAGGATTTAGGACGTAGCTTTAAGGTGCAGGGTTAGGATGTAGGTTTAGGGTTAATGGTTTTGGTTTAGAGTTTAGAGAATAAGGTTAGGGCCTAAGTTTAGGGTTTAGGATTTAGGGTTTACGTTTTCGATTCTGGTTTTCAAAACTACATAAAGTTTGTGATCAGATTACTCATGTGAACAGACAACTCCTCCCCCATCCTCATCATTATCTATCACATTATCTTCTAACAACTCATTCTCATCATCATGAAGCATATTCCTACGATTGATGTAAAAGAAAACAAATCTACTTTATTAAAAGTTAGCAAAAATCATATAAGTCCATTTTGAAAAAAATAAGTTGATGAATAGAACAATTAAGTTTCAACTATATTTAAAAATCAAACAACCAAAATATATTAAAAACAAGTCGACGAAAATTAACATTAAATTAACTATTGTATAATATAAGGCGATTGATCAAATAAGTCGATCTTATAAAAAACCAACAAAAATAATATAAATCTATTATACAAAATAAATTGACGAAGATAAAATATAAGTCAATGAATAGAAATATTAAGTCAATAGTTAAAATAAATCGACCAACTAAAATATAAGTCAATTGATTAAAATAAGTCGACCAAAATCAAAATTAAGTCAACTGCTATATAATATAAGTCGATTGTTCAACCAAGTCAACCTTATAAAAAGTCAACAAAATTATAAGTTTATCATACGAAATAAATCAACGAAAATAACATATAAATTGATGAATAGAAAATTAAGTCAATGGTTAGATTAAATCGACTTTGTAAAAAATCAACAAATCAAAATATAAGTTTATTGAGGAGTTGTGATAAGGGATTTGTTATGATTAAAAAATAAAAAATAATCAAAAAATAAGAGAGAGAGTGAAGAAAGGTTCTCAAATAAGAAACTTTGGGAAACTCTTGAAAACCTCGTTACACACTTGTTTTGCATAAATTGATTCATATTTTTTTTAAATTAAAATTTAATTATAAATTTGAATTACATTAAAATTGTAATACTTTTTTATTTGAAAAACTCTTTGGGATTTTTATGGATGGGATGCTCTAACATATATCACAATATGTACACATGATGTTACTTGTAATAGGAGAAATTGCAAAAGCATTCCATAAACCCATATCATATATTTTTGATATCTCCATTGTACATATTTTTTTGTACAGAGTTGTTTCACTATGCCTCCTCTTGAGGCTGGCCATCTCCACCACCTTCAATGTTGCTGGTGTTGAATTGAACACGAGGCTTTCCCATACTGAAATTAAGAACTCTTGCATCCATATTGTATTGTATCTCTCCATCAAACAGCATCTTCCTTATGTAATGTTCTACGTCCGATCCTATCAATCTCAATGTATACTCCGTTAATGGTGCTCCCTGTCCACCAAAATAAATAAATAAAATTACCTTCCCATGATCTACAATTTCTTCATCACAAAATGAAAAATCATATTCAACTGATCAGTTTAATAGTATTACCTCGTAGTGATCAACAAGTTCTTGGAAATAAGAATAGACCTTGTTACAGCTTTGATCATCCCACACAAACTCTTCAGTAGGATCAAGAATCAAAGTGAGTTTATCCAGCTGCGTCTGGTCAAACTCACAAGTCTCTGGGTCGATATAAGCAGCATAAATCCTGACGTGACGTGTCACACTGCTTAGCCACTCACCACCAAACTCTCTGGGCAAGCCCGTGCTCTTCACATTCGACTGTTTCTCCACTGGTCTCAATGGCTTTGGCTGCTTCTCCATCTTCTTCTCTGTTGATTTCTCTTCTTTGATTGCCTCTGTTTCTTGCCCCTCTAGTGTACTGTTTTGTTCAGGATTTTTCACCACGAGCGCCTTTTGTGTTGTTCTAATTGGTCGGCTTTTAGCAGCCATGGGAGGATGTAACAGAGAAAGCTTGGTGCAAGCAGTGTAAGAGAATGATGCAACCATTTTTTTTTTTTTTTTGGTCTGAAGAATGAAAAAGAAAAGGAGAGAGTTCAAGTTGTGAGATGTTGTCTGGTTACAGAACCATGTTTCTGTAGAGAGATTTGATGATGAGATTGAGAAATGGCCACAGCTTATGGATGAGCTTCTCCCAAATTCAGTTTTTTTTTTCTTTTCCTTTTTCATTTATTGTGGTTAATCTTAAAAGTCACTTGATAGGTTTAAAGTAAACAATCCTTGTTTAAGAGGTAACTCCTTTGTTATTGTATTTGTTCAATCTTTTTTTTATGTAGATTTCTATAAATAGCAGAGAATGATGTGAATTGAAAGTTCATTATTTTTCGCATAGCGTAAAAATAGAGTTTACATGTATCATCTATACATTCCATGGAAGTTGAAAGCATAATAAAAGACTCGTGGGATTAAGACATTTAGTTCTTGTACTTCATGGTTTCTTTCTCAAAACCAATCGTTGGGAACTGCTTAGCGAACTCCTCGACTTCATGGCGCAGCTTCCCAATCTCTGATTGAATGGTTGAAGAAGACTCCATTGCTGACACAAAATCCTTCAGCTTGGTTCCTGTTTTTTTAGAACACAACAAATGATTTCTCAATCAATGTTTATAAGAACGGCAAAACATAGAATTTTAGCTAACCTTGAGCTTCAGATTTGACTTTGAGAGCCAACTTCACAGCTTTGTCGAAGTATTCAGCTACTTTGGCAAAGTCTTCCTCAACAAAGCCTCTGGAAGTGAGAGCAGGTGTACCTGAAAATAACAATGGCAGAGAACTTCAGGAAAAACTCCATTTGCATACCAAAAAAAAAAACAAAAAAAAGGCTTAACTAAGATTCTTACCCATTCTGATTCCACCAGGAACCATGGCAGAAACATCACCAGGAACAGTGTTTTTGTTTGATGCAATGTGAACAGCTTCCAACACTTTCTCAACTCTTGATCCATCAATTCCCTGCAAACAAAATCGAATAATCAAAGAGTTTCAACTAAAGAATATAAAAGAAGATAAGAAAAATGAGAATACAAAAAGATCAAGTGACCTTGCTCTTCAGATTCACTAGAACCAGATGGTTGTCAGTTCCACCAGAAACAAGTTCATACCCTCTCTCCATCAGAGTCTGCACCCAAGAAAGAAAAAAAATTGAACTTCTCAGAAACAAAATCAGCAGTAAATAATATACATACGGTTTTCTTTTTTAATCTTCAAGCGGATTAGTACCTGAGCAAACTTTGCAGAGTTACTCAGGACTTGCTCTTGGTATGCTTTGTACTCTGCAGTAGTTGCCTGCATTTAACAAAACATTTGAAAATTAAAGAAACCGCAAATCCAATAAAGCAACGTTAATTAGTTCCATTCTTTGCCTTCACTGTACCTGTTTCAAAGCAACAGCTAGTCCTGTAATAGTGTGGTTGTGTGGACCACCTTGAAGACCAGGGAAGACAGCTTGATTGATCTTGTCTTCAAAATCATACAAAACCTTTCAAGAAACAACAAATGAATGACATGAAAGAGTGTACATAAAATCTCAAACATTCTGGTTCAAATTTTGGGTTTCTTTTTTTTCTTACCTCTTTCCCTTGTTTGTTAATTTCCTTAACACCCTTTCTGAAGAAAATCATGGCTCCACGGGGTCCACGAAGCGACTTGTGAGTTGTGGTGGTTACAACATCTGCATATTCGAACGGTGAAGGGATAACACCAGCAGCAACCAAACCACTGATGTGTGCCATATCTGCTAGCATTACAGCTTTTTGCTTGTTACACACCTGGCAAAAGAGCTTGAATCAGTAACTCTTGATAACAATAATCTGTGTTCTTCTTTCTTTATTTTCTTGTATTTGGATATAAGATTGAATTACCTTTCGGATGCGGGCATAATCATACAATCGAGCATAAGCACTTGCACCGGCGACAATCAGTTTCGGCCTGAAAAGAGTAGCACTTTTCTCCATCTGCAGATCAAGATAAACAAGTTAACGTGCTGTAAGATTAACAAAAATATGAACGAGGGTAAAGTGTAAACAAACAACTAGGGTGCTTTAGTGGAAGAATTAAGAACCTGATCATAGTCGATGTAGCCAGTGCTCTCGTCCAATCGATAAGGCATAGTCTCAAAGAAGATAGACACAGCAGATATCTTCTTGGTATCAGTCTGATAAGAAGCAAGTAGGAAAGAAACTGTTATACATCAGAGTCAAAGAGTTTCGAAATGAAATCAACATAAAAACAGTTGAGTATAGGTTAAGGCACATTTAAAAAAGCAAACTTGAAGGTACCTGATAACCATGAGAAAGATGACCACCATGAGGAAGATCAAGTGCCATGATTCTCTCATGAGGCTTTAACAATGCAGTGTAGACATGGAAGTTTGCAGGAGATCCAGACAAAGGTTGCACATTCACTGTATAACCACAGGACTCGAATAAGCCATCATAGGATCATTTCCCGGTAAATGCCTAAGAATTAGCTCTACGGATGAATAGTTTACCTCCCCACTTCTCAGGGTCTAACCGGAAAGCTTCAAGAGCTCGCTTCTGGCACAAGGTCTCCGCCATGTCTATGTACCTTCAAAGCAAAAGGTTCTTGAAGTCAGCATCTTTTTTTCTATACCTTGTTACAGAGATTGGTCAAAACGTGTGTCTGATTTAAAAATTCCAGAACATACTCATTGCCTCCATAGTATCTTGCACCAGGATACCCTTCACTGTACTTGTTAGTCATCACAGACCCAACAGCTTGCATCACCGAGACAGACGTGAAGTTCTCAGATGGAATGAGTTCAAGTCCCTTTATAACATTAAGCATTACACATATGAGCCCAAAAGGAACAAGTTTTTCTAAGAGGGACTAATCTAACATCTCAGATTATAGGTAATAATTAAAGAGAGACTAACCTTCCATTGTCTAGCTTTCTCATGCTCAATAATGTCAGCAATCTCAGGATCGACCTCCTCTAAAGGTGCGTTAAGCTGTTTTGGCCACTGCAACAAGCGATTACAGAGACATGGGTTTTTACTAGATTTTCAGGACCCAAAAATAGAAACATATATGCATCAATTTGAAACAGAAGCAGAACTTCAATGATTGCTTCAACCGCAAGGAAACTATCAACAACAAGAGATATATAAAAAGAATAAAAATGGGGAAATTAAACTCACAGTGACACGAGATCTCTCCTTGTTATCCACAGCTTCGCTGGGCAAAGAGGACTGTAACGAAACAACAACCAGAAATCAGAAACCCAAAACCTGACAAATTCGATCCGGAGAGAAAGGAGGAATCGTGGGCGTTACCATGTAGCATGAAGTGGATCTGATAATAGGACGAATGGGTTTGTCAATTGAAGAAGAAAGCCTCCGAAGAGCCATCGCCATCGCCATTTTCTCGCTAAACCTCTCTCTCTACCTCCCTCTCTCTGCCGAAACCCTAGAAACAGATTTGAATCATGGACGAGAGAGAGAGAGAGAGAAAAAAAACCAATCGGGCTTATCCTCTGGAGAGATGAAGAGAGAATTGTGGCCTCTGCTTTTGGCTGAGCTTTTGGTGGTTGCAGAAAATTTTCGAATTTTTTTCTCTCCTTTCTTTTATATTTTTTCCGGGGAAAACAAAATATTATTTATTTTATTTTTTGGGGTTTCTTGTCGTTATCTTAGGTCACAGTCTCCCACCAAACGTTTGTGAACTAAATTCTAAATTGGGATAATTGATGACGACGATGATTTTGTTATAGTGGTTTCTGGTCAACAAAGTCAACGATAACCGATTTCGTTTTTTTTTTTTTGTGATTCCGTTGTACGATGTGATTGGTTTAAAACTTTAAACAAAAAACTATCGAACCATATTAGTTTATCAGTTAGAGATTTAGTCGGTTGATTAAACAATTTCTAAGTTCAAATCTCAAGTGATGAGACACATTTTATGAATTGTACATTGGTTTATAGAGAATTTCAATTAAAAAACATATATGAATGTTTTCACTGTTAATAAGCGAATCTATGGTTATAAAAATATCTCCCTTCTGTGTTATATATATGCTTTAATTATATATTTCAAATTTGCAATGCACAAGTAGAAAGAAGAAGAAAATGATTAATGAGAAGAAACATGCATGGCTTGGTTTCTTGGAGCTTCTTCTTAGTTTCCAATTCAAGACCCCCTTATTCAAACCAAACCTTTGATTTGTTCTTCAACATCATCAAGGTATCTTCGAACTTCAATCTGTGAAATTTAAACGAGTCACATTAATATTTATATAAATGCCTAAAGTGTTTTTGTGATTCACCAAGATATTCTACCATGCTGTTGTTATTCGCTTGCTCTTGGTGGGGTCTCAATCAGAATGCTCGGGTTGGCTTAGTTGTAGCCGAATCTGAGTGTGTGATTCATCATCCGCCACAGCTAGTACTTCACGGTGTATAAAGCCGTTTGTGGTTGCTGTGTAAGCCTGCAAGACCCATTGAAAGTCGAATTCTTTTTATGAAGTCGAGGCCATCATTTTCAAAGCTCTAAGTATTTCAAGAAGAAAGAGTTTGTGTATATATATATGTTTGTCACCTTTTTGTAGAGCTCCACATTTTCTTGATGAATCCGTTGTACTTTCCTAGATAATTCGAGGTTTTCTTGATGAATGAGGTTCCTCTGCAGAACGAGCAGCGAAAAACGCAAGATAAGAATTGTAAGTTAGGTTATTTTTGGAGAATTTACATATACATGCGTAAGTTATATATATATTGTGTTATGTACATATCTCATAGTGACCTTTTGGCTTAGTTCTTGGATTTCATGACTCAACATTTGTTCCTGTGGAATCCGGAAAAGCAATCGATTCTATTGAATTCCATTGTGCTCTATAGTCAACCTTTCAGTAACACATTCTAATTAAAGTATAAAATATAAGGTACGTATAGAGAGTATCTATATACCTTTTTCATACGAATTCCACGCAAACTTATCTCAAGTTGATTTTCAAGATTGTTTAGCTCGTTGACGCTCAAACCATTTAGTTGTTCCCCCATAATTTGTCTGCTTCATAGCAAACAAGTAGTCGCAATGTATAAGTAGAAGTTTCTTCTTCTTTTTGTACATGTATTTCCGTCGATGTTCTGATCAAAGACTAATTATCAATATGATATATATATATTGTTATAGGGTGGTAGTTGAAGGCAATACCGATGATTTTCTTGCAAAGCATGCAATTCTTGCCTTAGAACCGCAGCTTCTCTCTGCCAAAACTTTAACACACAACACAAATAACTCATCAAAACCTTACTAAACCAAAATCTCACATTTCGATATATATATATATATATACGATTCTAAAATTACCTCAGTCAACATAATCACATATTCTCATGTTTGTTTAGATATGTACCTTGACTTCTGATGCGGTGTTCAATAGTTGTTGTTGCTCGATCTTGCTCTTGTTGTATCTATCAATAACTGACTTCATGCTGTTCAAAAGATTTGATATTAGTAATTCACTCATATATATCATATCAAAAATCACAGTTAAGAATATAAAATAAATTTTCCATGAACATCTTCCAACTCTTCCATTGAAAAATTAAAGCTTTCATACATAAAGGGATAACTCATAGCCTTAAAGTTTTTGTGTAGTATCCTTATTATATGCTATATAGGCAATAGAGTTTTCAGATTTTGTAATAGGCTATATAGACAATACACACACATGCACTCACACACACACAGTTGTATAAACTAAATAAACTTATATATATAAACTAAATAGATGGTAATTTCTTTTTCAATAATCAAAAAATTGCTTAAATGTTTTTTTTTCTTGGGTTATACGCAAGAACTTGAAGCATTCTAATTAAGAAAAAGGGAAAAAATTATTACTAAGGCTCGGTCACAAAAAAGGCATTAATATGGCACACCTTTTTTACTTGATCCAAGAAACAGTAATATATATGTGTTAAGGCATTATCCTGTCAATTAGTTCTAAGGATGGTAAACTCAACTATGCTAAGTTTCATTTATCTAATGGTTCATGAACTCAATGATACATGAGAGAAAATGATATTGAAAAATATCTCACATAAGAGGTGCTCTTTACTAAATAATCAAGGAGATTATCAAACTTTTTTTTCGCATTTATAGAACTCTTTTTACTTGGATGAACTGATAGATATGTACATGATTTTTTCAAAACAGTTAATTTTTTTTTTTGAAGATTAGCTGTTTATATGTCATGTTTCTGATCTACATTAATTATTACGATGGTACATATAGCCATATTCATAGAACCGTCAATCAGTATAATTTGGCTCTACATTTTTTTCTGTTAGCCATAGTTTTTAACGATTAATAACTTATTCACAGAGGAAAGATAATGGTCACGGTCCTGCATATATATATGTATAGTGTTAAATATACAGAGTCATATGATCGTTCTGTCATAATAAATAGTTCTATACACAAAAATACAAGAAGATGTTTATGTTTATGACTACAAATAGATCATTAATTTGTTATTGGATTAGATTAAATCATCTCCTAGTTTATTGGTTTTGAGCAATTAAGTAAGTCCCTCCCCACACCAATCATTCAATCTTGTGGTCTCCTTATAATAACTCTCTTTTAGCTTTCCAAAACTGATGTTTGAGCATATACTTGTTATCTAATCTACTTCTTAAACATTTCTAAATTTGGAAAAGGCAACGATGATCCTTAGCTACAAGTCAATGTCCATACATGTATACGTGTAGATACACAAACACATGTTAAGAAAGTCCTTCTAACATACTGATGTCCACACCTAATCACCCGCATATTAAGCCAAGAAACAACTTCAGATCAAACTTTTTCATACTATTTGATTTTCGATCTTTCTTTGTTAAAGAAAAATAAAGACTTTGTCGGCTATAAATACACATCTTAATTATTGTACAATATAGTAAAATGTAACATGTTCTACCGACCGCAAGATGCAAAAGAATTTCCACTCCAGATGAATAGATCACACAAGTATATACATCTCAATGAATATCCCCAGCCCGTAGCATAAAATAATATAACTACCGTATACATACACACATACACACTTCCATATATATCCACACAATCAAGAAGATGTAAATATTTTTTAAGATTGAATAGCTGTAAAAGAGTAACCTGGAGCTGGCAAAGTCATAAAGCTTTCCAGTGCTGGAGAAGATGATGAGACCGACCTCCGCGTCGCAGAGAATAGCTAGCTCTTTGGCTTTCTTGATAAGACCCTTTCTTCGTTTGGAGAAAGTGACTTGTCTACTCGTAGAATCATTGATCTTTTGGATCACAATCTTCCCTCTTCCCATCAATTTTATCCTCTAATTGATTCTCCTCTGGTTCTTCTATTTTCTAGGGTTTTGTTTTTTTGTAGATCTTACCAAAAGGGAAACGAAGAAGAAGAGGAACGAATAAGGAGAAAGAGAAATGTAGAAAGAGAGAGAGAGAGAGAGATAGAGGAAGGTCGAGCCAAGAGTCAACAATCTATTCGAGGAATAAACTAAGGATATATATGTATGAACACATATATACACACACACTCACCTCTTAATTTGAGACATTTTTTTGGTAGATTTAATATATAGTAAGTACTAAGTTTCTAGTCCAAAAATAGTATTTGTGTGTAATTGTAATAAAGGGAGAGAAAAAATAAAAGCAACCAACGAAATAGAAAGAAGTTCTTATAAAGTTCCTAGGTTAAGAGAATATATAATAGATATAGCTTAAATGTGTGTATTATATATACATATCTTTAATCACTGATTCTTCTTAGAGTTTATTATGGGAGATAGTGGAAACTTAATGGAATTGTTTGGATAAAAAGGAGTGAAATAATATTATATGTATAGTGTGATTTAGAATATTTCTAATCCACCTTCGAATCTTTAAATTTTTAGGTTTTTTAGTTTTTAATTCATCCTCAAATCTTGAAATTTTGAGGTTTTGATTAACGGATCATCGGATCCTCGTATTTGAGATTTTACTATTCAAAACCTCAAAAATAATTTTATTTTTTTATTAGTCTTTATACTTTTATAAATCTTATAAATAATATTATTAACTTTTTATAGTTTTATTTAAGTTCTCGTTATTATATATCTAATAAATATAATTCAAATATATCTTTATAAATTTAACTACCACATAAAATCAAATAAATACATTATTTTTTACTAATATAAAATAAATAGGGAGATTTGTAAAAATGGTACATGTGGCAAATTTAATTTGAAAAGGGTATTCCTCATAGTCTGTCATTAGTCTGCCGTTAGTATGCCTTCAGTTTGGATATCCTCCTATAATTTGCCTTTAGTCTGCAAAGTTTCATATTACTTTATATTAAATCTGCTGTAAATTTGTTTTAAATCTGCTGTATGAAAATTTTGAATAGTAAAAAATTATGTAATATGTTTTGTTTAATTTATGTTTTATATTTATTTATAAAATTTTTATCATTATAACTAATTATTGTTAATATTGAGGATTATAATGTAAAATTTAAAAAAAATTAAGAGTGGATTGAAAGTTTTAGCATTGGAGCAATGCATTTTCAAATACTTATTTTAATGATGTGTAACTTTAAAAATAAGATTAAGGTTTGTGGTTGGAGATGTCATTAGAGAAATTTTCATTATTAATGAGAATAATATTTTCTTTTTAACATGTCCGTACATATTTATAATTTATTTTTAGTTTTTTTCGGATGTCATGTGGAAATAGCACAGGGCTGTGTTTCTCTGACAAAAACCTCTTGCTTTATATGCTGCTTTTCTTTGTTTAATTGTTTTTTTTTACAGGTGATAAACTTTAAGATATTATTAAGGACCTTATTAAGGTCATAGGAAACAATTATATATTGAATGGATCTGTACACAAAAGATATTTACCCAAAAAAGTAAGAGAAAGGCTAATTGTACTATGTGGACTAATTAGTCCATATGGCCACAAAGTATCCGTTATTTTTCTGTCAATGAAAAAATAGTATAAAATAATTTATCAAGTACACGTGTCAAACAGGAACTTGGAGTTGCGGCGATTCACTATATTATTAATTGTTTTTTGCTATAAAACTACTACTATTATTAATTGTTTTTTTTTTTTTTGCAACTTACTATTATTAATTGTTCTGTCGTAAGTTTCCAAATACGGCAAGAAATTTAATATCACATGACTAAAATTTGTTAGTTTCGACGCCTTAGTGCTTTAATTTGTAATCAAAGCAAATTCCAAACCCGTCTATTTAAAAAAATTATGAATAACAAAATTTTAAATAAAATGAAATAAATTTTTAGCATATAATTACAAATTATTTCTAAGACTTAGCTAGTAATCCATTTTTTAAAGGAATTTAAATTTGAGTGATAATATAATTAACGAAATTAATATAAATCACTAACGAGATGTCTTAATCAATAAAATGAGCTACAAACTTTCCACGTATATATATATCAATGAAATGAGCTACAAACTATTCACATATATATATGGTCAGTATCACTAATGGCTATGCACTGCACTCAGAAGGCAATATTCAAATTATAATGAATATATATAAATCAAACTTATGTATATAATTTCATTGAGTAATAATGCAATATATTTTTTTTGGCATATTGCATTATTTTTTCAAAAAAAATAATGCAATATGCCAAAAAAAAAAAGGCACACGTGGGAGAAGCAGAAACAGCTCCTAAGAACACCAATGTATGGATGCCTTCGCACGCTCCACCGAAGAATCCGTACACCTGATCCTTTTTAAAATTATTTTGCTTTATTTACAATTTCACTTTCCGGTTCAGAGAAATTACTTTGACTCCCATGATATTTCAAAAATCACAATAATATGTGAACATTAGTACGAAACTGTATATACAAAGTATCTGATGATCGCATCAAAATAAAACCAAACCACACTGAATTAGGTTTGATTTTAGCAAATTTCTTTTAAACCGAACTAAACCAAATCCAAACCCTGATCAAATTCGATTTTCTACAGATAAAATCTTAGAAGATTCAGGTGGGGCCCAACTGGACAACATGGTAATAAAGGTCCATAAAGGCCACGTGGGCTCGACTGCTTCGAACCAATCACATCTCGAATCTCTAACTCAGCTTCAAATTTTGCACTTTTTTCTATTAACAAACGAATCTTAAAGTGCTTCCAAGTGACCAAATCCCCAATTATCGTCGTCTTAAGATAAAAAGATTTAGTTTCATTCACGCCAGGTGTCAATCATCAGCGAATCATTTCGATTTTACCAATAATAATCATTACTATTATCCCTGGCTATTATCTTTACTTCGACCGGTTTTAACTTTTAACTACTCCTAGCTTTTAAAGTTCAAGCTTCAGTTTTCCAGAGATATTTGGAGTCCAAAAATGAAACTATCTGCATTCTGCAGTTATCATTCTTTGTTTATTTGATTTTCCTAAGACCCCCTATACCAATATAATTTGTGTTTTTTTTTTACTATATAAGAATCGTTCTTTAAAATACATCTTTAATAATGACTAAACCAAATAAACACATGTATAGAATTTATAATCTAGAAGCTAGTTGCCAACTTTAACAGAAAAAAATAGAAGGCCAAACACACAAAAAATAATAGGTTTCACAGATGACCTAAATTTTTTGACCAAAATAAATAGCTTACTAAAGTTTGTATTGTTTAATAACACACCCATACTGACATCCCTGGTGTTCAAATAGAGGCTACATACTACTTAATTTACCGTTTACACCAACTAATTAAACATTTTACGTTAGCTATTTGTCACACCACTTGAGCATAATTAATGCTCGAACTTGTTTTAAACCTTGCGTTTATGCGGTACATGATAACTTAGATATCTATCAAAAAGTGAGAGTCCAATTATTTTGGCGTGTTAGTCAAAGTTGGAGATTGTAGTCCACTATATATATATACACTTGAATTGATTACCGTCAATTTCCATCATATTCAAAATTAGTCTACCTTTTGACAAAAAATATGCATGTTAATTGAGAGAAGATTAAAATACCTATTGGTTATATAGATTATAGAATATAGTTTTTTTCTGGTTGATGCTATAAAATTCACGTGAGAGGATACTCAGAGTGAAGTGTGAATGATAATAAACCTTATTTAGGTTGATCAGACCAAGAAAGGGAGATAAGGTGTTGTCCCTTTTGATGTTTGAATAAATCTCACATGATCTTTCGGTCCATAAAGTAAGTTTTTAAGTTAATCCTTTTTCAGATTTCCGAAATTAATTATTATAGTTAGTAATTGCAAAGGCCGAGCTGAAAAAAATGGCCTTGGAACTTGAAGACCGGTGGAAATTGTACCAGTAAATGTTCCAAAGTTGTTGGCCATTATTTATTTCATTTTTACCTTTTCTACTACGATACTGATAAGTGAAAGTAATAAAGACAACATATGATATTATATATTTCTTCCGTTTTATAAATACTGTCGTTTTAGAGTTATTTTTTTATTTGATAAAAAATATCATTTTATATTTTTAGTATAATTTTTTAGACAAAGTTCCTAATAAGTATTTCACTCAAAACTCAGGTTTTTTTAAAAGAATTTGTGCATTTAAAATCCTAATTAGGGTTCAAGATTTTAAGTTGAGGTTTAAATTTTAATATTTGGGTTTTGTAATTTAAATTTTATGATTTAGATCTTATGATTGAAAATAAAGAATTTGTGAAAGTTTGTTATATTATTAGAAACATATTGATACTATCAAAAACATATTTATGGTTAGGATTAGATGATATTTTGAAACAATATTTATTATAAAAAGAAAATTTCCAAAAAAAAAAAAATTTTGTGAAAACTTCCGAAAACATGTAAATTTTTACGAAATCTAGTTATTTCTTTTTGCAGAACAATGAGCACATGATGAACAATACTCATCAGTTACTCATGATAATTTTTTTTAAAACACATAAAGAGTACATTTTTGATTTTTGCCTACTCGGAAGTATTTGTGTAAAACAAAATAAATGCAAGTTACTAAATGAAAAATTAAAGGAAGATATCTGCATAAAACTAAATTAAATGGTTTTACTTTTTATGCATCTAGAAATTAGTAATTTAAAATAAAAAACAATCGAAAAATATACCTTGCAGAACTTAAACCTTTATAAAAAAAAAATTGGAGCAAAATTTTTTTTGTTAGAACACCGAATCCTTGCCAAACGTATACACTGGACAATTAGAAAAATTAAGAAAAAAAAAAATAGAACTAAACCAAAAGTCGGACACACTAAACCAATGTAAATCAATTGGTACTGAAATTTGAAACTTAAGAATATACCCTAATTATTATCGTGCATATGATAAACAATAAAGCAGTCGAGATCAACGGTAACACTAGTTGAAAATGTCATCATAACTCAATAGTACATATTAAAATTTCATATTTTAAAATAATGATTCCTTACATAGTTCTTAAAGTAATCCAAGAAATGTGAGAGCATGATTTAAAGCGATAGTGTGTTCCATAATTGAGTATAGCTCAAAAAGGAATTGACAATTAATTTTTCTCAAAGTGCCCAAATGTATTTGTCATTTACAAATTAATCAATTTAATTGATCATAAGATTCATACTTTGTTACAATAGATGGCACTTTAATAGAACTGTACAAAGTACAAACTTAAATATATGATCGGTCTGGATTTCCTTGTATTTACTACCTATCGGAAAGTTATCAAATATTTATATGCTGGATAAATTTGTAAGACCATCCTTATTAGTCGTATGGCCCAGAAGCCCACTAATTAACCAGTACTTAACTATCCCTTGTTCCCTTTGATCTCCAATCTATCCAACCTCTGATAACTTCATACCGTTTACTACGGATTGAATCATTGTTTTTCAAAAACATTTACACGTAAATGCTGATGTACTATCTAGATCTTTTGTTTCGGCAGTTTTGGAATCAAACATATAAATGAATATATAACACACAATTTGCAACAACAAAAAAAACACACACACACAAAATAATAGACATTCAATTTTTACGAGATGTGATTTTATGACCTACTTGCGAAATAAATGAATCCACTCTAGAAAAACTTGCGAAATAAATGAATCCACTTTAGAAAAAAAAAATCCTATATAAATGATGAAAACCTCATTAATTCCATTGCTTTGTTTGACACATCATCATTTCTTAAAATAAATAACATTTAATCATTTTTAATACAATTTTGCTACTAATCTAATTTATTAAAACTAGTTAAATTCCTTTTTCGCTTAAATTATAAACGAGAATCTCCCCGTTACTTTTTTTTTCTTCAAATCATTGCATTATATTAAAACCTCAAATGAGAAGAGTTACAACAATGTAAAAATAAAGACTTAAAGATTTATCCCATAGGTTGCCACATTTGAGAAACTTATACCTAAGAAAATAGCTTTAGTCACCTGAATGGATTCAGAATTGAAAGCAATTTTCAATAAATCGAAGACTAATTCATAGTTAATAAACGCTCGAGCAGCTAACACTGAAGTAGAGCTTATAACAAATCCCTCCAAAAAGGAAGATATTGATAGAATCAACATTTTCATAAAAGGATTAAAAAGATGGAATGATTCTGATGGATCTCTTCATAAAAGAGGAAGTGGATCTCTCCATAAAAGAGGAAGTTTGCGAAAATGATATCTGCATAGAGGAGGATAATAATGAAAGTGATCTCTCTGTATCGAAAGAAGTTGGAGGGAGAGCTCTCTTCTTGAGGAAGGATATTGGGCTGGAAACGTGTTATTTATTTATTATTTTTTAAAAAATTTATACAAAATTATAGATTTTAAATAAATAACATTTTATTATTTAAAAAAATTAAATAACACTTTATCATTCTTCAAACAATAAATAAATAGATTTTGTGAATTTAAATAAATAAATACAAAGAAACATGATAAAAACATGTTAAATAAATAAGTATGAAGAAATATGGTAAAACATAAATAAACAAATAAAAAAAAATGTATCATTCTTTAAATAAATAATATTTTATCATTTTTTAGAAAATCTTGTCGTTACTTTAAACAAAAATATTCATACTATATTTCGTAACAAGTAAAATTTTAAGGAATATAGTAAAAATAATTATACTTTTTTAGTTAAAAAACTGATATAATATTAAGTACGAAGAAACAAAATTGATTAAATTATTTAAAAAGTGATTGCAGGTTCCGAGCCTTCCGGTCATTAATTTTTATTTAGAATTTCTCAATTATATAAAAAATAAATAGAAAAAAAACCTCAAAAAGAAGAAAACAGCAAAACAAACACGTATGTTAATTTCATGTATAAAGTTGTCAAATATTGATTTTCTAATTAAAAAAATATATTTCTATTTAGTATATTACTTACCAAAATTTTATTACTTGAATTCAAATTTAATTACTGGATTTACTGAGTAATAAGTTGTGTACCTTTTTTTTTACAAAACATCTTGAAATATTTTAAGTCACTTCAAATAAAGAATTATTGGCAATGATATATAGGTTCATGTCCTTACACTAACCCTGGATTTCACAAAATTAGAAGGAAACAAATTTGATGATTTGTATTTTTATTCTTCATGTTACCACAAATATAAGTACACTTCCTCCGCCCAAGAATCTGAGTTACACCATAAAAGAATATGATCTCTTTTTTTTGTTAACTATAGAATATAATCTAATTGCTAACTATAGAGAATAACCTAACTTTTCTGAAGAAACAAAAAAAGAGAGTATAATCTAACTTAATGGAATGGTAAATGAAAACATTCTACAAGAAATATAACTTTCTTCAATGGAGTGAATGCATCTTCTTCTCCGAGAAAACAAAGCTGCAAAGTAACCCAACAAAGAATAGAAAAGTAACAAAAATGTCTAAGTCACCGTGCGTATTATATAAGATTTATTTTGGACCATAGAGTATCATTTTGGGGTAGAACACATATTGTTTGATCTTCTGTTTTCTTTGTCGAAGGTTTAGTGAATTGGCGAGAAAGATGAAAAACGGAGCTCAGGGAATGAAGGCGGGTCGGATCATGACTCAGGTTTTTGTTCTGATTTTCCTTCTTCAAAGTGTTCATTCCCGAACGTCACGGTTTGTTCCCTTAACTTATTTGTCTTTCACTGAATCAAGTTCTACCAAATTATATTTATTAGATTTTTGAAACCCAATTAAATTGTCGTAAGACTTGGTGATATTTTTAGTATTTTTTAAAAAAGTTGAGAGAAAAGAAATGATAATTGTGTTTTGTATTTTTTCGTAATATTTGTTTTTTTTTTTGGAATTAATCCTATGTTTTATTTTGTTTTTATCTTCAAAATTCAAAATGTTAAAATAATTTGATTTCTTTCCCCATTCGTTTCTCATCCTCAGTTGAATCTACACATAGGTTCATGCTTCACTTAAATATGAGAAATCTCTAATAAAAAGTCTTAATTTTTTTTTTTTTTTTGTAATTGTTGTTCTTCTTATTACAGAATCAAATTAAATATCGGAAATCCTGGACAAAATCTCCCATATCCATCTGTTACGCTTAAGAAAGTTGGCCCTAACCAAGTACGATCGAAATGTCTATTTGTTCTTTTGAATATTTTGTTTAAGCTTTTTTAATATCTTAGAATATTTCGGTCTAAAAAACTGTTATACATGAGATTTGTAACTTATTTTGTTGTTGCTTAAGGTGGTCGTTGATAATGGTATTATCCAAGTCACCTTCTCGAATCCATCAGGCTTAATAACTGGAATCAAGTACAATGGCTTTGACAATGTGTTAAGCGACAAAATTGAAAATCGCGGGTACGATACATTTATACATCTAAATTTATATATCTATTGAGAAAAGTATTAATTAAAAAAATGTTTTATTTGATATATAATTATAACTATATCTATATAGGTATTGGGACGTAGTATGGTATGAACCAGGAGAAAATTCGCTAACAGATTTGTGAGTTTTCTAATCTCTTTTCATGTCTTTTTGTTGATATATATTTTGCATATATAACCATATACCTATTATAAATATATATACTTATTTCATACTAATATTAAATTTTAACAGTTTAATAGGAACAAAATTTGATGTTATAAATCAAACAAGTGAGCATATCGAAATTTCATTTTCGAAAACATGGAATATCTCTCAACGTGGCTCGATAGTCCCATTAAACGTAGATAAAAGGTACATCAAGGTTACAACAACAAAAAAAGATTACTAATTTTTTTTAATTGAGATATTAAGATATAGATTAATCATGATCAAACATTTTTTTTTTTGAAAAAGATATATTATTCGAAGTGGTGTCTCCGGAGTATACATGTACGCTGTGTTAGAAAGGTTAAAAGGTTGGCCAAAAGTGGAGATGGACCAAACCAGGATCGTCTTCAAGCTTAACACAACAAAGTAACCATTGTGGCTTTATTGAAGTTTTTAATTAATGTTTTACTGCTAAGTGTACGTTGTGTTTGAGAATTTTTTTTATTTTCTTATGAAACACTTTAATTTTCAGATTTGATTTCATGGCTGTATCGGATAATCGGCAAAAAATTATGCCTTCTCAAGCAGATCGAAATATCACCAATGGTAGTGCTAGTCCATTATCTTACAAAGAGGCTGTTCGATTGATAAATCCACAAAATCGTTTACTTAAAGGACAGGTATATTTAAATTAATCATTTTTTATTGTTTTATTCATATACAGTTGAATTTTGACTCCACTTTAGAAAAGAAAAAAATGTATATGAATCTAGAATATTTTAGAAGTGCATTCAAATAATTTTGCATTTTGTTTATACTTTTAAACTTATAAACAATTCATAAGTCAAATTAAACCAGTCAGCTATTTTCGTGGTAAGAAATGGTAGTAACAAGGTCAGAGGCGATTAATAAGGGTAATAAAATATTCGACTGGGGTAATGATTGGGTGTGGCGCAGGTTGACGATAAGTATATGTTCTCAATGGAAGACAAGGACAACAAAGTGCATGGTTGGATTTCGTCGGACCAACGTGTCGGTTTCTGGATGATTACTCCCAGCAATGAGTTCCGTGTTTGTGGGCCCGTCAAACAAGATCTCACTTCTCATTTGGGACCCACCGTCCTCTCTGTGAGTCCCCATCCTAATCAGAATTCATTTTCTATTTTAATTGTGTAGATGTCACTAACAACAACAACAAAAAGTGTGTTCGAAGTGTTTTTAAGTCTTGAAGAAAAAAAGAAAAGTGTTTTTAAGTTGGACCGATCTAAGAAAAAATCCTTAGAAAATTTGATTTCCGGGTTTATATAAAATGTTATGATCTACTATTTCGTTCAACTAATTAAGAGTGCTTTTATATAAAAAAAATGTAAGAGTAAACAAATAATGTTAATCTGGAAATGAAATATATATAAAAAAATGTTTTAAAAAATTTAAAATAAAATATGTTCACCTCTCCGGTTCGATTTGGAAACATGGAAAATATAAAAATTCAGTCTGTTAATTCCGTGAACTTGAAATATATTTCATTTTGTTCTCTTAGTTATTCGGTTTTTATTAAGAATATTGGGTTTTTTAGATGTTTACAAGTGTACATTACGTGGGAAAAGATATGAACACAACTTATACAAGCAAGGAGCCGTGGAAGAAAGTGTTTGGTCCTGTCTTTGTTTATCTCAACTCTGCCTCCTCTCGTAATCTCCTATGGGCCGATGCTAAACGACAGGTCTCGTTATCGTGATTTCAATCAATTAGTTTTGAATCATCATGATTATTGTCATTTATATTTAAGATGTTAAAACAATTGTTTAGATGGTTGCCGAGGTCCAAAGCTGGCCTTACGATTTCGTGAATTCAGTAGATTACCCTCTTCACCACCAAAGAGGAACAGTCAAGGGTCAATTATTTGTCATGGACAGGTGACTAGAAATATATTTCTCTGATTTTCTTTTTCTTTTTCAAATATTGTCTTACATATCTTGAAAATACTGTTTTTAAATCCAATGTGTGAAATTCTGAATTTTGTAGTTACAAAAACAAGTCGAAGTTATACGGCGAATTTGCTTTTGTGGGTTTAGCAATACCTGGTGAAGCTGGTTCATGGCAAACCGAAAACAAGGTATTATATTTTATTTTTTTGTAATAATACTCTTGGCATGCCGCTATATGCTATAGAAGTATAGAGAATAAACAAGGATTAAAATTTAATACTAGTATTTTAAAATTGTGGACAAAGGGATATCAATTTTGGACACGAGCAGACAAAATGGGGATGTTCACGATAGCGAATGTGCGACCAGGGAATTATAGCCTCTACGCATGGGTTTCTGGATTTATTGGTGACTATAAATACGAGCGTAACATTACCATCACACCAGGTATATTTAATTTTATTTGTATATCTATAATAAAACATGTGTCATGTGTGTAAGTGCTTAACAAAAAAAACAAACATGTGTGTAAGTAAAAGCCCCTTTAGATCCGACTAGAGAAGCATTAATGTCCATTAGGTCAATAGGTCCATACCTTTTTGTAATCGATATCTTATTGTTTTTCCATACTGTTTTAGATGAGGGACAGCTAAAGAAGAGCAATATAAGGCCCATCAAAATGCCCAAATAATGTGGTACACATCAAAGATAATTCATTTGTTTCATTTGTGTGTTTGGTTTTGGTGTGTAGGTAGGGAGATAAACGTAGGACCCTTAGTGTACGAGCCGCCGAGAAACGGTACGACCCTGTGGGAGATCGGAGTACCTGACCGGACCGCCGCAGAATTCTATATCCCAGATCCGGAACCAACCCTTCTGACCAAACTCTATCTTAATTACTCCAATCCTCCTCAAGACAGGTAATATAATTGAGCACCCGACCGGATATTATTTTACAGTATAGTTTTCAAAATATACTTTAATGGTATTTTATCTATATAACAATACAGATTTAGACAATTTGGTCTATGGGATCGTTACAGTGTTTTGTATCCTCGAGAAGATCTTATTTATATTGCTGGGGTGAGCGACTATAAAAAAGATTGGTTCTATGCACATGTCAACAGGTAATATATTTTTTTTTTTAGTTTCAGAATGTACGTATATATCGCTTAAAACGTATTGATACCAAATATATTTTTCTATAACATACAGAAATGCTGGAAATGGGACATATGAAGCAACGACATGGAAAATTGTGTTTAATTTAAAAGCAGTGAATCAAACTGGAAATTACACACTTCGAATGGCTTTGGCTGCAGCCACGAATGCGGATTTATATGTTCGGATTAACGAAGCTAATTCCAAACCTATTTTCACGACCGGGTTTATAGGTCGGGATAACGCGATCGCTAGGCATGGTATTCATGGGTTGTACAAATTGTACAATATCGACGTTCATGGAAAATTGCTTAGGGTTGGTAATAATACGATTTTTCTTACTCAAGATCGGAACAATAGTTCGGTTACAGGTGTTATGTATGATTATCTTCGTCTGGAAGGTCCTTCTGGAGTTTGTTAAAAATGAGTGAGTGATGTGAGGGGTTATTTTTTTTCAATAGCAAGTTTTGTTTCATACAACAAACAGTGATGAATGTTTAAATTTGTTGCTAGCTTGTGGCTAATTTTAGACACCAATTTAGAGGTTTTAATTATCAGATCAATCAAAGGTGTTCATTACCTACACTACATATATAGTAGATGCGATGATGCCATAATTTTTTGAACTAGTGAAATAGCAATTTGAATGTGGCATTTTTTTCAAAGTGAATGAAAAAAGTTTATTCATTTTTTTCAAGTTCTTATATTTAGTGTTTTTTAAACAACAAATAAAATGATGTAAGCATTTAGTAATAAATAAAATAGTACAACACTCACCATCATGATATTTGTTAGGGTTATTAGTATACCTATCTAAATATATGTATAATATATTTTTATGTTAAATATGCTGGAAGAAAATACATATATGAAATCATGTAACATTCTGTAAAAGTAAGTACATGCGTTGGTTATACGACTCATACCAAGTCAAAACGATAATACTCAGATCAAACGGCAGCGTTTTAGGTCCTATTTATCCTATATATAATAAAGATAGGTACGTTGTTGGTCCCTTAGAGGAAGAAAAGAGTGAGAGATGGAGAGGTTAGGAGAGAGAGCGCAGAGCGTAGAGGCGTTTGGTTGGGCCGCGAGAGACTCCTCAGGCCATCTCTCTCCCTTTGCCTTTTCTAGAAGGTAACGTGATCGTGAATAAGTGATGATGTGATGTTAGATGATGGATGATTAATGTAGCCATGATGATGATGGTATGTGCAGAGAAACAGGAGACGAAGAAGTGAGAGTGAAGGTTTTATACTGTGGAATATGTCATAGTGATCTCCACTGTCTCAAGAACGAGTGGCATTCCTCTATTTACCCTTTGGTTCCTGGGTACGCAATTTCTTGTTTTCTGTTTTCCTTCTCAAAAACATATTTTTTTAAAAAAAATCTTTAGATATGTTAAAACAAATTATTACTGCGTTAAAATCAAGCTTTTATGTACTATAGCCCAGTGCTTTTTTTCAAGTTTACGATTAATTTTCAATAGATCCTCACATGTGACCATTATAAGAAATTATAAATTTTGATCCAAAAACACATGTACATATATAGTGTTAGAAGGTAAACTTTACCTTTGTAGGTTTTTCTCTTTCTGAATTGGTTGGATATTTAACCCTGGATTCTATTTTATTAATCTAAATTGATAAAAAAAAAATAAGTCTAGGATGAAAAAAGTATTTTTCAGAAAATATTAAAATAGTCAATTTAGTTGGTAAAATTACTTATTAGAGACCAAAAGAATACTTGAGTGGAATTAAATGTGGCAAATTCTTGTTTGCCCACTGTTTATAGTGGAGCACTACTTACTTAGCTCTTTCTTTTGGCAAATAAAAAAAATTATTAGACAGATAAATTAATTATTACTCTCATATTTTGCCAAATATGAGCACTCGCGTCCATTATTACCACCATCACTTAGAGACTTAAAGTTGACTATTAGTATTAGCATTTCTTCTTTTGTCAAGCTGACTATTAATGGCTTATACCCTCTTTTTATCTTCTGATAAATGATTTTGCATGTAGTGACTATTATAAATAAATATGATTGTGGATATAAATTTTAATTAAAAATGATCAAAAGTAAAACCCTTCGTTTCTTTCTTCTTTTGATTACTTTCTCAACTCTTTTTAAGTTTTGATAATATATTTAGTATTTTAAATAAGAATGATAGAAATTAGTCAAATTTAAAGCTTTAAACAAATTACTCAGCCGGATTACTATTCGCAGATCATGGTCACACTGATCCGACCAAATTGGGTTTTAAAAGAACGTCTACGGTCCGGTCCTATTTACAAAGATTATACTTTTTTTGTTTTTTCCTATTTTCTCACCCCCAAAAATTTTCCAATAGCTTCTTCTTTTTTGACCTAAAAGCTCCAATTAGTTGTTCCAATAACTTGGAAAAAAAAGGTTTCATCTCATTGCAAGAAATGTATAAACGTGTGGTTGTTTATTACAGTCATGAGATCGTTGGGGAAGTGAGTGAGATAGGGAGCAAAGTGAGTAAGTTCAATGTTGGAGACAAAGTCGGTGTGGGATGCATAGTAGATTCGTGCCGCACGTGCGAGAGCTGCCGTGAAGATCAAGAAAACTATTGCACCAAAGCAGTCGCAACCTATAACGGAGTTCACCACGACGGAACAGTTAACTACGGTGGATACTCCGACCACGTCGTTGTCGATGAACGTTACGTCGTCAAAATTCTCCACACGTTGCCTCTCGCTTCGGCCGCACCTTTGCTTTGTGCAGGTTTAAAATTCAGTTCAAAATATTTACGTTTCATTTAATGATCGTTATTATTAGTCCGCAATATATATCGTGTAGAATGGTTCAAAAAAAAAAAACATATATCGTGTAGATAAGCCGTTAAAGCCCGCCGCCAAAAAAAACAAAAAAACCGTTAAAGCCCAATAGCGAAGTAAAAGCCTATGAACACGATATTTTTTTATTTTTTTTTTGACATCAAAAAAATATATATATATATCGTACTTATGGGTTTTACTTCAGCATAGACTTTGATGTTCATTTCTAATGTTCACTTACCGCATGACACACATTTTATTTTCAAGATATTTCTGATATAATATAATGTTATAATATGTTAATGGATTTAAGTAATCGTTACATATAGGCATCTCGATGTATAGTCCTATGAAGTACTTTGGATTGGCTGGACCGGGGAAACATGTCGGAATTGTGGGGCTAGGTGGCCTCGGACACATTGGGGTGAGGTTTGCTAAAGCATTTGGGACTAAAGTCACGGTGGTTAGTTCGACCGCGGGGAAATGTAAGGATGCTCTTGAAAATCTTGGAGCTGATGGGTTCTTGGTTAGTACTGATGAAGACCAAATGCAGGTCAAACATAAGACTTATATATCAATTTTGAATGTGATACTTTTATCGAATTTTAATTAGTGAAATGATATTATGTTAGGCTGCAATGGGAACTATGGATGGCATAATCGATACTGTTTCTGCATCACATTCAATTTTACCATTAATTGGACTACTCAAATCCAACGGTAAACTTGTTCTACTCGGTGCAACGGAGAAGCCATTTGATCTACCTGCATTTTCCTTAATCTTGGGTATTCATATATATATATATATATATATAACCCGAAGTAGTAGAGTGTTTTTAATTATTAGTTAGTTTATTCAGTCTTTTGCATAGAGAACATTAAATATAATGAAACCGTGATTGGTTAGGACGAAAATCGGTGGCGGGAAGTGGTATTGGAGGAATGAAAGAGACGCAGGAGATGATTGATTTTGCAGCTGAGCATGGCATAAAACCAGACATTGAGATCATATCGATGGAGTATGTGAACACCGCCATGGATAGACTTGCAAAGGGAGATGTTAAATTTCGTTTTGTCATCGACATTGCGAACACATTGGTTGCTACTTGATCTTAAACTTGATGTTCTATATATGTGTATTCACATAATTATTAGTCTCCGGATTTTTAATCTGACAGCGTCAAAACGGGAGAAGGGATTTTTATATAATCAGAGTGTGAACAAATGACTGTAAGTCGAGTGATTATGATTTGGAAAAAAATGAATGGCTTATTTTTGAAATCTACAGAATTTCCAGTTTAAAATTCACACTAGCTTTGGAGACTGTTAAGTATATGAGTCATGGAAATTGAATTGTATCAACCCGAAATGTTTTTGTGTGTCTTGGGATTCCTAACATCCCTTTTTGACATGATGTTTTATCTATATCACTCTTTTTTTTTTGTCTAAATTTCACTAGAATAACCTTAGTTTGGGATTAAACCAAACAAGCTTAAAGCCCGTTTATCAAGCCCAACCACTACAATATTTTGGTCACGGCTAATTGCCCAAAAGCTTACAGAAACAAATTGCTTGGTTAGAGCTGCGATATTTCTATCACTCTGTTTTGATCAAAATTAAGATTTTCAATTTAAAACCAATTAATAGTAAATGAATTATTTCATATTGTTATGTATTTTTTTTTTAATTTAGATATAGAATTCATAACAATATACGGACAACATCATATAATTATTGAAGTAATGGTTTTCATAACTTTTTTTTTTTTCACTTTTATAATTTTATTTGACTTCTTGTTGAGACAACGTCATAAAAGTGACAAAAGAATACAGCACATAAAAGAAATATGAAACCCAATTTTCTATAATTTTATCCTTCATATTTTGTATATGGTCTAAAAGCTCGGAATGGCCCGCACACACTGGCTTGTCAGAAGGAAATGAAAATTGGGCCAGCAAGAAAAATGCTGAGAATATTATGTATGTGGTTGAACAATATCCCACGTGTGGATTGAGTTTTTAAGTAACTAACATGGGTCTACGATGAAAACATGGACATTTTTAAGTAACCAAACAAAATATGGAAACAGTTGTTAATTGCTAAAAAATTTTGGATAAACATAGAGATTTGTTCTATACATTTTGACAAAAAAGTTATTTCACGTTAGAGCACAATACCATTTTTTTTTTGTCGTGAGTACAATACCATTTATTATTGTAAACAAGTTTTCTTTATGAGCAGAGAATTTTTATCTTTCATCGCTTTCAGCAACTTGCAGCGTTGGCACGGCTCTGACAGCTGACACTTTGTGGAGGCCCATTTTCCATGAAGCATCTTGTGAGTTGTGGTAGTAACGTAATTAATGTTTTAGGCTTCAATTGCTTCAAAGACAATTTATTTAAAGTCGTGAACTCATAATTTTAAAATCTAAAATAATTTAAGGATGGCTTTCGAGTGTGTTTACAATTACAAATCAATTTGGTTTAAAATCTTTACAAAACTGTGGATTCATTTGGAAAAAAATTTGAAAGTTATCATTTCACGACATTAAATAAATTTACTATTATTTTGGAATTTATCCTTTATAATTTAAAATTGTAACGATAAATATATTTCAATCACAATAATTATAGAATTTTTAGATTTGATAATAAATTTTTGAAATACTAGCTAGTTGCAAGATTTTTATTTAAAGTGATGGTATTATATATTTTAATTTATATTATTCTAATTAACAGTCGAGAGAAACTCAAATTTTAATTAATTTGAACTAAGTATTCGAATCCACTAAAAATCTTATATCTTTATTATGAACTTCACTATGAGATTAGAAGAATATCTCTCGGTAAGAATATTTTGTTCAACATGATACCATTGATATCACCTACACTAGTCTTTGAAAATTGATTACAAATATTATTAAGGACGTAGCGGAAATGGTCCAAATGAGTAATATAATGAGAGTAGTGGTACTTACTTCTCCTATATTAAATCGGTGTCTGAGCCTCTCTCCTCAGTATCTCTAGTTCTCTATCTCTAGTTCTCTACACTACACTTGTCAATTATTATTAATTAGTATCATCACTCAAAAAAATTTTTTTTTTATTTTTTATCTCAGTTCTATTCTCTTGTTGTTTATCCATAATGGGAAAGGTTCTTGAGAAGGAGGCGTTCGGATTGGCCGCGAAAGACGAATCCGGTGTTCTCTCGCCTTTCCGTTTCTCAAGAAGGTTCCAATATCTTTTTAACAAATTGATATCCTCTATAGATTTTGTTATGATGATTATGATGATTCATAATTCTTATTTGAATAAAACTAAGATTTTTTTTTTGAATTAATGTATAGGGAGACGGGAGAGAAGGATGTGAGGCTGAAAGTGCTGTTCTGTGGAATTTGCCACACTGATTTAAGCATGGCCAAAAACGAATGGGGATTTACTACTTACCCTCTCGTCCCAGGGTAAGACAAAACTTCCATACTCAAAAGTAACATTCGATCATAATTTATTTATAACTAACCTAATGATCGAGATCTAATATGCTTTTTTAGATGAGATCATGAATATATATTTTACCGGATGAGACATGTTAATCTTAGACTTTTTTTTTTTGTAAGGCCAAAATTTATGTGGTTTTTTTTTTTGTCGGCATGAAATTTATGTGGTTATGCATCTAAATTTATGGCTGAAATGTGTATTGCCACGGACAGCCACATGAACTTTTCAGATACTAATTACCATTAACCAAATACGGATATTTTTTTTTCTATCTAATTTTATATTCAGTGGAACACTAAATTTAATTAAGAAATCCTACTAGGGGAAAGGAAGAAGAGATATGTCCGGTTTGATGATTACATTAGCTAGTTCCACTTAACCATTTATATGATTTTCTACGGTAATGAGATGGCATTCAATCGGAATAAAACTGTTTCAGGCATGAGATTGTTGGCGTGGTGACTGAAGTCGGAGCCAAAGTGACTAAATTCAACGCCGGCGACAAAGTCGGAGTTGGTTATATGGTCAGCTCGTGCCGGTCATGTGACAGCTGCGCTGATGACCAAGAGAACTACTGTCCGAAAATGATCACAACCTCCGGAGCCAAGTACTACGATGACACCATGACCCATGGTGGTTACTCCGACCACATAGTTTGTGAAGAGGATTACTTCATCCGTATCCCCGAAAATCTCCCATTAGACGCTGCCGCGCCGCTACTCTGCGCTGGGGTCACGGTCTATTCCCCGTTGAAGTATCACGGGCTCGACAAGCCCGGTATGCACATTGGTGTGGTGGGACTAGGCGGTTTAGGTCACGTAGCAGTGAAATTTGCTAAGGCTATGGGTACTAAGGTTACGGTTATTAGTACTTCGGATAGGAAGAGAGACGAGGCGATTAGTCGGCTTGGCGCGGATCAGTTCTTTGTGAGCCGTGACCCGGAACAGATGAAGGAAGCAATGGGGACTATGGATGGTATTATCGATACCGTATCCGCGACTCATCCGCTTCTTCCGCTGCTTGGTTTGCTTAAATATAAGGGAAAACTTATTATGGTTGGTGCACCCGACAAACCACTCGAGCTTCCGGTTTTTCCTTTCATCTTTGGTAAGATTAAGAGCCTATATATATGTCTACTTTAACCGTTATCCTATCAGTGTCTAGTCCATAAACATTAAGAATATGTTTTTGTGGTTGTGTATTTTATAGGTATGAAGATGGTGGTGGGAAGTATGATAGGTGGATTAAAGGAGACTCAAGAGATGATAGATTTGGCCGGAAAACACAACATCACGGCGGATATTGAGCTTATCTCTGCGGATTATGTCAACACCGCCATGGAACGGCTCGAGAAGGCCGACGTTAGATACCGTTTTGTGATTGATGTTGCCAACACATTGAAGCCTACTCCTTAAACTAAAAAAAAAGCTTTAGAACTGAATTTCCTCAAAGCTTTTTTCTTGTTTGGTTTGTTGTAATGATTAAGTTCCGTGTTGTTTGGTGAGGACTTTGTGTTTGTATTACTAGTACTACTACGTATTATGCTTGAATAAATTTAATAAACTTGAATATTATGTGTTAGCTACTTAGCTATATGAATAAGATTTGAGGAAACCCTAAGTTAACGTTTAAGCCGAATTGTAACTAGGAGACTGTCTCTTGATAGTGTATGATTTCGGGACTAAATTCAAACTATTCTTTTGGAGTATTATTCAAGTGCATGCATCTTTGAAAAATGAGAACATGCACGCATCTTAACAGTGTAAACACGTTTTAATTATGTGTATGTTGCGTGGACGAAACTACTTGGGAGCAAAAGCATGTACGATACATATCTCAACTTTTTCGATTTAGACCACAAGAACACAGACACACGACAATTAGGTGTAATATACGGACAAATCATATAACTATGCAGTGATGAATTTGATTTTTTCATTTTTGCATTCACACTTATTTGATTTCTTGATTTGATTTGATTTTTTGCATTCAATTTATTTGATTTTTGCATTCACATTTAAAATTCTAATATGTTGGAAATTAAAATTGTAATTTATTTAAAATTTTGTTTTTTTGCATTCACATTTATTTGTTTTCTATAGCATTATTTTCGTTTATATATAATACTAATGTTTTATAGGCCTTCTTAAAAGCTCGCAAATGGTCCGCACGTACAGGCTTGTCAGTGTTATATGACACCGTTAATTTCGTGACAGGACAAAATAATTGACTGGTTGAACGATATCCACTATCTTGGAGTAGAATGTATTTATTAGTATGTACTACTATGTGCTCTGCAACTAACAATTAGAAAGAACTGAAGAACGATAAATTTATGGTTCTTGGGTACGTATAAGCACAAATTATATAATACATCTTTAATTTTCAAGTCTTCTTTTTTTTTTGGTAAAATAAAAATATTGCAAGAAAAACAAAATGAATACTTAAGAGCATCTCCAACGGGATCTCTTAAAAACTTTTTTAGAGTTTCTGAAGTTAAAAATAATAATAAACAAATCAGTAAATTGTAAAACTCATCAGAACCGGTTCCAAACCAAGGGGTTTAAGAATTCATAAGAACCCCTTACGTGTCAACAACTGATTGTGTCAGATAATTTCTAAATTTTTTTTGCTCTCTCTCTCGTCAGGCCGTGGCCGAAGCCCCCTTTTCTTCGGTGACTTCAATCCCTAGCTCACGTCGCCAAGATTTTTCGTTCTTAATTCGATCAACCGCCGTCTCAGGAGCTTGCGATAGCGTCGGCGTGTTTGGTTGGTGTTCTCACCGGAGTTAGTGTGGTTCTATTCAACAATTGCGTTCACTTGCTCCGATACTTCTCCTGGGATGGGATTCCTGATCGTGGAGCTTCGTGGCTTAGAGAAGAACCGATCGGGTCCATTTGGTTGCGGGTCATCCTTGTCCCGACCATCGGCGGTTTGCTGGTCAGGGTCCTCAATCAGCTTCGAGAAGCTGCTGGAGATTCCATCGCAGATTCTGATACGGCTGATTCGAGTCTCGATCGTTTGAAGGTACTGATGCGTCCTTTCCTTAAGGCTGTTGCCGCATGTGTGACGCTCGGGACCGGAAATTCGCTGGGGCCTGAAGGTCCTAATGTTGAAATTGGAGCTTCAATCGCAAAAGGAGTAAATTCTCTGTTCGATAAGAGTTCTCAGACTGGGCTCCCTCTTCTTGCCGCTGGCTCAGTCTCTGGAATTTCCTCTGGTTTGTTCATCACCCAAATTTTGTTCCTTATATTAAGCGATTTGGGGAGAAAAGAGTTGAGCGTGGATAGAAATGTGCATTTCTCTTCCAGTTTTGTTGATTTTGGTATATGATGATGATGATGATGATGACGATGATGACAACGAGTGCTTTATTAACTTTTAGGGATTGTGGAGTTTACCTGAGACGTTGTCATTTTTGGGATTTTGTTTCTCCATATTTTTACCTGGGTTGTTGATTAGCTTCTTCCATTTGTGGAGTTTTGTTCATGCGCAAAGTAAAGATGTGATTTTTTTGGTGTTTTTGTTTCTCTGATAAGCTTTATTAGTTTCCGTTCGGTATTGTGGTTTTGTTTTTCCTTTAGTAATTAGGCCAGCAAAAGGATAGAGAGAGGGAGAATATATGGAGTTTGATGACATACCAGAATAGTTTGTTCTTGTGTATGTATGAACATGTTTATTCTGGGGAAATCATGATTCTCTCTCGGATTTTAAGTTTTGATTTTGAATACCAGAATAGTTTTTCTATTGTCATTGATGAAGATTTTACTCTTGATTATGCAGCAATGGAGGAGATCAATTCTTCATCATCTGTTGGAGTTGTTAAGGAAGAGCAAGAACATGTTGAGGAAGAATGCTCAAGAAAGAGGTAAAAGATTTAAGAATCCAAATCCTTGCTCTTTACGTTTCTTTGTTCTGATGATCTCAATACGCTAGTGTTTTCTTTGGTGTGATGTGTTTCTATTGGTAAAACTCTTGTATTTGATTCTTTTTATGATTTTATAAGTTTCGATTGAGCTTGGTTGCGATCTTGTTAGGATCAACCACAAGTTTCTTATTGATTACGTTATGTTTCTTTGATGTCTTTGTAGGTGTGTAAAATATAGTTTGTAAATAATTTTTGAAATTTATTTATTTTTATTCTTAAGAATCCTTAATGGGTTCCATTGGAAGAGAAAAAAATTAAAAAAATTTTAAGAAGTTCTTAACATGTGATGATGGAAAATTTATATTAAAAAAATGATTAAGAACCCCAATTGGGGTTTTACCATTGGAGATGGTCTAATACTCCTAAGAACGGAGTACTAGTGACGTGTCCGTTCTGGATTTCAAATTCCTTTTATTTATTTTTTAAAAATTTAAACGAAGTGTAACATAAATAAATTAAAAAATTCAATCATTTATGGTGGTTTATTGATATGATTCGACGACATATTGGTTGAAATCAAGGTTTAAGTTTCATTCAATACATTTCGTGTTAAGTGCTGCAATTTTTGCGACAATCTTTTTACTCAATGTTTCGGCAGCTCTGGTTCATGTTCTCACAGCAGCTATGTTGCTTTCATATATAATTCAAAGCTATAAAATTATCATATTCACGTATTCTTAATTAGCAGACAAAATAATACGTATAATGTAAACGCGAAAAGATAGATATATAGATAAGGAAGAAAAGAACGAGTCGTTGAGGTACTCTCGTGAAAGTAAGTGAATGGTCCTATTGGTACCCAATCACGTCGGTTCCTCAATCCCTTCCTATATCAAAGCACTTGTCTCTCCTCCTCACAATCTCAAACTTCTCAACTACTCATTAAACTAGTGACATTCACATAAAAAAACTAAACCACACACTTGCTATCCTTTTTTTGATAAAACATTTCTCAAACTTCTTATTGTTGTTTGATCGATTATGGGAAAAGTTCTTAAGAAGGAGGCATTCGGATTGGCCGCGAAAGACAATTCTGGAGTTCTCTCGCCTTTCCGTTTTGCTAGAAGGTTTCACAATTTTTTATTTATTTTTCTTTAACGAAATAATGTCTTATCAGTTTTGTTTTGCGGGATTTTTTTTTTTAATAATAAAAACGTTTTGGTGGGATTGATGTGTAGGGAGACAGGAGAGAAGGATGTTAGGTTCAAAGTGTTGTTCTGTGGAATTTGTCATACTGATTTGCATATGATCAAGAATGATTGGGGAATCTCTACTTACCCTCTCGTACCCGGGTAATACATAAATTTATATTCTATAAAACTTATTGAGGATCAATTATTAAATCTAAAATCTAGCAACTCGTAATGATGTTCTTAGTGACATAAAAATGATTTATCATAACTATTAGTAATTTCTAAGAACTTAGGTCATGAGCATTTTTGGTGGGAGTACACATGTTGATTTTTACAATTTATATTGTAAGATTAAAATAACAATTCCACAAAATATTATCAATATCTATTTATTGTTGTGGGATGCTACATGTTAATTTTGTTTAAGTATGATTACGAAAATACTACAGATATTGGAAAATACTTTGTTTTATAACGACAAGAAAATGAATATTGAGACTTTTTATGGGGACCTCTTCTTTTTGACTTTTTGTAATACGGCATTTTTAAGCCTTAAAATGGGGAACATCATTTGGCTCCTGTTTAATCTCTACTCTGTCCTAATCCGTCGCATTGATTTAATTATATATTTATTTCTATTTGTAGTTCTTCCTGATAAATTGGAGTTAATCTGATTCTGAACCATGACCGGTTTGATTATTTTAAAAATTCCAATTAATTGAATGCTTTTTCAGGCATGAGATCGTTGGCGTGGTGACTGAAGTCGGAGCCAAAGTGACTAAATTCAAGACCGGAAACAAAGTGGGAGTCGGGTGCATGGTCGGCTCGTGCGGGTCATGTGACATTTGTACCGAAGGTCTCGAGAACTACTGTCCAAAAATGATCCAAACGTATGGATACAAGTATTACGACGACACAATAACCTACGGTGGTTACTCGGACAACATGGTCTGCGACGAAGGTTTCATCATCCGTATTCCAGACAATCTCCCACTGGATGCTGCCGCTCCGCTATTGTGCGCAGGGATCACGGTCTACTCCCCTCTCAAGTATTACGGGCTCGATAAGCCCGGTATGCACGTTGGTGTGGTGGGACTAGGCGGTTTGGGTCATGTAGCAGTGAAATTTGCTAAGGCTATGGGTACTAAGGTCACGGTTATTAGTACTTCGGATAGCAAGAGAGACGAGGCGATTAGTCGGCTTTGTGCGGACGCGTTCTTGGTGAGCCGTGACCCAAAACAGATTAAGAGTGCTATGGGGACTATGGATGTTATTATTAATACGGTATCTGCGACTCATTCGCTTCTTCCGTTGCTCGGTTTGCTGAAGCGTAAGGGAAAACTTGTTATGGTTGGTGCACCAGAAAAGCCACTCGAGCTCTCGGTCATGCCTCTCATCTTCGGTAAGCCTATTATGTCGCTATTTAGCCAAATTTTGGAGATTGATGTAACAAATCCGTATACTTTCTTGTGCTGAATTTGTAGTGTCTATAGTGGAAAAAGTGCGGAAATGACTGAAAATATGTTGTTTTGTTGTTGTTGTGTTATTGTGTATATACATAGAGAGGAAGATGGTAACAGGAAGTATGATAGGAGGGATAAAGGAGACTCAAGAGATGATTGATATGGCCGGAAAACACAATATCACGGCGGATATTGAGCTTATCTCTGCGGATTATGTCAACACTGCCATGGAACGGCTTGCGAAGGGTGACGTTAGGTACCGATTCGTGATTGATGTTGCCAACACATTGAAGCCTACTCCTTAATTATAATAATTTTTTGTATTTTTTTTTCCCTATTTTTTTTTTTTTGTTTGGATTATGTCATCGGTACTATGCCTTCAACATTATATTTTCCACCATATGATAAGATTTTGGTGTAATCCAATAATTGTAAATTTGTGTTAAAGATTTCAAATAGATAACGATGTAAAATAGTGAAATATTAACGATGAAAGCTTAAACGGAAAAAAGAAAAGAAAAAAAGAGTAGCTATTTAACTAAACAATAGCAAAGTGGCGATTTTCTATTTTTATCATAAAATTGATAGAATGGCAATACACAAATACAGTTAATGAAAAACTATAAACTCGGATCAACCTGAAATTAAATTATCATGCATTGTGATAATTAATCCTTCATATTCGATGAAGGAGCAATATAAGTGAAAAAAGTCAAAGAGGATATTAAATGAAGCGTACGACTTGTGTAGTGTTGCTTCTAACAAGAGAAGAGACAGTGAAGTTCGAGTTTGTTCCCAATGTGAAGCACTCCACTCCTTGATATGGCTTCTCTTTCTTTACCTCGTACCTTTTACCAGATCTCTCTCTCTTTCTCTCCCTTCTCTCTCCTCTCTTCCCTAGATCGATCTTATCTTGTCTTGTCTTGTCTTTAAATTTCATAGTATAATACTATTAAGAGATTTTTTTTTCACAGTCACAAAAGTGATACATACAAATTCGTAAACCATTTTTATCCAATGGAAATTCAAACTTAGGAACATGATCCAACCTCTATCAAGGTATAATCATCCATATTTAACAATGAATGTAACTGGTTTTAAAGTTTAGATTCATATGTAGATGTAAATTTTTAGAACGATGTAACTAGATCATTAGAAATAGTGAATTTATCAACTGGGAGATTCTTTGACAAGTAGTTCCACATAACAAACATGAAGTTGTGATACAAATAAGTGGACGGTGACACATATGAATTGAGTGGTCCTTGCTCTCAAACCGCATCAACCGCTATTACCTCTAGACAACTAGGATTCAAAACGGTACGTACTGTATATGTTAATTAATAATTAATGAATGTCATTCGTCTTTGAAAATTGAAAAGCATCATTCATTCCGCAGAGACCATCACTAATGTAATTTTACTCAATTAGTCCATCAGTAAGTACTAAAACATCAATGTGTGTGTTTTTTTTTTTGCTTAACTACGTGAAATGATAGAAAAAGCTAAAATCTAGTTCTAAGCTGTAACCATTTTGAAACACTATTAGCTTCACAATCCTATAACCTACACACTTGGTTATAGATGTTTGTATTGTGAAAAAACATTAAAATATACATACCATATAACAATCATGCATGTGTACATATTCATCTATGTGTTCATATATATATATATATACACACATATGAAGATTCAAGATAAACACAAGAGCCAATCTCTCTCCTCTTGCCCCCCATATTGCATCATCTCTCCTTAAGATCTTCATGATGACGTCATCCCACCAGAGCCACACCACCAGCTTCAAACTACGGAGGATCAAGACGACGTCGAAGCCCCCACATCAGATCAATCACATAGAACCGTCTCCAGAGAGGCAGCCGGTACTTAAATGTCCGAGATGTGATTCCGTCAACACCAAATTCTGTTACTACAACAACTACAGCTTGTCTCAGCCACGTCACTACTGCAAAAACTGTCGCCGTTACTGGACACGTGGCGGTGCCCTACGTAACGTCCCCATCGGTGGCTCAACCAGGAACAAGAACAAGCCTTGCAGCAACCTCCACGCCATCTCTTCTCCTCCCCCGAATGTGACGTCATTGTCGTCTCACGAGCTTGTTGATGGGTTTCGTATGAACAGAGCAATTATAAACCCTCCTTCGACGGCGTTTTCCGGTGGATTCTCCGGCTACATGTTTCCGTTAGATACTAATCACAATCTTGCATCTTCTTCTATCGAGTCTTTGAGTTCCATAAACCAAGATTTGCACCAGAGGCTTCAGCAACAGAGACTCATCACCACCATGTTTCTCCAAGGTTCTCTTCCGGTTACAGAGAAACCGATTATGTTTCAAAACGTTGAGTTGGTTCCTCCTTCGACGACGACTGATTGGATTTTCGATAGATCTCCCATGGGAGGAGGAGCAACAAGTGGCATTGATGAAGATAATGGTAATGGCGAGGGTACTTTGGGAAACTGGTATCATAATGCTAATCAGTAATATCATAATATTACATAATCAGTAATATTAGTCTCTAATAGTACTGTAGCTAGTATGCAGAAGCTATGGATGAAAAAGAAAGTTGTAATTTTTAACATAATAATTTGCTTGATTTCCGAGGAAAAAAAAATGATTGTTTTAAATTCAATCATTCTAGAGAAAACTAGAAAAATTAAATCGCTGAATCCAGATTGCGTGTGTGATAAAAATCATGTACCATGTAACTGCATATACATGACAACATATGTATTTTGTAATTTATCATATTATATCTACAATATAATAAGATGAAGAAGCGGGAGGAACGTGAAGTAGAAGAGGACAAGTCCAGCTTTAAGCAGAGAGACATGCGAGAAACTCATGAACTCTCTTATATGTATGTGAGACATTCTCATGGGTCATGTACATACATCCATCATCAATGTTCTATGCCATTAATTAACTTCTATAGCACTTGATCCTGGAACCTTTAAGATGCCTTTAACCTTCATCAATCTTCTAATCTTAGCAACATCATCCCATCTTCTATTAGCAGCAAAAATATTAGACAGTAACACATAAACACCACTATCTTCAAACTCCATCTCTAAAAATCTATCTAATATCTCTTTAGGAAGCTCCATTAATGTCCCTCTACTCTTACAAGCACTAAGAATAGCTCCACATATAAGCACATCCGGTTTAACCGGCATCGCTTTAACAAGCTCCAATGCTTCATCTAACAATCCAGCTCTACATAGCAAATCAATCAGGCATCCATAATGCTCTAGCTTAGGGGATAGATTGTATTCTCTGGTTTTCATCTTATGGAAATATCTTCTCCCTTCATCTACTAAACCCGAGTGGCAACAAGCGTTTAGTACCGCAAGAAAAGTCACCTCGTTCGGCTTGAAACCGAGCTTAACCATTTCTTCGAAACATCTAAGGGATTCATGTCCATGTCCATGGATAGCTAAACCACCTAACAGAGCATTCCAAGTATACACATTCTTACTTCTGATCTCGTTGAAAATCTCCAAAGCTGTTTCGATGAAGCCACATTTCGCATACATATCGACGACCGCGGTTCCAATATGCGTGTCCCATTTGATTCCAGCGCTTACAACATACTCATGAACCCATCTTCCGTAATCCACAGCTCCTAAGCTAGCACACGCAGAGAGAACACTTGTAAGTATATGCCCATCTGGTTTTACACCCGATGATGTTTGCATCAGAGAAAACAATTCAATCGCCTCGTTAGACTTTTTACATTGAACCAACCCACTAATCATACTATTCCAAGAAACTTTATCTTTGTTTTGCAATTCACCAAAGATTCTCTTTGCATCGCACAGTTCCTCACATTTCACATACATATCTATGAGAGCTTTCCCAGTCTCCAAGCTGATCAAATATGCCTTTTTCAAGATCAATCCATGGATTCCTCGCCCTAAAGTTAAACACCCTACACGCCCACTAGCGACCAACGCTCAAACATACGTAGCCAAATTAGGCTCAACATCCATCTTTGAAAACATATCCAAAGCTTCTTTATACAATCCAACCCTCGAGAAACCAGATATAATGCCAGTCCAAGAGATTACATCTCTCACAGGCATTTGTTCGAACACTTTACATGCACTCCCTGAATCTCCGCACACTCCATATATATGAACAAGCGAGTTTTGCACATAGATATCATCTGAGAAACCCATCCTCGTTATAGTTCCATGATACTGTTTCCCTTCTCCGATCCCTGAAAACTTCCCACAGGCCTTGAGAACTGGAGGAAACGTAAACATGTCCGGTGAAAATCCATTACTCACGAATATTCGGTAAACAAGAACCGTCACTCTCGGTTTATCGCAGACCGCGTAGCTTGATAGGAGCGTGTTGTATGGAAAAGAGCTCAATGCACGACGGATTCTGTGGAGAAACACACAGCTGTAAGATGCAAAATCGGCGGATTTACCAAAAAATGTAATGACTTTGTGGAGGACTAAGTCATCACGAAGAAGATCACGAGAAATCAATTGACTCTGTATCTGTTTGAAAACGCGAAGAGAGCTGCATAGGCTTGTCATTTCCAAAAGAACTGATTTCTCCGGGAAATACATAACAATTACTTCTTTTTTTTCAGTCGCAAACAGTAATCAGAGAATCACAGATGATTTCTCTGTTAATCTGCATTTGTAAAACGAGATCAATCCGCAGAACAAACACGAAAGAGCCAAATATGCAGGCTCATAGACGAAGAAGAAAAGATAGAAGAAACAGAGCATGAGGATGACGAAATGAAGGAATGGTCTTGTTATTGGGCCTGGCTCTTTTAATGTAATGGGCTTTTGTACAGAATATGATAAATACGGTCAATACGGCCCTATATTGACCGTATAGCGTACATGAGCCGTATATGCGGCCGTATTTTAGAATTATATCTCGTCGAACGTCATCTTCTCCGCCGGAGAAGAAAAAACGGGTTATTTGCAGAAGGCAATGCATTGTGGATGTGCTTTCGCTTCACCGGCAGTGTCTCCACGTCTTCCATTTGAAATCAATATCTCAGTTTCAAAGCTTCGAGCTTTACCAGCCCAATCACCGAAAACCCAGATTCAGATAAACCCTTCTGATGATCTCTTTATCGAAGGTTCTGACAAATCTCCGTCGACTCGGGTTTCGTTGCCGTCTCATGTGAATTCCATCACTAGCACTTCAAACCCTTTTGTCAAACACTGCTTGAAGCTCCGGCAAAGCTCCTCGTATCGCCACGCTCATGGCTCTGTTATTGTCGTCGGAGCTATCCCAATCAGGTATTTATCAGTGATTTCGTAACTCTCCTTATTCTCGATTGCTGCGGAGAGATTTTTGGAAAGTAGCTTCCTTTTCTGTTTGATTGATTTCACGGATATAACTTTTGTAAGGCATTGTTCACAGGGAAGTGTGTATGTTCCAAGCGAAAAAGCAAGGAATCACCACTGAGATTGACTGTCTACTTCTCCATGAGGAAGCTCAGATTCCGCAAGGATTAAAGCGTCTAAGTATACGCATTGTTCGTGTAAGTTCTTCAGTGATGAAGAAACTCTCTGGAGTCCAGTCTACTGAATCTGTTGAAGCCATTGCCTTGATGAGAATCCCTAACAGCTTCATCGATCTTGAAGACAACATCATCACAGACTGCAGAAAATGGTTCCCTTCTGCTCTCAGAGTTCTTGTTCTGGACAGGATACAGGTTAATTTGTTCCCTTGCTAAACAAATTGTTTAGAAACTAAATCTTCACGTCTAGTGTTAATGATCAAGAAAGTAAAGTCGGATTGGTATGTTGTTGCAGGACCCGGGGAACCTTGGCACATTAATCAGATCAGCTATGGCTTTTAATTGGGTATAAAGGATCAGCCTTTCTTCTCAATTCAATACCAAAACTGTTAGTTTAGATAAACCTCTGATTATCATCTGGTTAATGTTTCCGATAGGATGGTGCATTTCTGCTTCCGGGTTGTTGCGATCCGTTTAACGACAAAGCTCTTCGAGCAAGCCGTGGGGCTTCTTTCCAGCTCCCTATAGTTTCCGGCAGCTGGAACCACCTCAAGCTTCTGGAGCATGAGCTCCAGATGAAGCTATTAGCTGGTCATCCAGCAACTAGTACTCAGAAACCGAAACCCGTCTCCAGACTTTCCCTAGAGTTTTCTCAATCTTTAGCAGAGGAGCCCTTATGCTTGATCTTAGGCAGCGAAGGGCACGGTTTGTCTGAGCAGTCACGACAAGTATGCGAGCTCGTGAGCATTCCCATGGCAGGTGAGTTTGAATCTCTTAACGTCTCTGTTGCTGGTGGCATTTTCTTATTCATGCTTCAATCTTGTTCAGGTTTTTAATCTTATAATAATGCTTATAAACCATAACAATCATATCAGAATCCAAATCAATTTCATAAATAGTATTTCAAAACATAGATCAAAATCAGTAAATCGCAAAAACCCTGATCTATACAATTATAATCTCCTAAGAATTGTGTAAAAGAAAAAGAAGTAAAAAGAAAAACCAAAATATTAACTACTGTATGAATCTAATCTCTAGAAGGGCCCTTCAAGACGAATGTAATCATACATAAGTCCTTCAAACGGTCCAAACGCTTTAGACTGACGTAGATAAACCGTGTTGGTCCCGGTTCTTAGTAACCTTCCGGGCACATCGATGCTGTAAAGCCTGTACGCTCCATGGATTCCATGCCTTGCTATAGCATTATCTTTTCCGATATTTCCCGTTGAGAAAAGTGGCATCGAGTATTCGTTATTGATCCGTACTTGTAAATTAGCCCGGGAAGCCGAGGCTAAAGCTAGCTGCAATGTATAGCTACCTCGCCAGTTCACATATGGAAGATGAAACACGATCTGCCATGTTGTTGGTACGTAGGTCGAATCATCGATTTTCCTGCAGAAAAAAAAACCGAATCAAAGTTAAAAATTTATTCAAGATTTCATTGAAAGTTCCAAACTTCTTTTTAATTTATTTAACATTTTTACCTTGTGACATGAGCGTAGAACCAGTCTTGAGTATAGTTACTAGCACCGATTGTGTAGACGAGATCATGATTTGGATATAACTCTGTGTATCGTTGCCACAATCCGTACTGCCTAAACCTGTAAGCAAAACCGGAAACATTAGAACCAAAACCAGTTTTGAAACAGTGAACCGGGATCAAGAGAATTAGAAGACTTACTTGTCTGTGTTTAGGTATAAGGGATTCAATGTATCCTTGTATGGTTCCGGTACAAAGTATTCTCGGGCGGTTCGATCCGGTACACCGATCTCCCACAACGTTGGACCGTTCCTGGGAGGCTCGAACACGACTCTGTCCAGACTAATCTCTGAACCTGCAGCTACGTTAACACTGTTTTGGTATCTAAAGTCTCCGATAAAACCGGGAACCCATCCGTACAGATTGTAAGTTCCCGGTCTAACGTTATCAATCGTGAAATAGCCGGTTTCGTTCGTCTTTGTCCAAAATTGATATCCCTGAAAGAAAGAAAAAGAAAAATTCAATGATCAGTACATGTTATTTAATACATCAAAGTTAAATCAAAGAGACATCAAACTATAATAACGACATACCTTAGTATTTGTTTGCCATGAACCAGCTAGTCCCGGCGGTGCTAAACCGACGTATGCAGATTGTGCCGGAGTCAAGGATCTGAAAATTGAAAACGTTTGCCAAAATAAATAAATAAAATATTAATAAAAAAAGTCAAAAGTAAATAAATATTATTTTGGATTTGTGTATGTAAATATACCTGTCGTTGACGAAAAGTCGACCGGTAACGATTCCTCTTTCTCGACGAGAAGGAAAGTCAGAGGATGCTACAAAGTCGTACGGCCAGGCCTCAACTTCTTCTTCGGTCTGAAGATTAATAATGTAAGTAAACTAAAGTCTCTTCTTTATAAATTAGAAAGAATTGAAATAAAAATAAACCTGTCGTTTAGCATCTTGCCATAATGAATCGGGAGGATTATTGCCGGAAGAATCAGAGTTTAAGTAAATGAAAACAGGTCCCAAGACCTTTTTCCACGCTTCACCAGCTCTGTACCGTGTCTCCATGTCCGTACCAACATAATGCCCGCTTATAAAGGTCTGCATTTTTAAAACAATTAATTAAAAATATTTAGAAAAACTTATATAAGATTATTTTTTGGATCAATCTTTACCGTGATGGCCGTGGGACCGACGTGAGACGTGAGCTCTTGTTTGATCGGTCCACCAGAGCGGTATTCGCCGCTCGGTGAGATGAGCCAGAAACCGACGTGTGACTTGCTTGAGATCCAACCATGCACCTTATTGTCCTTAACCTCACATGAGTACTGGTACTTATCATCCACCTAATATCATTTAATTCAAACAATCAAAATTTGGGATTTTGTATGCAATCAGGACATTAATCAAAACTCGGGATCTCCTAAACCTAATAACTTAAATTTTTAACCCGTAGAATTTCCATAAATCTAAAACTTTTTAATTCCGTTTAGATAGATTAGTTACCTGGTTTTTGAACATAAGGTTATGAGGATGAGTTAATTGTACAGCCTCTTTGTAAGCAAGAGCCTTGGCATGACCACGTTGGATGTCACGGTCATCGTCCGTAGGCATTTCTCTTTGCCGATCATCCGCCACCACCATGTAATGGAATCTACAAACAGATTTACACCGAGTTTAAATAAACTTGTTAATCAAACAAATAACAAAATATTCTCAACCTTGTTATAGTGAGATCATATCAAATACCTATCAGGGTTGAGTTTGAATGCCATTCGAATTAGACCCATCTCGACTTCTGGCCAGTCGGGAAGTCTTTCGAAGATTCCGTATGTGTAGATTCCTGAAGTATTTGTACGTATAATATACCTCTTGTCTACGTTCAACGGGATATGAGAATCACCACTCCATGTTCTAGAGAACGAAATCTCCACTTGTTCTTCGTTTTGAGTTATGATTCTAAAGTTAGTTCCTTCGATTCTGATGAACAAAGAAAAAGAAGTTTAGATGAATTATCAAAACCGACCGTAAGTTATGCAAATGTGAGCATGTGTTAGTTTTATTAAATACTTATTCAACTGACAATTCAGACAGCTGTGTATTAAATTAAGTAGTTAACCTGTCCAAACCGCGAATGTTTTCTCCTTGCCATGTTATGTCCCAGTACCTACATTACAATTCACACCATAATTAATTATCAGGACTAATTGATATTATACTCACATAATATTTGCTTATGAAATACAAATTGATTACTAGAATATTAAAATCACTAAAAATTAATTACCCTCGAGCTCGGAGATGCGGATTAAGGACATTATCGATTCCTTTGTATGTGATCCCAGTTATAAGTCCTTGAGGACTCGAGAAACTGACTCTGATAATCCCATTGTCCACTATCACCTGAAAAAAAAATATTCTTAGCATATATATTTGCTAAGATATTTGTCTATTATTGATAAAAGACATGTCGTATTTATAATTATATACCTCTCGAGTTCCATGTCTGTTTCTTATCTGCTGCACTGTTGGAGCTCTTGCACTTATTCCATCTAAGTTCCTGTAGAATTTCAATAATTACAATTAAATAACGTCAGTGCATTGAATTGAAAACGCTCGATATACATACATACAATTAATTTAAGCTAATTATAACACAAAGATGGAGATTAGGGTTAGTTTTAAATGTTAGGCGCAAAATAAATAATCTTAATAGTTACACGAATCCAAGAACATATATACATATATAATACACTCACGATTTAATCCTAAAATAAAATCAAATTTTCTATGTCAAATTCTAGAATATCTTCAAACTCATACGAAAAACACAATATTTGCTAGCATAAAACAAACGAAATATGCATGAGATTTGAGAAACATGTGGACTTTGTGCTCATACACATATATGTGGTATGTGGATATATGTAAATGTGTTTGACTGTAACTTATCATGAAGATCAAAATTAAACTGACCTCGTCGGCTCAGAAAACGCGATTGGAAGAAGAAGCAACAGAAGGAAACAGATCATTGACGAAGCTATCTTCTTCTGCGAAATCATGTTTTTCTTAAAAAATCTCCAGATCGAATTTAGTGTAAGAATCGGATCTTTGCGGGGAGACATGCATATTTATATATGTGTGTGGTTTAATTTGTTAAACAAGATCCAAGACTAAACGGGAATAGGTGCACCAAAACCTAACTAGGAGTTACTTTGACTTCTGACATTAGAGTTCTAATAGGACTCGGTTTCATAGAAGAATACGGAAAAGATTTGAGTTTATTGGTCCTTTCTTAATAATGGAAGTTTTCCTGAAAAAATATATATTAATTTTCTGAAAGTTTCTATCTTCGGAGTGTTCATATATTGTGAAAATTTGTGTTGTAACGTTGTAACGTTGGATTGATTGCATGGTTTATTTGTTGTGAAAAAAACTATTTTGAAATGTATTTTCTACTAATAATGTTTTCTTATATGAACATATAAATAATATTATGAAAAGTTGTTTTTATTTTATATTATTGTAGGTCAATTACATGGAACTCCTAATACTAGTCAAACTAAACGATCAAGAAACTAGTGTTTTTTTACTAGATTCCGGATTTAAAAATAGATAGATATATCGTATGTGATGTGCAAATGGGATAATTAAAAAAAGAAACAAAAATCTCAGTAACATATACAAAAACCTAGAAGATAAGGCCTAATCAAAACAAAATACAAAACTAAATATTACATCTTATAAAGTGATAATGATAAAATACAATAATATATAAAAAAATTAGTTTAAAATATCGCATGTACAAAAGCGAAATTAGCACATGTGAGCTTAGACAAGGACAGCTAAAAGAGGCAATGCAGATATATTGAAGTTCGCAATCCAATAGAGCTTAGATCCGTCCGATGACGATCGTTAAACCGTCGCAGCTCTCTTTTTCCGGCGGATCCTCGCCGCTATGTTCACTCAAAGGATCACTCCTCACCGTCGCCGTTCTCACTTTCGTCTCCCTCTTCTACCTCTCTCTCAATTCCTTGCGCACTTCGCCTCCGTCTGTAGGTCCGATTCAGGTTCCTCAGACCTTCGTGAAGGAAGACAGTGGAGTTAAGACTGATAACGACGGCGCACCGGCGGAGGAAGAAAATTATTCCGATGTTTATCACTCGCCGGAGTCGTTCCGGTTGAATTACGCCGAGATGGAGAGGAGGTTCAAGGTCTACATTTACCCCGACGGAGATCCCAACACGTTTTATCAGACGCCGAGGAAAGTCACCGGAAAATACGCCAGCGAGGGTTACTTCTTCCAGAACATCAGGGAGAGTCGATTCCGTACCCTAGATCCAGAGGAGGCGGATCTCTTCTTCATCCCGATTTCTTGTCACAAGATGCGAGGCAAAGTAAGAATATTTCCCGACTTGGATTCTCTAAAATTGCAATTCTCTTGTGTGGCCAAGTTGGGGATTTTACTATCTTCTGGCACAATTTGATGATTGATGAGATTGCTGCCTCTTTCTGCAGGGAACATCATATGAAAACATGACTGTGATTGTTCAAAACTACGTTGATGGGTTGATATCAAAGTACCCTTATTGGAACAGAACCTTAGGAGCAGATCACTTCTTTGTCACCTGTCACGACGTTGGTGTTAGAGCATTCGAGGGATCTCCGCTCCTGATCAAGAATACAATTAGGGTTGTGTGCTCACCGAGCTACAATGTCGGTTTCATTCCCCACAAAGATGTTTCTCTGCCCCAAGTTCTTCAGCCATTTGCACTCCCTGCCGGTGGAAATGATGTTGAAAACCGGTAAATACTAGCTCCTTATCTTCTTTCTCTTGTGCCTTTTCGCATTTGTTTCGTTCTCTCTCTAGTGCCATTTCGCATTTGTTTCGTTTAAGAAAGACGAGTGCCTGTGTTTGATGCATTTAGCTTAGCATTAGTCCCCTCTCTATGTTGTTGGCTCGTTTTCTCATCTTATTCTTAGCTGCTCTTGGGGCTTGATTTTAGAAGTTGCAGGTTCGATGTTGCTAATACTGTTAAACGGTGGTTTTGTACAGGACGACGCTTGGTTTTTGGGCTGGTCATCGGAATTCGAAGATACGGGTAATACTAGCCCGAGTGTGGGAGAACGACACAGAGCTCGATATTTCGAACAACAGGATAAACAGGGCTACGGGGCATTTAGTATATCAGAAGAGATTCTACCGGACCAAATTCTGCATATGCCCCGGCGGTTCGCAAGTCAACAGCGCTCGCATAACGGACTCCATCCATTACGGATGTATCCCTGGTACATACATGTTCTTATACTCTCTCTCTCTGTGTAAGAAGGAGACTGAACTTATCCCATCTTGTTATTTTGGACAGTTATATTATCAGACTACTACGACCTCCCTTTCAACGACATTCTAGATTGGAGAAAATTCGCGGTTGTACTCAGAGAGCGAGATGTCTATGACCTCAAGCAGATCCTCAAGAACATATCACAAGCTGAGTTTGTTTCGTTGCATAACAACTTGGTCAAGGTATTGAGAAATTTCCACCCTTTTCTCCAATATTTGTTGCATACAAGAAGCTGATTGGTCTTTGCTTGTTGTTGGTGCAGGTGCAGAAGCATTTTCAGTGGAACTCACCTCCAGTCAAATTCGACGCGTTTCACATGATCATGTATGAACTATGGTTACGCCACCATGTCATCAAGTACTGATCAAAGACTTTTTTTTTTTTCCAACCCCGTAGATACGATCCCAAAACAAACAAAAAAAGCTAGTATGTACACTCCTCTCTTGTAAGTTTTTAATATCATAGCTTATAACAGTAACAACAAACATTACATTCTTTGAGGAAAATTCGTTATTCTTGTGTATCGTCTACTCTCTCTCTCTCTGTACCATCTTCACAAACGCAAACGCAACACTGGAGGATCCCTATCCCAACGACTTCGTTTGAAAAAAGAAGTGATATTCTCACCAACGCTATTTCTTAAAACAAAACCTGCAACTCTATTCATGAGAACCTTTTCTTCCATATATCAAGAACATTTTGGGTTTTTGTGTAAAATCTATTGAAAAAAAAATGAAACAGGAGCTTAAACATCTATCTATTAGCAGCATCTGCAACCGAAAATATGAGCAACTCTTTTCGGCAATGAGTAATCAGCTTGCATTTCAGGGTCCACAGCCATGTCCTCGGCTCGTGACCACTCATATACTCCTCGCTCTTCCTTACTACCCGGTACAGTGTTGTCCAGTACGAAAGCGAGTAGAAAGGTTACAACCATATTCAGAGACAGCACAGCATTCATCGCAAAATCCAGCTGCAGTTTGCATTATTATTATTTTTTTTTTTTTCTTTTTTTTCATGGTCCACGAAAATGCTAAAACCAAGGCAAGAGAAGGAGAGCCGCTTACTTGCTCGATGCCCGTTTGGAATGGTCCGCTTGACGCGGCTCCAAAGGGCAGGTAATAGCTCGGTAGTATTAGACTGGATAGCGGCTGGTACTGCTGGAGATAAGCAGGGATGGATAATCCAAGAAACAATGAGACTCCAACTATGGTTATGTTCCTAAAGCTTGCACTTTGTGCATACCGAAGATTCGATAGACCCAGAGCCACTGTCAGTGCCCATACGAAGCATAATACTGAAGCAGCCAAAGCCTGTGGTATTGAAGCAAGAATCGCGCCTAGTTTTCCTGTCAGGTTTAAGGAATTTAAAGATTAGAGTTAAGGGTCATGATAAAAGATTTACAATTTGGGTCGGTCATTGGATGATGCTTACCCATAAATGAGAACACTATCAAGAACATAGCTCCGATCACCAGAGCTCTTCGGCTAGCCACCTTGGTGATGTTGATCGTATGAATATTTTCGGTTAAAGTGGTTGATCCGGTACCCGAACCCCAGATTCCCGCCAATAAACTGCAAAACCCTTCTAATGCAACACCTCTACTGACAATTCCTCGTGTAGGGCGCTTAGCATTCACCAACAAAGATGTAGAGTGATAAGTTCCAACCTACAAGTGTACAAATTCTAACCATTTTTAGCAGCAAGATCACACCTTCAAGGAGGGAGAAAGAGGAACTGAGTACCTACCGAATCCACTGATGCAACCAAAGACACAAAGATCATAATGATACAAGTCCTCATGTGAAAAACCGGAAGCCCCCATTGAAATGGATAAGGGATTCTGACCCAAGGAGCAGTTTCCCAAGCATTTGAAGCATCTGTTCTGCAATGCTTCATAGTATAGGCATGCTTCTTACATTCGTTTATCAATATGTTAGAGCTCGGTATGTCGGCGTTGCAACCTCTGTAGTCATAAGCCCCACCAAGAGTTAAAAAGAATGCATATGTCCATATGATGAGAGCACTCAGAGGCACCTGGCAACATGATTAGCAACAGCAAAAAAACGCTTGACTTTCTAGTAGAGATTCCTTAAAACAAAGATTGAAACTTTACGCCTCACTTTTACCAAAGGGTTAAATTAACATACCGCGTAGATTCGGAATAAGCGATGCCCAAAGAGTGAAACTCCACGAAGATACTGAAAGCATGAAAGCAAAATCCCATATCAGAGAGAGAGAGAGAGAGAAACATGGCTCTATTATTGTTATTATTATTCAAGTTGTGGCAAATCCTTACCAATGTGAAAACGAGAAGCAAAACTACTACGGGAATGCTGATCTCAACACAAGTGCCGGCTTGCGGGAATCCATAGCTAAAGAATGCTAATCCTACTGCAGCTACGGTTGGAGCTACTACGACAGGATTTATAAATCTGAACATCATAGTTTAAGGAACCACATATAGTTAGAGTTAAACAAAATCTGATATCTATTTTGAGTTTTAACTAAAACCAAGAAACTGCGGATTACCTAAGAAGGAGAGACATGAGACCACTGAATCCCAATACGCACTGAAGCAATGAGCCAACAATTATAGCCCCCTGTAATTCTCTCATTATGTCCCGAAATTTCTGCAGCCGGATCATGAAAACACACAAGTTTATCGCAAAGTTTCCATGGCAATCAAAATCCTCTTTTTTGATTTATATATTTGCATGCTTGCTTACATGCTCAGTGAGGTTCCTGAACTCCTCCGAGTTGGCGACAACCAAAGCAGGGGCCAAGTAAACAAAGGAGCTCCCTTGAACCAAGGGAAGACGAGTTCCGATACAAGAGTGAAGTATGGTTGACACTCCAGTAAGAAGCAGCATCGTTGAAATCACTGCGGCGGTATCTTTCTAGTCATCATAAGTCCAAATTCATTAATCAAGAAACAAAACAAACAAGTGTTCACAGAGGAATCAACGGAAGAAGAAGAAGCAGCTTACATCGGAACCATCCATGGCTGGTACAATGACTAGAGGTATAAACACAAGTGAACCAGCAAGTGACATGTAATGTTGCAAACCGTAATAGATAAGTGGAACTGCAATTCATCACCAAACAAAAAAAAAAATCAACATAAGAATCTTTCCCAGCATGTGTTCAAAGAATCTTCCTGATTAACCGCTCAAAAAGCTACAATTTTTTTAGGGGAAGAAGAAGAAGCTGAGATTGAGAAAACTAACCGAAACCAGGATTATCTCTAAGACCATACTTCATTACAATGGGTTTAGGCCATTCTCCATCTTCTGCTTCTCCACCGCCTGGATAGTAAAACCCATTTTCCAAATCCCTGTTGATTTTCCCGCCTTCATTCTCCGACGATGCCTCAGCCGCGTCTCTGTCCTCATTCCGGTTTAATCCTCTCTCTTCCTCTCCAGGGCCCGCTTTTGACCCGGAATCAGATCCGGTTACGTCTCCCAGAATCGGGTCGATCTCTGTTTTACGAGACGACCCTTGACCTACTTGACCTCTGCCTTTTGGCAAATCAAATCCAGAGCTCTCACCGAACTTGGTACGAGTACTCGTGCTGGTTTCGCCGGAGTAATCGGAGACAAACCCAGTTCTCTTGGCCCAAGATCTTAGGTCTCTCGGGTTCAAATCCTTTTTCGGTAAGAATGGTTCTACCCTCTTTAAGAAAGCACCGAACTTTCTCTCGCCATTACCGCTTCCTTTGCCCTTATTACCATTATCCGGATCCAAACCCGACCCGGAATCCATTTTTTTCCGAAATACTCTCAACTAATAAGAGAGGGTAGAAGCTTGATCAGTGGCGGACTTAGGAGCTGTGAACTGAGCTCTTGAAGTTCAGTTTAAGCTTCTTCTTCTTCTCTTTTTGGCTTTTTTGCTAACTTTGGCTCTCAAGTGAGAAACAGAGCGTAACGTAACCTCTCTTTGTTACTCATGTCGCCATCACCCATCAGCGGTTTGTCTTTACCTCATCTAAATTACTAAACTACCCTTCTTATGTATGCTTTCACATTGATGATATTTGGGTACCCAGTTAATAAACAATACTATAATTAAAGCCAACGAAAAAGTTTGCTTTAAGACTAAGTATTCAACATTAGCTGCTTAATAATGATAATTTACGGTGGATGCTTTTAGTACAATCACTCCCATTATTCTTGTTAAAATTTTGGAAGTAATCTAGAAAATTGAGATCACAAATTCAAAAAGATATTCAAAGAGATATGCCTCTTATTCAAGACACAAAATCTGGAGAAACTCCTACTGCTTAACCATTTACAATAAATACATACAGAGGATGTTTACAGAGAATTTACAATGGCATTAATGTTTTCTTATATACAAAAAGATCAGTGGTAGTTAATAATATTACATGCAATCTGCAATCACTTCAAACTCAGTCTTGAGGAGGAAGAAGAAGAAGAAGAAGATAGTTATGATACAGGACAAAATAGATACAAGAGTATATACATCACTCTTTGTATATTTACATTGAAGACTTGTAACATGAATTTTCCGACTCAAATGAATAATCCCTTCCATTACCACCAATTCCATCATCTTGATATAAAAACTGCTTCTTCCTCCAATCCCTTATTCCTTTCCCAGGATCAATGTTGATTGTTCTCCACCATTTTTTTATGGATTTTGATCTGTTTTCTGGATCAAATATAACCAACTTACATCATATCTCAATATGAACCCAAATGTGCTTTTTCTCCATAGCTTTTCCAATCCCACGTTGCTTCTTTTTCTTTGTGTTCACTCTTTTTCTTCCTCTTTTTTTTTTGAGGGGTCTTGATCCGTTTCCAGGATCAGTGTAAGCAATACCCATCATCTTAATCTAAACCATAAAACTACTTGTGCTTCTCTTTTTTTTCTCTTTTTCTTTTCCACTTTTTTCTCCTTTTTTTTTTTGAGTTTTCAGGATTAATGTAGTAACCAAAATTCTTCAGAGCGTGTATTAGAGAACTAAAACTACTAACTAACTACAAAAGGAAGAGACCTGGTCAAAGGTTCTGCAGAGATGAAAGCCATTGCTCCATGTAGTTCTTCCCATCTGCACATTCGATTACAAGTCAACGGAACTGAATCAGAAAAGTTTGCACTTTGGATCAGGACAAAAATGTTGAGACATCAATAGCAAAGACTGTGGATCATTTACATATATCATTCTCATGATACTAAGCAACACCAAAGACTCAGAGCAAGTAAGATCAATTACTGAACAACAAACATTAGCCTTTATATAAAACCCCAAGAGGGATAAAGAGTTCATACCAGGAGACAATCCGTTGGGGAGATTCTTGACAGCAGCCAAGAGCTGGTTATTACTAGAGCCTTCGACGACAGCTCTGTAACAAGGAACGAGCACCAAGAAGCCACCATCATCTCCTTCTTCGTCGCTTTGGAAATCAGGCCCATGTGGCTCAGTCCATCCAACAGACCATTCAGGTCCATCAGCAGCAGCGACAGCTACAGATTCTGCCGAGCCAGACGAACCAAAGCTCTCGAGTTCCAGCTCCTTCCTCTTGATCACTCTTCCTTTGGTTCGGTTTATCTTTGTAGGGAACTTAAGAGCTCCAGCCTCTTTCTCTTTTCTACCACCTAATAACCACCAAGGCCAACTCGGGATCTGTCTCTTCATCATTTCAACTATCGGATTTGTTTTTTTTCTTTCTGGAAATCGAACCCAAATTCAGGCGATCCCACCATTAATCTGGTGAGATGCCACAGGAAAAACAAAAACAATAAAAAAACCTTTTGGTTGAAAATCGACCTCGAATGAATTCAGAAGAAATCAATTTAACGGTTTAAAGAATGGATGAAGCAGCAGCTGATCTTAGTGATATTTTACAGCCAGGTAATGAAAAAATGTCTAAAATCTCCTGAATTTATAAAAGAATGAAAAAAGGACAAAATTTTCGAGCTCGATTCCAAGGAAAGAGATGAGCTTCTTCTTTTTTTCAAATAATCAACAGAGATGAGCTTTTTTCTTAAATCTTCGAAAGAAATAGGAAAAAGAAGATCACAAGCTCACCATTGAAAACCGGCGAAACAAAGAATGTTTCACCCTAGAGTTTGGAGCAAGATTTGACAATGAAATCAACACCAAAAAGCGATGAAATTAAACGGAAATAAAATTGATCGATCGGACAAGAAAAACCTTTGAAACCCCCCCCCCCCCAGATTATCTATCGTCCTCTTCCATAATCTCTCTTATCCCTCCGACCAAATTTGTCCCTTCTACTCAAGAGCTAGTCGTCTTCTTCTGCGATTTTATAATTGGATTTCTCCAAATCTTTTGGTTTTAGTTAGATCCAACGGCCACAAATTTGACGATCGTCCCCTCCAATCATTAAACTACAATTATATGATTGATGCAAAAAAAAATTATAAGATTTTGAGTCGTTTTCGGAAGAGACAACAAATATACTATTATTTACATAATTAATTAAAAGAGGAAAGAAATATCATGAGTTCCTATCTACCGTCGATTCGCGGACAAGTGGATCCCTACAACCGTACAAAATTGATGATGTGTCATATTTTATCCAATCGTTTTGCGTGTGTATGCGGCTCAAGCTATGGACACGTGGCGAACTCATCTGCCCTTTGTTTCTGACTATGGTTGCTTTTAACTCGTGGTGATTACGAGGAAAATTTTAGAGATAAGGCTTTTTATAACATATACTTTTAGCGAATGTTCCAGAAATACTGCTGGAAAAATCCGGTTAAATTATAGTTTAGTCGTTATAGATTCTTTTAACTGATTTTGCGTTGACCATCAAATTATTTGTAATAATCTTATCAAAAACTGAATATTAACGAGTACAACAAACAAAACAAATAACGTAGCTGGTCCGGNATCTTGTTCCTAAAATCTCGCATCGGTTCCGAAATTAGGGTTCTATACTTTCCAAAAATCTCGGATCTTGTTCCTAAAATCTCGCATCGGTTCCGAAATTAGGGTTCTATACTTTCCAAAAATCTCGGATCTTGTTCCTAAAATCTCGCATCGGTTCCGAAATTAGGGTTCTATACTTTCCAAAAATCTCGGATCTTGTTCCTAAAATCTCGCATCGGTTCCGAAATTAGGGTTCTATACTTTCCAAAAATCTCGGATCTTGTTCCTAAAATCTCGCATCGGTTCCGAAATTAGGGTTCTATACTTTCCAAAAATCTCGGATCTTGTTCCTAAAATCTCGCATCGGTTCCGAAATTAGGGTTCTATACTTTCCAAAAATCTCGGATCTTGTTCCTAAAATCTCGCATCGGTTCCGAAATTAGGGTTCTATACTTTCCAAAAATCTCGGATCTTGTTCCTAAAATCTCGCATCGGTTCCGAAATTAGGGTTCTATACTTTCCAAAAATCTCGGATCTTGTTCCTAAAATCTCGCATCGGTTCCGAAATTAGGGTTCTATACTTTCCAAAAATCTCGGATCTTGTTCCTAAAATCTCGCATCGGTTCCGAAATTAGGGTTCTATACTTTCCAAAAATCTCGGATCTTGTTCCTAAAATCTCGCATCGGTTCCGAAATTAGGGTTCTATACTTTCCAAAAATCTCGGATCTTGTTCCTAAAATCTCGCATCGGTTCCGAAATTAGGGTTCTATACTTTCCAAAAATCTCGGATCTTGTTCCTAAAATCTCGCATCGGTTCCGAAATTAGGGTTCTATACTTTCCAAAAATCTCGGATCTTGTTCCTAAAATCTCGCATCGGTTCCGAAATTAGGGTTCTATACTTTCCAAAAATCTCGGATCTTGTTCCTAAAATCTCGCATCGGTTCCGAAATTAGGGTTCTATACTTTCCAAAAATCTCGGATCTTGTTCCTAAAATCTCGCATCGGTTCCGAAATTAGGGTTCTATACTTTCCAAAAATCTCGGATCTTGTTCCTAAAATCTCGCATCGGTTCCGAAATTAGGGTTCTATACTTTCCAAAAATCTCGGATCTTGTTCCTAAAATCTCGCATCGGTTCCGAAATTAGGGTTCTATACTTTCCAAAAATCTCGGATCTTGTTCCTAAAATCTCGCATCGGTTCCGAAATTAGGGTTCTATACTTTCCAAAAATCTCGGATCTTGTTCCTAAAATCTCGCATCGGTTCCGAAATTAGGGTTCTATACTTTCCAAAAATCTCGGATCTTGTTCCTAAAATCTCGCATCGGTTCCGAAATTAGGGTTCTATACTTTCCAAAAATCTCGGATCTTGTTCCTAAAATCTCGCATCGGTTCCGAAATTAGGGTTCTATACTTTCCAAAAATCTCGGATCTTGTTCCTAAAATCTCGCATCGGTTCCGAAATTAGGGTTCTATACTTTCCAAAAATCTCGGATCTTGTTCCTAAAATCTCGCATCGGTTCCGAAATTAGGGTTCTATACTTTCCAAAAATCTCGGATCTTGTTCCTAAAATCTCGCATCGGTTCCGAAATTAGGGTTCTATACTTTCCAAAAAGTTCGGATCTTGTTCCTAAAATCTCGCATCGGTTCTCAATGGGTAAATCGAATAAGAAAGTTAAGCAAATCTCAGGTAAATTTTGTTATCTATACGAAGCAAATAATCGTGATTTTAATCTCTGATTTAGTCCGATTAATCGTGTGAGTCTAATCTGTGTGATTTTGATAATTGTGTTTTTAATCTGTGTGGATTTGGGGCTCACAGATTTTGATAATAATTTTGATAATTGTGATTTTGATATTGTGATTTTGATCCGATTAATCGTGTGATTTTAATCTATACGAAGCAAATAATCGTGTGGTTTTGATAATTGTGTTTCTTGCAGACTCGGATGCAAGTAAACAACGGCCGATTTTCCCCGATAGTGTTGTTCATATGATGAAAAAGATGGGACACCTCTCGTCTGAGGGAATAGGAAAGCATGGCCAGGGCATCAAAGACCCCATTGAAGCAACTTATAGAAGGTTTAGAAATGGAATTGGGTGTACAGAGCCGACACTCAAGCCCCTTGAAGCAATTTGTCTGTCCAAGCCCATGAAATTTGTAAGGGCTAGTAATAAACTGGAAATTGGGTGTACAGAGACAAGACTGGATTCAGAGAATGAGGAGAAGACACTCCCTGGAGCAGAGAATGAGGAGCACCCTGAAGCAAAGAAGGAGCTCCCTAAAGTAGGACCATCACCTCTTCTAAACTCCAACATTGAGAAGCAAACAACCGAGGAAGACATTGTAAGCAGTGCAGCACGTGCTTGGCAAGACTATGTCTCTACCGTGAGAGCCACAACATCAACATGTAGAGAGCGAGAGCCCACAGAGACACCTGAACTTCTCTTTGAGAATTGCAAAGCAGCTCATCAGAGGCTAAAAAACGAACCAGTGGAAAAGGAAAAAGAGAACAAGTATGAAGTGGCAAAATCAACTTATGCAGAAGATCTTCTCCTCAATAACCACAGCATGGTTTGGGGATCATATTCGAAGGATAATAAATGGGGCTTTGGCTGTTGCAGAAGTCTGAGAAAAGAGAGTTTTTGTCAGCCTCTTCCAGATGAGTTTGAGTTGTGTGCATCAACATTTAGTCATCAATTCACGCATCAAATAAAGGTTTCTACACAGAGTCAAAAGAAGAAAAGGAGGAGGAGTGGAGGCTCTAGGAAAAAAGAGCAAGAAGAAAGCGATATCAACAAGGGACCGTTTGTTGCATCATGCTGCGCAAGGTTTTCACCAGACGGACAATATCTTGCCTCTTGTTGTTCTTTTGATGCTTTTATAAAGGTGAGTTGATGTGGATTGTATTCTTAAAAGTCTTAAGAGGATCGCTAAGACTTTAAAGAAAACATTGCAGGTTTGGGATTACACTACTGGGATCCTGAAGGAGGATTTGCAATACCAAACTGAAGTAAGCTCTCGTGACAACTTTTTCATCTTTTTTTGTCTTTACGCTCTTGTGTTATAGCTCAGGACAGGCTCATATAAGCTGTTACTCCATTTAAAATTTCAGCGAATGAAAAAATCCTTACTGCATCTGATTGTTGAATGATTAATTTCTGACAGGAAATGGACCATGTCCTCTGTATAGAGTTTAGCAGAGATTCAGAGATGCTTGCATCTGGGTCACAAGATGGAAAGATTAAGGTAATAAGTTCCAGCTGCAAATGTTTTCTGTTTTCTTAAAAGTATTGCTTTTCTCATTCGGTTGTTTCTTATTGTAGGTCTATCGTACAGGGAGTGGTATATGTTCACTTACGCTCGAAGATGCTCATTCCAAAGGAGTAACATGCCTAAGTTTCTCTTTTGATGGAAAGGAGCTACTTAGTAGCTCGCTGGACCACAAAGCAAGGTTGATTCTTTATTTCTTGATTTTTTTCTCATTTTGACCACAAAGCAAGATCAAATTCATATTGACTTTTTGCTTTATTTTATATAGAATCCATGATTTGGAATCTGGGCAACTGTTGAAAGAGTTTTGCGGACATACCTCTTAAGTAAACAGTGCCATTTTCACAAGTGATGGAAGCGGTATAGTCACTGCCTCCAATGATTGCACAGTCAAGGTATATTGGATGATTATATTCTTAAGGTTTTGAGTGTTTCCCATTAGGACTTTTTGCTGTTTTCGAGTGTTTCCCATTAAAGACTTTTTGCTGTTTACACAGGTCTGGGATTTAAACACCACAAGTTGTTTAAACATAATTGAGCCACGAACTTCAATAAGAGTATGTTTTCATTAAGATATACGTATATTGTATTATTATATTCTTCATGTTGTTATTTTGTGGCTAAGTCGATTTGTTTTTCAGGGAAGAGCAGCTCCCGTCAACTCCCTTCATATCCACTCCAACAACTCATTTCTCGTATGCAACAAGACATCAACACTTTCCATCATGAACCTCGAAGGACATCTTATGAAGACTTTCACGTCCAAGGATCAAGGAGGAGCTTTTCTTGCCGCATGTGTATCTCCGAAAGGAGATTATATATATGCGGTCGGTGAAGACAGCATCGTTTATTGCTTTGGATACAAATCCGGTGAACTCGAGCATCGATTTGAGGTTGGTTTTAAAACCTAAAAGTTTCATTTTACAAACCAAAAAAACACGTTAACATACTAACTTACTCTCGCAGGTGAAAGGTGTGATAGGTGTATCACACCACCCACATCGAAACATGATAGCTACGTATAGCAAAGACAGCACGTTGATGTTGTGGAATGGATGGAGAAGGTGTTGATGAACAAAAGAATATGAGAGAGCAACAAAATTTTAAGAGTTTTCCTTGAAGTTGGCTATGTCTTTTACAACTTAAACAAGATGAAGTGTAAGTAGTCTTCTTCTTGAAGATAAGGATGAAAGTTCTTGACTTTTCAACGTGTCTTTGTTACTTTTCATTTGTTCTGAGGATAGATAAGGATGAAAATTCTAGACTTTCTACGTGTCTTGTGAGGATAGATAGAGATATTCCACGTTTTTTTCTTCAGGTTTTGAATAGTATTCCTTGTGATAACTTTTGCGGTTGATGGTTTGCCTTTTCTTTAATTTGATGATGATCATGTGCTTGATGACTATGTCCCCTATTTTAGATGTTGCTTCATCTTGTTGATTCTTTTTAGCTGAGAATTGAGTCTGATTCTTGTCAAAGGGCAGACGACAGACCAACGAATTTACTGTCTTCAGAGTTTTATCTCTATAATTTGATGATGATCATGTGCTTGATGACTTTGTCCCCTGTTTTAGATGTTGCTTCATCTTGTTGATTCTTTTTAGCTATAACATCTTTCGAATTCAAGGACGAAAACGAAGGGCTTCGATGAATTTGTGAAGCTGATGCTGACACAAAACATTTATATTGCTGCATCATCAGCTCTGTGTTATGGCTCCCAGCATTTGGCTCAAAAATCTTGCCTTTTGATTCGTAACGATTCACAAAACCTAAACCCATAAATCATCAACCAATAAGATCGCAGTATCTAAACCAAAGTTCAGTGTTTTCCATCTCTCAATCTTTTTCCAGTAGAATTCAATTACAAAAAGTAAAATTGGAGACCATCGGGAAGTCACACCTGAAACAGAACGAGACGCTGAGTTATCTGTCGATCGGAGATTAGTTAGAGATTTACATCCAAATCTTATAAATTCTCCCGATCTTCTCCATTTCTGCATCATCATTCTTCTTCTTCTTCTTCTTCTTCTTCTTCTACTTCTTCACGTCTTCTTCTCTCTCTCTTGCCAAAATGTTCGTTAAGACTTGGCGATAAAAATGAGGCTCAGACTGAAATGTCAATATTACCCCAGAGGCTGGAAAACGAAACGCAGCGTTTCGTGTGGACATCCGAAGTAGATTGATCGACTTTACCTTTAAAATCCCTAGCCTGAGAGCCTCCCGTTGTTTCCTCTGGAGCTTCAATCCTCTCCAATGGCGTCTTCTTCTCTCTCGTCTATTTCATCCATTCTCAGCAACCCTCAAGGTTGCTCTCACTGCTTCAAAGCCTCTACACGACGCGGTCTCGCTCTTGCATTCCTCTCCTCGAAAGTAAACCATGCTTCTTCCTCTTCTTCTTCTGCTCTTCTCCCTCGTTGCCACAACGCGCATCGTCTCACACAGAAGCCGATAAAGAGGAAGGATGGGTTTGTATTAGATCTTTCTAGAAGCTTTTCGGTTTCTCAAAGTCCTGGTTCCGGCAAGTTTGATGGTCCAAGCCTCCATCAGTTCATCTCCAAAGCTCAAGCCCACGCTTCTCTTACCGCTCCCCAGACTGAATCTGAGTAAGTCTTCGATTTTCGATACCCCACTGTTTCATACATTTCATCGGTTTTAGAGTTTGAATGATCTGGAAGCTCTGATTTTGAGAGAATTCTCCTGATTTATGTTAGCCATTGATCGGCCAAATGGAAAGTTTCGAAATTTAAGGAATCAGAGTTTCAACTTAGTTGCAGAAACCAGTGATTGCTCACCAATCCTTAGATTGTGCAAGTTTATGTTCGTTGGTGTTATAAAATTTATCAGAATCTGACTTCAATATTTGCAAATCTCTGGACTTTTTCATGATGCTTACAGCTTATGCTAATACTTTTCTTTCTTGCTCTTAGATGCACAACAGATTCCGAAATCGCATCGAAAGGTCGGATTTATCACGAAACAAACAGATGGATGTCAGATGAACATAAACGACATGGAGATAGTCCTCTCGATCATGAAAAACTCAGGTTATAAAGAGGTAGTGACGGATCCAGAGAGCGCGGAAGTCATCTTCATCAACACTTGTGCTATCAGAGACAACGCCGAACAAAGAGTATGGCAAAGGCTTAACTACTTCTGGTTCCTAAAACGTCAGTGGAAAACCAATGTCGCTAGCGGAAGAGCGCAGTCTCTCAGACCTACTAAAGTCGTCGTCTTGGGATGTATGGCTGAGAGATTGAAGGACAAGATTCTAGATTCTGATAAAAATGGTCGACGTGGTTTGCGGTCCCGAGGCTATTGGAAGAAGTAGACTATGGACAAAAAGGAATCAACACTCTTCTTTCTCTAGAAGAGACCTACGCGGATATAACCCCGGTTGGAATCTCCGAGAACGCGATCACCGCTTTTGTATCCGTTATGAGAGGCTGCAACAACATGTGCGCCTTCTGCATTGTTCCCTTCACAAGAGGCAGAGAGCGGTCGCGCCCCGTGGAATCCATAGTCCGCGAGGTTAAGGAGCTATGGGAATCAGGTGTGAAAGAAGTCACTCTTTTAGGGCAAAACGTGAACAGCTATAACGATGATTCATCTGACCCTGAGTCAGGGGTTAATTGGGAATACAGCGAGGGATTCTCGAGCAGGTGTAAAGTTAAGAAGATGGGATTGAGATTTGCTGATCTCTTGGACCGACTCTCTTCGGAGTTTCCGGAGATGCGGTTTAGGTTTACTTCGCCTCATCCTAAAGATTACCCGGACGAGCTGTTGTATCTGATGAGAGACAGACATAATATCTGCAATCTCATCCACCTTCCTGCACAGTCTGGTAATAGCAGTATACTCGAACGGATGCGTAGAGGTTACACCAGAGAAGCTTACTTGGATCTTGTTAAAAAGATTCGGAGTATTATACCGGACGTGGCTATAACCAGCGATTGCATTACCGGTAAGGGTTACTCAAGAACATTGCTTAATCCCTTTTCCCATTTCGGTTTGCCTTAAACTGGGTCCAAGCTAAGGAAATGGTTTAGGTGTTTTCTCAATTCAGCTAGTTTTGGTGGAAGGACCAAACAAGAGAGCTCCTGAGACGGAACTCATCGGGAAAACATATAAAGGACACCGAGTTTCGTTTGTCAGAAAGCCTCTGTTCGATAAAGACGAGTGTCTTCTTGATGATGATCTGAAGAGGAATCCTGAGATTGGGGATTGTGTGGAGGTTAGGGTTGAGAAATCAACGAGAGCATCTCTGTTTGGAGAAGCTCTCGCGATTAGTAAACTATCGTTGTTTCACGATGTTGGTGTCGATGCTGTTGTTGCGTCTTGTGCAAGTTAAACTTTTGTTTTGTTTGTCTCGGAAGCCTCTGGATTTTTTTTTTATTTTTTTATCTTTTTTTATGTATACTTAATACTTCTACAGTCATCCAAATCAATTATTTTTTACAAGGGAATTATTCTGGTTTTAAAGAAAATATTGTAATGGAAAAGGATAGAAAAAAAAAGAAGAATGAGTATTAGAAATGTCAGCGTTGGAACAGAGAAGAGAAGAGAGAGAGACGTCGACAATGGCGATGGTGAGTAATGATTTTTATTTTTCGAAATCACCAAATGGTTGATTATTGTGCTCTGTTGCCACACCCTTCTTCCATTTAATTTTTGATTTTTTTTTCCAACATCAGATGTGCCGTGATTGTATTTTTTAACAGTTAAGAAATAGATGTCCTTAAGAACTTTCAGAGATTAAAAAACAAATGTTGAAGACATGTCCTTAAGAACTTTCAGAGATTAACAGTTATGAATTAATTCATGGCAATCCAGTGGTTGGAGTGTGTTCCATCATAATTAGTTGAACGATTTTAGGATTTAAATAATTTCTCTGCGATTTAGTCATGATAGACGTTTAATCAAATACAGTACTTGAATTTTTATATGTTTGGGAAATTAAACTGCGGCGTAGGATCTCCGAGTATTAAAAGAAAAATAGTACTTTGTATAATATTTTGCAATAAAGCATAAAACAGGATGCCGAGTGAAAAACAAACCCTACATACATATATATATATATATATATATATATAGGGCAAATTAGTATTTTTATATAATTTCTTTGTACATATCGAAACATTTTTAATTGTCTGTGTAGTCTAGCCGTCTAGGTTTCAGATATCAAGAATTTTAAAACATAAGGCAGAAAGCTTTCTAATTAATTAATTGTGGACCGACCTTTTATTAACATGTGTATACCTCGGCTTTCTATCAGACATATATATTCGATTAATTAATATGACTCTTGGATATATATATATTTTTTTTGTTCGAAGACTCTTGGATATTAATAAGTCTAAAGTTAAGTGGGGAGGAAAACAAGCTCCAATCACATGTCGTAGTAATCACATTCCCCAATAATAAAGCTGGATTAAGTATTTCATGTAGTTTTCATTTAAGTATTTCAAATAAGCAGTAAGGTACATATGCATCAATAATCATACAATGGCATATGCAAATAAAAAAAGTTTAATGCACTGATTAACTTAGATCATTTTGTGTGGCTGTCATGATTTATTATAGTAGGATCATGGATTAATCGGTGAACTTATATGCTCATCATTGTTTCAAAATCCAAAAGCATATCTTGGGTTGCATAAATAATTTATTTTTTCAGTGCATTTGATAATCTTTTATTTTATATTCCCTCTATTTCATAATGTAAGATGCTTTGGATTAACACACACACATATTAAGACATTATTTACTTTTTTTATATTTTCACAATAACTTTTGTTCAAAGCACTTAAGTAAAAAAAAAAAAAGGGGAAAAACCGATAACTCATTTTATCGGTTCAATTTGAACCCACTCATCGTTGTGATCCATACAAGAACTACAACTATATGACTAAAATATTGAGTAGTCATTACGTTGAATGGTGATCACCGATAACTCATTTCATCGGTTGAATTTGAACCCACTCATCGTTGTGATCCATACAAGAACTACAACTAGTGACTAAATCCAAATATCGTGTGGATACAAATTTGGAAACAATCACTGATCTAAACTCATAAATTCAGAGTTTAGATGAATATATAAAAGGGCAATTTTTTTAAAGAGCACAAAATGAAATTTATTTTTCAAAAATAACCCAAAAAATCGTTTGTACATAAATAGTCTTCATTAAAGTTAGGAAAGCATTCCTAAATGTGTCTAATGTATTCCTTACGACTTTCTAAATTTTTATTAAAATTAGAAAAACCTTACTAAATGTGTCTAACAGCTTTATAAATTGAGTTATGACATCCTTCATAAATGTGTAGCACCTTCCTAATAATGCTAAAAATAATTAACAAAAATTTTAGGTAAAAACTTAAAATGGGACTGTTTGAGGCAATTTTTCTATATAAAAAGAAAATATCTTAGATGTAAAATGTGTTATAAAAATGGAATCGATTCAGTATCAAAATTATATAACCGAGCTACATACATTGATCCATCGATGAGTTTGGCATATTACCAAAAAAAAAAAAAAAAAAAAAAACTTACGTCGTTAATTAGTTACGTTCCTTGTAGCTAAATCAAATACTAACTTATCATTAAAAACAAAGACGTTATCCTGTTTCATTGCCTTTTTGTAACGATTTAGCAACTAATAATTTATATCTTGCAAATCAAACGGCAGACGAGACCTTGTCTTTTACATAAGCATATATCAAACTGTAGCTAATTTGTAGGTTTAAACGTTTATTTTATTTGCTCTCTTACATTTATATAAACGTCGACTTAGATTTCTAAATTTTAAAATCTCGATCCGATGTTATAAGATCGAGTATTAGGATTACTAATGTCTAAAACACATACGTAGATGCATACGAATCTTATTTTCCGATGCATTTTACAGTAAATCATCAATAGGGGGTTATGATTTTAATTTTTAAATACTAAATAATCAAATTCTTTCAAAGCTAGTAGATTGGCCCATATTCTCTAATAAAATTATTCAATGTTGAATTTTTTTTTTTTCCGAGTGTGTACTTAATTGTTATCTTTCATTTTGAATTACATGATAATCTCTACGTACGCACTGTATATAAAGGCAATAATTAACAAATTTTGATTCAACAAGTGAGACCTTGAACATTCGAGATTGGTTTGGGGTGGGGGTGGGGGGTTTGTGCTATGATCTAATCCAATTTTGTTCTTTGATCATTTACGCTGTTGGAAACCTTTCACTATTTTAAATAACCTTTCAACTTTTTAAACCTTACTAATATGAATAACGTTGTCATCTTTACAGTGATTTAACGGCTGTAACAACTCGAAAAAATTAACGTTTAAACGAGTATATGTTTTTATAGCTTTGATAGCACTCACCAAATTCCTTTGACAAGAACAACTTGTGACAAAGTTTGTCAAATTTTGGGAGTTTCGATACAGAATCCTCTTAAAAGAAAGAGTTTTGTAAAATTATATACATGTAATTAATGTGGGTTCCGATTGTTAACATTCTATTATTGCGAAATGGCGAAATTTTTTTGTGTACGATTGGATAGATTTTGAGTAACGACAGAAATATAAGTATTTTAAAAATAAATTTGATGATGACAGACCAACGGATTTACTGTCTTCAGAGTTTTATCTCTTTAATTTGATGATGATCATGTGCTTGATGACTTTGTCCCCTGTTTTAGATGTTGCTTCATCTTCTTGATTCTTTTTAGTTGAGAACTGTGTCTTGACTTTTGTCCAAGGACAGAGACGACAGACCAACGGATTTACTGTCTTCAGAGTTTTTTATATCAATGTTTTTGGTAATATCGATTTTAGACATAATATATTTTGCTGCTTAGCTCTTTAGCAGCAAATTCACCTGTTCAAATCTAATAAAACATCTTGTCTTTCACCTAACCTAAACATATACTCTACACCTAAACATCTGTTCAAATTCACCTGTTCAAATCTAATTGGAAGTTCCTCTTCCGATCACCCAAACCGGCTTTCCCCAACCAAAATCAACCTCGTACATGCCGAGCTTAACACCAGCTATTACTCATCCACAAGTCCATCTCATTTCCTCTTCCATATATGCTTTCCCAATAATCAAGAATTGTGGAGGAAAGAAATTCGAAGTGGTGAAACTAGGAGTCAACGTAATCCCCAAACCTCTTGCTGACTCAGCCCATCCTTCGATGGACATTGCTAAAGAGGTTGCATCAGTGATCTTGTGAGAAACGCAGATTGTGATGGCCAATCCTCCACAGCTGAAGAAATTAGCCTGAATTAGTAACACAGCCCATGCCACTGCTCCTCTTGACTTAGCTTCAATAATGGTCCACTCGAGCTTCTCTATAAACATAGCTCCTTCATCATTACATTCGATGGAACTCCCAATGATTCTTCCGGCAAGAGGGTAAAAGATTGGAAAATTTTCAGACAGAGAGAGAAAGATTCAGATTTCTCTTGTCATTTGGAGTTGGAGAAGACGGTTTGATTATTTCTCTTGCTAAAATCTCAACTTTCTTCTCCATTATTACCCACAAAATCTTTCTCAACTTTCTGGTAAACCCAGACAAACACTCTAAATATCACTTCAGTGAAGATCCTTGATGAGATCATAGTTTCACATGATGGTTTCCTTCAAGGTTGATCAATTAGAGGATGCTATCAAATCAAACTGCAGACGAGACCTTGTCTTTTGCATAAGCATATAGCAAACTGTAGCTAATTTGTAGGTTTAAACTATATCCTGTATTCGTATTCGTTACAGAAGATAGATGTGACCCCCAAGGAAATAACTATAAGGAAATTTTGGCAAGCAAAAAAAAAAAAAAAGAGATTTGTGCGTCGTCTTCTTTCTTTCAGGGAATGGAGAGCCAAGAAAACATGAACTCGGTGAAGGACACATTGGTCAAAGCAGATAGGATATGCCAAAGAGAGAATGCAGATTGAAAAATTAATGTAACTCATTGCAGCTATAGCGAGTCATCGTCAGTCAATGGTTAAGTCAGTTGAAGAAATCAAATAGACTAAGAATGCTATTAAGATATTCCGGTAAATTAAAAAAAAAATCTAGAATGCCTTGTCTTTTCTTTCACTAGTTTTGAACCTCACGGTTTCAAAGTTCTTACCTCTTGAAAGTTGAAACCGACTCTCATTGTAAATAAACAGAGGCATTCTAAATATTCTTGTCAATGAAAAGGAATCTAAGTAGAAGAAGAAAAAATAAGACGAGCAGAAAAGAAAAACCAACCCAAAATAGTCTAAAGCTTTCTGACTGAATTGCAAAATAAGATAAATGAATAAACAAGGAGTGAGAATATTCAGGTATAGGCAAAACCAGCATATAAGAAGTTAACGCCGACACAAGAGGGCGCGAGGACAGCACCAGACCACTCAATCTTCCCCCAAACCTCGCATCCCTTGCTCTGCAGGGAAATCTCGGCAGACCAAAGCTCCAAAGTCTCAGGACCTTGAGGCCGCGCTTTCCAAAAGATGAAAATCTTCCCAGCAGAGTTGCTGCAGAGTTTGCAGATATCATAACCACAGAGCTCTTCTAAACCCTTCACTTCCTTCCAATCCAAATCCAACTCACATGGCAAACACCACAGTATTCTCCCGCGGGTATCACCGCAGAATAAGAAGCTCCCAATGAAACACCAATCGTTTCTGTATTCCGGCTCCGGATCGGTTTTACCGGTTGCCACAAATATACATTTACCTGGTGAAAAGAACAAGTTTTGACCATCCTCATCCACCGCGTAAACCTCCTCCTTCTCTGTCACCACACTTCGCTGGATTTTGAGAGGCATCTTGGGAGTAAACACAAACAAGAAATCCCAAGTTTTGGTCCTGATATCGAATACCTCTACCCAGTTTGAGGAATCAGCCACATCCCAGCACCCTCCGAAAACGTATATCTTCCCGTCTATCAGGCTTGCGGATGCTCCGCACCGAGCTATCTTCATGGGCGGAAAGCGGTACACTGTGTGCTCGACACAATCCAAAAACGTGACATCCGAAGTGGGTTTTCCGTTCATGAGTCCACCGATAACATAGATTCCAAAACCCCTCACCACGAAAGAGGATCCTGATTCCGGAGCCGGATACAAGTGCGAAAATATCCGTTTCAGCCGACGTTGCACGGGGTGGAGGATGAACCACCGTGGGCTTGGATCTGGAAAGATGTGCAAGAATACGTACAGAGATGGCTCGACGCAACCCATCCGCCATCTCAAGTTCCAGAGCTCAGGGGACACTACGAGAGACCGGTGGCTCTTGGAAGCGATAGCTAAGGCAGCGAGGTCCAATCTTGACAATTGAGCCAGGAAGTTCAAAGCCACCGCATCTGGCAACGACTCTAACCAAGACACCTTCGTCGTCAATTCCAATTGACTACATCCCCGGATCGCAAATCTTCCTTCCATTGATTGATTACCGGAGTCCCTTCTCGCGCTAGGGCTTTTTGTGAGAGGATCCAGACACAAACTAATCTGAACTGTAATAATTACTAGCACAACCTTAAATATTTATTATATACAATTGTCGTCTAGTTAAAAGGAGGAAATACTCTGGGTCAGCCACGTGTCAAAGAAGATGTTCCACGTGTTTTGTGCTGGATGCAGCACCGTTTCTCTCAGCCACATGTTTATCATCTCATTTTTGGGCTTCAGTTGGGTCAAGGCCCATTTTTAAAGATAGCAAGTTGTTTTTTTTATTTTGTTTGCTTTGTAATATAATCTTGGTGGCTTGTATTTTTTTTTTTTTTTTTTGAACGTCTAGTATTATTAAATGGCAAATGAAAAACACTTCAGAATCAATCCTATTTCACTCACTCTTTATAAAGTTTCGAATGTTTTGTGTGTTCGCCGCAACAACAATAAAAAAGAAAACAAACGGATGTAACTAAATTAATAATTAGCACACCTATTCGCATTCACTACGTATTCATTATTCGCATTCATTCTACATTGCTAATGACATGCACGGAACAATGAATTAAAATGTCACATTTGGTTATACTCATTTTAGTTTGGTCACCCACACTATTTGAGAATTCACCATTCAATATTTTGACTATTCATTTGTAACACCGATCACAAATAATATATACACGTAACAATTACAATTTTCTTTTATTGAAAACAATTACAATTGGATGTTTTCATTTTATTAAAAGACACTGTTTTTAATTTTAGTTTTAAAACTACACTTCTCTCTATATCAAATGACTAAATTACCCTAATCAATAGTTTATAATTACACCACTATTTAAAATCGAAAAATAAATAAAAGTATGAAAATATGTAGGGATCGAACACCACCATATCATCTTAGTGTATTTTATAGTGAAATTTTACCAAGCTGCATTGTATATGGAATGAATACAGAAAAAACCTAAGGAACTAACAATTTACCAAAAGACAAAAGTTATGTACTTGTCACACGAAAACAAATTAATGAGTAACTGCAAGTTCCGTTACGGTAGTATTTTATCATTAATCCGACAAAGACTTCTCACAAGAAAACTTTTTTTTTTTATTATCTATGGAAGATGCAGACTAATCACTAGGGATGTGCAGCTCATGGATAGACCCTCTCTCCGGATATTCAAATGGGCCGAAAGCAAAGGTCCACACAAAAACTTAAGAGTCAAATTAAAAAGTTGAATGAATTGATTGGTACTAATCAAAGATTTCTTTTAGTTAATACAACATGAGCTAAATGGAGGTGCTATAACAATTTTAAATACATACGAGAACCAGGGCCGTGCCTACCTTGAAGAAATGGAAATATTGGCCTACGTCCCCATATTCTTAAAAATTATTAAAAAAGTTTTTTTTCATATATAAAATTTGTTTTAAAATCCTTAATTTTTAATAGTTTCTATTACGCATAGTTATCTACTTCATGACTTTATCACTGCATAACTAATGCTAATTAAGTAAATGTTAAAAAAAAAAAAACTAATGCTAATTGTACTGCTTTTTTTTTTATAACTGTTTTCCAGATAGGTTTATTTTAGCACCATATTTTGTTGAAAGTTTTTTCCTAAGTCTTACAAAATCAGTTTTATATGTAAACTTGCTCTTCTTCTTTTTTCCTGACTTTTTTTATTTATGAAAAGTTCCAATTTGTTATATAAAAAACTACTACAAATGTAGGCACGACTCTGACGAAAACATATCATGTTGAAAGCGAATCTAGAAGTGCGATAACAAGAAAGGAATTCATCAAGCTCCATACAAAAAAAAAGATGCATTGGATCTCTGTCTCAACGAAAGATGAAGTCTGAAACAAACACCATGAAAGATAGAGGATCTCAAACAGCAGGTCCATGAAGCAAATAAGGAAGAGAATTTGGATTGTAAGTTGCGGCTCACCAATGCTTATACGCAAGATGAGCAATTCTAACTATTTTATATCTTATTTTGAATGCTAATTCCTGATTTTATCAAATTATTCCATTTTAAATAAAATTTTAAAATATTTCAAAAGATTTCTCTAATTATATAAAATTAAAATTAAATAATTAGTATATCTTTATCTCAAATATAAATAATTATAATATTAATAATTTTGGATTTCAATTGTTATTTTTAAAAATATGTAATTTATAATTTAATAAACAATAAGGTCAAAAAGTCTTATTACAAATAATTTTCAAAGAAAAAAACGGTGTATTTTCAAATTTAAAAATTTAAATGGAGTGTTTTGCCAATTATATGTAACTGAGTTCTAATCTAAGAACTTCACCATAAAAATAAATAAAAATTAAAGTAAAATAGGAGAGAGAATGAAAAAAGTTTTTTTAAACAAAAGTTTTATTTTGCGTTGACCATCAAATTATTTGTAATAATCTTATCAAAAACTGAATATTAACGAGTACAACAAACAAAACAAATAACGTAGCTGGTCCGGGCCCGCCGTAGTCTATATCTTTAAAATTTAAGGAATAAGAGGCCTTTTTGTTGATTTTGATGAATACATGAAATATAGTTTTGACACAATCATTTCTTTACAGGAAGTTAAAAAACTTAAACCAAATACTCGGATGGACTATCCTAGATTTAGTTTATCAAAGTTGACATAATCATTTTTGAACATTAAATCAATTTTATTTAAGGTTAAAACAAAAAAAAAAAGTGGTTTTGTTTTTGTAGGACATATTCTCTCCTACATAACGTTGACGTATGTATGTATGGATCTCCGTCTGCACATTTTAAATTTAAATTTTCCCCTTTCTCCTCCAACGGGGAATAGACCGTGACCCCGGCTCAGAGTAGCTGCGCGGCAGCGTCTAATGGGAGATTTTCGGCGATACGGATGATGTAATCCTCTTCACAAACCATGTGGTCGGAGTAACCACCATGGGTCATTGTGTCATCGTAGTACTTGGCTCCGGAGGTTATGATCATTTTCGGACAGTAGTTCTCTTGGTCATCAGCGCAGCTGTCACATGACCGGCACGAGCTGACCATATAACCAACTCCGACTTTGTCGCCGGCGTTGAATTTAGTCACTTTGGCTCCGACTTCAGTCACCACGCCAAC
>JAHZTW010000002.1:42593893-42644118 GCA_020283515.1 Alliaria petiolata | reverse complement strand
GAGAAACAATGGCAGAACCCCACCTAATCACAACAACCATGACTCTGTCTAACCCAGAAGAAGAGATTGCAGACAGCATCGGCTTTCCTGCGGTTCCCGATGGCTCACCATCATCGCTAGATCGATGTTGATCACCAACCTAGATAAACGGTGACAGTATTACTTGTCAAAAATTCCTCCTTTTTGTTTGTGTTTGTGTTTGTGTGTGTGTGGTTAATGGTTATTGGAGGAATCAAATCACCTTGTAAGCCCAGCAATTGTGCGTAGCGCGAGGATCTCGGACCTGCGATAGAAACTGTTGAACCGATTGCTCGCTGGAGATAGGACCTGCGATTGCGATGAACTTGCTCTTCTTAATCTCTTTCTCCACGGATACCATTTCTCTGATGGTCGTGAAGGCGGCGCCGACGGAGTCCGAAGTCATCGAGCTCTTCCTGGAAAGCAGGGAAGTGGCGGGGATTCGCCGGGGGAGAACCACCAAGACTGTGCTTGCAGCTGCTACCGGTACGCCCATCCGCATCTGATTGCTCCCTCCCTTCACTCCGATCCCTCTTATCAAGGCCCACGCGTAGGCCCATTATGAGGCCCAATATCTCTATTCAGTTTGAGTCAGGACCCTAAACTAATACCTTTTTTTTATTTTAGAAGATACCTACGAAAATGTTATGTTTTCTCACGCGGTTATACTTATAACTGTTTTTCAAACCATAGCCAATTTATTAAATAATCTTTTAATTTCTATAACTCGTTTACTGCAAATCGAACCAAAAATATGAATTCTCTTAATTAGCAGCACTAATAATTTTTTTGGGATAAAATTGTTGTCTCCGATTGAGTATGGCACATATGTGCTCTTATTGCTTCAATGGGCTCTTTTATACCCTGACCATACTTTCCAAGTCCCTTAGACTTGAAGTATCTCATATTTGTCATCAGATTAGAAGCAGTATATGAGTAAATCGGCTTTTGTTTATTTGGGTCTGAGTATGCAACGAAACATAATTACAGTAAAAAATTTTATTAATTACTAGACTTCAAAATTTTATTAATTTATAGAAGTATTTTCGGTTTTAACTCTTAATGATCATCAAGAGTCAAGACAAAAGCAAATTGTTTTCACCTGTACAAAAGTTGTTCAGTAAATGTTGTATCAATGAATTTGTAAGATGAGTTAAACCACATTCATAAACATAAAGTTGTGATTAATGATCTCAATTATCGAAAAAGAAATGATGTCAATAACATATTCGACTATCTAGGTGAAAGTGATACATAGTCAGAACCACACGGTCTATATTTACTTCCTTAAAAAATGAGAATAATTTATAATGATTATTAATTTATAAAGTTTCAATTGTATCTAAACCACGCGATCTATATTTACTTTCTTAAAAAGCGGGAATAATTTACTTTGTTAAAATCTAAATCACACAATTATTTAGTTCTTTAATTAAAATCTAAATCACACAATTGATTATTTGCTTCAGGAATTTGTACAAGATAATCTACATCAAGAGACTACATCTCAACAATCACGGGATTAAATCACACACGGTTATTTAATTCCTTAATATACGGGATTTGATACAAAATTTTACCTGAGATTTGGTTCGGCTTTTTCTTCGATTTACCCATTGTCACTTTGTCAGAGACAAATGCAAAGAACCCTAATTTCGGAACGAAGCAAGCAAAATTTTAGGAATGAGATGCTTGAGCGAATCCCTGCCGCTTCCTTACTTTTACTAAGTACGCTTGTATTTTCTTTTAAAATACACTATGCTGTCTTCACCAACAACATAAATAAAATCACCTTTCGGAGATACACATCCCGCAACAAAAGCACCTCCTTGATGTTTAAATGTGAAAGTTTTCATAACCCGTCCTTCGAGACTCATGATGTATATCTAAGATGTTTTGTTGCATACGAGAAAGTGTTCTAAGTTTTTAGGGAGGATATGAACCGAGTTGACCGGAGCTCTTCTTCCCTAAAAAAAAAGATTTGACTTAGCCACACATAACAAGGCGTACATGAATATAGCAATACAATATACTCTTAGAGGGGTGTATTGGATTAGGAATTTTAGAAGATTTGGTGGTTCTTTTAAAATCCCCTGTTATTGAACTAATGATTTCTAAATGTCTTACCAAATCCTATGTTATTCAATCAAGAGTTTATAAAAAGCAAATCAAATCCCCTGTTATTGAAAATATTTTAAATAGTGGATTTTAAAGGATTCTGAGTGATTTTAAGTGGTTTTGGTGGGGTTTGTTAGTTAAAAATATAAAAAACCAAATCCCATAGTTTTAGGTGGGATTTCATAGACTTTAATAACAAATCATTGGGTTAAGTCGAAGAGAAATTATCAGTTGGAATAGAGAGCAACATAACAACAGCCAAAAGCGGATCGAAGAATATAAAAAAAGTTTAGAAGAGGCAATGGTAAGTCCTACCCTGTGCGAAGAACAAATCAGAATGATTAATGAGCAACTCCATCAGGCTTATAAAGAGGAAGAGGAGTACTGGAAACAAAGAAGTCGCCAACTCTGGCTTACCCTAGGCGACAAAAATACATCCTACTTTCATGCGGCGACAAGAGGTCGAAAAACGGCTAACAATTTTGCGGTTATAGAAGACCCAAATGGACATGCTGTATTTGAGGAACCGCAGATAGTTAAAGTAATAGCTGCATATTTTCAGAACCTGTTTATCTCCCAGGAAGGAGAAAGAGAATCTACAGTGTCTGAGGCAATTCAGCCAAAAATTTCACCTGCTGACAATATTAAGATTGTGGAGATACCATCGGCTGAAGAAATCCACAAAGCATGTTTTGATATTCATCCCGACAAGGCACCTGGACCTGATGGGTTCTCGGCAGCTTTCTTCCAGGCTCATTGGGCATCGGTGGGACAAGCAATAACAGCAGAGATTCAGGCCTTTTTCACTTCAGGTGAATTACCAAAGAGAATAAACGAGACTCACATCCGCCTCATACCAAAAATCCAAGGAGCAAAGACTGTAGCTGACTATCGCCCAATAGCCCTTTGTAACGTGTATTACAAAATCATAGCCAAGATACTGACTATGAGATTGCAGCCTTTGCTCGCCAATGCAGTGTCAGAAAACCAGTCAGCGTTTGTACAAAAGAGGTCCATCTCTGATAATGTTCTTATTACCCACGAAACGCTACACTTCCTGAAGACATCTGGGGCAAGGAAAAGATGTTCTATGGAAGTTAAAACTGATATGAGCAAAGCCTATGATCGACTTGAATGGGAGTTTATAAGACTGGTCTTGGAAAAGTTAGGCTTTCATCAGAGGTTCATCCACTGGATTATGCAATGTGTTAGCTCGGTCACCTTCTCTTTCCTCATAAACGGTTTAGTTCAAGGCTCAGTGGTGCCCCAACGTGGGATCAGACAAGGAGACCCACTCTCACCATATTTGTTCATCCTCTGTAGCGAGGTCCTCTATGGTCTTTGTACCAGAGCGCTAGAAGCAGGCTGCTTACCGGGGATAAGAGTTGCAAGAGGATGCCCGAGAGTAAATCACTTATTGTTCGCAGATGATACGATGTTTTTCTCTAGATCAGACCCAAAGAGCTGCCTGGCTTTGAACACAGTAATACGCAAGTATTCTGAAGCATCAGGACAAACAATTAATTTGGCAAAATCAGCTATTACGTTCTCCTCAAAGACTCCCTTGGAGATGCGGATTAGAGCAAAAAGAGATCTCAGAATAGAAAAGGAGGGAGGACTTGGAAAGTACTTAGGCTTACCAGAACATTTTGGGAGAAAAAAGAAAGATATGTTCAACATCATCGTCGACCGAATTAAGCAAAGGGCAATTAGTTGGTCATCAAAGTTTCTATCTACAGCTGGGAAACTAACGATGCTAAAGTCAGTTCTCTCATCCATGCCAACATATACTATGTCTTGCTTCAAGATCCCTATGTCACTATGCAAAAGAATCCAATCAAGCCTTACAAGATTTTGGTGGGACTCTAAACCAGAGCAGAAAAAGATGTGCTGGATATCATGGAAGAGGCTCTCACAACCGAAGAAAAATGAAGGGCTGGGGTTTCGAGATATTCAAGCTTTTAATGATGCCCTACTGGGAAAGTTAAGCTGGCGAATAGTCCAAAATCCGACATGCCTTCTAGCAAGGATTCTCCTCGGCAAATATTGCAAAGAAAACTCCTTCCTGGAGTGTGAAGCTCCACAATCGGCCTCCCACGGCTGGCGAGGAATACTCACAGGAAGAGACCTCATAAAGAAGAAAATAGGCAGAGTAATTGGAAACGGTACTACAATAGATGCCTGGAATGACCCATGGATCTCCCTAGAAGAACCACAAGCGCCAATGGGCCCTGCACCAGAAGCTTGGCAACATCTCACAGTTGCTGATTTATTCACAAACCACTCCTCTGACTGGGATGTACCAAAAGTCAGAGAGATCTTTCCTTTCCTAGAGAAAGAGATTCTAAGTCTGCAACCAAGCTCCCTAGGAGCGCAAGACAAGGTTGTATGGCTCCCGACTAGCTCGGGAGACTATACAACGAAAACTGGGTATTTTGAAGCGGTGGCATCCTTGGAACCACCTCCAAACCCAAACCCAATCACACAGCAGCAACCCATCAATTGGAATACAGACGTGTGGGCTACTATAGCATCACCAAAAATCAAGTTATTCATATGGAAAGTCCTGCATAATTCGTTGCCAGTGGGGAACAACCTAATGGAGAGAATCCCAAATTCATTCTACGAATGCCCACACTGTACTGAATTGGAATCTCTAACTCATTTGCTATTTCAATGTCAGTTTGCCAGACAGGTCTGGAGAAAAGCCCCGTTCAATCAAACCATAAATTGCGAAGAGTTCCTAAATCCTATTCATGGTCTAAGAGAAACAAGAGAGCTAGTTTGCTTACCTCCATACGGCATTGGAGGCGGACCCATAGCACCTTGGATTCTCTGGGCAATCTGGATGGCCAGGAACCAAAAGATCTTCAACAATAAGAAATTCACAGCGGAAGAGGTAATGATAAAAGCGATTAGAGAAGCAAGAGAGTGGCAAGAAGCACAACATAAACAGGAGCAGTACTCGCAAAGATTAAAGGCAAGAACAAATTTTACCCGACCAGAGGAGTTCGACGCTGGATCCACGATCGTTTTCTCAGATGCGGCTTGGAGAGAAGACACGAGCTGGGCTGGATTAGGATGGATAATTTCAAACAGGCGTTTTGGAACTGCAATACATGGATCGGATTCAAGATCGCCGGTTCGATCCCCTTTGATAGCGGAAGCTTTAGCCCTCTTTGCAGGTCTAAAACATACAAAAGCACTGAATCAAGACAAGGTGATAGCGCTATCTGATTCTCAAATTCTCATCAAGACAATTAATGGATCTACCAACCAGAAGGAGCTGTTTGGAATCATTTATGATATCCAATGTCTATCCCTTTCTTTTTCTGAAATTTCTTTCTTTTATATACCACGAAAGGAAAATCGAATTGCAGATTCTTTGGCAAAGAATGCCCTGCATTCGATGGACTAGAACTTTGTTTTTCCTGAGTAATGAAGTAATGGAAGTAGTTGAACAAAAAAAAATAATAACAAATCATAAGAAATTTTCTAATTCACTCAAAATCATCTAAAATTTCATTAAAAGTCAAATCATTCCAAATTCTCCCAAATATCAGTTTCAATACACCCCCTTAATGAAACATACTCTTAGTGAAGTGTTTGGCTCAATTGTTTTTAAACAATTTGTGGTGTTTAAATCTCATAAAATTATGGTTGTGCAAAGAGTGTACAGCACTTCCCAATCAAGAAGCGAGAATAATTTACTTTCTTAAAATCTAAATCACAATTATTTACTTCCTTAATTAAACACGTGAAGAACATGTAAATCAATGACTAAATCAGAGATTAAAATCACACGATTATTTGCATCCACCGATTTCATAAATATATTAAGTTTTAACGTTATTACCGAAAGAACGAATTAAATGTGTACGAAGTAAAAACTAGATTGCTTCAACCATTTTTCTTGATATAAGGTAGCCTACTAAACTCAATTCCAAAAATTTTGCAGAACTGTTTTAGTATTTCACAATCTCTAAAGGAATACATAGGCAGTTAGGTGGTTAAGCTAGTGTATGGAAAAATATTTGCAAATCCGATGATCTCATATATTTCTTCGCTTTCACTATACTTTAAGATAGAAAATTAATTTTGCGAAAAAAAATTCTGCCAAACAATATTTAATATTTACTTTGAACATTTCCAGCAATTCTTTTATGTATTTAAATTTAAACAAAAACAATGACGTGTTAATTTAAACTTTTCAAAATTTAGCAAAACTCGTAGGTGTTTTAGGGTGTAACTGAATTGCAATTTTCATGAATAAAATCATGTGGAATGGAGTATTCCATGAAATTCCACAAAATTATTACCATTTACAAGGAAAGAAAATTAAAAATCATTCCACTTATTCCATTCATTCCATAGGGAAAAAAACAAATCTTTTTGAAAAACTATTCTACATCAAAATTGCTAAGGAATGAATGGAATTCAATTTTTATTCCATTCCATTTTTTTTATTCCATATAAATTTATTCCATTTATTCCTTATATTCCAATTTGTTTTTACCAGTTACAGCCTTAGTATCTCACAATCTCTAAAGGAATACATAGCAGTTAGTTGGTTAAGCTATAGTGTTTGGAAAAATATATCTCTCGCTTTCGCTATACTTTTACAAAGAAAATTAATTTTGCAAAAAATAATTCTGCCAAACAATATTTACTTTGAACATTTTCTAAAATTCTTTTATGTATTTAAACTTAAACAAAAACAATGACGTGTTAACTTCTGTCTTAAATAAAAAACCATGTGGGGAGAAGAGGAACATGTTTTTCTTTCTTTTTTATACACAAGCAAACAAACAACTAGTGACCAACTACTCAAAATCATTATCGGCGCCAAGAACCTGCTTTTTTATTTCACTAATCTTAGTCTTGAGTTCTTCTCTGTTCCTCTGCAAACAAAGTTTAAAAATACATTCTAAAATGAGAAAAAAAAACGACAATCAAAATTACTGATTTGAGATAATAAACTCAGTTGACTAGGCATATTTGTTTCTTACCTTAAATAGCAAGTAACGGGTAGTGAACCAGAGCGTGTATCCAAGACCAACCACTTCCATCAGCTTAGGAAACTGAAACATCAAAAATGGAAAAACTTACTTCGGATATATAATTAGTTACGTTTGTAGAAAGAAGGGCTTTTAGAGTACTAACCAATGGAATTGATTCGAGTGAACCAACGATTGCAGAAGTTAAGTAGAGAGCAACTATTGCACCACTCCCGTACAGCAGGATTGAATATGTGTTGTCCGAGTCCAGCTGCGTTTACAAATCCAACCATAAACTGCTTATTAGCTTTCATGTTGATCAAAATTTTAAGCAAATTAGCTTTGCTACGAGAGATTTACTAACAATTGTTGTTAAGTAAGGAACTGAAAGTTTTAGAAGATACTCTGAATAAATAAAAATACCAACTAACTGAAAAGTAAAAACTAAAGAATACTCTCACAATATCTCCGGAATCCTCATGGCAACAAACCCTTTGTCTTCAGTGCAAATAGAAAAAAAAAAAAAAGGAACAACAATGTATAGCAAAAGGTTTATACTATACATAGACAGCATTTACTTACCTAAGGGATAAACAGAACATGTAACATCCACTCCTCCTTACAATCCAATAACAAAAGTTGATAGATTAAGGGATGACTATGATACGTAGCTCAGCTAACCGCTCAGGTTCGACACTTAGATGATGTTTTCTAATAATCTTAGGTATCATCATAGCAACCTCCATTTGCAAAAGAAAACCAAGCTTAGAGAACTAGCTACCCATATATGAATTGAAACGCTTTCACTACCTAACGATGCACAATGCAACTGTATTCATAACATTCCCTCAAGTAATACAACAAAAGCTAAGATATCTCTCGAGATAAATAATACATACCTTTATATCGTTCAAGAACTCAAGGGCTTGTGTTTGCTCGTCTTCAGCTTGAGCTTCACTGGTCAAGTTTTTCTCTTCGTCTGCAACTACAGACCCATCACGCTTCTCAACACCAAACTCATTGACTCCAGTTGATGTTTCTTCAGAAACTGTTTCTCCTGGGAACTTTCCAGTACACCGCAAAGTGCCTTGCCATAGAAATGCAGAGATAACAACAACATCAGAGAAACAAAAAAAACTCTTAAAACTCAACATGAAAATACAATCAGCAGATCACAAAGCCACCAAAAACGCCATCTATCTCTACCAATCAGAAAATTGAGCTCCGGGAAACAAATCCAATTCGATGATCGAAATGGTGACGAGCCGAAGAAGATCAAAAATGTATATAGTACTAATCAACGCGAATCAATTAGGGCTATCAAAAATCATACTCCCTAGAAACAAAAGAAGACTAAAACGCGAGCTGAATGAGTAAATCATTTAGCACGAATCAAAACAAGGGTTTCTCAGTTCTCGTACGGGATTGAAGACTGAGAGATGCAACGTTTCGCTGGAGAGGGAGCGAGATTCTGTGAACAGCTTTTCCCGCCAGATATCCACGGCGGTTGGTGCTCGAAGGTAGAGGAGTGACGGTAGTGACAGTGCAGAGCTCCATTTTCGTACGGACGCACGAAGGTCAGTCACTTCAGCTTCTGAAAATATTGCAATCTTTTAGGGTTTTACTCATTTAGCTGTGAATGTGATTAATATTTGGATACTTAGGCCCAACTATAATTTAATGGGCCCCATATAGGGCCGTATGCATACCGTATAGCGTATATTCGTACGGCCGTGATCATAGCGTATAGCGTAAATGTGCCGTCGAGATGGCCGTATATAGGTCCGTATTCATACCGTGTAGCGTATATGCGCCGTACTCATTGGTTTGCTTAATAGCTTTATAGTAGTATTTAGCACAGGAACTATATAGTTTCGAGTTTTACAACGTTACGTAGATATTCACAATTGGATTCACTCGCATCGATAAACAGAGTTATACATGATGATGATAGTGCAGAGCAGTTAAATACGGAATAAAGTCAATTACAAAAAAGTGTAAAAATAGAACACGAACGAACTCTTTTGTTGACATATTACAGACTAAAGAAGTCAAATCGCATACACACAGTATTTATTACTAAAATCGAACTCAATTATGAATAGTAGCAAAGTGTATTTTCGGTAAAATCTTAAAAAAGCATTTGCTCTCAATACATTTTGTACAGGAACTTATGAAAGTCTTGAAAAAGGAAGAAGAAGAAGATTAGATTTGTTGCTTTTAGTTTTCTTCCCGCGTTTTGTTTGTTTTATTCTTCTGAGAAGCTTCTCTAAGGCCGAACAACAAAAAGAGACTGTCATAATGTGGATAAAAACATTTAGATAAAATCAGGCTGACCTGTGGAAGTTAAGCAACGATGCCACATTCGACTATTGGGATCAACTGATTTGGCATAAGCAATCACTTGAGGGATCGGTAAGTAAGCATAATGAGTGTTGATTATCCCCACAGTGATTCCACTGTACCCACCAAAAGCTCCATGAACCTGTGACATGAGACAGAGAGAGATACAGAGAGATCAAATAATGTTTGTTGAAGCAGTTTTAGTCATCGAAAACACTTGTCAAAGACTTTACAGCGTTTTGTCCTAAAACCGTGCAGAGGATCCCATCTGATGCATTTGCACGTACAGCACGGATCATGTATGTTGGATCTATATACTTCACATCCGCCGAAATACCAATCTCCTTAAAGTACTTCTTCGTCTGTATATACAGTTTCGAGAGCAGTCAAAATTTTGGTCATTCCAAGATTCAAAAGATACAAAGTTTCACAACCAAACCTCTTGTTGAATGTGAACACCGATATCACCGAGTACTTTGTTTCCAGATGCATCTTTTGCATTTGTATTCTCAAGGAAACTCTGCAATAAGAAAACAAAGAAAAAAGGAGGGAATGTTAAAGTTCTTGTTCATCTTTAGAAGATTTATTTGATCAGTGTCGAATATCAAGTTTTGACCTGTCCTGCACCTTCTGCTACACAGATTACAGCAGAGCCTTTTGTCTCGATAAGGTACTTCAAATGTTTCAATACACCATGAGGTCCATGGAGATTGAAAGGAACCTTTTCAAAGTGGAAGACTTTTCAGTTAGAAGCAAAGCAAATCTCTCTCTCTCTCAATGTTTCTGACAGTTCAAGATTTGAAAACAAAGAAACAGAAGAAGGTACCTCAGGAATGAGGCAAATGTCGACTTGTCTGCTCGCTAAGGATGCTTGCATCGCGATGAATCCACTGCTACGACCCATCAGTTTCACAACGCCAATGCCATGATAAGCACTATGAGCCTGATCTCAAGAGACATATCTAAATCTGTTTTTAACGAAATTAATTGATGTATTTAACTCTGCTTCTTTTTCTTTAAAAGTACCTCGATGTATGCAGAGTTTATCGCTCGCTGTGCTTCTTCAACAGCAGTGTCGAACCCAAAAGTTTTATCCATATGCAAAATATCATTGTCGATGGTTTTCGGTACACCAACCACAGCTACCTTCATCCTTCTTCTGCGACACTAGCAAAAGAGAGAGAGAGAGAGAGAGTAAAAGGGTAAATCAAAAGATATGGAACAAGAAAATTGAAAAACTTTGCTCAAAGGTTTTTTGTAACAATAACAACCTCATTGTGTATAGCATTGGCACCAGCATGAGTTCCATTACCGCCAAGCACGAAAAGCATGTTGATTCCTCTCTCCTATCACATATTTCCCAAAAACTGTTAATACTCTTAACTATCAGAATTTGCAAAGTGAGAATCTGAGTGATCCACCTCCATGCTGTCCACGATCTCACTAACAGTCGGTCCCCCACGTGAAACACCGAGCAAGCTTCCACCGGATAGATGAATGTTCTGCACCACTTTCCTCGACAGCTAAGCAATCAAAGACGAAAAGTAATCCTTAAAACGTAATCTTGGCAAGAGAGAAAAAAAAAAAAAAAAAAAGAAAGAGAAGGTCGTTTTCTTGAAATAAAAAACTAATACCGGGATCTCGGCTAGGTTCTTATCAGAGAAGCCACGGTAACCAAAAGGAATCCCAACGACGTTCTTCACACCATATATCTCTAAAGTGATGACAATCTTCAACAACAACAAACAAAAATAGAAAACAAATCGTCATGAATAAGATAAGAGCTTCTCTCTGCATGAAACAACTGTAGCAAACTCACATGTCTGATGACATCATTGAGACCAGGACAAAGCCCACCGCAAGTAACAATCGCTGCCTTCACTTTCTCGGGTCTGAAGTAAATCTTTTCCCGTGGCCCAGCACGATGAACCCTAAATGATCTCAATCAATCCTTAGATAATGTGGAAACAACAACAGTCCCTTGAGAAAAAACTACTTTTTGAATCATGTTAAACTACTAATACTAATTTACTACCATTGCTCGATCCAAGTGCAGTCGGGATCAATACACACTGCTCCAGCAGAAGTTGGTGATGAGTAGTTTATGACCTGATCAAATTCAATCCAAACTTTAATTCTGCCTTTAGATTCTAATCAGATTTCTCTAGCCAACTGCAATTACAGAGGAAGAAATTACCTTGAGAAGTACTCTGTCTTTGTTGTTAATGTATCCATGCCATTCTTCATCCGACGGGTAACCGCCGGAGAAATCTGCCGTCGGAGACCTACCGGAGAAAACCAAAAAGAAAAAAACATAAAAATCCAAACTTCAGCAATAAAACGATCATGAGTTCATGACCCCACAGAGATTGATTCCCTTCGAATTTCGGAAATTACTTACCTCATCTTTAGACAAAACGTGGAACGGATAGCTTCCGCATCTGGGAACACATCAGTGATATGGGGGATGTTGAATCGCTCCTCGAAATCTCTCTGATATTTTAATTTCCAATTCGGATCACTTAGATCAATCGCCGCCGTTTCCGCCGCCGCATCTCGAGGAATCCGCAAGGAATTCGCCGGAAATCTCGGTTTCCCGAGGATCAAAGAACCGAGTCGAGCAGACCGGACGAACACAGAGTTGTTGGGAGATATGCATACGGCCACGGCGGTCGAACCGACGCCGGAACCGATAAGCACATCCATGGAGAAAAATGATCGGATGGATCTTTGCTTTAGAGTTCCCACTAAACACTTTTTGGAGGGAGATTTATTTTTCTCGCAATACTCTCTTAGAAAACGAAAACAAAAAACAAAAAGAGACAAAAGTGGTTTTTTTAATTTTTAACCGTCCGATGTAAAAGTTATCTGAGATTTTCTCAAACTTGGCTTCCTAGATTGACGAAGAAGTAGGTAGGGGCGAGTAAAAAACGGAATCAAATCTAATCTCATTAATGTTAGAGGTTTATTTGTTAGATAGCCAATTTTATTGGTCAAAATTGGCAAACTAAACAAATGTAAGTAGTGTGATCTCACATTCTCACTATACTAAAATAGTCAAGCTCATATGCAGACATATATACTGCTAATTTTGTGATTGGTTTCTTTAGTTAGCTAAAGCGTTATGACTAATTGCCAAAAATTAAAAGATTCGTAAATAATCTGATAGGTTTAATAAAAGTGAAAGTTGATGTTTGACTTTCGCGTACGTCGCATACATCACATCACAGTCGTCGAGTGACTAACCAATAATAGAGACTAGAGAGTTCGATCTATAAATGTGATTATCACGTAACTCCTACGCTATTCAATAAAACGAATATTTTGAAGAACAATACAAAGAGAAAAGATAAAGATTCTATTGAGTGCTGGTTTATTTAGTATGATTTCATGGACTACCGAGTAGCGAGAGAGTGACAAGAAAAAAATAATTAAATAACATTGGGTTCTTTAACCAGGAGGAAACAGATTTCCCCATTCGGTTGTTCCCTGAGACAGTTTTTAAGTTTGGATATTAGAGGAAAATATTTTTTTAGCTAATTCAGGATTATTGTTAAAACGGATCACAAATCAGATGATCATCAGTAATTCTGGCGATTAATTGCGATAATTACAATATACAAGGAATTTTTAGTGAATTGCATACAAATTGAATCAATACTTTTAAATACTTTTTAATACAAATTGTCGTCCTTAGGATTTAATACTTTTTCTTTGTAAAAAGAGTGTCATTCTGATATTTTTCACACAAATTAAAAAAAATTTGTAAATCTTTTTATGCCCTTTATTAATACATTAAATCAGTTTCTCTCTCTAATTAATATAATAAAATAGTAAGGATAAAATTGAGATTTAGTTTAAAAAATTGTATTGAAAACATAAACTGACATTTTTGTGAAACAAAAATCAAGAGTCAAAATGACACTTTTTGTAAAACGGAAGGAGTAATATACATGTGTCTTTTGCAAGGAAAAAAAAACTAATTTAAGAGACAAAACTATCTGAATTATCTGAAATGAATATCATGTGTTTAACTGTGATGCATGGTCATTGTGCTTTAATCATTGAGTATCTATGATGTTCTTTGTAAATGATTACGTTTTTCTTCAACAACAAATGCATTTCACATTAGAAATACATTTTCACATATGTAACATGGCTTTAGACGTGAGGAGTTAATTTACCTTTCAATTTTATGTTTTACAACTTTGACCAAAAGAATGAACAGACAGCTAGCTGCCAGTTTGAAGAAGCAAAGAGCCCAACTTGCTGAGATCCTTCTTAAAAAAAAAAAATTGCTGAGATGGAAAAGCTTTACAATGAAGAACATGTCATGAGGATCGAGATTCATTGCTAATTTTTTTGGAATTTATTTATATGTACTTTTGTTTTGTATTCAATCGTAGAATGAAAAAAAAAATAGAATTTAGTGTCGAATAAAACTTTTAAATGAGAAAGAAAATTCAAAAATAAAAAAACATACTGGAGAGATAAAGCTGGTAAGAGTAAGGGAGAAGACCTGGTGGAAATCGAGGACAAAGTAATGAGCATAGATAGTTAAAGAAAGTTGTAGGAAGATCTCTGTTGAAGAGTAATTGACTTAATCGATTAGCTTCTTGTTTTTTTTTTTTGGCCAAAAAAACTCAAGGCTAACAGCTAATGTAACTGGAGATATTGTTTTTGTACGATTAGCTGTAGATGGTTACAACGTTCATCCTGAGAAAAGCAAGAAGCCCAACTTGCTGAGCTGGAAAAGCTTTACAAAGAAGAACATGTCCTGAGGAAAAGATACTACACCACCATATAATGTAACATGATGTTCAAGTATTTAGATCGAGATTCATTGCCGGCTTTTTGAATTTATTTATATATACTTTTGTTTGAATTCAATTGTAAAATGAAAGAAAAAAATTAGAATTTATTATCGAATAAAACCTTTAAATGAGCAGAAAAAATTTTAAACAGAAAAACTGGCAATTTTGGATGAAAAACTGACAATTGTGGATGAGTTTACAGTCGAACATCCATTGAAAGTAGACAAGAAAAAGCAACAAACATATGATCGTGTGTTTGACATGCATGCTAGTCAAGATGATGGCTTACATTGTTTTTTGTACATATTGTGTACAGTTGGCTATAGATGGTTACAGCGTTTGCATCTTCTTGGAACTTTATCAAAACTCACTTGTAGATCTTTTGTTTCCAAAAGATGCATGACATCTGAAACTAGACGTTGAAAGAGATTTTGATGTAATGTGATATATATTTAATTAGTTTGTAGTCTCATAAGTCTGATCTCATGCTTAAGATATTTCTCATGTATGGTTTTTGTAGAGAATGTGAAGACTATTCCTATATCAATTTTTTAAAAACTGTAAATGACTTTTGAAAGGGGATATGAGCGACGACATATTTCAAGAACTTATATGAATGAAACTACTGATCTTCAATTGTTATTGAAAAGAATTGTTATATGAATGAAAGCTCAAGATCTCACATAGTATTTTCTAGTATTTTCAATTGTTATTGAAACTACTGATCTTCGAACCCATAAAAAGTGATGAAATGAAACTATTAATCTAATATTTTTTTACTAATCGCTACCATGTCGTCATCCTCCAAATTTAATATAATGGGGTGTCTTTTGAAAAAACAACTAGTTTGAGGAAAAAAGTAAAAATATATAATTAATGTCTTGACGCAAACACGTGAAATAAAAATACTTGAAAGCAATCCATAGCAGCCTTATAAGTAAAGCACTATTCTCACCAATATATTAAAAAGACAGAAATAAGCTTCAATTTAATCTGCACTTAGTGATATTTGGCGCGTAAATGCTTCAATGGCTGTTTAGATAACGGTCACCTAAAGCCCTATTATTAATAACAATAGCTTTTACAAACTTAAACATGTCTTGTTCGGACCACCAACTATAACACCCGAGCCCACAAGCGACCCATCAAGACAAATGTCAATATCAAAACGACGTAGTTTTATAACCCCATTTACGAATCAAGTGAGTGATATAAAAAAAACAAGACAACAAGGGGACCGCATCGAAAAAAAGGAGAGAATTGAGAAACCATGGACCAGCAAGACTATAGCCAACAGAAGGTAAGTAAAAAAATATATATATACACACATGCATGTGATGTAATAACCTTCATGATGGAAAGAAAATTAGCAGTTAGCTACTATAATTGTAGGAGGAGAGAAGCCTCTTATTGTCCAAAGAAGAAGAGAGGATTCGCGATGAGCTTGAATTGGAAATAGAAAGAAATTTGGAAGGAGAGTTCAAGGATGGGATCTACAACCTCGCACTCAAACTGCGCAGGCTGTATGAACAAAGACGGGAGAGAGAAGAGTCGCTGGATGTTTCCATGAGAAAGAGCAAGAGAGTATTGGAGGTGAACATAAGCATAAAGATGGAAGGAGATACCAAGATTGAGATCACAGAGAGGAAGAAGGAAGCAGACAACGACAAGACCAAAAAAACAGAGAGTTTGGACAACAGAAAGAAGTTTGCAGCTGGTGAAGATAAAACAAGAAAGGAGAAGATGAAGAATCGAACCAAGGCTCATGAACTCAGGTGGAAATGGTAAATTAAAGAGATTGATCGGCTTGGATCAGTGCCTATTTGCCGGTATCTATCTATGTTTCAAGCTTCTTTTTTTAATACTATTTAAACACGAACGAAATAAGAGAGTTATGCATATCACATTATGCAGTGAGATGGTAAAAACAAACACAATATCTTCTTCTTTTACAACACCATGTAAAATTTGAGTTGAAGCTAAGATAGCATCTAAACAAAGTATTAAATCTCTATATTCCAATTAGTTTCATCATGTAACTGATCAGGAATGGAATCAATTATAATTTAATTAGCTTGCAACAAAAATGCTATTTGTGTCTCAAGAATCACACCGACTGTAAGGCACCGGCTTGCAAAGAAACTTGCAGAGATGTAACAGCGCCTTGGTAGTTTAAGAAACCCATGAACCAAAACTCATGATCATCGACCGAGATTACCTGCACGTACTTCTCCGCGGGATTCACCGTGCTTGTCGAAGGGTTTACCGATTTCAGCTGATATAATGGGATGACTAGCTGTTTAAGAAGAAGAAGAAGATACAAAGTAAACTAATTAACAAGAAGTGATAAATAATTGGATCACAAAAACAAGAAACTAGAATGTTTGTGAACAAGAAGACCTTTTAATAGCTCCATTCTGTTTGGCCAGAAGCTTTTTAGGAGAGAGGGTTATCGCTACAGTAGGCAAGCTTGGAAGTGGATATGTAAAGAACGCCCATGACTGGACCTGCTGATGTTGACAAGTAGCATGCGTATGAGTTCTGCAGCTGCTCCTCTGTAACTGTTTCAAAGGTTTGCCTGAAAATTTTATCGTAGCCTCCTTCTGCTATCACCTTTGTACTCTGTGCGATTCTTCCCATTGCAGCATCCGCAAAACTCGGTGCAGTTTTCACTGATGCAAACACCAGATAAGATTAGAGAGACCAGCCATATAAGAATCACATTCAAATCGAGTCTTTTCTCTAACATTGACTCAAAACTCCATTGCTCAAAACACATATTCATCAAGAACAGTTTTCAGCTAATGATTGATTCCACCCAAAACCATCTCTTTTTTTTAACAAACAATTAAAAGATTCAGATGGTAATATCGGATCGGGAACTCACGGTGCTGCCACGTGTTACCGGCAAGGCTCTCCGCCTTCATCGCTGCTTCTCCGACTCTCCTTCCCCATCTCCCAATCACATCTTTCACAGACTCCATTGTTTCTGAGGCCAATTCAAAGAGATTCCAACGGTTACACTTACACATCTCAAATGCGGCACCAGGTCCAAACAATCTATAGATATACCTTTCAACGACCCGTCCGAATTTTCTGATCCCGCGGCGGACGAAGACGATAAGTCCTTCTGATCCAGTGCCGGAGATTCAGAAACCAATTCTGGGTTCCAGTGGACCGATTTACCCGATCCTGACACCGATCGAGCCGGCACTTGATCTCCCTTCGTCTCGATTCCAGATTTTAACGTAGATTCCTCAGATAAGACCATCACAGGACTCGCATCCTCGGCTCCTTTCATCCCCTGATCCACCGGTTTCGGATCAACGCCTGGCTTCGGGTTCTGATCCTTGATCGTAACTTCCGATTTCGCTGACGGTTCTCCCGTCGGCTGCTCCATCCTCTGACGAATGTGGCGCCTCCCTCTCTTTGGATAAGTCTTCTCTGAGTATTTTTGAATTTCGGAAGTGTATTGGCTTCGCCTTTCTCTTTTTGGTTTCTTTCCGTTTTTTTTTTTTTTTTTTTAAAAAAGGGTCATTTATTTGGGAGTTTTTTTTGGAATGTGAAATGGAGGACGGGATTACCGGGAAGAACGGTGAGAAGCCGTGATAAGTGACGCCAATGAGAGAATGTAGGCCGGTTTTGACCCGTCAATAAATTTCTCTTTTATTATTATTAGTATAAATCATTTCATTGCTAGTTGTTATTATCACGTATTGAAATCGTTGTTCTCTAGCAAGTCTAGAGAATCCTTAGGTTAATTTACACTAGCTACATCAATATAGGAAGATTAATAGTCTATAGACGATTAACAAGCCAATCGGAGAATGTCAAAACATGATAGATGAATCAACATGCAAGCTAAGAAAACTAAAGTACAACATACAAAATTCTGATATTTTTAAATTTACGTCACCTTTGTATAAAAGCTCAAAATTATCATCCGTGATGACGAAATGTTGTATCAGACATGAAACATGCCAGCCAATATGCCATTCAAAACGTTACAATTCCCAACCAGTTTTTTTTTTGTTGTGTGGGTCTAAATATATTTTGGACTTTTCCGTACGGGCGGGTATCAAAGCCCATATTTATAGAGAAATGTGATTTCATCAGGACGAGTTATCTAAAGTTGGTTTGGTTTTGGTTTAATTTTGTTTGTTTTAGAATTTTGGTTTACATTTTCGTTTGGTTTAGGATGAACGTGTTCTCTCGTGCGACCCCAACTAAACTTTCCCCAAATTTAAAAATTAGTATTGTAAAATATTACACGTATTTTTTCGCACAATATAAATGTCATAATCATTCACAGATAATATGTTGCTTGTCTGCCTCGTCGTAACCTCAGTGGGAACCAAGTATGTTGCGCGTGGTCTTGACTCTTGACAAAAACAAAAAAAAATTATAATTCAGATATTTGATATATATCGCATTATCGCTTGGCACAACAATATATGTCATTTTCTTAATTCGATGTAAACTCGTCTAAGTGTTATTGCTACAAATTTGACGGGTTATTACATTGCAAAATAAATTATAAAAATTTCATCGACTTTTACGCCGTCAAACGTCACGATCAATCTATTCTAATATGATAAGGTTTTTTTTAGAGTGAGCTTTGAAATGCTGCCATGTGGCATCCTAGATATTGACATGTGTCACCTACATTTAAAGAAAAAAAAACATAAACACATAAAATTGATATGTGTCCTTCATAATTGTAACACTTAATTCTTTTATTTTTTTATTTTTTTATTCTTAATTTAATGATAGGGTTATATGGATGAATAACAAAATAAAACTATAATTAACTACATAACTATAGAAAAAAACAGAGAGCCCTGAAAATTTTGGGACGGGTTTTCGTTTCCTCATGTATCTGTCCCAAATGTTTCATCATATTCCCTATCTCGTTCAAAACAATTATCCATTCGAGACTATTTATTTTATTTAAACGGGTATGAGAATGATACGAGAAGAGAATGAGAATTAGATCGGGTAGCCGAATTACCCATTTAAAAATTAAAAACTTAAAAGTTCTCTATTTTTTTTTTAAATTATTCTGAAATTTCACGGGACGTTCTTATCATATTTCCTTTTAATAATTATTTTCTAATCCACAAATTTCATGTTCCTGTCCCGTAGCCGTACATTCCCGTCACGAGTCCCAAAATTTTCAGGGCTAGCATACCTTCATTCTACACATTTACATTCGAAGGAAAAACTGATCAACAAAAGAGAATTAAAAATTCAACTACACTAAATAATTAAATACAATCGACAAAAAAGAAAACAAAAACTGTAATAGAGATTCACAATCTATAAATAGCAAGAATAATACAACAACCTATAAACACAACTCATTTTTATTAACACACAACTCACTTTTACAAAATTCCAAAAGAATATATACCCGTCCTGAGTCCCAAAATTTTAAGGGCTGACATACATTCATTATACACATTTACATTTGAAAGAAAAACTGATCAATAAAAGAGAATTAAAAATTCAACTACACTAAATAATTAAATACAATCCACAAAAAGAAAACAAAAACAAAAAAACTGCAATAGAGATTCTACAACAATCTATAAATAGGAAGAACAATACAACAACTTACAAACACAACTCACTTTTATTACCACACAAAATTCCAATGTAATATATACTATATGCATTACACTATCATATAATTTCTTTCACCCAATCAACTGGAAACAAACTCCGTCTCAAAATCACATGTCCACTCCATCAAAAATACAACATCAACTACACAATCCCTTTTAGTACCGATCAAATACTACAAGCAAATAACTCTACCTTCAAATATGTGATTAACTTCTACCTCACTTATCATGATATGTATAATACAACATCAAGTAGATTAACCGAAAGTTTAATAAACTTTATTCAGACATCTATATAATTTCTTTCACCCAATCAACCGGAAACAAACTCCGTCTCAAAATCACATGTCCACTCCATCAAAAATACAACATCAACTACACAATCCCTTTTAGTACCGATCAAATACTACAAGCAAATAACTTTACCTTCAAATATGTGATTAACTTCTACCTCACTTATCATGATATGTATAATACAACATCAAGTAGATTAACCAAAAGTTTAATAAACTTTATTGAGACATCTATACTATCACGTCGACCACATAACACACAATGCCTCGAAGTCTCTTTTGAAATTGAAGATTTCAACTCAAATGCATCAAAAAAACTATATGTTGATTTTGTAATTGGAGACTTAGAGAGAACACAAATCCAAGCTACACAAGAAGAATATGACAATTGTGATATATGTCTTGATAATCTACAAGAACCGAAATATATCTTAACATTTTATTTTGCAATCAAAAATTTGATCACAAATGTATTTCAGTTTAGTTATACTACAAAATAATATGTCTTTAATTATTGTCATAAATAAATAATTTGATATTTTATATGCTTATGATGAATTAAAAAAATTCTCATTCACTATAGATATTATTATTCCACCAATGTTTCAATACAAAATTATAAAACTACATGATATTCACAAATTAAAAATTAATATTTATCCACAAATTTTTACTAATATAAATAAATTATATAATTGAAACATTTAAATTATCACAAAATTCGCGCAACGCGCGGATCTTCTCCTAGTTGGATATATTACAAGCTTAAGATAAGCAAAAGACATTGTAAATCAAGCTTAAGATAAGCAAAAGACATTGTAAATCAAGCCGCGTCGACGCGGTAAACCAGGAAGTGAAGTTATCTACAACTAGTAAACGGTAGCTAATTACCGATTTCAACACGACATTAGTGGTTAGTCATGTCTTAACCCTAAGGAGAATTAGGTCTAATCACGCAGATTATAATTAAGATTGGATCCCAAATTCACCAATCTCTATGTGCGGGTTTCATTATACTCGACTTTCATAGTTTACATATTAGTTGGGGGCTTTCGTTTTGTGCTCTTCAACATATCCATGTGTCATAAATCAGAATTATGTGTGTTTCTTTTGGTGCTCCTCCTTTTAGACGGTTCTTCAAGAAAACTTCCAAATTCAAGCAAGAGACTTGGTAAAGACTACTAATATTGATATTCCAGATCAATAAACAATTAAGAGTTGTGTATGTCTATGTGCTTGCATGATCAAAATGTCCAGATACTAAATAATCATCCAAAATCATTTTTTTTTTGTATAATTAAATATAATCTTCTTATCTATATATATACAAACCCTTTTCCTCATATCTCCACCACCAACGAAGACAAGAGCCTTCTCAGTTTCTCTCTCTCTCTCGTCGTTTTATTTCTAACAACGTAAGAAAATTGAAATAGAGATCAATGGCTCTTAAGGCATTGCAAGCTCTGATCTTTCTTGGTCTATTGGCCACGTCCTGTTTCGCTCAAGCTCCGGCTCCAGCACCGATCACGCTTCTCCCACCGGTAGAATCTCCTTCTCCGGCTGTTGCTCCAACTGCAGAGCCATCGTCTCCGGTTGCTTCACCACCGGTTCCGGTTACCGAGCCAACTCCAGCTCCGGCTACTCCTCCTACCGTTGCACCACCGACTACTTCTCCGACAACTTCCCCTGTCGCTTCTCCTCCAAAACCAGAAGCTTCGGCTCCAGGCCCATCAGGCACAACACCAGCTCCTGCTCCGACCCCTGAAGCAAGTCCACCGGAAACTGACTCAGCATTGACTAACAAAGCATTCCTTGTGAGCACCTTCATTGCCGGAGCCTTGTACGCCGTCGTTTTGGCTTAAGATAGCCTTTTGAGTATTATTTCCTCTCTCTTTCTTTCTCCTTTGGTTCTTGTTATCATGATTTGTTGACGAATCTCTCTGTTTCTCTAATACATTTCGTATTTTTCTTCCTCTTTGTTGGTGTTTCTTTTGTTGTTTTGGTCTTTTTGATACTTTATAACTCTGATGGGCCATGGAATTAACCTAAGGGAGGAGATTCTGATTGTAATTTTTCTTCATTCTATTTTTTTACTATATAAATAAACTCTTGTTTCGTATAATCAGCATTAAGATCGCGGTGTGTTTATTTCATCGCAGATTATTGAATTAGTGTGTTTAGATATTGAAAATTTGGATCGGTTCAGAGAAAACAGAGTCGGTTTAGGCCGTTTAAGCACATTTGAGAAAGAACAATGTTGAATTTTTTTATTCATAACTCTTTTAATAGCCACAGTTTTAGCTATTTACTATCGGAATTTTTTGTTGACTTTTAGATTGATCTATAATAATCTTTTGAGTTGTCAAAAAAAAAAAATTGCACCTGAAAAAATTACTGATGTTTTTTTGATTCATAATTCAAATAAACAACGCAAATTTACAATTACATAAAGCTCAGGCGTTTGTTCATCACATGTTATATAAGCCCATTTATTAAAAAACGAAAAAACAAGCTTAGGTAATCTAATTTCCAAACTCTAATCATTCTCTTAAGACATCAACATCCAGACATAAATGAACTAACTATCTACGCCTTTGACTTTAGAAATATTCTCAAAACTGTCTTCTTCGATATTCAAAACTTTTATCATTACTCTGTTTGAAAAATTCTTCATCTATCTCATTTTTTGGTTCAACATTCTTCCTCTTTTTAGTCTTTAAAATTTCACAAGACATCTCTGACCAAAAAAATAAAAATTTCACAAGACGGTCGGTCAAAATCGTTCGCTCAACACAACGTTCGACTAGAAACCGGATAATTAAACCCATCAACATTAGTAAATCTACCGGAAGAAAACCGAACAGCATCACCGTAACCAATAACTAACCGATCAGTAAACCGAGCCGATTCGTATCCTTTTTCTCTCCTCCCAATCCCAACAGTCGATTTCCCAATCTGCCCATAATTACCCTCTAAATTACCAACAATGCCCTTGACCTCAAGAACCAAACCCCAGAACCCATCGAGCCAAGCTTTCTTCCAATTCCCATGGCAGATCTCAGACAATCTCTCTTTGCAACTCTCGAGCCGCTTCAAAGCACAGACAAGCTCGATCGAATCCCCGAAGCTAAGAGTGTTGGATCGCTCTTTAAACTCGTTGAATCTCGTGTAAAGCTCGTCGATTGAAGACACGTAGTCTTCTCGGACCAAATGGGTGATTTTGTCGGCGAGAGGTTTGCCACCGGAGAAGGGTAGATCCGGAATTTTACACGCTTCTTCCAGTAGACCGACGAGCGCGTCGATTTCACGCAGCAAATCAGTGTTGGTAAGAGACGAAACCATTTCTTCGTATTCCTCTTTCTGGACTGTGCTCGATGTTGAAGAAATGAAAAATCCCATGATTCTTGAAGTTGATAACAGATGCTCAAGGTATAAAGCGTACCTAAAATCAAAATCAAACGTATAAGAAATCCAAAACTTTATATGACTATAAAAAAAAAAACTGAAACTTTCTTTTTATTGATTTGAACTCACCATCGGACCCAAGAAGAAAGCTCCCACATCAAAGGGGATTTCTCATCTCTGAAACCAGAAAGCTTGAGATAATTCCGGCCACCGGACGCCGGGAAAACAGAGAGCTGATCCTGGAGGATGAAGCGACCGTGCTTGACGATGTGGTGGACGATGATCAAAGATTTGAGAGCGACGCAGGCGTCTCCGGTGGTGTGAAGACGGTCCATGATGGCTTCGACGGCGGAAGCAGCGGTGGCTCGTGAGCCAGTACCGGCGGAAAGGAGAAGGGCGAGGTGGCGATTTCCCGGCGGAGTTGAAGGGTCGTGAGTAGTGGCACGGAGGACGGAGAGATGGAAAGAGAGAGATTTGCTTGTTGGGTTTGATGAGACTAAAGCAGCTTTGCTTTGAGAAGCTTTGTCTTTGATTATTCCGATTAGATCTGCAAAACTTGTGATTCTTCCCATCGATGATTGAAGCTTTGATGATGATGATCTACGAAGATAGATGACTTGTTTGTGTCTTCTTCTTTTTTTTTGCTGATTGGTTAATAAGGAGATAATATAAACATAATGTTTATTTATTTTGGGTCAAGAATGGACACTGTTTTTATATGATTCGATGTACCAACATGGGTCAAATAATCAATATATTGGAGAATCGCTCCATTTTTATTTTTTTTTCCTGGTTCGATTCCTTTCCAAGCTAATTTATTCAATTCTAAAATAGAATGTAATCGCTCGAATCGAACATTCTGATGATTTCTTATTCTTATTTACCGATTCAGAAAGAGGTATGGTGTATCAAAAATTAAACGTTCGATTCCTCAAAAAAGGCAGAAATGGATGTGCTTATAGTCGAGGTGTTAATAAGATACGGCGTTAAAAAAAATAAAAAGATGTTAACTTGCTAAGTACCTTTTTTTTTTTTCGTTGAAGTGCTGTTAACAAATTTTCTATTCTCTATTTGTTATTTCCTAAAACTTATGAAATAGTTGTGCTGAGAGTGCGGAAACTTATTTTGATATAAAATTAACAATCTTGTACGAACAGGCTACTTTTGTCAGCTACGATGACGAACATAATAGTTTAAGAAACGTGAGATAACAATAGTTTCTCACGATTGGTAGAGACGTTTAAAATTTCCATTTTAATTAAGAAGTTGGTATCATAAAAGTCATTTTCATTATAAACGGGTAAAGTCAGTCATATTTACAAGTTAAACAAGTAATTATACCTCGATTGAATAATAATAACAACCCCTTGCCGAGAAAACTAATAAAGAATTGATAACCATCATTATAGATATGGGTGGAAACAACTCGCAAGCTGAGATAGAAAAGATAAAACATAGCCCCATTCATTATGTTTACAACAACTAATGAGCCCTACCATCAAATCTATAACTAAAGCTAACGCGTAATAATTTGGTAACAAAACAATCTAAATATTTGGGACTTGGCACACTTTTGTTCGTATCCAAACTCGGAAATGGTAAATCATGTAATTTCGAATACATATATTTTATTTTATCTTATTTTATTTGTCGACAATGGATATTTCGTTTTTATGGTTAATAATGGAGAAAGCGTGACATTGTTTATAGCGCAATAAAAGAAAATTACATCACATAAAATCAACAATTTAAAGATGTTTCCAATACAAAACGGATATTCGATTTCGCTTCACGAAGTTTTCAAAACTTCGCCAAATGCATGCTTTCATCATATTGTGAAGTCGTTAAAACATCAATGCATGTTGCGCTAATCTCTCTCGCGATAAGTTAGGAACCAATCTATTTGAAAACCAAATTGAAATGACATAAAAACTCAAAACAATATCTTCATTAATAAATATAAAATTTAAGCACTCTTACAGAATTTAGAAAACTTGTTTAGCGAGTTGCTAAACAAGCTGGACCCTTTTGGTGTACAGAACAAATGAAGAAAACTAACAATTTTTAGTATTTTACCACTATATATATATATATATATATATGTATAAAAACAAAAAAGAATATTCATCACTGAACTCCAGAGCGTGGCTAACGGCAAACTATAACGTCGTCATTTTCAACGATTCGCCGTTGGGTGATCTAACGGAACCCGAGTTTGACTTTGAAACGAACAAACCCCATCGATCCGCCCAATTGACCCGATCCGATTTTCCACCCGACCCGCCTTTGTAACTGCTATCCTCGCCGCTCCGGCAATACTCCCCTCGTCCTTCCGCCGTCAACTCAGCGTCAAAGCTTCTCGTTCGTTTCAGCCTACGTCCTTTCGCCGCCATTATTCGCCTCTTCACTTCGTCCGGCAACCGCAGAGTAAACCTCTCAGTGCCGTCACCGAGTCGACATATCGAATGACCCGTCGAATTCGACCGCGGAAACTTACCGCCGATTTCGGAACTCGGCCGTCCGTGGTGGCTTTTCGCTGTCTCAACGGTCACCGAATCTCCCGTAAGACAGCCGTCAATATCAATCGCTACGTGATCTCTCATCGGGGCTCGAATCTCCGTGTCATCTTCCTCGCCTGTTTTATCCGATTTCGCCGTGAGATTGGATCTGCAAACAGGGCAAGTCGCGTGGGAGTAAAGCCAAGCGTCGATACAATCTATATGGAAGAGATGATTACAGATCGGGAGCAACCGCACCGTCTCGCGATCCTCCAATTCGTTGAGGCAGATCGCACATTCCAGATCACCGGATCCGATCTTCGATTCCTTGACGGAGGAGTAAGCGAAGACAGGAAAGCTCTCAACGACGGCGTCGTCAAGGCCACCTCGCCGTGAACAGCCGTCGTAAGCGCGGCGGTGGAAGTATCTATGGGAGAATCCGGGATTAGAGCGCGTGCAGTGGCGGAGACAGACGGATACTAATCCAAAGAAGAAGAAGGCGGTGACGAGAACGGCGAAGACGGTGGTCTTCGACGGAGCTTGATCTGATTGCAACGCGTTCGGACTCGGTGAGAGTGATTCCTCATTGGCTTTGCTCTGTACGATGAAGGCCACGTGGAAGACTGTGATCAGCTGGAAGATAATCCAACGGTGATAATTGAAACCCTGGGCACGTATCATCGTTCAATCAAAACGACGCCGGTAAAGAAGAATGAATAATAACCGTCGGCTGATATTTGTCCACGTCGAATTGCAAATGTAAATGTTTATCAAATACGACGATCGCATTTATATACTCAGAGTTAGAGAGGAGAAGCAAAATGTTGTCTCCAAAAAACTTCAAAAGGGTAAAATTATTACACTATAGTTTTGACTTTTTGATGAGCTTAAGGCTCTCTATTAAAAAAATGGATAATTGGCAAAATTTTGTCAAATTCGTTGCTAATTCATTTTATTAATCATTTATCTCCACTTGTTTAATGAAATAGTCTTATCCACCAAATTGTGGCTTCGTTTATATGTCTATCCACATGTTCATTGCATATACACAAATTATTTGTCTCTTCGAAAGGGTCAAATTAATCAATTCTTATAGCCTATAGGTCAGAAATGTTTCATCGTACAGTTGCCTTTTCCTTGATTTCAGACAAGAAAATAACAAACAAACACAGAAAAACAACACAAGTTGATAAGTGGTGCGAATCGCCTTGGCCAAAAAGAAAAGAAAAATTATATTTATGGCCACACCAACATTCCCAATTAATTATCATAACAACTGCGAATTGCAGCTATTACCGATTTACCATAATAGTCTATGTGGTTGATTATAAACATGAATCTCGTATTACTAGTAGTTACAATTTACAACTACTTTTGGAAATCAGTTACACACACAAAAAAAAAAACTTACAAGTTACAACTACTAAAAAGAAAACAGTTTAGATCATTTTAGATCTAATGGTTTGCGTTAGTACGTTGTTGTGAAAGTATAAATTTCAGATTTGCCAAAATGTGTTTATGAGTTGATGACATTTATGGATTACAAGTAAGATAGAGACAAACTTGAAAAGAATAAAAGAGAACTGCAGAAACTCGAGACCTCGACTTATAAAATTCCAAAGAGACGAGTCATTCATATATATCGTCAATGTGTTTGGTATCTTCAAAGTGCCTTGTGTTCGGGGATCATGATCCAATGTCCAAGAGTTAAATTTATATTGTTTTTAAGCTGATCCACTAGTGAATGTTCAAAAAAAAAAAACTGATCCACTAGTTGTTGTTCAACGGTTTACATATAATATTACTACTGATATACAGTGTTTATAATAATGTGTAACACGTAGGATACGTGTACGCGAACGTCGAACTCCACCTACTTGAACTGATAACGAGCCCACTCCCAAAAAAAGAAAAAACAGATTCTAGAATTGTTAAAGGGTAATACAAAAATGGATCAGGCCTATATAACTACATATTTTGTGGTCCGTTATCCGAGACTGGGTCATAATGTAGAGGCCTGCCATCTCTTTTATTCCCAAGTTCTAAACAAATTTCATTTTCCCCAAACGTTGGTCGAAAAGAAATCCATCTCTACAACAATATTGGCATTTTAACATCTGACAATAATCGGGCTCAGATTAAAAGATAAATTTGCACGATAAATTTACGTTTTGATTACAATTAACTTTTCAAATTTTCCAATGTAAAATAAAAATTTCCTGTGGTTAAAAACTTATAATTTTAACTTATTTAGCTTCTATTTGTATATCCACCCTTGAAATTTTGTCTTCCATAAAAAAAAAATTGTCTTCAGCAAATGATTATTATATATTTTTTTTTTTAACAACTTGTCTTCAACAAATTAAATTTTTAAACTTATGCGATTTTTTCATTTTCAGCCCAAAGTATTTTGACAAGGTCGTAATGGGTTAAAATGTTTTACAGCTGTATTAATTCATTTGTCTTTCTTTTCTTTTTCCGACGGTGGCGTTGTTTGAGCCCATAGTTTTGGACAAATTCAACGAACCAAACCCAAATTGTCAGTCTTGTTCCCCCACCCACAAGCTTTTCTCCCACCGTTTTGCGTTGCCAACAATAACAATACATCAATATTAATGTTTTCTACTTACAGTAATTTTTTTATAAATTAATAATATAAATAGTTAAAAATTAAATTGAAAACTTAATATAATTTGAAACATTTTTTTTTCTTAAAACATTACTTGCTATAAAATAGAAAAATATACAAATTTTTAATTTAAAATATTATTATCTAATTATTTTAACGAATTATGTTATATTTTAAACCGACACAACTCAAAACCCAAAAAAAAATATTAATTTATCGTGTTTATTAATTTATATAATTTATACTGTACATCAATATATTAATGTTTTAATATACAGATCTCAAATCAAACATATTGGATTAAATATACTATCCTTCTAATTTAATATGTTATCTAATTTGTTAAATTTGATCAGGAATGAGAAAACTACATTTTATTTCATTTATCATTTTGTCAGCAAATCTTCTGACGTATCTTATGACGATTTTCAGGGTATGGGATCGTTTCAATTTTTATTTATTAAATGCATCTTACGTATCTGGTTTTCGCTGTTTAATAATAACTTCTCTGAATTTATATATAAGTTTAGAAAGTAGAAACAACACCCTACAATCAAAATTAGGGTTAAGCTGAATTACCAAATTATTAAACCCAGACGGTGACGTAATCATAGATTCCGTTTTGTTTGAGCCGAGTGGAGCCGAGACATATAAACTCTGTTCCCGTTTCATTACAAACTTAACCCTGGTTACATTTTAACCCAAGCTTGGTTTATTTAAAGAAAAGAAAGTGTGAAACCAACTTGTTCATATTGAAACAAAGAACCATCCTTTCTCTCTCTCTATCTCCCTCCTCTGCTTTCCTCCGTAAATATAAATTTCCATTTTTTTTCCTAAATAGCCCAACTAAAAGCTTCTCCTTTTCGGAATTTCTCGATTCTTTTCTAATTTGCTCCTCTAAAGTCTCCTCTTTTGTTTATAGGTTTCAACTTTCAAGTGAAGAAGCTGAATTGTGTTCAGAACATTGCTGTAATGAAAATTTAGCAGCATAGAAGCTTTTAAAACTTATTTTGGTGTCATGAAGAGACTTAGCAGCTCAGACTCAATGTGTGGTCTAATGTCCAATTCTGCAGGTTCTTGCCAATTTTTTGTTCTTTCTCCTTTTTTTCCTAGTTTCAGACAAACCCCATGTGATCCTTTCTTCTTCGAATTTCATTCACTTTAATAGCAAATTAACACTTTTAATTGGTGACTTGCAACAGATGAGCAGAGTCCGAGAGGGTACGCAAGTAATTTCCAATCTATGCTTGATGGTTTCGAAGAAGAAGGTACAATAGTCGAGGAATATTCCGGCAACCACCACATGGGTCTATCGGAGAAGAAGAGAAGGTTACGCGTTGACCAAGTCAAAGCTCTTGAGAAGAATTTCGAGCTTGAGAACAAACTCGAGCCTGAGAGGAAAACGAAACTAGCACAGGAGCTTGGGCTTCAACCTCGTCAAGTGGCGGTTTGGTTTCAGAACCGCCGTGCACGGTGGAAGACAAAACAGCTCGAAAAAGATTACGGCGTTCTTAAAAGCCAATACGACTCTCTCCGCCATAATTTCGATTCCCTCCGCCGCGATAACGATTCACTTCTCCAAGAGGTGATAATTCGATTCCAAATATTGAAATCATAAAAAATCCATACTTTTTTTTTGTAACTGATTTTTTTTAAACTTGTTTGTGGTTTTGCAGATTAGTAAAATCAAAGCTAAGATAAACGGAGAAGAAGATAACAGCAACAAAGCTACGACGGAGAGTGAAATGATCTCTGCCGTGAAGGAAGAGAAAGTTTCGTTGCCGGATAAACTGTTTCACAAAACGGATCCGATCCCTTCTTCTCCTCCTCAGTTTCTAGAACACTCCACGGGTTTTAATTACCGGCGAAGCTTCACCGATCTCCGTGACCTTCTACCGAATTCCACCGCCGTCGACGCTGGATCTTCTGACAGTTGCGATTCAAGCGCCGTTATGAACGAAGAAACCAGCTCCGATAACGGAAGATTGACGCCGCCGACGACGGTTGCCGGCGGGAGTTTCTTACAGTTCGTGAAAACAGAGCAGACTGAGGACCACGACGATTTTCTGAGCGGTGAAGAAGCTTGTGGTTTCTTCTCCGATGAACAACCACCGTCTCTTCATTGGTACTCCGCCTCGGATCACTGGACATGAGAATCGTTAATTGTGCTCTGTTATTACTCTCTGTGGGAAACAGAATGGAGGGTAAAACTGGAATAATCAAAAAATAAGGAATTAAGAATTAAGGAGTAGTAGTTAATTGGGGTTAAACTTTGTTATTATGCTTACTCTCGTGTACTTACTCTCGTGTACTTAACGATGTCGAGAGGGGTTTTCACGGATATGAACGAAAAGTTATCCGAGAAATTCAGATGAAAGTAATTAAATTAAGGTTAACCCCTCTAGTCCAGATTGTATTCCAATTTTTACCCCCTAAACGTTCCACTTGACTAAGATAACCTTTTTTCTTATGCTAAATTACGGCACGGGCTAGAATTTGAAAAATATGTCTAATCAAAGTAATCATCACTATATTTTATTTTAAAAAACAAATTAGATATTATGATCAAGATTAACGAAATTTGTTAAGGACATGTAAAACATTAAATACGAACATGTACTTTGTAATTTTGAGATTGATCAAATGATGCTTATATTTAGGGACATTCATTTTCAGAAAATTATTTATACATATCTCATGATAGTATTTAATTGTTTTATTTAAATCAAAATATAAAGGGGGTAGAAAATAGAAAATGATGGGAGAAAAGACGTGTGATTATTTTCTCCGTAGCCGCAGCTTTTCTCCCCACGACCACGACATCTCCTCTCTCTCTCTCTCTCTTTCCTTTTTCTTTTTAACATAAAATCATTTTTTCCTTTTTGAAAACTAAATTCAATCACATATATGAAGCGAGGTTAAATCTGATGTTACAATCAACAGTAAACTAAAATGACCTGTGTGATCTCTTAACAAAAAACCACATGTGTTTTACACCGTGTACTATCATTCTACAGAAAAAATCATTATTTTAAAAAACTTTGTTAAAGATAACATCTTCCATACAGTAGATTTATTATTCTACGACAATATAATTGATTTTCTATGAAACGGGTAAAAATATGATAAATAACTTTGGCGAGAATAGTTCTTCAAAAGTAGAAAGTGGCTTTAAGAAATGGTGCAGAGCCTGATGATTTTCGTAAAAAGGTTTTGATGTCTCCTACAAATTTTGATTTTGGTGAAAGACGATAAAGTTTTTCTTAGAAAAGAAAAATAAAATAAAATCTAAAGGTGGTAAATTAAGAAATATACTTAAAACATAGGATTGGCTTGTGAAATGCTATCATCATCATCAAGGTGCTTTTGTTTTTATGATTGTGCGTTCGTTTTTAAGTGGAAGCATGGGACATCGTTTTTAGTGTGTGAATGAATGATGAAAACATTCTGACACAGTCAGAAGCTTTTACCATTGTCACGGATCAATGGGATCATATCTGAAATTGAGGCATTCAAATCACACGACATGACGCCAAAAAATATTTGATCCCTTACGATTTTTAAAAAAAATAAATGACAATATTGTAACTTTAATTTTTTTTTTGTTATAAACAAAAAAATCAAACTGCAGTTGTTGCAATTAACACAAAAATAAAAAACCGAAGTAAATTCGGTTATACTTTTTTTACCGGCAAGAGTTAGTGAAACGTTTTTCTTTTCGGATAAAAAAAGATTTTTTTTAATTCAATTTCACCATATTCATAAATTTCCTAAAATTCTATATAGTATTTAATACTACAAAATTAATACTATAAATGATCAAAAATAAAGTTAGATAAAAAAAGGTAAATTAACTTTTTAGGGGTGTATATTTTTTTTTTGCTGTACTGCCAAATGGCACAGAAAAGGAGTGGGGGCCTACACTGTAGCTTATTTTCTCCTTTTCTTTATACGAAGCTGCGAGAAAATGGGGCCCACATACCATGTGTTATGGGGCCATGAATGAATCAAAGAACATGTCGTTTTCGTCATTGCCATTTGTCACTATCGACCGAAATAAATAACTATTTTATTTTCTGAATATTTTATTTTCACTACTGAGAAAAATCAGAAAACCTCGCAGGATAGCTGGAGGAGGATAGACACGTGTACAGTACTCTCTTCTCAGCCCTCCGATCCACGACTTCTCATCCGTTTCATCTATTTACAGCCGTCTATTTCACTACTTTATTTGACCACTCATATCTCGACACGGTACATAACCAAAGTTAGAGCGTCGGTTTGGTCTGGTAAGAGGTTATCCGGTCGATACAAATTTGGTTAGAAATATTGTAAGTTTGTAACTAAACTTTTTTTTTTATTGTAACTAAACTTAGTGTGAGTAAGCTTAGAAGATTTTAGATTTTTTTTTTTTTCTTGAAATCATAATGAAAATCATGATTTTATAAATCTAAGTTTTCGGACTATCAGGTGTAATTCATTTATTTGATTTTGTTTTGGTTTTTTCCTTTCATTTTGGATATTACCAACAAAAATGCAGTCTATGTTTATGGTATTACACTACATAATCACGCACACAGTCCGGCCGGGTATAAATGTTCTGGGTTTCTGAAATATTTGACCTATTATGTTCATCTCTCGTGTGGCGTTGTCTCTCAAAACTCAATGCAAATAAAACATCTACACATTGCTTTGCTTAGTAGATGCTTATTTTCCCTTAATTATTAAAATATTTACTAAGTATATTGTTATATTTCAGGCGGCGAACATTTGTGTTGTGTGTGCTTCCCTTTCTCTTGGCAAATATTACAATGGTTTTAAGAATCTTTGCAAATCGTTTAATTATATTTACACGTAATAATTAAAACCAATGCAAACTTATTATATAATTGTAATCTTATATGCTTTGTAGGTGGTTTGTATCATGCCTAATAGAAAACTATATAATGTGAAAATATCAATATATGAAGCACATGGATTATTTACATCTTTGATATTAATAATTCTAATGTAGGTATATAGTAACTTTATCTAAGTTTTTTTTTTGTTGAAGAGTAACTTTATCTAAGGTACATAGAATTCTATCAACAGATCATTTAAGATGTACAATAAATCTATATTAGGCATATATTATAATAGTAAGTACCTTAGAATAATTATATGTAAAAGAAATCTATGTATCTAAGGTGTACATAGAATTTTAGCGATATAAAACAAAATTAAATCATTCTAATATTAACTATTATCTAATATGCGGGTAACAAAACAAATTATATAAAATATTGATAAATATTTAAGATTGATTTCTAACTTTTTATAAAACGTATTATAAAATAGTTTACGGTTTATCAAATTTTATAGAATAGTTATGAAAATGCAGAAAGTGTATAAACTTTCATAAGACAAGTTATAGAATCGTACTGTGCTAAATACCTTTTTTTTTTGCTCACGAGAAAAGGTTCTACTAAACCTTTCTTATCATATTCATATATAAAAATATAAAAAAATATGCGATGTATACAATCACGAAATTTTTTTTTTGTTTTGCTAACGGATTAATTGAACTTAACAAAAAAACATATTTTTTGAACTATTAAAGAATAAAGAGAAGGTTGCAACAAAAGAATTGATATCACGTAGCTGCTACAAAGACTTTTAAACCCGAGACATTTTTTCTATTCTATTGCGTATGAAGACAATAGTTGTATCTTTTTAATTAAGAATATAATAAATGATATTTTAATTGAAAGCTATCGCTATATTAAAAGAATATAATCGCCTTTTCTATTAAAAAAAGCTCGATAGGTTATGTTTTTCAACACTCTCGTATTTCCCAGGGCCCCCTTGTAGAAACTCAAATATGCTTTGATGGTGAAAGGCTTTTTTATTTGTATATAAATAATCTAAGCATAAACAAACACGCAAATGGGTTTCATTCATGAAAATATTTTGTCAATAAATAATAACAAAGTGTGGTCATTCAGAAATGTCTCTCTCAGCTCTCAAGTCTTTATTTCTGGAAATTCTTATAATACTCTATATTTAGAAACAATTAATTAGCTGATGTGATCCTCTAAGTAATTAACTAATTATATATATATATATATATGATTAATTCTACAGTACAACATAATTTGGTAAAATTAATACATTTGTGACACTAATTTATGATATTTAGAACCTATTCCATCGTTGTGAAAGGAAAAAATGGATTTACAATTTGATCAGTTTTTAAACAAATCAGCACTAGTGCGATTGTGATTTGTAAGAAAATGGATGATACAACAAAAGGAAAAACAATTTAACAATATGTAGAAAGTTTTTTTTGTTCGGGTTCAAATATTACTAAGAATTAAAAAAAAGTGTTATACTACTACAAATCAATATGGTAATTATAAAGGAAGAAAGAAAAGATTCGAATACAATTACGAAGACCCGTTGTAGGAGACAGCTTATATACGGCTTGCGCCGGCTTAAGCGAGGGAGAAAGAGCAAATGGCTTTTATCAAAACGGCAACACTTTGTCTCGTCTATAGACGAAATAACACTAGTTCGAGTCAGCAATGGTGGAGCCTATTTTATTTTATTTTATTTTTGGTCAGTTTATTCGACGTTTTGTTTATTTTCTCTGATAAAAAACATTTTTTTTTTTACTATGAAACAACTTTTTGCAATTTTCCTTTTTCTCTGACTATGTAGTTGGGACAGAAGAAAAATCACAGAGGGTTATCGCAATCCCACAGAGTAAAGAGATGTATGTTTATGTAATCGCAAAAGCTTTTGACAATAATTATTAATTACAGCCACAGAAAATTGCGATAGTGTGATTTGTAAGAAATCCAAAACACAGGCAGTGAAAAGCATTTCATCATAGTCATACAAAACAAAATCATTACAGCCAAAGACAAATCAAAACATAACAACATCTCTAACGATCAAACACATGCCATGTTCGATTTGATTTCACATTTATGGAACTCCTCTACATGTCCCAGTTTTCTTTTTAGCTCTTTTGGATGGAACAGTAACCAAATTGCTGCAAACCGCAAAATCAGTGTCACTTCTTTGCTGCTTATGTCTCATTCCTATAACAACCTCACAAATTCAACTAAGCAACAGAGATTGTATTGTTCAAACAAGACAGATTGCAATTGGGACACCAAAGTTATCACCAACAGAAACGAGACCACGAGTGACCAACCACCGCTTTTTTGAAATAATTTAAACCTCAAATCCAATATTCACGTACGGAGAAAGAGGAGAGCCTGGGGAATTCTAAACACCGTGATTGACTAGTTAGTGAGAGATCATTTTGGGCCATTATCAATGATTTTTCCTCAACTTTCTAGTGTTTCCGAGAAAGATAAAAACACAGATTTACTATTAATCAATTGTAAACAAATCATTACAAGTGCGATTAGAATACTTTTAAGTTTCAACTAGTCAAAACACATCCGTGGTAGATTACCCACTCCGGTTTATGATCCAGCCCATTACATGAATGCAAGTGAGCCTTTAAATGATCATGTTCTAGAGTTTGCGAAGCTAGTAGCAAAAGTTTGTGGTGTATAGTGGCCCAACAGTTTCCTTATTATTTAGCTGTTCGGCCCACATAAGGTCCAATTAAACAAAGAGATTGTGATAATGTGATGTAATGATCTAAGACGAGCACCGTTGTTTTTTTTTTGTTTTTTTACGAAACCAAAGTTTACTTTAGTGCTACAAACCTTTTTACTTTTTTTTTTTTATCGTCATCATCACTATGTATCTCTTTTTGTTCTGGTAATGCAAAAGCTTTTAAATCCACTTTGTGCCAAACATATAATGTTGACATTCTTATTTAAAGGAACAATCTTTACTTCTTTATTTTGCCTGAAGTAATAGGTTCTTGGCACTGATTTGGAGCCACATTTTCCTTTTGTTCTTTCTGTTTTTTCTTTCTCTATCTTTGCTTTCTTTCTTTATAATCCCTCTGTCACGGGGTATTCGGATAAATTGGTCTAACCACCAAGCTGAGTTAACGAATATTCGTAACAAAAATAGATTTATACATATAAAACTCTTAGCATATATTCTCTCGGTTATTCGTGAGACCGGATGTTGAACGTTCCAACATATAAGACAAATAGTTTAATAGTTTTGGATGGAGATTTAAAAACAACTACTATTTTATTTTCTTGGGAGTTTTTGTTTGTTTTTTAGTCCAATGGAATGTATTCATGTGATAGGTCACATAAGAAACATTTAACTAAAACTTGTCTAATATAGATAGAGAGGTACATTTTGTAACTAGCAAATAAAGTTTCCCACCTAATAAAGCTTTTACCAACGACGACGTACCATTTGGTCTGCGAAGCAAATGAAATTAGTTTTAGATTTTTATAATATATTTATTTCATGTCAAACAAAAATAGTTACGAAATTAAATATGTAATATTCAGAATTTTAAAACAAATAAATAGAGTTCAGACAACTAACATCTAACTACTACTACAATAAGTTAATGGAAACATGCCCCACTGATATTATAATTCGCAGATGTAGACAAAATATTTATATGACATTTCGTATACTCGTTTTTTTCTAATAGATACTGTATAGTCTGTGCTCATTTTTTCTTATTTTCCTTTTCTACGGACTCTTTTTTTTTTTCTTTTGTCAACCATCTCGAGATTCTCTTTTGAACATTAGATAATTCCAGACACTCAAAGATAAAATTACCTTAAGCAGTTTTATTAATTCTTGCAATGATATATTATACCAAACTCGACGACCATAAAAAAAAAATGGATTTCGTTATCCTATCTAATGTTCTCAACCAGAGCGGAAATGAGCATTAGCGACACGACATGTCACGTCGGTCCACCTTTATAAATAAATTTCAGCAGATGTGATGATTACACCATTAGCTGAATTTAGAACAAAATCCGGAAAGCAAAAAAAGACCAGTGATCAAAATGAAAGTCAACTCGTTTGTATTTTTTTTTTTTTTATAAAATTACGATTTAGAATTTATAAATTGCTATAGTCGTAGTGTGTTGTCCGCATTTAAAGTTGAATGCAACCGAACGAAAACAACCTTTTTCTTTAACCATTTCAACTAATAACACTTTTTTTCTCGTAGGATTCCTCTAAATAACGAGTTGTGATATTATTAGGAGTGCTTACATGTTTGCTTACTGATTTACGGAATCGTATGATTGCCTTGTTTTCACAATTCGTACGTATATGGATGAGGTAGTTCTTCGCGGAGACTAATTTTTTACAAGAAATTAATATTTCGTCTAATTAATTAAGTAGGTACGTACGTTTACGGACATGTATATATACATGTGTGTACTGTGTAGATGCCAGCTCTTCGTCTCACGATGATTACACAACACAAACGAGTTTTTATGATTCTGCAAAATTCTTTTGTGGGTTCGTGCGCACATGCGTTTTTGCTCATAGTGATGCTTACTTTTATGTATAGTAATCCAGCTAATAATCTCTTTTTTTACATTATTAAATGTTGTTCCCAAAAAGAATAGCTAGTTTTACTGTGTCACGCATTTGCAAAACTGAAACTTGATGTAATAACATTCTGAATGCCAATTGGAGTAATAAGTATTTTTATCATAATATTTTAATAATTATTTAAACCTAAATCATTTTTGTTTAAAAGAAACGGTAAACGCAAAATCTCTTCTTGATTTTCTCTCAAATTTATAGGTACGACCCCTAACGAAAATTAGAAACTGGAGTATATTTTTATTAATCCCAAGGACTTAATTTTTTCCTCAACTGCTTTTAGAAAGGTAAACAACTAGTAAAAGAGGAAAAATATTTATAAAAAAAAAGTTGAAGAAAATAAGGAGGATAAATTTGGGACAAATACAAAATCAAATGAAACGTAAGTAAATAAATTAAAATTTAAAAACAAGAAAAGCATATTTTTACTTGGGGATTCTCTCATCTATTATCTCTCTCTCCACCGTCGTTCCCATTCATTAAAGTCTCTCTCTCTCTCTCTCTCTCTCTCTCTCTCTCGGTGTCGCAGCCTTTCTCCAGAGCCGATGATAAACGACGGCGGATTTCACCGGAACTAAGGGAATCGAGCTGGCTATGGCGAAGGAAGATGTTTCGAGCAGCTTCCGAGCCTTGGTGGAGAACGCTGACCGGAAGTTCGCCAGAGTTCGTGATCTCCCGGCGTTCGGACGAGCACAGAGTCACTACTTCCACAAAGTTTTCAAGGCCTACATGAAACTCTGGAATTTTCAGCAGTCGCACAGGTCGAAGCTGGTTGAGTCCGGTCTAAACCGATGGGAAATCGGCGAGATCGCCAGCCGGATTGGTCAGCTTTACTTCAGCCAGTACATGAGAACCAGCGAGGCCCGGTTTCTTCTAGAGGCTTATGTGTTCTACGAAGCGATTCTGAAGAGGAGGTACTTCGAGGGAGCTCATGGGAAGGATCTCGGTGCTCGATTCAAGGAGCTACGGTTCTACGCGAGGTTTTTGCTCGTCTCGTTGATTGTGGATCGGAAAGAAATGGTTATGCACTTATCCGAGAAGCTTAGGGTTCTTGTGGATGACAGCAAGTCCAATTTCAGGGTAATTTTGATTGAATTTCGATCTTCCCCTTTTGATTCATCTCAGCCTTTGATTTTGTATACTGTAAACGAATTTGTTTTGGTTAAGTTTTGCTGGCAATTTGAGGATTTCTGTTTCTTTCTCATTCAATAAGAAATTAGCAAAAATAGCTATTTAGGAGTATATATATAATCACGATTCACGAGGATGATGGATTGATGGGATTTATAGTTCGTTCTCATAAAGGCTAGTTATTTTTATTATTACATTAGTAAAAGATTGTTTTTTCGAAAAATTTCCAAATCTGTATGTTTCTTTTGTTGGGAACATTGATAAAGTGATGATTGATTGGGGATATTCTTTGCGCAGGAGACAAACTTCAAGGAGTGGAAGCTGGTTGTGCAAGAAATCACTCGATTTACAAACTCTGACACAAACTTAACTTATGTCAGGCCTCTTCGTTACTGCGCAATGCTTGATTCCTATCCAGCTTCTCAAACATACCTAGCGCGGTTCCACGCTAAGAAATTGTTCAAGTTTCGTGATGCTCTCTTGGCGAGCTATCACCGTAACGAGGTAAACCAAGCAGTATTTTGTTTTTTATGGGAACTAAGATTCATTCCAATTCAACTCCGTTGCCTTCATAATCATTATATGAGTTGTTCTGCTCAGGTGAAATATGCTGAAGTCACGTTGGATACGTATAGGATGATGCAGTGTTTAGAATGGGAGCCCAGTGGATCTTTTTACCAAAAACGGCCTGTGGAAACGAAGGAGAATGGTTTTGTAGTTGATCATACACTCACTTCTGGGCTTATAGATATGAAATTGGCTGCTGATATGGCTGATCCATCATTGCCTCCTAATCCTAGGAAAGCAATTCTTTATCGTCCCACAGTATCCCACTTGCTAGCGGTGAGTTGTATGCGTATCATATAGAATTTGCCTTCATTATCGATAGACAGGAGACTGACGTTTCATTATGTTTAACTGTTTAATGGTGGTATATTTGCAGGTCTTGGCATTGATTTGTGATGAGCTCTCTCCAGAGTGTGTGATGCTTATATATTTGTCAGCTTCAGGTTAGTTTTCTTTTTGTTGTCACTTGGAACTTCTAAGGTTGGGAATTTTTTTATCAGGTTGTATCAATGATATTGGTAACAATTATCCAGGTGGTCCTGCTCGTGAGAATGTTGCCCAACCTGACAACTCTGTCGGTTCAAGCAGAGTATCAAAAAGCAAGCTGCTTACCCGAGCTTCCCAAGAACAGAAGAGTTACAAGTCAGAGCCTCATAGCAATGGACATAAATTGTCTGGTGATTATTATGATGATCATCTCTGGCTAGGTCCTAGAGGAGTCTCTGGTAAATCGTTTTCCTCGGATTTACATTGCTGTACGTCTTTATAGAGCAGACTTTTCTCATACACTATCTCGTTTTGTTTTCAGGTTCAAATAACCTTTACCCTGGTGATCTAATCCCTTTTACAAGGAAACCGCTTTTCTTGATCATTGATAGCGACACTAGCCGTGCATTCAAGGCAGGTTTGTCATAACTTGGTGTATAATTTTCTCTGGAGATTCTAATAGTTTCTCTCAGTCACTGCGATATTTGCTGACGAATTGTAAACTCCAGGTTTTGGATGGCGCAGAGAGAGGCGAGCCTGTTGCTCTACTTCTTTCTCCTCTGAAGCCATCTTTGGAGAAGCCATCTGCTGATGATACAGCAGAACTAAACGGAAGTCAGTTTACTTTTTTCTTGACAGCTCCTTTACAAGCATTCTGTCAAATGATGGGCCTCTCAAACTCAGATCCCGACCCTGTAAGCACTTGTGATCTGAAGTAGCTTAAATGAACCAGACATTTAATAATGTGCCATTGCCTCTTACCATTTTGATCACAATCTTCAGGAGGTTTACGATGAAGCAGAGAGCATACTATCTGCTTCCTTCTCTGAGTGGGAAACGATTCTCTTGACTTCCAAAGTCTTGAATCTTGTCTGGGCACAGGTCTTGCCCGATCCATTCTTGAGACGGCTGATTCTCAGGTGAGTGTCTTTTTTCGTTTTGAAGTTTTCGGAAACAAGACCACACAAGTCAGCTTCTCCAATGTTGTCTTGTTGTTGTGTAGATTCATATTTTGCCGGTCTGTACTCACTTCCTTCAGCCGCGCAGAGGATAATGACCCGTATTTACCTCAATGCCGCCCGAATCTACCGGAATCGGTCTCACCGATCTGTAAAGCGGTGCAGTCCTCAGTACAACGACTAGCTGATCACTTGGGTGTTGCCAAATCTTTCCACTTAAGCAACTCATAAAATTAGTTTTTAACCCATGAGCCTCTCCATCTCTGTGGTTGGAGGTTGGTTGGTCGTTTTTGTAGAAGAAAGTCTGTATATTTTTAGGGGTATAAAGAAAATGTAATTTGGGGATTAAATTTATTTTGGTTTTGATGATTCTTTAGCTTTTGTCCTTCGTAAAAGATTAGAACCAGGAAATAAGTAAGTAGTCTCTTCCCTTTCTCTCTTCTTAGGATTCGTTTGTTTTGTGTACGATGAGATGAACAAATCTGTGCAGAGAGTGTGACAGTGTTGTTCTCTCGCGAATTCTTAGTTATTTTTGTGATGATGAGGTTTCAACATTTGAGCTATAGAACACCAAGTAACGACTGAAGCTTTTAACCCAAAATATATATGAATGGAAGGCCAAAGATGTGCGCTTGAAGATTAAATCCTGACCGTCAAATATCCGTAATATTGAATCATATCCATTGAGTCCAATTTCTGAAAGGAACCGGTTGATTCGCCGTCTTCTAGTTCTACGACCTCTCTCGCTAGTGGAGAGGAGAAGGGTTCATGGAGAATTCGAGGTTTGTTTCGCTTTCGTATAGTTTTGAATCCAATTGGAATTTCGATTAGCTCTAGTCTGTAACTGCCGCTCATCATCCATCTCACCGAAAGTTTAATGATTCGGACAATTTCAATCCGGCTATGATGGATTTGTTTTGAGTTCTTAGATCATCTGGGTAAATTCACATATCCTTCGATTCTACTTTGGCCTCTGTTTTTCAATTGCAGGTGGAGTTAACTCCGAGAAATCCAGAAGCAGAACGCTTGTTGGTGGCTTTATCTGCGACAAAACTTCCTCAAAACTCAGTTCATAAACACATTAAACAGATCTTAGATTATGCAACTTTACCGAAATTATTGTTATCTTACCAGTGCTCAAGCTTGCTTGTCTCTGCAATACCTTTTGCATATGCTGTAAAAGACATAGTAACCATATAAGAGTAAGACATTTGGGTATCGTCTTTCGAATATGGACCAAGCAAACTAGCATATATGTTGTTGTTGACCAATAGATAACAGTATGAAACTTACTACACTCTCAGATTTCACACTTCCTCCAACAACTTCATCATGGGATGTCACCGTCTCACCACCATTCCCTTTCTCGACATTTATGTCCACAACGCATGATTGGTAGGAATCTGTGCCTCCCAGTAGCACATTGATGCGGTTCTGCGTTTTCTGACAATTCAGTTGCGCATCTATCAACATCTGGCTTTTAGATGGAAGCAGCGCCTTGACGAAGCTCAAGAGAGTAAACTGCGAGGTACATTGCGGGATTGTATTTCCTTCATCAGGTAGGACTGAGATAGTACACACGTCTTGGACCTATACAAATGGCAGATTTTGGAGGACTTAACCCACAATGCTTCTGAAACTCTAATTAGTTCTCAGATATACCAAATTACTAATGATCTTACTAACTATAACAAATCAGCCTTCTTTCAAAAGTGACTAAAGATCAAATGCAATTAGATACCATCGTGTCATGCTCTACTCAAAGAAAATCCTAGTTTCACTCCATTAAGGACTTGTAGACAGAACAAGAACTCACCAGTGAAGTATCGATGCCACGGTCTTCTTTCGAAGGAAATGCAGCCTCCTTGACAAGAAGAGGAAAAACATCTGCATGATGCATCGCAAAAAACACTGAAGCTAGGCTTGGGTGCCTTGAAGGTTGGATACTTGACTGGTGCGTTCCCGTCGCCATTACCATCTGCAACACTTAGGAATTGCTGCTTCCCCTGTTGAATATATCAGAATCTTGTGTCAAGTACATTAAATCAAAATCACACCATGGAAGATCCAACCAAAAGGCTTAAAAAAATGTTGACCAAAAAACCCATCAAAGGATACAAACAGTAACACTGTACAAGCTGAGAAATCTCTTAGATTCAAACTTTTGGGGAACATATGAGTAGTTCTTATTTGATCATTGTTATTTCACTTCTCCTTAGTAAGTGACTACACTAAACAGTTCCTAGATTACCACTTCCTAAAACAGTATTTCTCTTGATCCCTCTAAAGAAAGAAATAGCCAAATGCAGGAAGATAGAATCAAGGGGAAGAAGAACACTTCGAGAATCGAATCGAATCTCCAAGAGCCATAAGTCGCATCTTCTTCTCAGATTAGATTCCAATTAAACCCCCCCAAGTCGATTGGAAGAATTAGAACAACAAACAGAAACCGACACTAGAAGGAGTAATCCAACTAACCCCTTCGAAAAAAATCACCAGAAGCGGCCATTGCAGAGAGAATCCTGAACCGAGTGAGAAACTAGAAGCGGCGGGTTTCAAGAGGGGAAGACGAAGCTTGAAGAATTGTGTTGTGTACAATGCATGTGGAGGTTGTACGAAGCTTCTGAGTAACGGCAGATTCAGAGAGACAAGGAAGGAGAAGAAGAAGAAGTAGAAAGAGAGAGAGGGAGAGAGAGAGAACGCCTTCATCTGATTGCGACATCAACAAGGATAACGACAAATCCTAATTCTTCGCCTCTACTTTTTTTAATACCCAGAATACCCTTTTACTTTCTTCTCTCTTCCTTCATTCATCTTTTAACTCTGGATTCATTTAATATTAAAGTTGATTAGAGAGATTTCATTAAAAAAAAATTAACATAGTGACCTTTAATTACTCTTGACAATAAATGCATGTCTGTGATAAAAATCTCCGTCTGCATATTTCATATTTGTACACTGTGTGATAATAAAAATATACTACTAGTACTAGTATAAGTCATCATAATTATAATTTACTATTTATGAGCTGTGCCTGTCCATAACATCTACCTTTTTGTGATGCACAAAAACAATCATTTATATGTTTTGAGAAACAATATGATAAATGGTGTATACCAGAATCGAGAGACATTAACCAACCATATCAAATCCACCCATCTCTCCGTATGCATTTCTTTTCTTTTACATTTTTGCTGAAATGTAAATTATCATATGCATTTAATTCCCATATGCCCATCGCCAGCATTTGAAAATTTACCGACTCTTGTTATTACGTAAATAAACATATATAGTATCAGGTTTTCTTCTTCGAAATTGTAAAATTGCAATGTGAAAGTATTAATGTTTGTAGAACAATTAACTACGAAAGGGTTATTACTTTCTTACTTCCCTCATCGGACGGTCAAAACATTTGAACATTGTGTTTTCTCAAACCAACCCAACGGCCACGATCGAAACTTTTGACTATCACACGGATTACCAATTTCGATATTAAAGTTAACAAACCAAACTTTTGCAAACGAACAAACGTACCACAAAAACAAACGTAGTAGCGAAAACAAGAAAGAGACAGAGAGCATTACGTGCAATACCACCACAAAACAAACGTAGTAGCGAAAACAAGAAAGAGACAGAGCATTAGTACTTTAGTAGCGAAAACCGCAGAAGAAAAAGAGAGAGAGCATTAGCGATCAGTTCCCTTCTCTTGACTGTCTTGAAGCAGCATCCTGTCGATAAGATCCAGAACAAAAATCATCAAACGCAATTCATTGGCAAAAATCATGTAACCCGTAATGGCGAGAATCAATCAAAAATGATTTCATTTAGACTTTTAAGCTTTATAGCGATCGAGGACATGTCTTTATATCAAGGCCTAAAAGCTACTTTTTAGAGGGTTTCTTCTTCGAATGTCACACAAATTACCAATTTCACATTATTTTCCAAATTAAAAATCAAAAGCGAGAGAGTTAAAATCAGAAAGGACAAACATACCGGAGCCGATGATTCTTCTCCCGTCTTGCAAGATGCCAGCGGAATGATCGGCCGGACAGAGGCTAGGGCGGAGGAACCTCCCCCGTCGTCGGCGGCTTTCTCCTTTTGAGTGGTTAGATTCACCAGAACCTGCGATAAAATCATATTTGGAGATCATCAAATCCGAGATTAAAAATCGAAAATGCGAGAGTTAAAATCAGAGAGACAAACATACCTTTTCGGCCGGTTGAGCGGCTTCGCCGGCGACTTCTGGTTCACCTTCTGGTTCACCTTCTGGTTCACCTTCTATCTCCCCCTTTAGCATCTTCTTCTCATCCTCAAAGTCGTCGTCCAGTGAGATGATCTCCGGAAGAAGAAGTTGGAATTGTTCCTCGGCCATCGATCAGCAGTATCCTTCAGAATCGCCATTCTTTTTCGAAGATTCCTCACGCGAGCCAGTTGATATTTGCTCGGAGGCATTGTCACTTGAGAGAGAGAGAGAGAGAGCGCGCGCAGTAAGGACAAAGAAATTTGAAGAATAACGATTGCGACCTGTGATGTGATGATGAAAAGAAGAGGAGATTTATCGTAGGTCCACTTGTTGTGGGGGGGGGGTAAAATCTCCCTTTTGCCCTTTTATTTAGTACTAGCGAGCAGTTCTGTGTTGCATATTGGGGTCATTTGGTGTCACCGTGGACGATATTGAATGGGCTCACGAGGCCAAGAACTCTGGATCAAAAGTGGGCCGTCCGATCTAAAATCACCTGCATCTTCTTCGTCTGGCAGATCCCACAGAATCGTGACCGTCCGATCTCGCCACGTGGACCCTTCAGCTCAGGAAATAAGAAACTCGGAAGATCGAGCGCTTCTGAAACCTCCACGTCAGCAAACGAGCCGTGGCAGAATCTCGGCGGCTAATATCAGATCCGAACTTCGGTTCATTGATCTCCTTTTTTCTACTAGAAGCTTCATCCTTGAGAATATTTGTTTCTTCACTTTTTTTTTCTTTAAGGTTTTGCCTCTATTGTGTTCCCCATTATAATTTCACAATAATGTAAATATGAACTTGTGAAATCCTGAGGAAAACGACTTCTAGGACCTAACCAGAGATGATCATCATAATAATCACCAGACAATTTTGGTCCATTCCTTTATAACAGAGGACCGAGTTTACAGATTTTGTTAAATTGAATACAAATGAGTCCGGGAAAAAACAGAACAGACAAAGGATTCCAGAATTTCCAAGAATAAATCAAAAATCTCCTTCAATTTCTATAACTAACGATTCTCGAAGCATACATCGATGGTGGTCGAGGTTGCTTCGTTCTTAGCCACTGTAAACATACATCGATGGTGGTCGAGGTTGCTCGTGCCTAGAGCCTCCATAAGCTGCATTTGAGACTACATATGGTCTAGGGGAGGTGATGTGTCTGAAAAATCAGAACCTGCATTTGAGCCCACATGTGGTCTAGGGGAAGGTGATGTTTTTGGAAAACCAGAAACGCTTGTCTTTGACCAAATTGAAGTTGAGGTGAATTGGCTACTACACCATTCAATTCACTCCCTTCTAGCCTCTTTCTGCTCAAAACCACCCATGCTTTGTGTGCTTACAGAAGAAACCCCCACCCCCACACACAGACAGACACACACACACACAGACAGGATCGTAAGGCTTGGCCCTTTGTACAAGAGCATGATAGTATTGCTATTGTTCAATTAAGATACGCATCGATCAACAGCAATCCTAACATCAAATGTACGATCACTAAGACCTCCAATTATAAACAAATAACTATCACTCGAGCTTCGAAGAGAAGGAAATCGCAGAGTCATCAGCCTAAAAGAAACCAGCAAGATGTTCAGCTCTTATGAAATCATGGCGCTATCACCAGCTATATGAAAAGTAAATTTGGCAAGTCAATCATCAAAACACTGTCGTGAGCCAGACAACTAGTTCAAACTACTCTCACCACACCTGAAAACAAAACCAGAGAACCAAAATAATTCTAGTTCCAGAACATCGGTAGACTTTACCGTTAACTCGGCTATTGCGTTGGTGGGAGGCCGGATTCTCGTCGCTCTCGATTTTCCCGCCTTTTTCCATCTCTTCCTCGTTTCTTTTTTGAACTCTTCCGATCGGCGACGAGACCATCAATCGTCGTGACTAAAAAAGGAACACGGAGAACCAAACCACTCGTTGGATCTCTCTTCGAGTGAAATGAAGAAGCGCAGGCCCAGGGCCCAGAGGTAATATTGTTGTTATTAATAAATCAAAGATCTCCATCAATTTCTGACAAAACGATTCTCGAAATCAAAGCAAAAGAAACCATCGGTGAATGAATCAGAGACTTACAAAAATGTAGGAGTTTGTGATCAAGATCATTTTGCAACAAAGATGTCTAATAGTGAAAAAATTTGTGAGACATCCAATTCCAACCAGAAGCCTAAACCTCCTTTTGAGGGTTTAGTAGAACCGAACAGTACTTTGATACCAGGTGTAAATTGGTTCTACAGCAGATTTCACTACCAAATTTCATCAGCAGCTTATTTCCATAGTTAATCTTACATATTTCCAACAAAAAACTCCAGAACAAATTTTTAAAAATTAAAGTCGAACCTTGTGAATGCGCATATGCTTCAGTCTCAATGGATAACATACTCATAGTTGCTTGACAAAAAAAAAAAAAAAAAAAAAAACATATTCATGGTTACTGCTTCGTATCTAGGAATCAAGATCTGATAATGGTAAAACTATTAAACAAGAAAATGTACCAAAGAAAGAAAACAACAACAATAAAGAGTACTTATTGGATTCACACGCACAAGATGTAATTAAACATAGATAGAAGATGCAAAAAAAACACAAGGTTCATAAACAGTTATACAAGGATGCCGTGAGGCGAGTTCAGAGAGTGACAGAAGCAGAATACATAACCTTGTAGCGTTCCGAGAAAGGATCAACGGTCATGACAGCGTTAGACCACTCGACATTGCCCCAAATCTCGGGCCCTTTGCGTCTCTCCAAGGAGATCTCTGCACACCAAATCTCAATGTGAAGATCCCCCTCGACGACCACGTCCCAGAAGACCACAATGTTGCCTCCAGAGTTGCTGAGCCTGGCCCCCGGAAGTAAATCTATGAGATTTTGGTCTGTACCATACCTGATCTTCTGCGACTCCCACAGAGACTCAAGCTTGCTATCAAAGTGGACCAGTCTGGAGCTAGAGAGGCTCTTCTCCAGAGCGCCCAAACCCTTCACATTCCTCCAATACATCCCCTCTGGTTCACCCTCCAACTGGTCTGGCTCACACCAACTCAAATTCCCGTCCTCATCACAAGCGTACATCACTTTGTCAATGACACACCAATCCCTTTTGTTTCCCTGCCGCGGAATAGTATTCCCTCTTCCCCATTTCTCTTCCCTCGGCGAGTAGTAAAAGGTTCTATCCATTCCATCCACTGCGTACACCTTTTGCTCCATCACCACCACACTGTCGTGTATATACCCAGTGTCCCGTATATCCTGATCTGGCGGTGGCGGCAAAGAATCCCAAGTTTGGGTCTTTGGGTCGAATACCTCTGCCCACTTGGAGCAATTTCGGGTCAAGCAGCAGCCTCCGAACACGTAGATCTTCCCGCCCACGACTCCGGCCGCAGCGGAAGCTCGGGCCACTCCCATGGAAGGGGCTCGGCTCCACGTGTGACTCCGACAATCCAAGAGGAAGACATCTGAAGAACGGGGCTTCCCTTCTCTGCATCCACCGATTACATAGATCCCCCAGTCCAGCGCCACCACGGAGGATGCTTCCGTAGGCCGAGAGCGGAACGAAGGGATCGGGATTCTCATAAGCCGATTCACAGTTTTATCACGGCGGAGGATGAACCACCGTGGGGTTGGGTCGGGAGGGGTGAGCAAGCACACATAGAGGCAATTCTCGGTGCAGCCCAATTCCGATCTCGTCCTGTAGAGCTCAGGCGAAGCCACCAGAGAGCGATAGCTCTTGGAGACCCGAGACAAGGCCGCCTGATCCGATCTCGGCACTCGAGCCAGGCAGCTCATAGCCATCTCATCTGGCAGCGAAGATAGCGGAGACCACGATGACGGTAACGGAGACGTCTTCCTCTTCTTATGCGGCGGATTTTCGACGGCGGCTGAATTCGACATCGCGACACTCACATTTTGTGTTTTTATCTTTCGGTGGTTTCTCTGAGACACGAAGAGAGAGCGATCAATCTCATCTAGCCGCGAAGATAGCGTAGACCACGATGACGGAGTCGGAGACGGCTTCCAATTCTTCTGCGGCGGCTTTTCAACGGCGGCTGAATTCGACATCGCGACACTCAAAGGTTGTGTTTTTTATCTTTCGGTGGTTTCGCAGAGACACGGAGAGAGAGAGAGAGAGAGAGAGAGGTCCTATCTTCTTATTTTATAGGAAAAAAGACTAACAATATATTTCCATATTCCAAACAAATAAACAAGAAAAAAAAAGGAAAAGAGAAAATCACGAAAAAGTAATTAATAAAAAAATAATATTATGTTCAAAAAGGAAAAATGAAAATATCCAATATTTTTATGAAGAGAAAACATATCTTATAAAAGGAAAAAAAATGTATCAAACAAATATATATATATATATATATATATATATGTTAGATGAACAGATCTGTAAATTTGTGATGCAATTTCCACAATTATATAATTTGAAAAGATCTGTAAATTGCATCACAAATATACTTTCAATTGAAAAAGGTGTATATATATTTGTGATGCAATTTACAGATCTTGATTCCTAGATACGAAGCAGTAACCATGAATATGTTTTTTTTTTTTTTTTTTTTTTTTTTTTTTTTTTTTTTT